>CM062845.1:11165488-12365488 GCA_031772225.1 Eubasilissa splendida | reverse complement strand
CAGGATCTCGAACTTCTTCGGATGTCTCATTATGTGTCCGAGATATTATACATGTACCTAAATAAGTAAAATTAAAATACAATAGTAAGTATAAATAAAACATAATAATCTCTCTCTCTCTCTTTCTTTTTTGTATATCTCTTTTAATTTGTAAGGGAAACATATTATTATTAGAAGAGCACGAGAAACGCCAGAATTACTAATTAATTATGGTATTTGAGATTCTGTAAAAATAAGGTAGATGGCTCTTTCAAATAATGGAACAATTAAATGTATTAATATCAAAAAGGTAACATATAGGTTCGAAAATTTATCGCTAAAATATTGTCGCTGTAGCATAATTGCACCTTCCCCGGTTATGAAAGAGATCGGTGGCGCAACAGAAATATTTTTCGACAAAATTGATTTTATATGTATATCTTTCTAATGAATATATTTAATTCATATTTAAAACATATTATTATTGTAAAGTTGCAGTTTTTTAGAAAATAGTTTTGTTGTATTTTTAATACAAATTAAATTAATCACGTGGTCAAGTGATTAAGATACTCGTTTAGCGTTCTAATGATCGAAGGGTCGCGCCTCGTCTCAGGAGACCAGCAATACTTATATTCATAGCGCAAGAGTTTAGCTTAGTTTAAAAATAGTGAGAATATATACGCGACACGTATTCCGTGTACGCATCTCTATTTAAAAAAAAAACACAAATATATGTAGCATATGATCAAATGTAACCTTGGTGTACTCCTTATGGACTTGAATAATGTTGACATCAGGCTGTCTACTTTCAACTGTAGCAAAGTTCGCCCGCTATATAAATTCTTGATTAGATATACGAGATCCTTTAAAACTCCCATTTCTATGGGCACTTTCCACATATCACTCCACTTATATTTGAATCTTTTCATATAGTTAAAGGAGCAAGTTAGTTTTGGAACATGGAGCTCTGTTTATTCTTTATTACCTTACATTGAAAATTTGTTCCTGAGTTCGCCTTCACCAACCTTGAACAAAACCAGCATGTTCTTTCGGTATCTGTCCATATAGTATTTGAGACATTATTTGATTGTTTGCAACGTGATTTTGCTTGCGTGAGATATTATGTACAATTTTCTGTAATTACCGCACATTTTCAATGAGCTTTTTATGTGGTTGAAAACATCCATGGCTTTATCCAATTTGAAGGCTACTGTTTAATTTTTTGTAGTTTGTTGCACGCATCCCACATCTATTTTGTTCCTAGATAGATGTTCTGCAATTAAATTATTAAAGCTTGGAGATTAGGTAGTTATCAATTTTAGCGTGGATTTTTTTCACTTCCCTTAGTAGAATGTCGGGTTTTAGTTATATACTATTTACATTTTGTTTGAGGCATTTGTCAAAAAATATAATAATCATATCTCATAACAAATTGATTTCACATATATAATTTCAATGTAATGAAATACATATTTAAATGTACATTAATACATACCTACAACAATATTTTTTCCGTTGTCTTTCGCTAAATTTAAGAAGGTACCAACACTAAAAAGTTAACGTATCCATATTTTATTAACTAACTAACTTACCGTCATGGCGTACTTCTGCGGTGATGATGACAGAAACGATATAGCGCCACACTATTCTGTTCTAATACACAACTATCGCCCATCTAGATTCGTACATCTTGTCATTCAAGCTTGTCGATTGTTAAGTTTGTTTACCTATTTCTGCGGTCGTCCTCTATGTCTGGTGCCATCAACATACAACTCTCTTACCATAATTTCTTCATACGTTTGTTTCACATGCCCGAACATTTTTTAATTCTCAGTGCTAATTTAATCATAAATGGATTTGTCGCACATATGCCTAAGAGATCTTATTTCCACTGAATTTAGTCTACTTTTGTTCCTCTTACACTGGGCTAGCTCTAGGCTTCACTTTCATATACCAGTGTTGGTACTAGAACTATATTGTATACCGCTAGTCTTGCCTCGGCTGACAAGTTTCCATTAGATTTGTATTTTATTATCTTTTTGTATTGTGTTTACTGATGTTATTCATTCCGCATTCACTTCAAATTCATGTCAGTTTTTTGAACATTATTTTCTCCGTTTAATTTTTTTGCGTATCTTGAATAATTTATTTTTATAATGTAGAAAGATTTCTCAACGGTATTTTTGGTAAACATTTTCTTTGCGGGTACGTAAAAGCATCGAGATAAAAGTGTGTTATTAACTAGTACGTTTATGTAGAGTAAAGAATAAGCTGCGTTGTCAACAAAATTTTAAGATATTTAAATCGTTTCTTTGCTTGACATATTACAAGGTATATTATATATTAAAAAGGTTGTGTGAGATATATTTTGTTTTTTCATATAAAAAAATAACAAGTGTTCAAAATTTTGTTTCAAAAGCCCTTTTGAATTGTGAATAGATTACATGTAAAGAATATTGCAAACTGAAGGTACATACTGTAGTTATTTATGAGTTAGTTATTATATTTTTATCTAGTTGGAGTTGCCTGGTATTGGCTGGAACATTTTTGAACTTTATGACTTGAGATCACATCTGGTTAAATCCAAAGGTATCTTATCCTGGATAAAAAAGTGCAAACTGTTTTGCCATTATGGTTTCCAAAGTATTAGAATAGCATCTGTACATCTTATAAAATATATAAATAAATCAAACCGATTAATGTGACATATTTTTTTATTTGACTTATTTTTATGTTTAATCGCGGACATTTTTAAGTACTTACAAATTTATATTCGAGTATAATCCTGCCATGTCTATATTTGCCAATAACATAAGTCTTTTAAGTTTATATAAATAAATATATATGTACATCCAGTCATTTTAGTTCAAAGTCTTTTCTGTACTTTCCATTATATACTAGTTGCGAGCGAAATTAACTGAACTATGGGAGATTTATAAGGTACGGTTGTACCGTAATTTTTTGAGGCGACTCCTTGACAGTGGGACTTGTTATCGTGCCAAAACGTCGGCATAAGCTTAATCTACAAAAATCGCGACTTAACCTAAAAGAGACGCCATTTTCATATACGAGTGCTCGCGGAAATATTAAATCAAACATATGTATTGTGAGTGACGCAAGTCGCCGATCGCAGTGGTTGGTGATGGAATCGGTAGATGGGAAATGGGGAATCGAAAATGAGGAAATGATGAGAGTAAAGGAATCCTCAAATAGTAGACCAGGATGGACTCACGGAACCAAAAGAACAGCTCGACTCACCTGGTTGATGACACCGTCTCTATGATCTTCCGGAAGCTCAACCAATGAACGAAACTGCCATGGATGAGTTTCAACGTTCACGTTTCAATCTAATAAATAATCACATGAGAACACTTCCTCTTCAAATTTCGACGAATTTTACGGATTCAAATCAATCTAGCCGAGCCAAAGGAACAATGTGTACTGGTTGGGGTGGGTGGAGTGGGCTAAGGGGTAGGAACAAAACTAAAACTGGTGACAATAACACTGCATTTTACAATAACATTTGTTTCAATTTATGGAAGAATATCTGTTCTACCATTAAAAAAATAATATCTTCTTCAATATCTTAATAATAAATATATGTTGATATTAACAAGGGTTTAGAAATTATACATACAAATACTAGGGGTTTACAATTAGATATATTTAAAGTTTTAGAAATGAGAAAAAGTATTAATAGCAATCTAAACATTATAAATAACCAAATCCTCTTTGTATATAGTCACCTTTTAAATTTGATTTCATATTAGTTCTTACTTATTCACCACTTTATAGTTTTGTTTTCATCTATGCTTGTATTTTTAATTTCAGTATACATTGTTTCCCGAAGAAGATACCATAGGTATCGAAACATGTCGAATAATCAATAAATAGTGATTTATACAAAGTATTTTATGTAATTATTTATAAAAAATGTATAATTAGATACGATAATGTACATATGGATATAAAAATATTATATTAGGTATATACATCAGATATTTTAATTTAAATTGATATGCTTACTGGGTGTTTTATTTGTTAAGCTAATAGCAAGCCAAGGAATTAACAAATTAACTTTATTAACTTGCCGCAGTTATTGGAGGCCGCTTTAACTTCGGTTATCGTTGGGAAAGTTTTATATAATCGATATTTAATCCCTGCACATAAAATTTATTCGATCAGTCAAACCGTTTAACCCTTGCTACTGAGAAATTATGAAGTTATCTTGTTATCGAGATTGAACAAACTTAGAAAGTTACACCGAACATCGCCAAGTTATTTGCTTGGAAGACAATGAATTTTAAAGACATGTTTTTCATCAGATGACCGAATAAAGAACCAATTTAGGAAAACGTCAGAACCAATTTACCTACTTTTTCTTGGTTCTTAAGCTCTTGTAATAAGTACTTCTCATACTGAGAATACATTATATGAATGTGTATCAAGAGAGAGAAACTGTTTACAGTTGAATATTATTTTTCCATTGTTGATATAAGTTTATCATTAGGAAAACACATTCTTATTGTGAAGTTGTAATTATTCAGAACATAGGTCACACACCATAAAGATTTGTGTTATGTCTCATTGTTCTCTTTAAATATTAGATCTGATGGATATCTAAAGGGACGACCATTTATTACCTTAAGAATTTTCTTTTGTGCTCTCTTTGCCGACTCTAATATTGTTTTTGCTGCTCCTCCCCAAACTAAAATAACATAATTAATTAAGGAGTAGCAGAGTGCAAAGTGCACCGATCATATGAGTAGATTGATAGTTCAAACCATACTCTCAAAAAATATTTTTTATCTTCTTCTCCTTCTTCTTCTTCATCTCCTTTAACCTAATTAGGTAGAGGATCTAACGCATGGACAGCACTCTTCCACCGCTCTCTGTCCTGCACTGTGTCGATTACCGATAGTTCCACCTTTCTTCGCAGTCTCTCCATTTGCCTTTTCCATATTATTTTGGGTCGTCCTCCAGGTTTTCTCCCTTTGCTGAGATTTTTCTATTTGGAGCAGCAGCAGTTTTATCCCAAGATCCTCTCGGATGATTAGAAGTATCTGACCTCTGCAGCCTGGATTTTCGATAAATTTCTCTCCGTCAGAATTCAAAGTTGATGGCCATATGTCGTAGTGGGGATGTAGACTAACTTGAATATCGCCAGTTTTGTCTTATTTTTGAGTTCTGCTTTCTTTATTACTGAGCTATACAGTGATTGTAAAACTCTGCTAACTGAGTATCCTTTTATCAATTTACTTGTTCTGTCGCGCGTCATTTAAAAATAGTTCTCCCACATACTTAAAGGTGTAAACTAGTTTCAATTTAGTACCATGAGTCTTGATTATGCATTATTGTCCTTTATTTCTGAAGATCACCATATTTTCGGTTTTAGCTGTGCAAATCCCATGCTTGGCTATGTGATCTCTTTGCTAAAGCGATTTAGCCACTCCTGTAGACCCTCTTGTGTATAATAATAATAAGTAGTAAATAGGAAACTGTCAATTTCGATATCGCTTACGAGAATTTTGTCATTGATTTGGCTCCTTCTGCTTATTTCGTCTATGAAGATGGTGAACAGAATTGGGGATAATGGACACACTAGTCTTGATGGCAAACTAGTCTGGCACCTTACTGTTGATTCATACACTACTGGTGCAGTGTTCATACAGGGTTTGTTTTAGTTTCAATCACCCACATTATATTGTTGAAGCGCTTTTCACGTGGGACTAAGTCATAAGCAATTTTTCAAGTCAATAAATCCTGCATATCGGGTTTTTATATTTCCAGCTCTTTTCAAAAGTTCCACTTCTTGCTATAAAGCCACATTGTTTCTCTTGTATTTTATCTTCTACTATCAGAACTTTTGCATATACTTTTCGGGCTTGGCTGAGAAGGGTGATTTCTACATAGTTGGAGCAAACTTTACTGTCTCGTTTCTTGAAAATCGGCACTATGCGACCTGAACTCCACGCCTTTTGAACTTTTATTGTTCTCCATGCAATCAATAATATTCTTTCCAACCACTTTAGATCGTTATTATTTTACAATTTGAGCATTTCTTATCGTATATCAGGTCCAGTCGATTTACCATTTCTCAATTTTTTCACCACTTCTTACATTTCTTCTAAAAGTATGCTACTGTCCTCTTCGCTCCTTACAATTGATCTTTCCTAACTCTCAGTATTCCCCGAGTCTTATTTAGAAGGTAATTTAAGTAATTCTTCCAACGGCTCAGTACCTTTTCTTCTACTAATAGATTTCCCGTCTTATTTTTCCCGTCAGTAAGCTTTTTCGTGTCTTTTACTCTTCACACTCTCTATCCATCACGGTGTCCTGTTTTTGTCGTTAGATTGTGACTTTTATCTATTTAATTCATCTTTAAATGCTACCAGAAATGTGATAGCTTGAGTAGGCACGCGTGCATTTTATTTAAGTCCGTACCGAAATATAGGTTATTGATGTATCCATTTCTTTTAATGAAATACATATACACGAAATACATGTCTCGTTAATATTGTTACTATTTTTCAAACTAATCTTAACCTTTAAACTATGATAGATCTCCCGTGATGAGTATTGAATCACTCAATCGGTAAAAAAATGAGACCCCTCCTGCAATAATACCGTATATCGGTATTTACAAATATTGATTAATGGATGGAGCGTCGGCCATCTTGAATGAAATAGTCTTATTGCAGGATACCTCACTTATAAATTGTATTCAATAGTATTTTATATGGTTGTTCGATGTCCAAGATACAACGTTGTGGGATTCATTACTCAGATCTGCCCAAAAGCGATATACATTGTTGTTGCAAGGGTGGTTGTCTCATTATGTATTATCAATAAAAAAAGAACCTCACTTTTATTTCGATTTAAATGTGTTAAAAATTTAAAGATGCAATTTAATAACTTTATTAAGTAAGCAGTGGATGACGTGAACATGATAAACGTAGTGTTGCGTACTGGGCAATTATACTCTCATGATTACGGCAGTGGAATATGACGTGATTTATTTGCGTATAAAATTTTTAATACGCGAATAAAAAAGCATCACCGCTCTCATATGTCAGTATAGTTAATCATATTATTAATACTAATCTTTCATTCGGCAGCAATAGACCAACATTTTTCCACTTGGTTCCATACAAAAGAACAATAATAAATAACCTAGAAATTGTAGAAATACAGAAAAATCTAAATTCGGATAAAACGTTAATCAGGTTTTGTAACATAGAAATTCAGTACTTAGTACATAGTAATTACTCACATATTAACACATCCTCTGCGGTGGTGGGTCAGATTTGACCCGGGTGTATGTAAAAATATGAATAACGCTACAAATATTAGTTTAATGCTTTTTTCCTTCTAGCTAATCTTTTATTAAATATTTCTAAATAATTTGAAATACATTTAAATGTTATTGGACGAGATTCAAATGAGTTATTGATAAAAATATAAAAAAAAGCTCAAAAACTGACCTAAGACAGTCGCTATTACGGGATTGAATCTCAGCGCTTACGCCGAAATATATGTTGTCAACATTTTGAATGGGTAAACAAAGGATACCAGATATTTGTTTTGACTTATTTTCTCCTAGCCCCTAGACAATGCTAGTAATATAACTGTTGCGCCTACCTGGAAGTTTTATGATACTACCTGCACGGGTTCCGATGAGAAGATCACGTGCTCAGTGGATGTTTGTATTTTGGCCCTGTAGGGCGTCTGTTGATGCGTGCAAAATATGTACATTATTCGTAATATTGTTTAATTTTTAACATTATATTTTTAGCAGAAATATTACGGCACATCATGCCATTTCATTAAATCGTATTTAAAATGAAAAAATCTCCCACAAAACGGTTGAAACACCGAAAACTTGAGGTGGGTCTAAAATGACCCACCACCGCCGGACGTCTTTTGTTTTGACCCACTGGGCAGTAAGTGTTAAACTCAACTCTACTCGCTTATAAATATTGTTTAATATTATTTATTTTTTATCAAATTTAGTGTTTATTTTACGTGTGACTTTAGATGTTATTAATACGTATTACGTCTCATAAAGTAGATCACTCTAGACTGTATTGTAGGCAGCGGCGTGCAATGGGCATGGATTATGGACGGTTATGCTGCTAATATCGATAGTGTAAAAGCGATGAGTATTATCATTAGAGGTTGTATTCATCATTTACTCTTTCGGACGCGTGTTTTTGTGTCGGTATTCTTGTGTGAGGGTGTATTATTACTATTATTTTCGGGAAATTTTTCAAGTTATTAACTAAAGGAGTTAAAAAAATTTATAATATAAAATAATACCACATTTATTGGAATGCATACAGTCAAGTCTGCTTCAATGACAAACTTGTGGAATTTGAAATACGTCTGTTAAAGCGAATACTGTGTGAAACACATGCGCAGCTTTATTTGTCAATTTTAAATTCTTCAGCTAGTGATACGGTTTTAGTTACACATTAACATGAGAACTGAATTATTTCATTATATTTATTTTGAAAAGATTATAGTTATGCACAGCTTTTTTGATTGTATAAAGTGCACGCCCCTGATTGTAGGCCATATTGCTTATATTATTTTTAATACCTCAGGGTCTGTCATTGATCGCACGTTCTATTATTTTTGAAAGAAGAGTGGTGATAGCGATGGAGCGGTAATTGGCTTTGGAGAAAACATTTCTGAACAAACTGACATTATTACACTCGTGTAATCGAAATATAAGAAAAGTTAATCCAAGTATTTTTGTTTTGACTTTATTTCTTGTTTGTCGAAACATTTATTAAATTTTAAATTTAAATGATGATCCAAAGGCATATTCATATGATTAGTTTATACTCGTACATTACATGATACAATTATACTCGTACATTACATGATACAATTATAATCTTACATTACATCATACAATTGTACTCGTACATTACATCAAACAATTATACTCGTACATTACATCATACAATTATACTCGTACATTACATGATACAATTATACTCGTACATTACATGATACAATTATACTCTTACATTACATCATACAATTATACTCGTACATTACATGATACAATTATACTCGTACATTACATGATACAATTATACTCGTACATTACATGATACAATTATACTCGTACAAATTACATTTATTAATCATCATTACTGGATGCTAAGCTTGCTGAAATATTCAATGTGCGTAATTTATTCTAATATCAAGTAAGTATTTACATTAATTATTTTGGTAAAACGCTCCCTGATATGGTACTCGACACCAAAAAAAACTTTGCTTCTGCAGGCAATGTGGGTATTATGCAAAGTTTCATCTTCAAGGCATTTATAAATGGCACTTTAAATCAAGCAGAAGAAGATAATAACTTGCGAGTGCGGTAGAACAGTAAAGCAGAACCGTAGCAAACAAATTTATCGTTCGTATAACATCCCATCGAAAATAGTTTTCTTGGATCTTATCGGAATAATTAATTAAGATATTTTAAATTATTCGGCAAATAACTTGGACAGTATAAGAGGTTAGAGCAAAAAATTTTTGTCGGATTGCTACGCTATTAGAAAGAAATTATAAACTATGAACAGATTATTATATAATCGATACATATTCGTGTAATTTTTTCGGTAATTTTATAAAAAAATTGGTGAAAATTCAACATAATAAATTTATCTGATATTTTTTATTTTATTATTAGAAAATATAATACATTTTAGAATTATCAGTAGGATATATATATATATATTTCATTTAACATTTATTTCTTCTCTATGAGAGTAGGACTCGTGTATAGAGAAGGAGTATATACGAGATAATTTATGATTCAGTTAGTCTGTGTATATATTTTTTTACTTCAGATACAAATTTATAGTAGTCTGTAATTGTTCTAATTGTGATGGGAAGATTGTTAAAAAATTTGATGTCTTGATAAATATAGTGATTTTGGGTTGCGGTATATTTTAGTTTTGGAATATAAATTTGGTCTCTAAATCTTATAAATCGGAATTCGCTTCAAAATTTAATTGATTTTTAATTTTGAAAATTTGGATTATTGATTTTTTTTGAATATGTCTATTATTTTTAGTACTTTGAAATCTGTGAAAAGTTGTATACCAAGATAATCTTTTTTTTAAATAATTTTTATTATCATTTTTTGAGTGATTTCTAACTATGACGTTGAAGTTTTATATGCTCCTCCACAACCAATAATACCGTATTGCAATTGTGATTACAAACGCGTAATATATGTTTATAATAAGATGTTTCTGAGTCTTAAAAATATGTAGGCAGTTTTCCTTATTTTGTTTGTAAGATTAGTAAAATGTTTTTTCCATTTTAGTTTGTTATCTATTATGATTCCTAGGTACTTGATACAGTCAATTTCTTCAATTGATGAACATTGGTCACAAGAGTCTTCTTGAGTACACTGGCTTTGGTGTGAATTTTAATATTAATTTCAGTGTTATTTTTCTGTTCGATAGCAAATTGTATGTTTTATCAGTATTAATTGATAGTAGTTCACTTTTTTATGGTATTGTTCATCCTCATTTGTATATATATTAGCGTCAGTCCAAGTTTTTTCATTAACTATTAGTACTGTATCGTCTGCATAAGATATTATTTTACCATGTAATTTGAGTTTAAATATATCATTAGAGTATAGAATAAATATAAAAGTTGAAATATAATAATAAGAATGTAAGTTATTCGTATTTCTTCCATAACATAATAATTCCAATAAATTTCAAAAATTGGTTTCTGTTTTGGATTTTTAAGGCAGATGTATTTGAAGATGCCGTAGCTCCATCTTAGTTTATGCCTCCCCAAGCTTTGCCTAAGCCTCCCTGACTTTGGTGTTCGGTCATCCTCTCAAGCTCATCAAGCTTTTCATATTTTTATAAACTTTGAGATGTTTATCTCGTTAAACATATTATAGATTTGTTAATGACAAGGCCAATATTTATTTTAAAAACCAACCCAAAATTACGCCTCAAAAATATCCTTGCAAAAACCCATGCCTAGGACTTATTAGAGTTTTGGAAACTAGTTTAACATTTTGGGAAACACTAATTTGAATGGTGTATGAATGTTGTTGTTGTTGCTCTCAGAACTGGCGTGCACTTAATTGAACATACTTAATAAGATAAGATAATCATAGATATTATATTTTAGGCTCAAACCACGAGAATTTTTTTTTTAACATATTTATTTAAAAACTATTGTAAAGTAACACAACAACAAAATCAATAATGAAATTCATTTAAGCCGGACACAGACCGCCATCTGACGTCGATTAGCAGAGGCACGCTAGCACGCAGCAAACCGGCTTACAACGAGCTAGCATGAGCTGCCTAGAGAGGGTTTCCCGGAGCTTCGCGTGAGAGTTGGGTCCCAATCCGGGTGTTCTTCTCTCGCGACGCACTCGAATTAGTAGCTTTAAATATTGTGTCCAATATTGTATTGTGAAATTACGTTTTAAATACTTATACTTGTAAATTACATAAATGTGCCTCAAGAAACCGAAAAAATAAAACATCACAATACCACAGATATGTGTCTCATTACCATATACCTGATGATCATTTCCGAAGTGAAACCTTTTGAGTAAAAGAGTCTGTTTTACAAGTTGTGACTAATCATGCTGAAGCCCACTGAGATCTCTGAGAAGTAGTAAATACCCACAACGGATCAGTCTAAACATTAATTGTCACCGTTCACCATTAATATAAAAAAACACCATCATTACGCTTAAAAGTTAAACAAGCCAATATTTAACGACGCGGAGCGACACGGTTGACTACAGCCGGTCACATACCATAGAAGAGCACATGCCATCGGAACGTACAGTCAAATGCTTTCTATGTTATTTTCAATTACGCTTATTCAATTAGAATTTCAATTACATTAATGACGTAGTCGAAGTCTCGAGCCAAAAGATGATCAAATTATCTTTATTTTTATCACAAAAGCTTTGCTTGGTTTAAAAAATTGTAAGAATATTTATATATTTACATAGAGACAATAAAAAAGGAACTAACGACGTGCAATACATAAAAAAACTGAAAAAAATGAAAGCATAAATTTTTTATAAACACTTGCATAGCGTTTGAATTATAACTCACCTCCACACAAGATCATCTTAGTGAAGGGTCACTATTATAACATTATAAAATAATAATATTTTTTTTGATGAATAATTTTTTATTGTGAAAGATGGAAGTTTGTGGAGTCTTCAATCTTAGTAGAACGAGGGGACGATGAATATGACAAATAGATTTTTTCTGTGTATCATTCCAAGTAATTCATTTAATTTATTTAAAGTAAGAATATTTAAGTAAAATGTATTCCATTTCCTTAAACAAATCTTTATTTGTTAATTAATAATTTACCTCAATACAAGTTAACGTATTTTGTTTTATTTCATGCAAACTATTCTGTTCCGCGCACAAGTGATTGGTTGAGGAATCGACTTAACTATCAAACAACATAATTGATTCTCATCTCATTTATATGCAGCAGAAAAGGTGTGAGTTGCCGAAGGGTGCGGCCTTCTTCTTAATCCAGATTGATGAATCCCTTATTCAATATTAATTCTCAGTAGTTTCCGTAATTCATTCACTAAATTAAGATACTTTATCCGCGAGTTTTCCGACCAAGTTTCAGTCTTTACATACATCTGCTTCGAGGTTTTTAGATTATAATACTGTTACTAGTTTGCGAAATAATTCGCTAATTTCTTGCACGGTTTAACCGAAGAGAATGGGAAAGAAGATAACATAGATATGTAGGAATTTCAGTCTCGTAAATTATAAGCGACATTTTTCGCTTTTGTAATAGCATTTTGTGTTTAAATGCTGTTGAAGTAGCTCTTTATGTAGACTTTCTCTATCTAGGCGGAATCACTCAAGTTTCATTTTTACTTTCGCAATATGTATTCACGTTTTTGTTGTTGTTAAATAAAGGATATTTTAATGATTTTAAAACTTAACTTAACTTAACACAGGTCTACCGAGCCAATTAAATCTGTAAAAGTTTAAGATCAAAATATATAATAAAATAACAACATTTTATAATCGCCAGGAAAAAAATTGCATATGGTTTATCATGTGTTCTTTATTATATATTAGCCCAAACGTGTATTTTAAAATCTTGTTTATCAGACGTCACATGTTTGCTGTCGGCGTGGTGCCAGGAATACACACGCTGATTGCCGTGGATTCCTATGTATAAATCGTTAGGCATGGTGAAAATAACGTACGAGTTAACTGGTTTTCAATTAAGAAATCAAAGTGTATTCAATAAATTATTATGGTGTAAGAAAAAAAGGCATTCTAGGTCCAATGTTTCCCGATTAAGTCGAATCTACTATATTCTGAATATTCACGGGCACGGACAGACAATTAGATTACTTTCATTCTTAAATCAATACACTAAACAAATATTTATTTCTCTTTTAAAAAATGCGATGATAATGGATAAAAATTTCTGGACCGATCAATTAAAGTAAATAATAAATTATAGTTTAATATGTACCGCAAATCCATGTAATTTTTTCATCTTCTTATCATCACCATACACACAAAATATCCAGCTTGCACCTATAATTAACAGATCAACATCACACTGAATATCATTAATTGCAAACGTGAAATAAAAACAACACAACAATTTTCAAATAAATATGCCCTGTTATCGATAAAATACAAAAATCAAAAGTCAATACAAACCTCAGAAAAGCGTGTTTTTTTACTCGTAACATAAGAATAACTCCACTGTAAATACATTTTGGCGAAAAATATGATACATTAATTTAATTTACAATAAAATCATTTCACTACGCACATCAAACCCGCGTCTTATACCAATATCAATATTGGAAAAATTCTTCTTAACTCCAAAACTAAAATTAGTATTCTGAAAAAATGTGGGATATGTGAAAGAACTTGTGGAAATTGCGATAAAAAATATGTAAGTCAAACCGCGACAAACATTAATACGAGAGTTCAAGAATAGCGCTGTTGCCTAAAAAATAATAACATCTCGGAATTTCCTAATCACATAATTGAAACTAATCATCCTTTCAATAGCCATAAACTAAAACTTCTCCACTCGGTATCCTATAACGAATTAATAATAAATAACTTTTGAAGAAGAAAAAGATTTAACTACGGTTGATTCGAAATACAAAAAAAGGTACATACACTAATTAATAACATCACGATACATAATGCCCCACCCCTACTATTGCTCTCCCCTTCCACGGCCCTCCCTTCTACCAAAATAGATCGATATCAAACTGTATCAGTTGTGTATGATAACTAAGATTATCTAAAGATTAGTTAATTGATTTTTTTTAAATAATTATGTTGCTTTTTAAAGTAACTATCATGTCGATTAATGATATTAGTTCAAATTTGAGTTACCACACGCATACATCCCTGATGATATCTCAGTCCTTGTACTACAGTTATTAAGAAAAATAAATATCATTAGTTAAAATGAATATTAAAAAAGTTTTAATTAAAGATGGATGAATTCTTGTGTTTTATCCGATTTTACTTTTCCTTTATCATAGAAAAAAACGTAAATGGAATTTATTTTTTCGGTGTTATTCCATTTTTTTATTTACTTTTATCTGCTAATATTTAAATACTTTACATTTTATTTACCTTACTTTTTTGTTCTCTTTTTGTTTTATTTACATATGTACTTTACTTCCTAAATATCATTACTCTTTATATTGTAATTTTAGGCTAATTAAATGAAGCTTCCTTCATCGGTATTGTTTGTCTTTTTTTAGTTTTTTTTTTAAATATATGATATACTGTGTTTCGAATAGTATCAACAATAGGATGTAATCTGACATTTACGTCTAACTGAAATCCAACAAGAGTTTTCAAGCTGGATCATAATATATTGAAAATTTTTTGTTCATCGTCCATGAGATGAAAAATATATAAAAATGTTGCTATATAATTTAAGTAAATTGTTTCCCGATTTCACGTAAATATAAGTTATGAATTTTATTTGAATAAAAATAAAATTCATTATAAATATTATAAAGCTTTATATTCTTGTTATGTCTTAAATTACCGGGAAGCATGATATGTTTGTAATACAGTTTTAGAGAGAAACTTATTGTCAGAATTTGTAAATTAAAGTTTGCTTATGAAAGTCAATTTTGATGTTAAATAATATCATGCATATGAAAATAAATATACTTGTTTTTATTTTCATACGTGTGATATCATTTAACATCAAAATTGACTTTCATAAGCAAACTTAACATAAATAAATAATAATAATTAGATTAAATATGAATTAAATATATGAATTAGAAAGATATACATATAAATCAATTTTATCGAAAAATATTGTTGTTGCGCCACCGGGATTCGAACCTGGATCTCTTTCCTAACCGGGAAAGGTGCATTATCCAACTATGCTACAGCGACAATTTTCGAACCTATATGTTACCTTTTTGATATTAATACATTTAATCGTTCCATTATTTGAAACGATTAAATGTATTAATTTAATTTTCCCGGTTAGGAAAGAGATCCAGGTTCGAATCCCGATGGCGCAACAACAATATTTTTCGATGAAACTGATTTTATATGTATATATTTCTAATTAATATATTTAATTCATATTTAAAATATCACAGACCTATGTTCTGAATAATTACAACTTCACAATAAAATGTGTTCTCCCAATAATAATTAGATTGTCACACTTCGTATTTCCATTTCTTTATCCTTTCATCTCATCCACTCTCTTGTATATTAATTAGTAAAAAATATTAAATACCTCTTATCTATATGGTTATCTAAATATAATACGTCATCTCCTGCGAATTAACATAAGAACTGTGACGGTTCGTCTTTGTAAACATTTTTTATATCCCCTACTTATCTTCCGCTTAAATCTGAGTGCCTTAGTTTAGTCGAGTAACATTCACTCGTATAACCATTGTGTGAAATTATATTCAAGTAAGTATATATAATATGTAGTACGTCATTGACCGCAAGTAATCTCCAACAGCCTGGCGCACGTAATGTATTAATTTAGGTGGAGAGAATGACAAGGGTACATTGCAAGCAACTCTTAAACCTTTTGTACGATGATTATTATTTACTCAATTAAACATATTGAATTGAAAATATTCATTTTTGCATTTCGCATCGACAATAATTATATTATTATTGATTAAATTAATCATTGAGAAAATAACATAAATTAATCCGAAAATAAAAAAAAAATACATTATTTTACGAAAGTAAATAAACTTTTATTCATTCTTATTTTATCTTTTACAATTATTTATTTATTTTTTAACCAAAACGATTAAATCATAAATAAAATTATGCAGGTTTTCAATGATATTTTGTGCTAACCTTATTTTATAAATAAAATATATATTTCTATATGTTATTAGATAGGTATTGAGTTTTAAAATATTAATCTACGGAAGAGAACTATCGTTCACTAGTCGCAGCAAAAAATAAAAATAATAAAAAAATACAAAAAAAAATATTTTGACGTTTTAACTTAATTTCATTTTTTTGCGTTATCGTTAATTAATGTATTAATATTTAAGTTACTTTGCGGTGCAATAAACTATTTTAATTTATTATTTTACATAATATAAAATAATTTTAATATAACGGGACAGTAGCTCTCGAAACTATAGTCGCGATAAAAATATTACTCAGTTGACACATGTCTAATACAATGATTAGTTTATAAAAAAAATAACTTTCATCATTTCTTAAACCCTTTTTATGTTTCATCAGTAAACTTATGAAATTTAATAATTCCATAGTGATATTGCGACGAGAAAACTTTACTTTTTTGTAATCGAGGAACATCTTTCTTAATAATTAGAAAAATAGAAAGGAAAAGCAGCGGCAAAACACATTCAAAAAACAGAATTAGGGAAATAAGACAAATTACATTCTTATAGCTTATGGCTATATCTTAAAGTTTTTGACTTTCAATATTATTTAATATAATCATTTTATATATATTGTGACGTAACGAAAGCAGGATCACGAATTTATTTTGAATGCGTGTCACATTTCTTCTATAATACGATGATACAGAGATAACGCATTGATTAATAGCAGTACGGCATATTGTAAGATGGCGGATTTTTGACGTTTCCGGATGGAGGCAAGAAGACGGGCAGCCGGCAAAAGCCGTGCGCGCTGTAGTGTTGTAACTAATTTATTAATGTAAAAATCCATGATCATCCAGCTTTGTATAAAAGGTAAATAAATAAAAATAGAAATACGAGTACACCTATGTAGGAAATATTTGTGTCTAATGTGCATGGTGTAATTCTATGTTTTAGGAAACGGGCATGTTTTCCTTTATTATTCAACAATGGAGTTTTGTTAAAATTGTATCTTTACACCAATGGCGTCTATTATGAAGGAGGTTATTTGATCATGGGGATCTTTCTACCAATGTCATTTTTCTTTTTACGATGGAGATTATTTGTACATTGGAGTTTATTTTACGATGGCATAATTTTTGTTAACAATGTCATTCTTATCATTAATGGCGTATCATCACATCAAATAATTTGTATGTAAGTCACCACAAATTCTAAGCTCTCAATACTAGCCTCGGAAGCAATAAACGCAGGAAAATAATATTATCTCATACTGAACTTTTTCAAATGTAAATAATAATATAGGAAAACAATTTGTGAAGCCGTGTAATTGTAGGGAGTGATTTGGTTTACTTAATATAGATTTTTTTTATCTTTCGCTCTGTAATTATTTTGATTGGTTCTATGATGAAGTTAGCATAAATTATTCTAAAATACAGTTATCAGCATCTGTTATTACTTGTGCCACTAGTACTGATGTTATTTGCGTAGATTTACATTTTAAATACAATTATCTGATTTGAATTTATTGATGGTGATTCATCTTAATGTTAATTATTTATTGGTTTGTCATTTGGTTGTAATTTAAATGCAAACTTTTAATTTTCCTAATATACGATTTTGTTAACATGAAACATCTTGTTGGTAAAAAACTATTTTCCTATCTTCATGTTAGAAAAATTGATTTAATTGATTATACCATTTTTTTTACAAGTAAAGGAGATAAATTTTGTTATTTAAAGGTGAGTAAGTAATGCTGATGTTGAGGGCCCACATTTTTCATGTCTTTGATGAAGCTATTTTCTAACATCAACAATTTAAAAAAATACAGCGATGCGATGCAGAATTTCTAAATGAGTACACACGTACGAGTATATACATCATGTAATTTATAGATATACAATACTATATATCTATCGATACATGCGATAGAGTATTTATTTGATAGCACCGATGCTTTAAAAATTCTTCATGCGCAAACATATTAATACAGTTACGATATTATGAGATGTAGACATTTCACGTGGGGTGAAGATAATGGCAAATAGAGATGTGAAAGTGAAGTAGAAATAAAAGTAGAATGTGAGGAAAATGCGGAAAAATAGACATTAAAAGTTAAATATACAGAAGCGCTGAGAGAAAAGGAATGTGATCTTCCAAAATAATGAAAAATTCTGAGGTGGGCGGAAGAGAGGTAGAAAAAAAATAAAGAGATGAGGAAAGGGCATGGACAAAATACGAGTATAGGGATGTATAAAAATGAATTCATAACAATTAAAATGCTAATTTGAATTTATTAACTTATTCAATATTAACAAAAAAAAATTGTGGCCATATATTATATAAATAATAAGATAAAACACCTTATTTAAACCACTATTTATTTATAAATCAACATGTTTCATTAAAAGGATTTAGAAATTATACATATAAATACTAGAGGTTTACAGTTAGATATATTTGAAATAAGAATAAGTGTTGATAGCAAGCTAAATATTATAAATAACTTAATTCTTTTTGCAAATAGTCACATTTTATATTTGTTTTCATTGTAGTTTCTACACCAATTTTTATACTTTTGTTTTTATGTATGCTTGTATTTTTAATTTTAGTATACAGTGAAATCTCTATCTATCGTTTTTGAAGGGACCTATTGAAATAAAAATATAAATGTGGGAATAAAGAAAAATATAACATTTTTCTTACTTAAATGTTAAGTACATATTTCACATGTAAATGAATGTGTTTAAATAAAAATAAATTTAGAAATCAAACTTTGTATCGTATAATGTCAAGCGGCAGTCAGCAGCAGCGTTCTCTCTCTCTCTCTCTTTCTCTCTCTCTCTCACTCGAATGTTCCATTCATTGTTTACGAGTGCCGTTAATCGAAACGAAGCATTAACTACGAAGTAAAATAATGATCCATGCAATCTATTTTTGGGTCTTTTGTATGAAATTAATTCGGGACTGGAAGAAATAAACGATACATGCGGGAAAACGATTATTCAAGGAACGATCGATCGAGATTTTACTCTACATTGTTTCCTGAAGAAGATACTGTAGGTATCAATTTAGATGTAGGTAGATTTATCAATAAATAGTAGTTTAAACAAAGTGTTTTATCTTATTATTTATGAATTATTTTATATTATTTTATTATTAATTAACTATGCGTGCTGCTCTAAATGATTGCAATAATTCATATAAACAACAACAAGGTATCTGCAAATAATAAACCAAAATATAATAATATTAATATTATAGTAAACCACTTTCCAGCCTCACAATTTTAAACATTATGACTTCCACGTATTTACACATTTTATACATTAAATCTCTGATTCAGAGGTATTCCGAATTATATTTTTAAAACGGGGAAAAAAAAGTCGTCAATGAAGCAGAAGTCTTTTCTAAAAATATTCCTCGGGTTTGGCCTTAAATAAATTCAATATTTTTCACTCGCTCGTTAATTATTTAGGTGTGACCATTTTTTTTCTCGATTTTAAGGCTTAACAGGGAATATAATCCGATAAAAGTGCCCTGTTAATAGCGCTGTTCAAAACACGAAATTACCCTTCAAATTGAAGAAGTTTTAACTGGGATTTAAAATAATTGACATTGGCAAAGGACTTGACGGAATTGTAATTTCCTGTAAATGATGCCCGTCTGTCTTGTGGTTTGGGTGAATTAATGAGATTTGGAAGAGTAAAAATAGCCGAGACTCCCACTGAGTATATAAACAATTTTGTACGATTGTAATTCTACAGGTTGAGAAGAAAAAAACTTGCATTTTTGTAATATGAAAAAAAGCAGTGTTAAAATTTGCAATATTTTAAGAAAATTATATTCGGTCATTGTGCTCGTTTGTAAGTCATCTATGAGATTTTCTATGATTTAATGTTGTTTACATTATTATGAGTTTATTTAAAATACGTGTAATATTATTAATCTATAAACAGATAAAAAGGTTATAATTAGAACGGTAGCGATACTACCTAAAGAAATCGTGAAATAATTAATTTTGCATACATACAGATGTAAATGAGAGATAGATCGAACACCTCCGTTACGCTGATGACAATATTGCAGACCTTCAATTTCTACTGAAATGGGAAAAGGATCAGAAAAGCATATGGACTATAGATGGACATTTAGAAAACATTGTCTACAGTAATCAATTGACAAAAAGTTGATTATGTTCACTTGTCAAAAGCACTTATGTCAAAAGGGTATTTTGAAAGTACTTTGGCTGCTGGCCAAATGAGAACTGGGGCCCATACTTCGAAATCAAAATAAGAATTGAGATGGCAAGTAGTAAAATGCTGGAGGCATTTGAGATGTGGCTGTATCGATATACGCTAAAGATCTCCTGGGTTGACTACATAACCAAGAGTTACTAAGACAAATAAATAAGTTTAGAGAACTAATAGCAACTACTAAATGAAAGAAAACATGCATATATACACATGGATGCGCAATCTCAGAAAGTGGTTTAAAGCTCAAAATACTAAAGATCTTATACGTCTTATCAATATACTCTAATTTGGTCGACTTTGATAGAAAATGACATGAAGAAGAAGAAGAAGAACTCAATTTGGAAAAATAAAATCATGACGGACATAATAGCCTTCAACACTTCAAATTAAATTCAAAATTAGATCATGAATGAATGGATAGATGTTTGTATAGGTGTATGATAATGTTTGACTTCAGAGCAGAAAAGCATGAAAAAGATGTATATGATGCGATTAGTAATATGATTTGAGTATTGGATGCCTCAATAATTACCTAGAAATTCCCGTGTTCATTTGGTGTCGTGGAGTGTGGTATGTATTGTGTCAAAAAATGAGGAAGTATGTGGATATGTGTGTGTGTATGGCAGGAGGTATGTTATAAGAACAGAAATTACTTACTTACGGATTGCATTGAATTTATTAAAGTTATATCTATAAAGGCAGAAGTTAACCGTACAAAGAAGTTACTGCTAGGTACGCGAATTGTTATTGTAAGCGGTTTTTGGAGCTGTTGCTTAGAAGACGTCAATATGAAAAGTGATCGTGATTCAGCTTCAGAGTTCAGCTTCACTAGGTGGTCTCGGTACATGGGTGGGAGCGGTAGCCCTTTACATACCTGAACCATAAACATTTTTCAGAAATATGTTTACCTAAATAAATAATCGCCCAATATTTATTTAGACTGTAGCCCAATAAAGCGTCTGAAGGGTTGTTTGTACATATTGATATTAATATGTGTTTAAAGCGATTCTAACTGAGAACTCTATTGCCCGGCATTTTTATCTTCTTGATACGGGCTTTATATTATAAAATGTTCCAAAAATACGTAAATAATTTTCTTTTAGAGATCTTTATTTTTGCGATGTGTATGGGATACTTTTAATTTTTAATATTTCTACTTTTTAATATTGTGAAAAATAAAAATAAGATAAGAGCTACTATTTTAAATTAAAAAATCATACAGAAAGTATTCAAATGCAGTAAATTATTTCGGGTCTTAAAAAACTTTTCGCTTGCTTGTTCCTCAAAATGCTGATATGCACAAATAATTAAATTAATATATATTAAAATTAAAAATATGAAGATTTATTAGAACACTTCAACTTTTTTCCACTATTTATTATTTAATGACCATTACCAGTTTCAGCCTGTCACGGCTGATACATTTTTCTCTTAAGCTAGGATATTTATTCAATTCAATACAGGAGCGTTTTTCAGTGAATCTATATAATTTGAAAGTTTGTGCTAATTTGACTCTTATATTGAGATTTTTCCTTATATGTAGTTAAGTACTTTCACAGGATTTTTTATGGGTTTAGTAGTTAGTTACTGAACTATTAGAGTAAATTTATTTTTATTGGTTAAGTGATTCCATTAATTATATGATTAAAGATGAATTAAATATATGAATTAGAAAGATATACATATAAAATCAATTTTATCAAAAAATATTGTTGATGCGCCACCGAGATTCGAACCTGGATCTTTTTCCAAACCGGGGAAGGTGCATTATCCAACTATGCTACAGCGACGATATTTTTAGCGACAAGTTTTCGAACCTATATGTTACCTTTTTGATCGTTCCATTATTTGAAAGAGCCAAAATTTAATAAAAATGAATTGATAATTCTGGCGTCTGCTATCAGATTACTCAAAGGTATTAGAGATTCTGTAAAAATAAGGTAGATGCCTCTTTCAAATAATGAAACGATTAAATGTATTAATATCAAAAAAGTAACATATAGGTTTGAAAATTTGTCACTAAAAATATTGTCGCTGTAGCATAGTTGGATAATGCACCTTCCCCGGTTAGGAAAGAGATCCAGGTTCGAATTCCGGTGGCGCAACAACAATATTTTTCGATAAAATTGATTTTATATGTATATCTTTCTAATTAATTCATATTTAAAATATCACAGACCTATGTTCTGAATAATTACAACTTCACAATAAGAATGTGTTCTCCTAATAACTTTATGATTATACTTTTGGGAGTAACATGTGTATTATACAGATTTTATTATTTAGGTACTTTAATTAATTATGTGTCTTCTATATATATATATATATATATATAGCACGTTTACGTTATTATTACATTAGAATGTATATATTAACGGAGACTAAGCACTTGATTCTTATTGTTTATTCATAATGAATTTTTCTAGTTAGGCGGTTAATTTGTAATTACTAGTCTATCTAGTTTTTTACCTTTATTACAGACGTGTAGGATTTTAACATCCCTATCTTTATGCAAAGAGTATTAGTTATCTAGTAGGTGCATAGCAACGTTCCTTTGTCATTGACCCAGATAGTGAAGTGTTCTTTTATTCGGGTTATCACTGATCTTCTCGTTTGTCCCACATAATATAAAGGGCAGTTTGCACACTTAACTTGGTAAACCCCAGAATTATCCAGGGTTTCCTTATTGTTTTTATTATTAATATAAATTATGCTTAATTAATTCACATTGTAAAACGCTGTTTGACATGTATCACTATAAATCATTCTTGATATTTTAGTTGATAGTTCACCAAAAGTTAAAAAGTGTTTTTAATAAATCAGTTGAATGAAATTACATAATAAATTAATAGAATCAAAATAAAAAATAATTAAAAATATAATGTTACGCATTGTTGTGAGATGGCGTGTCCTATATAGATTAAGGTTAATATAGAAAAGGTAAAATATAAGACGTTAACTATTGAAAGGATAAATTTTAAGCAACTTAAAGTGTACACTTCTAAGACTGACTACTTTCACAAAGATGCTGGTAGCTATCAGAGATAGAAAAGCTGAGGTAGCATTTAACATATTTTAAATTAAATTAAGCATAAAGGTTTTATACCTTAAATCACTGATTCAATGTATTCTTCTAGGATTACGGATGTGTATTTTGGGACCTTTTAAGAACCGAAAATGTGGTTATGAACACTATTTTTTTACAAATATATTTACTACATAGAATCAAAAATAGCTAATTTTACTTGTATATACTCCTAAATTCTATTTTTCAAAAAATGTTCCATCGACCAAAACAAATAACAGTCAGAAAGAGCCAGGTCCGGTAAATATAGAAGGAGGGGTGGGGGGATTAAACTTTCCACACAAGAGTATCAATTTTTTCCCAAGATATTTATTAGAGCTAGTATTTTTCACTAAATGTTAACTTTTTTACTCAATGCAAATTTTTTCACGTATCTCTGGGACCATGAAGCACCGATCTTGTTAGTCGTAAAAATATCACAAATATTTTTTGTAGCGGTTGTTGCATTCAAGATATTGCAGACAAACTTCTCCCATTATTCCCAGATCTAGTAAAATTTTCAGGTTACAAATTAGGTGAAAGATCAAATAGTTACACAGCACAAACTCTCAAATATATTTGTCTGCTACTCAACAGTACGATTTTTTTTTTAAAACTGTATATCGAAAAAATACATCAATTCCAGATCCTCTAATTCCTTATATTTCTGGGTACTTCTCTGTCTTGTTGTCATCTCTTTTTCTTTTCATATTACATAAGCTTGTAAGTCAGGTTCATCAAAATATTATTAATTAATACAATTAAATTATTACAAAATGTGTATCTTATTGATCGATCGCATTAGAACATTATGAACAACTGTACCTATATAATAGAGTATATAAAAATTCTAAGGATTATGTTCGAGGCCACCTAACAGCTTCCATATGTCATAAGCAACCGATTTTTTCTGTTAGTTATTAACAAATTCTTAAAACAAATAAAAACTGTTTGATGAAATATTTATTGATTCGTAATGTTTTAGTAATTTTTTAAAAATAAAATTGAGTTTACATAAGTGAATACAAAAACATATATATCTAATAAATAACAAAACACAAACAATTTATTAAAGTAAAAAAAAATTGAAAAATTAATAAAGAAACACACCGGAAGACAACAATGTACATGTTGACCCATGATAACTGAAGACCCATAATAAAGTATTTAAAATATGTATTGTTTCGAAAGATGAATTTATTTTTTATGTCACATTTTAGAAGGAAACAATAACCTGTTTGAACAAACCGATGAAACTATTTACTTCAGATTTTTATTGTTAGCATGTAATATCTGTAGACTAATTTCTCCTTAATATAAATTGTTATAGCTGACCATATAAAATATAAAAACATTACATTTTTTAAATCTACTTACACATGCACCGCTCGTTGCTGGGTCACTACCTGTTGTATGATAATAGTCAGATGAGATTAACTCAAATAACTTGTGTAAAATGAATAATGTCAAGAAACATTCGATAGTCTCGAGTCTCAAGTCCTGGGACCCGAGACAGCTAAAAACCATCAAATTCCTGGGAATTTGTCGGAGAATCCCGAGTACGTACCCCCTCTCTTTTGAGCTTTATGAGATTTAGTTCAAGTACAAGTAAGTGATCATAAAATATATCCCAAAAAAGCGATAAAATACATTTCAATTGATTCCTAAATATGAAATTCAATTCAATCAAATCAATGCTTCAAGGATTCATCAAATATTTTACATGAAATATAACAAATATATAAATATCCGAAATAATAAATGATACAGAAAAGATTTGTAATATCATTTCATATTTCGAATGTATCGTAGTTTATTGCGCTGATAATGCAGTATCGAAAATATTCGGTAATTTATTTTCATCTTTCATAATTTAAAACTAGCTGTTGAAAGATGTTAAATTTGGAAGATATTTGCCATTTGTCATACCTATCATTATTGATTTGTAATTTAGTATTTCGTTGTTGTTTATACCTCAATAGTTTTGGTAGTTTACTCATTATTTGCTATATCTAAATATCATTATAAATTTTCTTCATTTCATTCTAAATAACTACCTTTATTTAATATTCTTTTTCAATGTATTAATTTATCATTTTTGCGAGGTTGAAGTAAACACTGGCGAATTTTCTCACTCATGGTCTGAAATGACAAATGAAAGTTTAGCAATATTGAAAATGCATTTAAATAGATGAAAAACTTTTTCAATACCACTCAATACATTTTCGCTTCCCAGTCAATAGAGTGGGCCAATATTTTATTAGTATGAACACAAATTGTATGTATAATTGCACATTTTTTCTTCCATAAAAAATATGTCTAATATCTATCACAATATTGAGTTTAATTGAATGTTTAAATGTATATTAATAGTATTATTTTATGAAAAATAACACCACATATTCTGTTTTACGTACGTCTTTGATATATGATCATGTCGTAATTAGTGACCGATAATGTTAGCTATGTTGGTCTTTTGTCAGTACATCATAAGACCGCCTTCTCCATTTAGACCGGGGGTCAAGTTACAATATTTGTAACACTGAGGTATTCTGAACACCGCTGGTATTCCTGTTTTCCTGTTCACTTCCTATATAATGTTTTCATCTCAGTTTTCATCTCAACGTTCACGAAAATAATTCGGTTCAACAGTATATTGGAAAATATTTTAGTAAATTATGCAATTAAGAAAATATTTTATTAAATTCTGTGGTGTTTTTTAAATATTATTCTGTAACACGCGCTTACACATTTTACGTAAATGGTAAAAGATAATGAAAACAATATTTAATTATTGTGCATTATTATTTAATCGTTTTCATTCCCTTATTCCAAGAGGATCGGGGGGCTTATAGTCTCAACAAGAAGCTTCCATTTCCACCGGTCTTGTTGGTACTTGTTGACCAATCAAACCACAATTTGATTTCGTATAGCACTTGCTGCTATTTAGCCTGGGACGATCCACGAGCAGTCTTTCCTCCGGAGTTGCCAAAAAGTTACATATTGGTAGTCGTTCCTCTCATGGCATTCTGAAGACGTGACCAAGCCACCTTGATTGAGATTTTTATATATATAAAAGTAGGGTCTCCATTTCGAGGATTCTTTTTATATCGCTATTTCTCACTCCAATAATGATATGCCCCTAAGATAACTAATTTCGGCAGCTTGGATTCTTAATTTGACTCTCACCGTAGAAATACATATTTGGTGACTATCACATACTACCAAATATATAGAAATGAACTAATACAAACTCCTTGTTTCAATATTTTCATTGTGGTATTATCCATGTGATTACTTTGGTACCACTTACCAATCAAATGGCGCCGCGATTTAAAAAAAAAAATGATGTCTCAATTGGAACGAAAATTAAAACACTGAGAGTTTAATATGCATTAATGTAAAAAGATATGTCTTATTTATACAAAGATTTAATTTTCGAAGAGTAAATACGAGTACTTTTACTGTTGCATTAATGTGTCATAAATTATCGGATTTATGTTTCCACAAGAAATGTGTGTAGAATGTTCCTCGTCCCGCAAGTAATATTCCAAACCCTTCTTCTATATGTACACTTTATTTAATGTCTATTAATTTACTGGTCTGTGGTGACTATATATTAATGTGCACACACAGTTTTTAAAATGTTCAGCTCGATCTTGACACTTAACTCGGATGTCTTTATCAAGTTCGACGATCGCCCCGCGGCGCCGCGCCAAAATACATCCAAATATGCGCGCAGAATATGGTGTAGGTAGTTTACAATCTACTTGATACCACATATCTTAAATAAAATTTAGAGAAAAGCACAGGGTAACATGCCTAAAGCGATGCTGAAGATACTTTTATGAAATGTTGAACATAACCGGAAAAGATGTCAGGTTGGATTCTGAATTAGAGCGATATTCACTTGACATTTGCGGAGTTCCAACGACAAAATTAAAGTGGAAGGGTGTAAAATGTAAGAATCGGGGCTGCTAGTGATATTTTACGATCCCTTTATAGTGCGGTAATAAAGAAATCTAAGTCGTAATAATAGAATAATATATCAAGGATAATAAATTTAAAATTCAATTACTAAAATATGACTTACACGCATTGAATAGTAAAAGGTGCGCACTTTTTACTATTCAATGCGTACATACGATATACAAAAGCAATAAAATGCATTTTATAGAGATGGTATCTGGGAGATAGCAGCAAGAGGAGTGAAACTCACGAGTGCGTCTTTCAGATGGTTGCAGTCTCGTGTTAGTGACGTCGGTACCGGGCGTGTTTTTGCGGCTGTTAGGAGTTCTGATTTTACACACCAGTAAATGTGAAGTGCGTTTATGTGTCGTCGATGGTAATGATGGCTGTGGAGGCGATAGACCTCCACAAGTTTAAAGATTTATTTGTTCAAGAACGTGATCTGGTAATTCTGGGATTATTGTGAAGGTATGGGAATGATCCTTGTCTGAGGATTTTAGAAAAAGTAACTTTAACTTCATTTAATTTTAAAGATTAAGAAGTGGCTATTTAAAATCAAAGTTGTGTTAAAAACGATTATACGAAGAAACCATTCAGAACATGTTCACGCTTACAAAATGTTCAGACCAAGTATAAAAAACCAAAAGATTGTACTGAAGGATAGGCCCAGATGATGCACTAGCTCAACCGTTCTTTTTTCTCACTCGCAACTTTACGAATATGTACGTGTATGATGTGAGTGAGCAAGAAAGATAGCACGCACGTGTGATCACACATTATAACGATTCCTGGTATGTGTCAAAGCCAGACAAGTGCAAAGACAATTTTTTTTTTTAAAGATTGCGATATAACGAATTCGCACTCGCCGGAATCGCAATGAACGGGGGTTACCTGTATAAGTATTAGCAGCAACACACAAATAACAAAAACTAACCATAAAATACATCGTATTCAGTTTTTAAAGAAACAGCCTTACCGTAATTTATTTTAGTTTTAGTTATTTTAAAGGACTATATACTCTTGTAAACGTGATTAGATACTCAGTAGGATTAAACTTCTTCAAGAAAGGAAAACAGTTTAAGATCTTACAAACAGAACAAAGTAATGTTTTAAGCTTTAGGAGAGATTTTATTTTTCAATTAAAAACAATAATTATCTTAACATGTATCTTAGGAAGTTTCTTAATGAAACGGAAAATTGAAATTATTTGATGAAAATCACAAACAGATATATATTAAAAAGTTTTTTGTTTATTTTTTTATTTATTTTGTAAAATAAATGTTTATTTATTTAGTACATTCAACATGTGTTGTATATTCTTTTATATGTTCGGTCGAGTTTATTGTTGTATCGAGGTAGGCGGTGTTTTTATTTTTTATCATTAACAATAGGTTAGATACAATAATTATATCTATAATGACATGGTAGTAAACAAGATATATACATAATTTAAAAAGTACAGTATGTACATAGATCAATTATAAATACACGCACACAGTGAAAAATTAAAAAAAATAATAATAATATAAAGTGAATACATACGAGAAGATTAATCATAGTTATATATAATATTTCAGTCAGCTATTTTTATGTTATACTTATGTAACAAATAATGAAAAATCGTCATATAAACTAATTTTTTGTTGTGATTTTTTGACAATAAATTGACCTTAGTTTCAATAAATTTATATCGTTTTCTCCGTACTATAGAGTTTGAGATGCGGTTCAGCCTCCCCTGGTGGCTCCACTGGCTAGTTAGGGGGGAACAAGAGATACCGTGGGTTCGTTGCAAGATTCTGATCACTCACTCACCTCGTACGCCATCTGATGATCATCATCGGAGGAATGTGTATTCGTGTATGTGGTGCATGTGTCGGTGAAGGTTGTTTTTTTTTTGCCCAATGTTTTTAACAACAAAAATAAATTTTACAAGAATCTTATAATAAAAATACATTGTAGCAATTACACCCCTTTGCTTACAAATAATAAACTAAAATTAAAATTTTATTCCCTATCTTTCCTAATAAAAAAATTAACGGTACTGTGTCCTGTGTATAAATCAATGAAGCATCAGAACTTATCTTGTACTCCCATGTCGCGGGGCTCAGTCCGACGTCCGTGATAATGTGCAGAATCCGAGATGAGAACTCAATATCCCACATCGAGCCTTACCGTTATCTCGACAAACTTCCCACAGAGTGGGTAGGAATCACAACCCTTCTGAGTAGTCAACAGGCGATCAAATAGACCTGATAGGACCCAAAAATTTTACCAGCCATCCAATACAGCAGTACTCCACAGTAGATTACTCTGGGGGCCTCGCACAAATCCGTGACTCCAACAGCTCGAGTGGCTGGCACGGCGGCCAACTCGCTCTCTCGGCGGCCGGGGGTGTCTGCTGAGCGAGTTCCGATGCCGATCGAACCACAGCTCTCCCTTCCCGTCGCCGCATTTAGCATAGATTAAATCACTTGGTTCGGTGTTACCAGAAAAATAATTAATAATAATAATTTGTCAATATAATATATATTTTTTTTAAATTAAAAGAGGTCATTGAAAATAATATTATGTTTGTACTTAATTTGATTATTCTTAGTCTTCTGTACTGTCAATTACATGAATTGTAACTTTTTTAATTAACCTAACTTATAGAAAATCTTAAGGGTATTGCTGTACCTATTCAGTTTATTTGATTGGGCTGATATTTTGTATTGTTAACCATCAAGTGATATGTAAAAGAATTAAGGGATAATTATTTTTACAAAACAACGCTTCAAAATACAGACCATCCTAATATTTTATTATAATAAAATACGTTACGTTATATTATTATCACATGAGTTTTTTTGATGATGATCACTGAAATATGGGCCGAAACGTTAGCTACAATAAAACCAACCGACAGAAGAATAGACCGAATTCTACATTATGTTAATAATGATACTTACTGAATAATAATTTTGATATTACTTAAAAAATATTTTGTAAACAACGTACTGGTGTTGATTATTGATTGATTAAGCCCGCATTAGGGTTTCTTTGCTCAAACCACGGCCCGCGGGCAACATGTGGCCCTCATCGCCTCTTGGTGGGGCTCGCGGGCGTAATGGTATCTATTATTTTGTTATTGTGTATGAATACAGACCATATAATGTGGGTCGTACTGTATAAAAAATGAACGCGCTAGTCCTGCCTGGGCTTATTTTTATTACTGTAGTAAAATTAAATACAGCTTTATTATGAGTTAATAAACGATCGATTTTATATGCGACCCGTGACAGATTCTTGTGGGCTCGATGTGGCCCAGAAAACTCAAAAGGTCGGACGCAAGTTTAGGAATTATTTTAGCTAGATATTTATTTAATCACTACTTTCAACGTTTACACAATAAGTGGATCTCAATTTGTTTTTATTGGAATTGATAAATTCTCGTTTTACTCAGTTATTCGCGTTTTATTTAAAGATAAGTAATTCAGTTATTTACAAATCGATTTGATTAAATCGACAGTGATTTTTTAGTATTTAATAATTAATTCAGATTCTTAATTAAAACTAATATTAAATAAATATCGGATATCTCATAGAGACAAAGCTACTCTTATTATATTTAATGGGATTGTCTGCTCTTGGACATATTCAAATATTGTTAAAATAATATATTGATCAAAATAAGAAAAATATTGATTTTTCAGGCGTATTCTAGTATAATGTGTTAAAAACGTTATACAGATAAAGAATATTGCTTTAAATAATAATAAAAAAATCAGATTCTCAATAAGTTGACATATACAGAGTTTCAATTTCATTAATTATCAAATTTGGTCCGTAGATGGTGATAGTGGTACTCGAAGCGAGTCCACATATTAACATATATACAACTTTCTAAAATTTGACAGATATGTAGATTGATGGGGTAGAAATGGTGAATGTTATATTTATATAAAGTGATCACTTAAGCTATCCGAAGACAGGTCGTAAGCCCTGTAATTACCCCATACCTCTATATATTTTCCATTAAATATAATAAAAATAGCTTTGTATCTATGAGATATCTGATATTTATTTAAAACTTGAACATTTTTATTCAAGTATGTCTTCTTTTAAATTATTTTTTTGAGAATTTGTTAATATAAAGTTCGGCTAGGTGTCGCGTCTCACTCGGTCGCGATACTTTCTTTGGAGTTTGAAATATTATTCGCTTAATTGTTCTATTCGCCCCAATAGGACCCACTTGGTTGGGACCAATAATAGTCATTAGTTTACACGACGTGTGGGTTGTAAAGTTTAACTATCACAAGAGCGCACGTTTCGGAAAAATAACCATTGTTTTTTACTGTTTTGGAAGTTTAAGCAAAACTAAATGGCAAAATATCTGACGTCTACCTATTTTTTATTTTATAATGTATAAGAAACTCAATTTAGATAATGTTTAAAACGAGAAAACTTTATCACAATGTGGGTTAGGAAGAGTGCCAGTAGGGAATATAAAACTAATTAATATTCATTATCATTTATTACATTACCTTAGAAACGTAAGCAAATCGTTACGAACGATGTTCTACATTTATATTAAGGGCGTCCTTTCAAATTAATCTTTTCGTATTTTTACGAAAAGGTGGGTTTTTGTTATTAAAAAGAATACATTATTATCTATAATATAGTTATGTAGTATTTTAATATAAAATATTAAATTTAGAATAATGAATGTATTAATTTGAACGAACTTATATGCTGTAAAGATTTATCGTCAAATTACTATGTTGGTGTAGTGTAATTTGCTGACGCATTTCCCCGGATAGGAAAGGATCCACGTTCGAATCCCCGGTAGCAATAAAAATATTTTTTCGATAAACAGAATTTTCCTGTATGTCTTACTAATTGATACATTTCATTTGTTTTTATTATTCATTATATCAAAATTTATACACTAGATTATACTTTTTTTAAACTATTATTTAGATAAGATTCTTAAACTAACGTAAAACTAATAAATTGAATATTATTTACCATAATTTAGACAATATATGCATTTTAAGAAAGACCGCGACCATCAATAAGTAAGATTCTTATATGTACGAAATATGTTATATTCTTTTATAAGAATGATGAATAGAATACAGAATCAAATATATATGTATAAATTAACTAAAGTTAATTATTAAGGAGAAAACATTCTTATTGTGAAGTTATGTCTTAAGTGAACATAGGTCTGTGATATTTTAAATGTATTAATTATAAAGGTATATATTTAATTAATATTTAAAGTGCATTAACTTGTAAAAATTAACAAAGATTTAAACCGTTAATTTTGCGAGACACCATTTTTTTTTCATTATTTTAAAATGGTCTGCATATACATATACAAACAGTCAATTTTAATTAATATATTGTATTTACTCATATACATTGGGTTATTAACTACTATTTAAATTCAAGTTTTATATTAAAAACACAATAATTTATTACTAAATAATATTAATGTCGGTCCTATTGATGTGTATTTTTATTGCTTTTTTTGCTTCATTCCGCTGGTCCCGAGCGGTAATGATGAACGTCAAATTCGCGCTATGGGATTTTTCTTTGTAAAATACTGGAAAGATATTGTTAGGGGATACTTGAGTCTCATCCTTTTATCGGCAGCTTCAGCTTAGAGAATGTGAGTGGGTGGGCACCCAACGTCAGAATTGCATACTCACCTTAAAATATCAAGATTCCTTCGCTTGTGGAATAATATATTTATAAAACTATTTTAATTATTCAGGAAGGTTACAAATATAGAAAATTTAATGAAACTTATTTTATACAAAGTGAATATATTAAAATAGACAAAATATATAGAATTAAAAGAGTAACATTCAGGGGAGAGTGGCAATAATATAGAATATTTTATTAACACATTGTCATCTAAAAAAAATTAACACAAAAAAAATGTTACCTTCAATATTCACGATTTGCAATCACTAGATGAAACGGCACCGGGACATCGTTGGTACATATAAATACTTTGACTGATCTCCAAATATATTTAACATTCAATAAATTAAATGAATCAACTAGAAACATATACAGATAAAATCGTTTTATCGAAAAAATATTTAGTTGTTTTGTAGTTGATTAATTTAATTTGTATTAAAATACCACTGAACTGATTAAAATAATTATATGATTTTTGATTAATTAATTCAAATAGCAACATACAAATCATTTTATTCCACAATATTAATATGGTAAAATGTTGATAAAACTCTACAAATTAGTTCTTGATATCTTGTCTCGAATATGAGAATATTAACAATTCTTGTCCCTTTCGAACAAAACCTTTCTGCTGTCCTTTCATATTTAGATATATTGAAAGTAAATGAACTATTTATATTACTCGGCTTGAAAGTATAGGTATGTAAATGGTAATTCACGTAGAATTTCTCGAATTTCAAACTCGAAAAATGAAAGTACCTACAGATCTTTACGGCTGTGAATTTTATTTTCATTTTGTATATATGGCCAAACCACAAGCAGATACTTTTAATAATCGCCGCTAGAGCAACGATACACAGAATGTATACTGTCACCAGGTGGTTTGTGAGTACCTCTAATGGCTAATTACGTTAATTGTTAAATTATTTTAAGAATACGTGTAATTAGAAAATTATTTTAATTTATTGTAAGTGGTAGATTTCTTTATTTCTTTTTCTTTATAATAAATTAATTATCTTTACACATTGAAAAAAACAGTTTTACAGAAATATTGGTCATGGCCGCGAAGCACCTTAGCAATCGACGAATCGATTGCTTTCTACTAGTTATTTTGATTGCAATGTATTTCATAGCAGACAAATTTGAACTTTTTAAAATTGTTTATTTATTATTATTATGGCGATATTGCTTAAAAGAATGCAATTAATTCGACAAATTGTTAATTTTTCAGTCAAAAATCAATAATTAATCACTACCTATACAAATCAAAACTTATAATTTAGTGTAGTACTACGCCCGCTAATTTAAATTGAAGCAAGCGTTTCTGCTAAACAGATCGACTAAACAACTTGCTGTTCCGTGTTCCACGATGAAATTTTCTACATCATAAAGCGAGATGAAAATTTTCAGTTCGCCCTCGACCACGGTCGCTTGGATTATGTGAAGAACATTACGGAAGACACTCGACTCGGTCCACGTGCACAGGTATCGCAAGCTTCGTTAGCGTATATAAATATTATGTAGGGATTTTATTTTTATAGAGTCAGGTTTGTGAAGAAGCCTATTTTTTGAAAAGTAAAAATATTTAAACGATGTAAACACAATTTAAAAATATGTTTTTTATAAATCTTGAAATAATATTATCCTCCATTCCAGTGTTATGTATGCACCTACCCTCCGAAGCCACATCCCTATCTTTTAGTTTGTTAACCTTAACTTTTCTTGATTTGAAGAGAGATATGGGTTGGAGCCATTATTTTAATAGTTTTGTCTTATCTTATTATTTATGCTTTCTGTAAGTGGATATGTGTAGAAACGATTATTTCATTTCATCTAATTTATGACTTTGTTTACCCGGATTTAAATTATCTTCTATATTATTTAATTGGAGAAATGTCTCCAGAAATATCTTTATAAACTATAACACAGCCCTTCAGAGATCGGATCGTATCTAACATCCAAACGAGAAAGAACTGAAAGTCTATTCGTTTCAATACATCTCCGTAAACACGCTACCTTATACATTTGTACACCTATAATATATCAATAAACGAGTTATTTATAAGTACCGAGTCGTGATTTTAAGACCTCTCGAGGAAGGAACATAAAACCAGCAGTGCCCACTCAAAATTACAAAAATGATATTGAAGTTCAGTGGCAAACATATTGGGAGGTCACCAAAATTTCGAGCCTGGTTCCATGCGATTAAGTTAAATAAGATAGAGACGTCAATGATTTGCAGAATGTGGCCAAACCATTATTCTATTCGTTTTCTCGCTGTCTTTGATTCTCCAATTTGTGACAACAGAAGGAGGAAGATATGATCCATCTATTTTAAAATTATCCAATAAATGTTAAGTTATGCTAAATGTTGTATGTTTTGTTATTACATTCTTATGGCTGGTGGATCTTCTTCATTCTTATACAATTCTGAGCTCTCTATAATTTCGTCAATTTCAACTAGGAGATGACCTTGTTTGTCTTCAATAACCCGTGACTTTGATTTAAGATCTCTTAAAAGGGTATTTACTTTTTAAAATATTGGATCTCTATTTCCTTATATATGTTGTAAATATAAAGCTCTTTTGTACCTCTCCGTTAAGTCTTGCATACATTTCTCGATCATTGGGTGTTATTATTCCTCCTTTTTAGATCCTTTCTGTGATCCAGGGTTTCTTATTTTCTGGAAGGGATAGATTTTGATATTCCTTTGCAGTCTTGGTAATTACGTCTTTAACACTTTCAAAACCATGCAGTGCCACAGGTATACCACTCCAATTAAAACAGTAATATTTCGGTTAACATACGCAACATGAAAATCATATTTTAGTTAATTATAACGAAAATATTTATGCTTAGAACTGACTAGTTAAAGACCAGTTGTGTAAAGCGAATCCTACAAAAATAATTATTTTTCAATTCAGTTAGTTGTAAAATTAATATGCTGGAAAAAATACAAATTGTGGTAAGACAAATACAGATGGTACATTTAATTTCACAATAAAAATAATAAAAAACAGACGAAGATATTTTTTTACAATACACTTTCTCAATAATTTAATGAAGAGAGATAAGAAAAAAGATAGTATTATATAAGACTTAATGAATGCTCTGAATTATATTAGGATATTGGTACCGTTTCGGTAATTAATACTCAATATTTAGAGTAAGTTTATGGGATTAATAATTTTAAAGCCATTTAAACTAATAAAAGCTTTCTTCGCATTAAAAATTTCTTACGGTAATACGAGTTGACAGCATGGCTGCATATGGGTATTTTATATCATGGTATGGTAAAGGTTAAGGTGTTTCCAGTCAGCATCGAAATTTTGATCTAAACTTCTTCAATATTAAGCTATAAATGTGTAGAGTTATTTAATCATGTGACTTTTATGTTTGAGTTTGATTCTCGCAACTAAAAGTTAGTAATCCGATCCGCAATCTTCACTTCGATAGATTTCTGTATTTTGTATTGTAGATCTTCACCATTCATGATATTATCAATTTAAAACATTAAATATCGTGTATGCTCACTTGCAATGCACACAAGATACCTGAAATACCAGAATAAGAACACAAATGAAATAGATCAAATGTAATGTTATTTTTAGCGCTACTTTAAAAATAAACTTTAACTATCCTATTTAGCTTATTGAAAAATGTAGCAGAGTAAATTTTATTAGAGGTTAAAAATTGTATTTTTATTTAACTTTGTTTAGACCACTGTGAGTTATTTACACGTTAACCGGTACTAACGTATCTTATTTAGGACTGGCGTATAGCCAAATTATTTCATAAAATTTAAACGACATCCATTACGGGGTATAGGTGGAGTCTTGGTAATAATGAGGAGGTAATTGATAGGGAGACATTGAAAACGGGAATATATTAAATAGCGGGTTGTTCGTAAGGTTTAATTTTAAGTTGTCTAATCTAAGGCCTTTATTATTATTGTGTAAAATTTCAATGCCGTTTTCTTTTATAAAATTATGGCCTGTCTCTAAAAGATGGTTGGAAAATTCTGAGAAGTTATTGTTATTAAGGTACCATAATTGTTATTTTATTCTAGTATTAAAACTTCGTGTCGTTTTACCTATATAAAATGCCGGACAGTCATTACACTTCAGTTTATATATATCAGATTGATCTAACGGATCGACTTTGTCTTTGGAGTTTATAAGGGATTAACATATTGATTGAGTTATTATGTGTGTAAAACGCGGGTCAAATATAATTTGGTAATTTTTTTGCTTATTTTAGTCGAAATTTTGGTTATGTATAATATTCAACGCCATTATTCATTATTAATACCTGCTCTAGAGGGATATAAATATTTATGACGAATTATGTTTTTTTGTTTTTTGTTTAAGTTTTCACCTGTAACGTCGGGGACGTAACCATTATATACTGCTATTATTGTCTTTATTTGTTTCATAACTCTCAATTTTAAACCCAATCTTTAAACATGTATTTTAGATTTTCTAGGAACATTCATAATAATTTACATTCCATTCATATTACTTTTCGCGTCAAGAGCTTTCAATTTTTAATATACATTATTCAAAATATTTCAAATTTTTTTGTGCTGTTTTGTTTTGCCACCTCTTGAAAGTATTATACTATTCAGTCATAATTTTGCCTTACTTGTTTTTCGGTTAGGGACAGCCCTGTTTTTAACAACATAAAATATATTCAAATATAGGTTATATCTCAGTCGTTAGAAGTAATCTTTATACAACATTCTCTTGATTATCCAATCTTATTAACCTAGTCGGTACACTATACATCGTGTTTTGCAACTCCGTTAGTCTGCCAGTGTAAGTGTGACTAAAAATATTTTGTGTCTCATCCACTATCCCTCTTCTGGGAGTGTTCTCGAGCCTCAACAATCGTCGATCTTGTATGAGAAGATGTATGAATGTGGATGAGGCGAGAATTGTGTGTCAGGACAGAAGAGTGTGGCGATCTATCCTCTCTGCCTACCCCCGCAGTGAAGGGGCGTGATGGTAAGTAAGTAAGTAAGTGTCTGCCTTGATATTACTGCAGCTTGATACTACTCGTATTTGAATTAATTACCTTAATTGACCATTAATTCCCATCTACGCGTTTGTCTGCAGACTCTTATGAATTAACTCTCTGTTTATGTTGAATCTTTGTAATAATATCTACTCCGTATGTGAGGGTATATTTTAATAATAATGTTGAATCTTTTGTAATAATATCAACTATGTGTATTTTAATTAATTAATTTGTTTTTCTATTGGTTATATACTATACGATTTGTTTTTTTCATGATGTATAACACACTGTACTTTTTGTAAATAGAAAGAACACGCTCCATAGCGACTGTATTTTAAAGAATGCAGCTAGCGATCGGCATACCCCCCGCCCCTCTACCTATCGTTGCATCGGTGCAGAGAATGAACCAAAATGAAAAAGACTTTTAGGACACACTTTATAATGACGTACTGATACTCTTTGTTCTCTATTTATTCTCCTAACTCATTATATGTATATAAACTTTAATCATTATATATAAAAAATTAACTCCCTTTCTATACAAGACATGTGTAGCACCTCTATTTAAAGTAATATGTATAAGTACCTACTTAAAGAAAAATCTGAAATGAATGGTTTGTATTATATCTAAATATTTAATGTTTAGATGTTGGGAATATAATGGTACTAAGTACAGAATATAATGAGTAAAGTTATTCAATGATATAAGACTGAATTCAAGCGCCTTCAAATTCAAGTTATCATAAAGATGTACATAACTAATAATACAGCATCCCACAACAAAAGCACCCGTCATAGACAGCTAACGAATATTTCCTCAGATTGCCGAGTTTTGTCAGTGAAAAGAATAAGTGTGTTTAAAATTAACATGTTTTGGCGCGAAAAAGTGCGGTCAAAAGAACCAATGGCGTTATACTATAGTCGTTGATGATTTCATCGATGAGATCATTTACGAGGAACAAGAGTTTTTACTAAAACGCATTTTCGCAATCAGTTCAGTTTAAATTATTTTAATATATTTGCTATATCTTGCTGTAAGATATTTTCCGAGTAACCGAAGCCATCAAGGGTTCGATCCTCGTCTCGAGAGACCAGCTAGATATTTATATTTTTCGGAAGAATATTGACGCAAAACGTATTCCATTTCTTTAGCCCTACATTTTACATTACATACATTATTAATGATCTCATTATTATATGAAGAATATAAAACAATAATTGTTTTTATTTTTGGTAGGCAGTAAAATAAGTGTATCGAAAGCTAATTGGTTAAAATCAAATTGAGAATAAAAACAAGACCAGGATTTCAAAAATCAACGAGCTTGTGTAATAAAATGTATTGATATATTTGAAAAAAATTTGCGATTGTATGGATGTTGTACCTACGAACGCGCAACCAAATACTTACGTAAGTAAAACCTAAATATATATTTTTTCCATTTTTCCAATCATCTTCTCTATTTTCTCGAATAATATTTTATAATTAGAAAATCATAAGATTTGATCGTTAATATCGTTATTTAATCGAAAAATGCTAGCGGGTTAACGTGAATACGTTTTAGACATTCCACGCTCTTTTGTTTCTCGTACACCGATACAATATCACCGACGCTAAGCATCTCGGATAATATAATCAATAACGCGCACGCTTTTTAATTATTTGTCTGGGTAGTATTGGATTCGTCTCGATTTGATCTATCCCTTATCTTTTAACACTTGTCACGGTATCCCGACGGTGACTGAGCGCGCCAATTCATGGCGCTTGCGTAAATCTCTAGCTCGGGGTGCGGTAGGAATGTGAGCACGGCGGATATCTTCAATCTTAAAAAATCTTACAAATACATTGACACCACGCATTCTATACTTTTTGAGATGTTTAGCTTGAGTTGAGCTTAATGTTTGACTGACCTATTTTATTGAAGGTCAGAAATTTGTACGATCACTTTGCATAAACCCACGAATTTTATTACACGCCAACAAGAATTATATTTATTCTGTCTTTTCGCATGTAATTTTATATTATGTTTATAAGTGTATTTTTTGTTAGTTTTAAATACGCCCTGACGAAGTTTGAGATAAGCGATTTGGATTTTATAAAAAGTGATTGAGTTTTATTTAATGGAATATATTAATTTGAAAAATGTGCTGTTTTTTTCTTATGAAAATATTGATATTTTACTGTTACTAGACTCGTGTGACAATACATTATCGTAAATCAGGAACAATAAATTATTGCCTAATGGAAGAGTCGATCTGCGTTAAATTTTGTGATAAAGAAATCAATCGTTTTCATTGTGAATGGCCAATTTTTCGATTCAACATTTTTACCGAAAAATCTGTATTGTTTGTTTATGTTATATAAAACTGCGATGGTTTTAAAAGCATTAGTTCAAATGCACATAATCACTAAAAATCTGAGGTTCTATTCACTTTTATACTGACAAAGTCATGTGAATGAGAAGAATAACATAAAGCCTCATTCCGGTGAGGATTTACGATTGAAGGGGCTCTGGGCTAAAAAATGATAATTTTTAAAATAATATTCTTTTTGATTTATATCACTTATTATTTCATCCAAAACTATAATTTTGAATATTTTAGACTCTTTTGACATTAAAGCAAGTGAAGTTAATCAGTTTCAGCCCATGGTTTGATTGTACTAACTAATTAGTTTTTTTTAAAGAAATTAATAAAAAATGGTGATAGAAAGAAAGAAATATTTAACAACGTTTTAATTATAACTTTAAATATAGTAAAATGGTATATTTTTTATTACACCTAATTTTAAATCAGATTTTATTCGTCTTTCCATGTTTCCTATTTATCACATATGTGAATATAAAACACTTGTTTTTTGATTCTACTCATTTAATTTATGGTCATTATCAATCTAATAATTTTAACTCAACAACTTGCATTCATAACTATAATAGGGAACAGCTATATAATTTTGTTTACTTGAGTAAAAGAGCCAACATTATTCATTGGAATTCTGAGGATTTCCATACATTTTGAAAGCTTCTAATTATTCTATATAACAACTGTGTTACAGTAATGGTATTTTAATGTTATGGATAATTTGTAGAAAAGAACAGCTATATAATTTTATAATCTAAGAAGGCAATACGGCAAGAGAGTCATTTTTGGTATTCAGGTATAATGTTTACATGATTCTAGAAAATAGTTAGGTTCAACAGGAATTATACTTTTTTAATTAATGCACCAATGTCGAATTGCTGATCTCGTACCACTTCCTTGGCAGATCTGTAACATCAAAAGTTTTCGATAGAATCAAATCCTCGAATTGTTAATAATAAATAAAATTAGCAAGGCGAAACGCGTCTCAAGAAAATTAAACGAGTAGAATAAAAAAACAAGTGTTTTATTTCCACATATATGTTTATGGAGTTTAAACATTTTTAACGCTGCGTCATCGTCAGTAATAAACTAATCTAAAAAATACCTTCAGCATAGACTTAGAGATGGCAGACCATGCATGATCTGAGGGTCGTTATTTCGTCCATGAGAATGTATAAGTACTACATATAGGCGAAACCTAATAGAGGCACCCAGCGAATTAAAATCCTTCTAGACACAAGCAGCCCTCATGCTTGCCCTCAGCAGCCCTCAAGCAGCTCAAGCAGCCCTCATGTCTAGACACGCATAAAAACCATTCAACATACAGGCAGCGTTCTGGAACACCAACGGTAAAACAATAAACTCTCGCTGCGAATTGGAAGATTTCCTCCTTAAATTCAACTTAGACATTCACCTCATAAATGAAACCTGGCTAAAATCCAATCAAAAATTCTTCTTCCCAAATTATATCCCATATAGGACTGACTGTACCAATAATAAAGGTATTCTCCCTCGACCACCACCTTGTGCCCAGCTTCTCTAACTATAAAATCGAAATAACGGCAGTGGTATTAAATACGATGCATCTAGGCCACTTTAAATTTATATCCACTTATAGCTCCCCAAATAAACCACTAGACCAACCCGAACTTGATAACTTACTAGCGGATAAACTACCGACTATATTAGCAGGCGATCTAAACGCCAAACACAGCGCCTGGCATAGCCGGTCTGATAACAGAAAAGGAAAAACTCTTACTATTCCACGATTCCACTATTCTTATTCTCGACTACTCCACCAAAAACCAAATCATAGTAGATGCCCCTAATACCCCCACCATTTACCCCCACAACCGAGGTCGACCTGATGTTATAGACATCATCATACTTAAAAATACCTCCCTAACCTACCAACTCCTGATAATCAGTGAGCTATAATCAGACCACAACCCGGTTCTTATGACCATTACTGATGGATCCTCTTCAACAGATCCCCTAAAACCATGCAGAAATAAAATCCAATGGCAGAATTTGCACAAATTCATAAATGATAAAATCACTATACCCACCTCTCTACCAGATACCACCAACCTTGATCAAGCAGTGGATATATTTACCGACGAAATAAATTCCGCGCTCAAAGAAGCCTCCTCCACAGTTCCCGTGGACACAAAGCACCCTCACCTCCCCGAAGAGATCAAAGATCTTATTAGGAAAAAACACCGCGCTTGCAAAAATTGGCAACGATACAGTGACCCGAACGACCGTCGTCTCCACAATAAACTAACAGCCTGCCTCAAAAAATCTATCGACACCCTCACGAACGAGCGGTGGGAAGATTTTATAAACTCAGTAAATGACGATCGCAATGTTTATTGGAAAGTTGCAAAATAAATCAGAAAACCAAAAATGCGTATAACGCCTCTTTAAGGCCCAAACGGAGTTGTATAGTCCACAGTAGAATAGGCCGAAGCCTTCGCAGATAGCCCTGAAGAGCAACTTACCTTAAATACCGCCAGTGACCCTAAATTTACCGCCGAAATCGACGAACACGTAGAAAACATGTTAAAAGAAATCCCCGACGGCCCCCCGATTAAATTTACCACCCCCAAGAAATTGCTAAAATAATCAAATTCACTAACCCTAAAAAAGCCCCCGGCCCGGATGCAATTACCAATAAAATTTTAAAGTGCCTCCCACTGAAAGCAATCAGTGCCCTCGCAGCCATCTGCAACGCCTCCCTCCGTCTAAGCAATTTCCCCTTCGCCTTCAACCTTGCAGATGTCATCCTCATTCCCAAACCAGGAAAGAATCCTCTCTTGGCGCAAAATCACGGCCCAATCAGCCTCCTCCCGTATGCTGGTAAAATCCTCGAAAAGATCGTACTAGTCAGACTCTCCCAGTATACGGATAAAAAATCAGTAATCCCCGACTATCCACACGTCTTTAGAGCGAAACATTGCACGCACCATCACCTTGACGACACCACGATCTCTTCCAACTCAATAAAACCCATCCTAGCAATCCGCAGAGTACAACGACAAGCCACCCTCGTAGAGGTCTGGTGCAAAAAATGACGAGTCGATATAAATCCCTCCAAGAGTGCCGCCACTCTCTTTTCCAGAAGATCCACTAGACAAAGGCTCAACATAAAAATGGACCCGTGACATCAAGTATCTTGGCGTCACGCTGGACTCCCGACTCACGTGGCGCAAACATATTCACCAAAAAGTAAGTGCAGCGTCACGTGCGCTCTCTTCACTATACCCACTCCTAGTCAGAAATAGCAAGCTCACCACCAATAACAAGCTCCTACTTTACAAGGCTATTCTCAGACCTATCCTCACCTATACAGCTCCCATATGGAGTCACGCAGCCGAATCAAACATGAGCAGGCTACAGATCTTCGTGAGACGTGATGGATACGGATCACACAACTCCACCACGACTCAGGGATTCCTCTCATAAAGAAATTCATCAAACAATTCGCCAAACATTTTAATACTGGGATTTCTCAGCATTAAAATCCATCAATAAATGTCCTTGCCGCGTATGACGTAAATATCCCCGCACGTTTTATGCGACCAAAAGATATCCTCCGTTAGGAATTGAATACTGCCAAAGCGGCAGCACCTGCACCATTTCTCGCAGCTAATAAAAAATAAAACACTCCCATTTTTAAACAGCCCATAAGGCACACATGAGGTGAAAGAGCAAGGGGTCCTTACGGATCCGGTACTTTGTAGACAGTAGACCAAAGTCCAAAAAGACTACACATAGGCAGAAATATGAGAAAATTACACCTCCTATTACATCTTCTCTCCTGTCTATATTAGCCCCGTCCACAACTACTATTCACCGAAACCTCATACCACCACCATCTCCTCCTATCTTCTAGTTTAAGGTTTAGTTTATTACTGACAATTACGCAGTAAGCGTCGAAAACATTTAAATTATTAGTGTTGTGTGAAGCAAACAAAATTGCGTTTTATTTTAATAATTAATTAATTTTTTCCAAAAGCTAAAATTTTGTAAAATGTTTTTTAAAAGTACAATAGACTTCAAACTAAGTTAATCACGAATATTTTGAAATATTAAAAACATAATAATATAATATTATTTCTCGAATATTGATAAGGTATAACCATATTATTTTTGTAGAATTAGATTTTTTGAGTTAGTTTCGTTTATTTATATTAAATTAAAAAATATGTTTCATCGTAGTACGACATTAAAATTGTATTAAAATGTTTTTTTTCGAAAAATATTTATTTTCTATAAATCTCTCTTATTCTTCTATAGCCTGTATCAATCCATTTCTGTAGATAAGCCTACTTATTACCCTCGATGCTATGTTTTATCCCTGTCTATCCCTTTGTACTATTGACTCATCGCTATTGAGGTCTTCTGGGTGCAGATGCTGAAACTTATTCCAATTCTGATTTCCACCTACTATTCTGGTACTTCCCAGGCATTACCGCAGCACACCCGACTTAGGATGGCTAAAAGGATTCCATTTTAAATGATAAAATATTTTTTATTAAACAAAATGAATCCGAAAAGGGAAGTTGTCCAAAAGTTTTCACGAAAAAAATGTTTTGTTACTATTAACGTTTTACATCGTCCGACGTATTAAACTTGACCGTTAATTATCAAATTTATTTACAAAAAAAAGGTTGGATTTACTTATTTTATTTATCTTATGAACATAATTTATTCCAACGAAGTTTATCGTCATATCACTGACCACATGCTGAATTACTTGAAAGGGTTGTCTTATAAGATCCCTCGTCACATAATTATTTAATCTAAATTTCGTTTAAAAATTAAGGGAAATATTTTTAAATCAAAATATACATTATTTGAAAATTTTAAGTATACATGGATGTATCATTGATTGATTTGGCAGTTACTTCGTGGTATAACATGTCAATTTCAAAAACAAAAAAAAAAATCATTTTGTACCACACACACACAATTTTTTGAGTTGTATCACGACTAGTTTTGGGAAGAGCAGTCCTTCCTATGTACAAGTGTAAATCAATACCAACCATTGTTTCGTCAGCCACGATCTAAAATTACTCCCTCGGTAGCATATAGGGGAATAATAATGAATAACCTAGAAATGATAGAAATCCAGAAAAATTTGAATTCGGAGAAAACATTAATGAACAATATAAAATTTATAAATCCTTCTACGCGATTATAAGCCTTTCCTAGAAACAATACAGTCACTCCGCCGCAATAGCCAACTGTATTTAATTTTAGTACAATTTACACTTGTAGATGGGAAGGATTGCTCTTCCCGAAACTAGGCGTGATACAATTAAAAAATTGTGTGTGTATAGTACAAAGTGAAAATAAAAATGATATATTTAAAAAAATGCACATATACATTATTGTTCGAAGTGCTACTTTCTCGGATCTCTATCTGACTTACCGACGTACTAGAAATATATCCCCAATGGAACTATTTCGCCGACGGCGACGCTATGATACAGTAAAACAGAACTCAACATATATAATATTATTATGGATTATATGAAGTAGTTTTCACGGTTAGTCTGGAAATTCGTCCTTCTAAAATTGTTTCAGTACGATAAAACATGCCGTCTTCAGAAACAGTGTTATGTGATGAATGGTACCGACAATTCGTAGAAATGTTTAATGTTCTTAAAACGTTAATTTCAAATGAAATTAGCATTCCATGTACGAATATTAACACATTTATCGCTCCGTTCATTGCACCCTTAAGGTGCTACGCCTCATTGGTTGTAACACGTATTTACAACATAAGGTAGGTACGTAATATGTATCATGTTTACTTACATTATTTAATACATTCATTATAATGAGAGTATAATAAGGAAATTTTAGGTTTAAGTAAATAAATATATATATATGTATTAATATATTGGAATTATTCATTTCAAAATTTTATTTATTTAACTGAATTTGTGAATATTTTTTCGAGCCTGAAAAATATATTCCATGCAGAGGTGGTATGATGCATGTAACGCGTTTTTTATTCTAGTTCTAACGAAATTCGAGTAAGAATGGAACTTTATTTTAAATACTAGTGAGTTTGTCTAGATCTAATTTATTAAAAATTCAAATACACCTACAGTTTACATTACGTTCAATCTTTGCTTTTTGCATTCATTAAAAAACTTAGTAACTTCAAAAGTAATCTAATCTTGGGATAAGCGTTATGGACGGAAAACTTTACACAACAAAAATTTGTTAGGTTTACTTTAAGTTCGCCTCAGGGGATAGGAGGCCACGATGAGAACCCAAATCTTTGAGAGTCCAGATCGCTATTCATTAAAGATGCTGTGTGTTTTTGACTTTGAACTAAAATTAATAAACAGACTGACATAACAGCTTTAATTTATTAAGATCAAAGTTAATAAATTAACTGTATTCCGGATCTGCCGTATGTTCGAACGTCTTAAATACTTAATAACTAATACAAAATAACTTATAGTCAAATTTATTCTTAAGTGCGTTAGCTTGCTGTTTCCGAACAACGTTTATTTCTACATTAGGGCTGAATAGTCTTATTCTAAAATGTATATTAAAATTGATTTATTTATTAGTCTCTAATGGCCCGTGTCCACGATAACTTCTCGATGAAATTTTGATATCTTCTTGTGTCCAATCCGTTCAACGAACGTTATCTATCATGATGGTTATCATCATTTTGTTTACTGCTGCCGGGATAACCTTTACAGTAAACTGGCCAAACTGTGGCCTTCGGTTCTTCAGTTATGATGTTTTCCTTCTTCCGGGGCCCCGACTTTCAGCAATCTTTCTCTGAATTATGAGGTGCAAGATGTTGTACTTCTCCGGATGTCTCATCACATGTTCGAAGTATTGAAGTTTTAGGATTTTTATTGATTTGTTCATGCGAACCATAACATTCGTAACTCTACCCATCCAGTTTATTTTGAGCATTCTTCTGTAGTTTTAAGTCGCCTTATAATTTCTTCGGTAAGTGTCCATGCTACCAATCTATAAAGTAATATCGAGAACACATAGCATATTACCTTTCTCATCCGTATAAATTTTCATATCTGAGGGTCAGTAAAGGTACGTATGTACTTGTTTAGGCATTATATATGGTTTGATTGTTAGCCTTGTTTTTTAAAAACTTGAGTTCGTGAACTCTCTTTTTGTATGGGTAAGGCTGCAAACTTTTCGGTAGCAGAATCATTTGAACGAACTAGGTTAAACATCTTTGTACGGCGATACGCGCGAAATACGACTTACGGATAATTTTCTGTATTTATTGAATCGGATTGAGTTCTAAACAGCCGTGAGTCGGAGGAAACCAAAAAGGAAAAATCAGGAGACAAAAACAGATTACCGGGGTATCCGGAAACTTCACCGACTGCAATTCACCGTAGGAAAGTTCTCCGACAACCACTCATCGACTGGAAAATTCACCGACCCGCAATTCGTCAAAAGGAAAATTCATAGTTTTACAGAGCTGGTAACAATATAACTAATTATGATTGAAATTTGGTGAGTAAATTTGGCGTTTCTACGTCGAGAGTCATCACTGTAGGAATTGAAAGGGTGTGTATTACGTCACCAGCATGGGGTGACTGATGTTTGTAGGTTATTAATATCAGAAGAATTTGTTTATGGTAAGTCCTCAGATCTCACGCGTGTATGTGAATATCGCAGTATATATAAATATTGCGGAACGTGCTTGTGAGTATAGGTGTTGGTGTTTGTGACTAGAGCAAATTGATGAAATGAAACAGGACTTGAATCGGTTGGCGTTTATTGTAAAATGATGCACAAATGGATTTACATAGGTTGGATGTCAAATTGCACTGTACAGTTGGTGACTAGAGCTGCTCACTAGAGGTGGTTCCGGGTATGCAGCCAGGTAAGAAGTTATTGCTTCAGCTGGCTTCTCGAACCGGTTGTGTTGCGATGTATTGTCTAGATTTTCGATTGGTACTGAATGAGCTTGAATTGCTATAGAACGCTTGGCTAAATGTCCAGAAACTGTGCGGCACGTTCAGGACCTATACAGATTCTACAAATGATATTTTAAAAATTAAATTTTTACGGTATAAATATCTACTCAAAAATAAAATAGTATTATTTAGAAATAGCATGTTTAATGATCACCAGGATATGCATTCAGATGGTTCTTTTACACTTAGGTACATATGAATACATACAATTAATTAATAATAAAAAAATTATTTATTCTATGCTTGATTTATACAAGTTTATATTATTCATACATAGTATGCATTGTTGCCGAGTATCTTGGCAGCAAAATAAAACTTCATTCGCTGCCGTCTGCTATACTAGTATTATACTGTATTATAGAAGATAGTATAATAGTTTATGTAAGTATTGATGCAAGAATAAATAAATTATTCTGTTTCTTAAAGAATCGATTGATTTTATGACATTAAATAAATTAATGTGGTTAAAAAAGTTGTTCACATTTCATGGTTTTTAATAAATAAATCATCGGCGGTCATTTGTAGAAGCGGTGAATTTTCCTTTCAAAGAATGGCGACGAATTATTGTCGGTGAACTTTCGGTCGATGGATTGCAGTTAGTGACCTTTCCGCAAAACGGTCACCGGGCATGACTGCGGATGAGGCAGGTGAGTGATTTTTTTCTGCCTAATTATGCTCATGGCATGCTATATAACGTATAGAAAACCAGAGCTATATATCAAATGCATTTTACGGCGACAGTACCTACCAGCTGAGTCATTCTAATCTGATATGATTCATAAATAGCTTCACGTTGAAATCTGCATCGTTCTTCATGCCGCACTCGAGCAGAATATCCGAGAGAAATCTCATCCGAGGACACGAGCCATAACGTTCTAGAGATGACGGATGTTGGGAGTCGCCTTTTAGGACACTCGGAAATTATGTAGAAGGTTTCGTAGGCCACTGTGCAGGCATTTCTCGGTGTAGATAGGTGACCGGCGGGTATTCGAAAAGGTACACATTGTTTACAGTACGGCACTGATTGCGCCGAGCTAAATGGGCGAGTAAGTAGTTACCAAATATGTATATATCTGGAAGTTGAAAGGAATCTATACCGAAGGAATTAGGAACTTTCTCTAACACTATAAAAATACTTACTACGTATGAAACTAAAAAAATAAAGAGTGAAGGCTGTATAGCCTACGTAGATATTCCAGGTGAGCCAATAGCAGGCGCGTGCAGCCAGTGCATTGAAATAAACTGTGCGTAACTACATATTTTGAGAAATTAAATGTTTACCTGACAGAATACTATGATAGTTGTTGCGATAGGAATATCATCAGATAAAAATTTTCGAGTTTACATTTTATTTTAGTTTCTAAAAAAAAGAAAAATGTAATGAAAAAATTTACGGTGGAATATTGCGTATAACTTATTGAATTTTACTTCGAGTATTAATGCTTCTTGTTCAACCCAGAGAACACACATGGATCATTTTCATCCAAGAAGTTTCCTTCAAAACCAGCGATATTGACCATAGTTTGGCATTTCCTAGAACAGGGGTTTATTAAGAATCTCCCACAAAGTGGAAGACACCATTCAGGTCGTATCTAGGAATTATTTAATGTATACAATAGAGCGTGATAATGAGAATAGTAAGGACGACATATATTAAGGTATACATAGAATACACCTGGAATTGTGGTGATGAAAGCAAAGATAAAGCAACTACCTATGCATCTGGTAAGAAAATTTTACATAGAAATAATAATTTCCGGTAATTCTGATTTTCATTAGCCAGCGCGTTCCCCTGATCTCACGGTTCTAGATTTATTTTTGTAGTGATATTTAAAATATAAAATATTTACCAATAAGCCTCGATCTCTTCTTGAACTGTAGAATAATATTCGTGTAGAAAGACAATTTGCCTGCAGTTATAAAGAGCAACATTAAAAGAGCTCGCATTTATGAAGATAAAAATGAGGACTATTTACAAGCTAATATTTTTTATATACAGTAAGAAGCTTAAAAAAATAAAATAAATTTTTTATTGGGGCACACTTTTAAATGCTTTCAATAACCAAAAAAATATACACGTATTTTTTATTTTTCAGTAAATAAATTTTACTGATCGCTACCATTAATCAAAGTTTCGAAAATATGCTCCGTTTAGGGCAATGATTGCAACGCTTCAGACCAAACATGTCACTGCATGCAGCATAAATAAGCCACGAATAATAGGAAGCGTATTTAAACGTGTTAGTATCGCATCTATAGTCTTTGAGTAATAACGTACTTTTTGTTATTTGACTGAATTTACGATCGTTCAATATAATGGCGTCTACTAGTGAAAGTGTTATTAAAACTCGGAAAATGATAAACATATGGCTAGTTGGACAGCTTACACAAACTTTGTCCTAATCAAGATTACCGTGTGATAAAGAAGTTAAGAGTTTGTTTTTTTATTTTAAAACTGTAGTGAAGAAAAACAATAATTAATCTGCGACTTCCACTGCGTGTGATGTTCTGCAAATATAGGAAAAGGCAAGTATTCCTACTGGATTAAAGAAACATGTAATAGTAAAAAAACATAAATATTTTATTAAGTGGCAAAAGTTAAAGAAAAACAAAGAAAATAAAGCAAAAAAGACACAAGGAAGAAAAATGGAAGAAATATTTAGAATGTCTTTTTGATGTACAGGAAATGATTACTATCGAGGATGACAAACTGTTTCTAGTCACTCGAAGTAAAAAAGGACGACCAGGTCAGATAGGTGGTTTAGACAAAGAGATCTACAAGAAACAAGCCATGAAGTTACAAGAGTCGGCGAAGTAAGAAAGCAGAAAAGGGTGAAAATCAGAAAACATAAAACGTCTCACTAAAAAGTGTAAGTTAATGTCATTGTCTTCGATTTCTTTAGACGGTAGTGAAGACTTTTGTCGGCCGAGTTTTCCATTGTCAAGACCATCTACATCAACATCATAACAAAAACAAGGCAAACAAAACAAAAACAATAATCGACGACAGTTTGGCTGTAAGTCTTGCTGTTGCTAAGCTAAGCGATTGAAAAGTAGCTGTTGTGTTGACATCTACTCTCAGAAGCTCAGGTTGTGATGTTGTGAGTTACAACGTCAGCTTTTCTTCAATTCGATGTCAACAAATCCAGTGACGAAGAAAAATTGGTGAGTCTTTAAAAAGCGAGTTTAAGCCAGAAGTTTCACTTACTATTCATTGAGATGGTAAAATACTAGAAGATATAACAGGACATGAGGTTGTGATTCAATTACCTATCTTAGATCAGGCCAGGGAATGAAACAGGACAGGCAATGGCCTCAGCTATTTTTGAAATATTATTATCACGGGGCTTGTGCGATAAAATTAAATCTTTGGGTTTTGATACCACTATATCAAACACAGGTCGAATTAATAAAGCTTGTTCTAAAAGGAAGCAACCCTTGACAATGCTCTCATTTTGGTTAAAAATTAAAAGATTTTGTTACAAATCATACATTGAATTTTTTTAACACAATCGCCGTTTCGTGTGATTTTTTGATGAAAGATGACCTGAAGGATGAAGATGACTACAACAAAGCTAAGACTTTTGTAAATTCCATGAAAATAGTCAACGGCATGAAGAGAAAAGAGTAGCACTCATAGAAGAGTACAATCGTCTTCACATCATAGATGAAGAGCAGAAGCAATATTTACTTATGGCGGTTAAAGATTATCGACGAAAATTTCCTGACTCAAAGAAGTCAACATTGACGTCATCATGAATAATTATTACTCCTTTTAATTGTGTTTATTTTTTAATATTTAATTGATTTTAATCTTGTGTTCAACTACTTATTTGTAAAAATTTGCTTAAAATAACTTACAGTTTAAATATTTTCTTTTCTTATATTTTTCAGTAAAACCTTACAATTTGACCCCTAAAACACTTTTAAAAAATCTGAAAAAAATACTATGTAATTTTTAAAACGTATGGAAACATATGAAAGGGTGCCCCATAATTTTTTTTTTAAATACCGTACATTTTAGAAGCAACCTAATATACAGATATAAGAAAATTCATGGTACTGAATATATCATGTAAAATAGAAATAAAATTTTAAGGAGAATACATTATAATTGTGAAGTTGCAGTTTTTCAGAACATAGTATTATAATAAAAATGAAATGTATCAATTAGAAAACTATGAGATCACTTAGGCGTATATGTGGAAAATCTATTTATGACAGAGTAAAGAATGAAAAGAAAGAATGTAACGGTGATGTTAGTATAATGAGTAAAATTAAGGAAAAATCACTTGGTCATATGGAATGGATGGATGAGGAGAGAATGGTAAAAAATATATATGACGCAAGTGTTGATGGCACCAGAAATAGAGGACGACCGCGGAATACTTGGCACGACCAGGTCAACTAGATAATAGAGGATGGTTCTGTTAGAAACCTCAGAAACCTTGAAAGAACCTTAAATTTGAATGAAAGCGCGAATTATGACAAGTGTGTCAATGGATTTATTTAATAACTGTGTAACGATTGGTTTTGTATCAGTGTAATTATACCACTAATTGTAATACAAGCATGCAATTTATATTTATTTATTAGATGACATACATATTTTTGTACTAACAGAGGTGAATATATTATAACATAATAAACATAATTAATACTCATAGTTTATTGTGTGGGACGGAGTAGACTCCACCTCCGATATGTACAGCGTTGTCCTGGCTGTGTTAAAGTAGGCATTTTTTTTTCGTGCTGTTGTGGTGTTATTTAAATTATCGACAGGAATAAAACGAGAAATAAAAAAAATATGTAGTGGGAGTGTTGTAGGACTAGTGAATTATTAGTGTAGGTATTGTATAAACTATATTAGAATATTACCCTTACATGTAGTTATTTTGATTTAAGATCTAGTTAATTTTATATTCTTATATGCGTTATTTCATTTGTTTGATGTAATAATATTTTGAATGATTGAAAATATACTTAAATACCATATTGTTATATCGTTCATATATTTATTTATAGATGTTATGAAGGAAAACATTTTTATATATCTACTGTACAATTCTAAAAATTATTTCATCCATTTAAAATCAAATAACTTTTTTATATGAAAATCAAAATACCCAAAACAATCTCACTCGGAACACGCGCGAGATCAGTACTAATCAACAGTGTTTGAAATTAAAATGTAGCTAAACCCTGTGAAAAAAACTTGCCGTTAATATGTTGTTTTTGGGGAAGACACAGTTTGTAATTATTGAAACTTGCGCTAAATATTGGAGAAGTTCTATTCAGTCAGAGAGACGTGATATTATAAATAAACATTTTTAATATCTTTCAAATTTTATTCGAAAACTCAATTTTTGATATCCAGTATGTTTACAGACATACAGTGCAAAGGAAACCAAACGAAATAAAACTTGGCACGCAAAAAAAACTTATTTACAACTTTAGTTGATCGTGAAACACTTTTATATTTAAAGGTAAATAAATACGTACCGACTAAAGTCTGCACTACGTTACTACATTAATTTATTTTGATACCTATTTGTTGTATAAAGGCCCGTCCACGGAAGGAGACACGATGAGAGAATCTCAGAGATTTAGTTTGAGATACATCTCAATACCATGTATACGTGCTGAGATTTTGATCTGATGATAAACTCAGATAAAGCTTGAGATTGGTCGAAGAAGATAAAAACTTAAACCAACCTAAACGACGTCCTATCTGATAACGAGGTTTAACACGTGAACACAAACGTCATTTAAAACCACCACAGACCCGTATAATTATTTATTCTAACAAATCAACGTAACTACTGCTAAGGAGATTCAAAATCACTCAACTGACGAACAACAATGACATTTGACGTACGTGACGAGCGTGAAGTGAAACACGAGACAGCACATCTCTGAGGTACAAGGGGACTACGAAAGCTGAGAGATGTCCTCAAATAATCTCATGGAAGCAAAATCCATATCTCAGAGATTGTCTCGAGTCGAAAATCTTTAAAAAATTTCATTCGTGGACACCGACCATAGAGCTGTCTATGTTTACCGGTACCGCTAAAGGTGAAAATAAAACACTAGATAAAATTGAAAGAATATAAAAATGTGATGAAATATGTAACACGCTGTTCCTAATGCATACCGTATGTTTAATCTGAACAGTTAAGTAATTTAAATTACATGATCCGTCTTCTCTTTTCTTTCATTACACTACCCAACACACATTTTGGTGTCTGAAAAGTTTGTAAAAAACAAAAATTCAGAAAAAAGTATTATTTTGCATACAATATAAATATTAACATATCCATAAACACAAAATATATTGTAAATATGTTCAATGTTATATAAGTTATATGTGTAATAAATTTCTACATGATTAACAACTTAGAAACACATTTAGAGAAAATAGGACGGAAATATCATTCACGAATTTATAAATCTTCTTCTATAACTTTTTCTGGAGTGAGGTTTTGCAAGGCAGTCTCATTTAAGGCTACAACAGTAATCTGCCATCATGCGACCATCCCACTTCCCTTGGTATCTTTTTTCCATTATCTTGATATATTGGTAAAATTGTTCTCCTTGCTCTTCACTTAAGTGACCTAAGACACCAAGATTATCTGGAAAGTAATTTAAATTACTGTAAACATATGAATCATGGTAACATGTTTTTCACTACGTGTGCATAATTTTCAACTTTATGTTTCCCGAAATAGTTATTTATCACTGAAACAAATGATGACTAGATAAAGGAATCATTCATAGAATTTATAAATGATTAATTATTTACAAAATTCCAGATTTTAACTTTTCTATGCTTTTTACGGGGAATTTTTTTATTTAATATTTAAAACACGAGCTATTTTTATCCAACGCTTTAAAAAAATATTTCATTAGGTCAAGTTTTATATGCAATGGTGGTAGGGTAATTTCCTCTCTTGCATCCAAAGGTTTATTAATTATATGTTGATTTCCTAAAGTTGTATCTGTTCTCAAAGGCTACTTTTTTTTGACCCAGTATTCATGCATAGCTCTACTATTCCAAAGGTAAATGTAACACGGATATTTTATGTGACCATTTTGTTGTCAAGGGAAAAAATATTGACAATATTTTAATCTAATTGTCAATCGAGTATACCAGATGAAAAGTGAACATGCTTTAATATCTCAAAAACTAGACCTGATACAGGAAATCTGATGCCATTTTTTAAATCAGCGATCCAAATACATATAAAAGCAGGTCTAATTTCCACGACAACAAAAACTTTAAAAACGTCAGTAAATATACTCATACATTCAACAGGTTTTCAGTTGTCACCGACATTTACTACAAACGGCGCGAGGGTAATCGCGAAACCTTGCTGATAATACGAAAACGGAATGCTGAAAAATGTCTGATAAATATTTTATACATACGTGCAAATTCTTAAGGTATTTTTTGAAATTGTAAGAAAATTAATCCAATCTTAATCGGTTACTTTATTATTTACTAGCTCTTCGCGTAATATATTATTTTAATATCAGGCGCACATCTAGAATAATAAAAATGGTTTTCTTTAATTCAGTAGATACAATCAACACAACCTGTGATCGATTTGTCTTGAAAATGGTGTGTGTCCACGAATGAGGCTTTGATCTTCGTCTTGGAGATTTGTAGGTAAAGGTCCGTATATATTGCTTACATCGTACCATTCTACGTAAAAAATACCGAAGGAAATCAATAATATCTCGCTTCGCAGTCAACTATGTTCTTTATGCGCTTTCAAAATGAATTTCCGAGACAGATTTCATGCGTACACGAGTTTTTAATATTTTCCTATTGCAGCTTGCACTTTCTGTCATCATGATTGCCTTTGACATTTTTCGCATTTTACTTCTATCGTACCCTTCCTCTTTGTTGTCTACGCTTAATTATTTAAGCAGCTATTACATTTTCCTATATTTATTATTTATTTCTTTCTTATTTACGTATTTATTTTTCATCGTACTGCCACATATTTTTTCTCTTTTGCTGCGCTTTCAGTCCAGGTTTAGTTTTCTATTTTCATCAACTACTACATCTCAAACACTTTCAGCAATTTTCTTTTAGACTTGTTTTATGGTCATCCCGATGAATGGTTGATAAACAGGTTATAAATTATTTATCAAATATCACCTGTATCAAAAATGGCAGTATTCAAAATGTGTCCATGATTAAATCGATAGTATTTACAAGTTCTGAAATCTGTATTATCATCAATTGTATTAACAGTATCATTAATTGACATGGAGGTTACTTCGTGGTGGCTTGAGAAGAAGGGGGGGGGGGGAGTTTAAATCGTTAACAGGAATATGGATAGTAAAGGCGAGGTGTTAAAGAATATTACGTTGTTAAATTATCAGATACATATAAAAAATCCAATAATTCACCCGAAAATTGGACGCCACGCTGCGCGGTCCGTCACGACGGTGATAAGCATTGACTGAATACTGATATTTGTGTATGTAACCTGTTTAATAATCTGTGTTAGAATACTGTAACTAACTAATAAAAATAATTAAGTTTTTCAATTTTTTTTACATTTTCACATTAATCAACATCAATGGAATATTCTACAATTTAAAATATATATTAAAAATCACATAAATATCGGCAATGTACGGATACTTTAGTGTATATTCTGAGCGACGTTAAAAGGCTGATTATGCTGATCCCCCTTCAGCGCCATCAACCCTGATGAAGAACCCTGCAATGGAATCCAAAAAGTTAACCAGAAAAATCAGATATACAGAACAGCCCAGAAACCTCTATTCAGAAGATTCTGAACTGCCGTTAAGACCTGAGAACATTTTTATCAATCCTTTTATTATAACAATTTTCATAAAGTTATTTTGGGATGAAGTAATCACAAAGCAATTTCCTTGAAACTGATTTGAATCAAAATATAAAACATCGAGAATTAAAAAAACCTATTTTGTTATTAAGGAGAACACATTCTTATTGTGAAGTTGTAATTATTCAGAACATGGATCTGTGATATTTTCAATACTAGTTAAATGTATTAATTAGAAAGATATACATATAAAATCAATTTTATCGAAAACAATTGTTGTGTGCTACTGAGATTTGAAGCTGGATCTCTTTCCAAACCGGGGAAGGTGCATTATCCAACTATGCTATAGCGACAGCACTTTTGACGACAAATTTTCGAACCCATATGTTATATTTTTTCAATGAATACATCTATCGTTCCATTATTTGAAAGTCATCTACTTTTTTTTTAAGGAATCTCAAATATCTTTGAGTAAACCGATAGCAGACGCCAGAATTAACGAAATGATTTCATTATATATATTTAGCATTTAAATATGTCACTTTTCTTTTCGGACTGCTGATCATCTATAAATACAATTTAGCTTTTTGACGTTTTTCGTATCCAGCACACAATTGATTTTATTAAATTATCCACTTAAAACCTCTTAACATACATGTAAAATACACCATATCGAGTCGAAAATGCTCAAGGAGTATGTGCAAATTCCGTTACGGAAAATAATAGTGTTTGAAATATTTACAAAATCATGTTGAGTCTACGTACTTCGAAATAAATATTTGCGAAATTTATTTATTTATCTGTATCTATATCTTTACTTCGGGCCCTAAATCATCTAACAAAAAAAGGTCTGGCCGCTCACTTAAAATAGTTTTGTAAGATCGCCAAATATTATTTAAATATAAATATAAATGTTTATACAATACAATTGAAGGGCTTATTACTCTCTAAATCTTTTGAAAAATGATCTAAATGGACTTTGAAGAATGGTTAGTTTTCTAAGATATTAACATTTGATATAACGAAAACAAATTTTGAATGCGTACACTTGAAACATATTCAAAATAATACTGATATTATAAAGATATGCATAAAATAATCGACACATTATATAATTATTACTAGTACCTACTTTAGATAAAAATGAATTTCACAGAATCTTCCATCGTTGTCCTCACCCAGCGTTCGTAAAATAATCAACAGAGAAAATACAATAATATTAATATTTGAGAAAAGCATCGATTCTTCATTTGCTTTCTATTGTATTTTGTAATCTATATCATGTCCAACCCCTGGTGATCTACCGTATTCGTCAATGTGACCTATTTGTTTGACAGAAGCTTTAACAACGACCTCTTCAGAACATTTTTTACGATCTATTAAGCTCTATAATAATATATAGAAAGTATTATACATTAGGTATGTATGATTAAAAAAAATCGTTGTTATTTAAAAGCATACAATTTTACTGTATTTATTAATATTATTTAATTGACATATTTTTTATGTCTAATTTATTGCTCAATTTGCATTTTTTAATAAAATTTAATTACAATTCAAAAACGTAATCTTGTAGATTCCGTGATCATTAACGTGATTGATCAATCATCTTTATTATTATATAAGATCACTCACTTATACACGTATTGTAAATTTTCTAAAATGTTCCGACTTACTAAGGGCCGTATAATTATGGTACATTATTCCCGACTCCTTTGCAGCAGTATACTCGAATTTTATATGAATGTGTAATACTACTTAAAACATAAATATAATTTAAGCGTCAAATGTGCCAGGTAATGCAGTTGAAGCGTTACATGACATATATTCACACCATTATAATTACAGCTGCGTCAGGAAATCGTATGCAAATTATACCCAGGTTGGAGGTACTACGACGGATTATTATGCAAATTTATGCAAATTACCCACAACCCCAGTAGATTTAAAAATTTAATTAACATTGAGATGTTGGAATAGGGTATTTTTTGCATTTACTACTTGTTATGTATGCTTATACACCATTCGTTATTTTATATCCAAACAAAATCTATTTAATAATTAAAATGATGTGCAAAGAACGATGAATTGAATGGTTTAGATTTCGACACTAAATACAGCAACATCATTATCAGATAACTTTTATAGTACGATGAATCCCAAATATCTTTGAGTAGGAGATGTCAAAATTAAATCAATCTGTTTTATTGAATACCGCAGAACTCAAACATAACAAAAATGTCATTGGGAAGACGTTGACGTAAATAATATAGTAATAAATAAGATCGTTCAGCAGGCGTGCAAATTGTAAGACCAAAGTTGGTACCGACGAAATGTGCAGAAACATTTGACACTTTAATCCATTTGCCTACCTGAAGCACTTGCATGTGCCTGAGTGCCCGCGATTTTTTTATGATATTCCATTAAAAATATCACCTTTGTTGTTAAAATGTCATATTTTTTATTTTTTACCATGCTTTGTGGGAGAAAAAATATAAAAGAAGTAAGAAGAAGTAGTCACTAAACATTTCTCAAGATAATCCTCTCATTCGGGGTCTCGGCTCGTACGAGCACAACATCCGCCTAATGCCTTTCAGATACAAACACAGATTGCCCATGCACTATTTCCTGAAGCGAAGCAACGCGCTCGATCCTCCGGACTGAGATGCACACAGAAGCGGACAGCGTCGACTGAACTCTCCAATAAATGACTTTGTAAAAACAATAAAACAATATTCTTAAGTTTAGTAGTGATTTATTTTAGTTTAACTATAAGTATTATGTTAGAATAAGGCGGCACTGTACATAAAGTGTCGCGCCTAGTTAATTTGAAATACTTAACTTCCAGTAAATTGTTTAGAGGGTTTTTTATCAGAATTTTTTACCCTTCCAATTCATGTATTAATATAAAACACTCATGATGTTTATTACAATAAGTTAGTTAGTAAAAGTGTCAAAGCGATTAGCGCTGATGCACTTGTAGCAGTAGATTTGGCGGTCTAGCCGCATGTAGAGTACTCAGAGTATCGTAGACTCTAAGGAATTGGGAAAAAAAGTCACTAAACATGGCAAACCCTCTATGAAGAGTTTATTGAACTCTTCTATAGTATATTTTGATATCCGAAACATAGGCTGGAGAAGCCAGAAACACACAGCATAACCTAAAAAAAATGGAAACATAGCAAACCTATTATCTAGGAGAACACATTCTTATTGTGAAGTTGTAATTATTCAGAACAGACGGTCTGTGATATTTTAAATATGAATTAAATATATTAATTATAAAGATATACATATAAAATCAACTTTATCGAAAAATATTGTTGTTGCGCCACCGGGATTCGAACCTGGATCTCTTTCCTAACCGGGGAAGGTGCTTTATCCAACTAAGCTACAGCGACATTATTTTTAGCGACAATTTTCGACTATATATGTTACCTTTTTGATATTAATACTAAAAATAATGTCGCTGTAGCTTAGTTGGATAAAGCACCTTCCTCGGTTAGGAAAGAGATCCAGGTTCGAATCCCGGTGGCGCAACAACAATATTTTTCGATAAAATTGATTTTATATGTATATCTTTATAATTAATATATTTAATTCATATTTAAACCTATTATCAAATGATATTTTTATAATGACTGGGATATTTCTTTCATTCATATGTATAACGCAATTAGTACAAGACCAATATTCTACTAAACTTAAGCATTTAATTCTTCTTCTTTTTTCTCGTATACTCAATGCTGAACTCGGTCTCCTGAAGTATCTGGTATTAATACATAATACGTCTCTATTCCTCCCGAAAAGAGATAAATGTTAATTGTCTTACTTAAATATCTAGGTATTCATAATATAATATTGCATGTCACCTTCTACAATGAAGAAAAAGTTCCATTTCCTAATAAATTTGTACGAAATGTTTCCAAGTTCTGTGAAAATATAACTGTAAGATTATTTAAATTTAGTGAGTGATACATTTTTAAGAAAAACACTTTTTTATTATGAAATTGCAATTTTTTAAGTCTGCGATACATTTAATTTATATTAAGTGTAATAAATGTTCATTCTTCATATTACAATTTTGTCATATTCTTTTTTAAGGCAACTTGTATTTAAGAGCCCTTTATCATGTATGCACGTAGTTGATTTGAAGAGGGACTGAAAATGTTGAGTAGTAACATGCCTAATGGAGTAAAAATTTCACGTTTTTAGGCAATATTTCTCATAATTTAACATCCGTTTTTATTTTTTTCGGTAATATAGTATATCACAATTGTCATTTTAAATAATGTATATCTAAATAATATATTTTATTAATATGTCTTTAAAATAATTAATTCATTAATTAGATTTCATTCAAAGAATATTGTCATCTTTTGCGTCGTTTTTGTGGAATGGTTTGATTAAAGCGTTCTTTAAAATTGTTGAGTAAACTAACTAAATAAAATGCTCGGCTAATGTTACATTTTATCAAGAAAATAGATGGTGCACCGTTGAGTTCAGCTATTTTTGCATCAAATTTGTTGTAAATTCAAAAGGCAAGGCCAAGACCTGGGAAAGAAAAGTTTAAGGATCGTATTCAGATGGTAAACACATTTTTAATTCTGGGAGAAAGATTTTTTTGTATGTCATTTAGCCAATATTAGGTTTGGAATTAACTTTATTAGAAGAAGTTGAGTCAATTAGTGTTAGCTGGAACCATTTCCTGTGTTGTAGATAGATTTAAAATGGTAACATTTTCAAAAGGTTTGCATTTGATTCAAAATATTTAAAATTATATTATTATATTATCAAGTTTCCAAGGAAATTTTAGTATTTTTTTCGTAATTTCGTAATTTTCGTAATTTTAGTAATTTTATTTCGTGTATACGTAGTATAGGGGCACTTTATAGGTATTAAAATTATACAAATATTGACTCATTCATTTAAAAAAATTATAACATTAACTAAAATTTGACTGAATTCTCTACTGGTTGTAATATAGTTTTATAGTACCAAAATAAAATTTATTGATTTTTTAAATAAAAGATGAGAGTTAATTTTACCTCAGATATCTGAAAATTTTATCCTAGTATTATTGATATAAGAGCATTGTTAAGCCTCCATTTATTGGACGCGTGGTTAGTAGTTAGTGGTTAGTCCCCTTTCCGATCGCACATTAAGGGTAATTGAACATTTACTATTTCAAACCGCTATTACCAAATTCATCAACCTTCTAAAAGCCCTAAGTGTACTTTAGTGTTTGTGCCAGCCCGAAACAAGCATGTACTAAAATATTTTATTGTATTTCTACTAATTTTGTACCGTTTTTATTGCTTTTTCGAATTAAAAATATACAATTTTAATTAGTAATTGTTTACTTATGATAAACATATTTATAAATATACAATTCATCTTTTATTATTTTAAATGGAATAGGAACTTGTAACTTTAATATTTTTTAACTTATTTCAAATTACGCTAAGCGATTGCTCTATGAAAGTAAGACTAACTTGGTAGACTTCCGTGATAAGACAATATCTTTAATACAAATTAAATGTATTAATTAGAAGGATATATATATAAAATCAATTTTATCGAAAAATATTGTTGTTGATGCCGGGATTCGAACCTGGATCTCTTCCAATCCAGGGAATGTACATTAACCGATTATGCTATACCAACACAGTGGATTGACAACAAATTTCAAATAATGGAACGATAGATGTATTAATTTGAAAAAGTGTAATATATATGTTCGAAAATTTCATAATAATTACAACTTCACAATAAAAATGTGTTCTCCATAATAAGACAATATCTTACTGTAAACTATTAAATTGTTTTCGGTGGTTAATTTATATTACAAATCTATAATCATATTTATAGATAATACTCTCCTACGAGTGCCACAATGCCCTAGATATTTAATATATTTGTTGCAATCTAGAGGGTAGGTTTTCAAACTATGGGTCGCGGTCCACCAGCCGATTTTTAACGGATCACAAAAAGTTTTTGAAATGTGATTTATTATTAAATATTTTAATTTTATTATTTGTAGTTTATCTTTTTGTCTGATAAAGCTATATATATTAACATTTACTCAATCAATCCAATTTTATCATATCAGTTTAAGAAAAATCTAAGTTTTCAAGAAATTAAATTATTACTTTTAGTCACGTTTCGTGTTCTGTATATATTGCGTTGTTTTAATTCAAGTGTGTGTTTTATATAGTATTAAGTAACCAAATAATCATAAATTCAATCCATGTCCTGGATGACCACCAAGTTTCTTCTATATTTCAAAACACAAACGCTAATCTTAGTATGAAAAATAATAAGAACTATTAAGGAGAAAACATTCTTATTGTGAAGTTTTAATTATTCAGAACAAAGGTCTGTGATAAAGAGATGTCTTTTAAATAATGGAACGATAGATGCATCAATTTGAAAAGTGTAATATATAGGTTCGAATATTTGTCGGCAATGCACTGTTGGTGTAGCCAGGTTCGAATCTCGGTAGCAACTACAATATTTTTCTATAAAATTGATTTTATATGTATATCTTTCTAATTAATAAATTTAATTTGTATTTAAAATAATAATAATATTGGTGAGGCCTGTAAATATGCAAGAGGGTCCATAATTACTGTTTAAAAATAAGAAGAATACTTATTACTTAATACTAAATTTTGTTAAATATGAAGAATGAATGAACGACTTACACGTATTTAAAAACATGGATCATGGAATGGAATGGAAAAATGATGCGATATTTTGAGAAAGATTTCGCAAACTGACAGACATTTCTATTAAAATGAAATAAAATGTTTTTTTTTTAAATTTAAAAGGTTACAAATTTACTAAAAACTGTTAAGGATATTTATATAACAAAATAAATTTACTTCTGATTAATCTATCTTACGCATTTTTATCATTTATATAATAGTGTATTAGTTTCAATGAATATCTATTCGATATCAACATTTTTTTCATTTGAAATTAGAGCTGATACTAACCTAATAAATTATATTTGGAAAACATTGGCGTTTTTTATTCTACACTTACAATTTGCTTCTAAAAATTACACTAAGTCTTGCAAAGGTACATAATACATGCACATATTCTAAATGTAGAATAAACAGAATAGGTTAGTGTCACTTGTGTCACCTAACATTTTGGATATGATTTTTTAGACCTTCCGGATAAAAATTAAAGAATGAGAAGAATTTCATATTGTATACAATCTGTAAACCACATGCGTACAGAAAATATTTTTGCTGCATGCTTTTAATTCTTCTTCAATAAACTAAATTTTGTTCTACTGTCATGTATATTATTTCGCCACAGTCAATATACTCGTGTTCTAAATTCTTTGATCCTAAATTACTAAATCTTCGTAAAAGAAACATCTATTCCGTGTACAGCATGCCACCATTACGATATAAATAATCAAGAATTTATAAAAAAATAATAACCATTTTTAAATAACTTCAAAATTGACTCTGCGTAAATATTAATATTACGCGCAATTTCGTCAGACAACCGTTTAAAATCGCGCGTACACAGGAAGTACATTCTAAAAATAGACTATTCAAGGGCACACGTGCTGTTCCAACAAAACCAGGATGAGCTCATCACGAGTTCCTGCTGTATAGAAATCACTGCCTAATATTTCCTATTTTAAAGGTGTTCTGTAGTTCTCATTTTTCCGCCTCTCCAAATTTGCTGAACGCCGTTGCTAGGGGGGCTATATAAGCAACCCCCCCTTAGTCTCTCGAGCAGAAAAAAACCAACACCTATACGACCTAGAGGCTTGCGTCCGAGAGATCATCAGTTCATGATCTTTTCCGGTCCTTTCTTGTAAAATGTATCAGTTGCGGTAAAACCATTTATCTCGAAAATATTTTTTAATAGTTGTAATATTCTAAACTATGTGAGATAATAATTTACTCGGCATGTCACAGTGAACTTTTCAAAATCTCAAAGTGGTGACCTCGACCTATCGCGTTTGTAATATACAAAACCTTATAGGAATTTTGCCGTATTAGATTATCAAAAAATTCACATTCATTTGAACAAATTTGACGTCTCTTTGTGAACACCGCCGTAATACCTAGATTCTAGATACATTTTCTACTACTTTCTCCATCGCCTAACTGCTCCGGAAGACCTCGAATTCATTAAGAAGTCATCCCTTACGCCTTCCATCAACTTCATCCAGAAAAATCGCCTCTGCCCACCTGACGACTTCAGGCTGCGCGTGTCATTAGATACACCATCACCATATTCCTCATTTAAAACTAAGGTACTGTGCGCCCTAAAGTGTTCCGCATTTACATAAACCTACAACTCTTCGAAATTTATATTCTGAACATTCCCGCTCTCGCCGAAAGTGATCCCTCCAGTTTTCTCCGTTTGAAACTCAACTGACAATGTAAAGTTATCCTCGACCACCGTATAGCTTATAATAACCTCGAATTACTCCATCAAACTTTATTTGTCTTGTAATATATTTCATTTCTATCGTAAATCTTGATTGTCTATAAATATTTTTCTCTTTACCTCTCCATAACATTTAATTATTAAGATTATTTATAAACCGTTGCACTTACCAACAAGCAAGTTCTGATCAAACTTTCCCACATAATAAAACCATACCCTACCAGCTCTATTTAAACAAACTTCTCATTCCGTTACTTCTTGTATGGTATGGTATGGTCTTAATATCCATTCGGTGACTCCGCAGTACAGAATTAATCTTGTATAAATCAGTCATCGATTATGAGAAGATAGAAAAAAGTTATTACTCTGTCTAGATACATTATTATTTGTTAAGTGTGATGTGACGGCCTCAATACCGCACACGCAGAAGCACCAAGTCTTTCTATTGTATTTTATAAATTACGATATGTGATCTTCCCATGTAAACCTTTTATCTAATTTTTCTCCAGCACAACATTTCACTTTTATATTGTCTTTGTTCTGTTCATAACTTTTTAACTGAATATATGTGATTCTGTACTAATTGTACATAAACCTTTTATTTCGATACCCTGACCATAAAATAATATATTGAGTCGAACCTCGAACAAACCTTGAGACGAAAGAGAAGGGTTCTATCCGCAGAGCTGGCATCTATCAACTATCAACTACCAACTTCAACTTCAACTTCAACCTCAAAGGTAGGTTTTGGTGAACCTAATCAAGGTCTTTTTACTGTTAATAACATACATTGCATATAATTTAAAAATACAACAAGAAGTTTTCGTTACACTACGCACAATTTTTTGCATCATTATAATGCTCGTCCTCATACAGCAAAAGTCACACTAGAAAACATAAAAAGGTTTCATTTTATTTCAAAAACTGCCATTTTATTTAAAACCTCCTAATATTATATTATGTTGCCCATCCAAAAATTAATTTCATTCTACTTATGAGAAGATTTTTTACTTAAAATTTATAATTGTAAAACTAATGGAAACTTTTTATTGAGCTATATACAGTATCATATATAGAACTGTATACAGAACTATACCAGCAATCAATAGCAGATGTAACAATACAAAAACCATTTACATATGTCTATCAAATAATATTTTCTAAGTTTACGAATTCTTTCAGACTTCGACTTCCCACAAATATTTTTCTGAATGAATCCCACGTTATTCTTACCGGTCTAGTTTAAAAACAGTTACTTGTAAACATTGCCTAGATTGTAAACAGAAGTTCAGAAATGATTATATCAAAACTGCACACCAGTATCTGTCTCACGACTATCTTACTAATCAAAGAATTTTGGTACTTCCATTCAGATGCTTAAAGGTCTTATTGAGTTATTTCAATCAATCAAATATAATTTCCATTTTGGTGTTTTAAGTATGGAAGGATGACAATCAAAGCGTAATAAATAAAAAGTAGAATACCTTGGGTTTGTTGGTGATTTATTCGTTCGGTACAGTAACACGATATTACATTGTGTTAGGTATAAAGTATTTAAGTACACTATAATTTATACTTAATAATACATGTAGAAGACACCACCCGCGAGGACAGAATGGCTCTCTCGTTTTCCGCGTCTGGCCGCCTCGCGGAATGTTCCCCTAGCGAGTGTCCGACACATTGCGTCGGTACTCGGCCGCTTGGTGGTAGGACCGCCAGATGGCCTATGGTGCCTTTCACCACACAATCTTTAAATTTCCTAGTTTTCAAAATAAAATAATTTTTTTTTTTACATTATGCTGCCTAAATCCACAACCCCTAGAGAGTTTTATTTAACTTGTACGAGTATAATAAAAGCTAGTTTTAAAATGCTATACTTATTGCGTAATTATCAAAGCCAAAACAAAAACATCAAAGTAGCGATATCGCATGTCTTATACTTATAAGTACGTCGAACGTATTTTTAATATCTCTAAGTTAAGTTTAATATCTATATAATTCTCTAAATTATTATTGGTTGTATGGAATATAAATATATATTTTTAACAAGCCTTTGGCATCAATTACAGATTTTTTTTTATTTAATACTGAAACTCATTGATATTATTTGGTACACAAATTAAAAGTATTCTGTTCCTGTCTCCCGTCGGTATACTTCTCATGGCACTATTTTTCGCAAACATTGTATCGTACCACACTCTTAGGATTATGTTGCTTCTGTGGAGGTTTATCGCCTCCAAAATAATTTTTATTTACTAAAAATCAAATTTACCATTGCTTCTGACAGCAGCAAAACCACGCCCGGTACCGACGCCAACATGTGCCCGCACCCATATGGATGACACGCTCGTGAACTTTGTTTACTACTTACGTGTATCTTTATTGTACTGTCTCATTTCTCCGCAATTTTCTGTATGACTGTGCTCAAAAAACTTCTGTTAACCATAAGTAGTTTCTGTTCTTCAACCTGCTCTGGCCACAGTCCATCTCCGCGATCATCGTCAAATTAACATGTGAATGACGAGTGGTTATTGTGGTATTCACACAACAGCAAATACTTCTGATTCAGTTATTATACGCCCTCACCAACTACAAACATCAATCCATACAATTAAATACATTATGATTGGTGACCTCGCTGATTCCTGTCCTGATTTCTTTTATAACATCGTTCGTAATTTTTGATACTGTTAGGTGACATCTTCCTTCTGCCTCGGCTTCATGTTCAGGGGGGAGGCATCTAGCCTAATTGGTTCGTTTTAAATATTAACAAGTCAAAAGGTTATCAAATGAAAGTATATTTTATGTAAGAAAATTTATAAACTATATTTTAATTACTTGCATGTGTTGAAAGTGGAAAATGAGCAATTTACATTAAAACTTATAAATAAAGCAATTCAAAAATTATTACAATTAAATTAAGATTAAATATTTGTGTTCATCATGCCAGCATTGATTACTCTGCCAAATTGTCTATATTGACGCTTTTCTGATGTTGATTATTCAGGTCCCTCACGTAAGGGATTACCTTGTAGGATGGTCCTGGATCCTGGACGTGAAGTGTGGTCAGCTCTTTGTGGTGCCAGCATAGGGTGACGGAGTTCAGGCTTGTAAGACGATGACGAGATTATGCCCAATTATCCAGGCAAACCGGGACTTTGGACACGATATTGTGATGCTATAGCGAGTCTCTTCTCGCTACACCGATTATATTCATCAACTTTTTGATACTTGCTCATTTACGCTTAAACGCGGAGAACATCATAGTCTAAGCTTAAACTCAAGGCGCACAGTTTAAACTTTCCCCGGAATTACAATCTATAGCTATAGCAAGCGCTTACTTGATATTTTTAGAGATTATGTTGATTTTATTTTCGAATTGAAAATGAAATCTCGCCCCAGACGGAGCCTCGGCCGGAGCCACTTCCTACGGTGGAGAATATCTGAGGACTGCTCGCTTATGGCGATGCATACCTCAAGGTGCCTTTTGCGGACGTGATTTTAGTCATATTTTTTGGATTACCACCGCTGTATTCGCCGCTGTACCCAAGCTGCGTCGGTGGTCCACCTGCATCTAACAATACCTAGCTTTTATGACGGCCCGTCCCTTACTTTGGCTAATTGCTTTTGTGGCCCTGAACAAAATATTGTTTTGGGTTATTTTGCATTTTAACAATACTTCTATTTTTATTGATTCTTATTTTTAAGACTAAAGGCCGTAGATATTTCATGAGAAATAACCGTTCAATGTACGTGATGAAAGCATAGTTTGGGAAGCTTACGCCACGTTCTTGCTTTATATATTATAGATGAAGCATGTGTCGTCATTTTCTAAAAATTTCATAATTTTGAGAATATTTAGAGCAATGTTGGTGGTGCTTGTTTAATAAATCTTCATCTCTTTTTAATAAAATTGTTAATCACTGTATATATTTTTTGTATTTATTTATACTTTTTCATTGATAAGAATGATAAAACGTTGTTTTCAAGTCTTACGAGGAGATTACCAAGGGGTGTGCATCAAATGGTTATTCTGCTCTATCAAGAAAATCATAATTTTAGTAATATAATACTTATATATTTACTGAATTACTAAAATATAAAATGTTGTAATGCAAATTTTATTACAAAAGATGTATTAAACAATATTGTTGAATACAAAAATAATTACAACAATACCAAGCTGCTACCGAAAGTGTATTTAGAGAACTCCAGAACTCTGAAATTTTATACAACCGAAATAAATAAACTTATTGGAAAGGTGAAAAAAAATGTGTCGATGTTAATGGTGGTTATGTCCATTAATAAAATTAAATATAATATTAGCTAAAAATATATATTTGAATTTGAAGGTAGTTAATCGCAATTATTTTTCTACTATCTTAATATAATATTAAGATCTTTGACTAGTTCTATTATTTTTATTATTACTTTTTTTTTTACATAATCTTGAAATCTAGACCCATAAAGCATCTTGTCGTGCAGGTTCATATTTAACATATCGTAAATTAATTAAATTTTAAAACAATATTAGGATATTTTATACACCCACAGACCAGTAAATGAATAGACATGAAATAGAGATTTTATTTAGGAGAGGGGTTCGGAACATTAGTTGCGGGACGAGGGGCATTCTACACACATTATTTGTGTAAACATAAATCCGATAGTTTATGACACACGTATACATCAGAAAAAGTATTTTCTCTTCGAAAATTAAATCTATGTGTAAACAATATGTATTTTTTACATTAATGCATATTATATTCGAGTCATATATTTAAAAAAAGTCAACAACTCAAAAGTCGCAACTATTTTATTGCGTAAGTGGTACCAAAGTAATCACGTGAGTGATACCAAAATGAAAATATTGAAACAAGGAATTTCTGTTAGTTAATGTCTATATGTATATTTGGTAGTCTGTGTATATATCGTATTTTAAATTAACAAAACGAAAACCGGCACATATTTTAAATTTAGGTAGGTACCTACATAATTAAAATTTTTTGAACAATATTTTAAATAAACTAAACGAAAACATATCTAGCGTCATAATAGCACCTTTATTGTTTTTCGATATATTATTTATAGTTTAAAAAAATTTATTCGATCAGATTATTCAATTAATACAATACTGATTATTACGTTTTTCAAATTTTACGTCCAGTTTGATACGAGTTACGAAATACTTTACAGTTAAAAAATACAAACAATGAATGTGTTTTCTAAACTAATGATTTGTTAAAATGTATTTACAACCAATTTCTGTTAAGACGATTTCATACGTCTGTCATATATATCATAGCTTAAAAAAATAAATTATGATAATATTTACGCGGATAAATATTATTTTTCCATATCTCAAGTCGTGGTTTGATTTTCCAAATGAAAAGTAATCTTCGTATTAGTACAAAGAAAGATATACGTTTCAGTTGGAAAAAAACCCGATATTAATCAGCTTTGAGAAAATATTTTCTTAGCGTAATTCGCTTTTTCAAATACTAATACGTAAAACAGCTGCTTTATGTGAAATTTTAACAACCGCATAATTTGGGGGCAATTTATCATCTTCACATTTTCTTTATAAGTCAGAAACATTAAGTTAATGTGAATCTCACAATAACGGTAAGGACAGGGCCGTGTTGCCAAAAAAAAAATATATGTATAAATTTGTGTGGTTTACGAACTTTTTGTGTTTTTCTCAGATTTTAGGATTGATTGACACACTAAGTGAATAATTATTTGAATAAAATTAGTAATAAATAAGTTAATTTACGTATTTTAATATTTATAAAATGTACTGAAAGTGAGGTTTTAACTATATAAATCATCATCTCTATTAGTTCTGCATCTTTTGGAAGATTCTGGTTTCCTTAAGAATTTTGATGTAGTTTTTCTCCAGTTTTGAAATTTCTAAGACAGGTTCATATGTCATTGAGGACATAGTCGCTTCATTTTACTTTAAGCCTTCACAAGATTTTGCGACCTGATGGTTTGGTATTCAGCTGGGATTAGCTGTTTGAATATTCTCATCATATGGCCGAATCATTCAAGTATTAATATTGTTATAAGCTTTAAAATGCCTAAATCATTAAATATATTACAGAGCTTATTATTATGACATCTACGCCTTGGTGTTATCCACTATCTAAAATCGGAGATTATGCTTAAAATTTTCCTTTCATAACATCCAGTGCACGTTCACTCTTTTTAGTTAGTATCCGTATCCTAGACGAGTACGTAAGTACTGGTCTAATAAGCGATTTGTAGACTAAGATTTTGGTATTTCTGGCACAGCACAGTAGTCAGGATATTATTTAAATATATATATCAAAATCTGAATAAAATAACAAGTAGTATTCATAAAAAATATGGACTTTGCTTGAAATAATTAAAAATAAAATCTTAATAAATCTTAATACATTTTCAATAGCTTTAACAAATAAGTAAAACAAAAATGTTTATATTATTATTATGTATTTCTTGGTGCAATTATACTCACCAGCGGCGTAACTACATAAATTGGACCCCAGTGCAGAATGGAAAAAAGGGCACCCTATATGCAATGAATATATACGAAAATTAGTACTGCGTGATTTATCCAATAAATAGTAAGAACAAAATCCATATTCATAGTTTCATGAAAAATACATAAGTGTTCTTAGATAAACACTTGCAATTTGAAAAATACTTGATTCACTTTAAGACGATGGTCTGGTTTCCATCCCGACATAGTAGCAGGATACTGCTACTCCATACATTAAAAATATTCTACGTGTTTTCGTAATTTTAAATATTTTACAATTCAATCTCTCGCTGTAAATTATTATTATAGCTGGCAAAGGTATCGATATTTGAAAAAAAAATCAATGAAAATAGATTGCAGGGTGCGAACTTTTTGGCCCCCTATCTAACGTGGGCCCCAATGCACTGCATTGGCTGCATTGGTATAGTTACGCCACTGCTCTTCACCTGTGTATGTGACTATATATGTATATACATATATACTAGTATATGGAACTGGTGTCTTTTCTAGATTAGATCGCGTTTTTTGTAAATGTTCTGGGCCAACGTTTCGGCACGGTAATACGTACTATTTACCGTACTTGTACGCGGAACATATAATTTACATAACTTAGTTGATTTTAGCATAATCGGTTATGCACGTTCCCCGGATAGGAAGAAATCTCGGTAGCATCAACAATATTTTTCGATAAATTTGATTTTATATGTATATCTTTCTAATAAATACATTTAATTTGTATTTAAAAATATATAACTTCACTGGTGATACACATTCACTGTAACATGGGTACATACAGCTGTTTTTGCTCAGTACTCGTCGTCAATTTAGCCGTTTCTACGCAGATCTTGGAAAGTGATGCTTCGAGATCAAAACCCTATCATGGCGGAGAAGTCAACTGCAGATCCCAGATATTTTTCGATCAAATTTTTCCTAAATTTAATATATTTTTTTGTACGAATTTCCCGTGCAGGGACTGTAAAATGTCCGTCCACACGATCAAAAGTCTATCTCAATCATTCCTGGCCCAGTCTGCATTATTTTTCCGCATTCATCCTTCAGAATTTCTAAAGAGTTGTCAGGAAAAATCGAGCGTACAAACCTGCCAATTTTTAAAAATATATAGCTGGTTTGTCGTTAAATTAATTCCGTGGAAATTATTTAGTCGAGATAGTCCAAAACAGCAGTATTTTTTGTTTTTAACAAATATTATTTGATTGTCTTTTAAAAAATAGCTTAATAACTATCTAATTACAAAAAAATAAATATATTATTTACCAGCGATATTAAATCGCAATACACTCGTATACCCAAGATAAAATATACAATATTTGATAATTATAATTTCTTTATCAACACCATTTTTCACACTTAATTATAATAATAAAGACTAGCGGTTCATAATGGAGTCCTGGTACCGACACTATTGTATGGAAGTGAGGCCTAGAGCTGGTAGAAGAAGACTAGCGGTTCACAATGGAGTCCTGGTACCGACACTATTGTATGGAAGTGAGGCCTAGAGCTGGTAGAAGAAGAACGAAAGTAGACTGAATGCGGTGGAAATGAGATCATTTAGGCGTATATGTGGCAGATCCATTTATGACAGAGTAAAGAATGAAGAAATAAGGAAAAAATGTAAACCTGATCTTGGTATGGTGAGTAAGATTTTGAAAGAATCACTAGGTGGTTTGACCATATGGAATGGATGAATGAGTAGAGAATGGTAAGAAAGATATATGTCACCAGAAGTAGAGGACATCTGCGGAAGACTAAGCACAGCCAGGTAAACCAGATACTGGAAGACGGCCCTCTTAGAAACCTCAATAATTGTTGATCTTGTATGAGAAGACGTATGAATGTGAATGAGGCGAGAATTATGTGTCAGGACAGAAAAGTGTGGCGCTCTATCCTCTCTGCCTACCCCCGCAGTGAAACGGCGTGATGGTAAGTAATTGTAACTTTTACATAAATCTATCCAAGTTTCTTGATAGTTAATATTTGTATTCTTTCATAAAATTGGGACGCACCCACAGACCAGTAAATGAATAGAAATGAAATAAAGTATGTATATGAGGTTTGGAACATTAGTTGCGGGACGAGGGGCATTCTACAAACATAATTTGCGGAAACATAAAACCGATAGTTTATAACATATTTAAAGATTTTACAATCGAGTCATATATTTAAAAAAAGTCACGGAGCTATTTGATTGCGTAAGTGGTACCAAAATGGTTACGTGGGTGATACTTAAATGCATATATTGAAACAAGAAATTAGCATTAGTACATGTCTATATATTTGGTAGTCTATGGATGTACCACTTACTGGTTATATACAATACAGAAATTACTTAAAAAAATTAAATTAATGAAATATTGGACTCTTTATCACTAATATTCCTTTAGAAACAGATTTTTTTGATGTTTGTGAATTTAAGTCTATTGGTCTACGTAAAATACGATTATGAAGTTTTTCAGAAAAAAAGATGACGGCCAACGATGGGGAACTTTTTGCAGATGTAATCAAACTTCTCATATTGGATTTCTTTTCCCATTTTATAAGAAATACTTAAGACAGTGCGTACAAAAACAAAATATCTTCATGTAGTATTGGTTATTTACAAAATAAAATTCTTCAGGAATATCCACAACCAAAATCGTCATGTTTAATCAGTGTAGTAGACGGCGTTGAAGCGTGAGAGGCCTTTGAGTTGCGTGCCATATTTCGTATTTCATTTATTTTCTTTTTTGATACGTATAGCGTGTAATGCCATCTCTGAAACTGATCGCTAAATTAACGTCCCAGTAATTGGGTACCTTCTAGGGATTCTTTATTCTCGACTTTTTTCAAATCCTGGGATTCGAGTCAACTTTCTCAAGTCTCATTAATCCCCGTGAATCGACACTATGAATTTTATTAAATTAAAAAAGAATGATATTTTAATAAATATTAATATGTGTGATAAACAGTACCTATTAATACCTATATATGTATGAATATCTATGTAAAAAATATACGTTATTATTAATTTATTAAAATTTAAAAAAAACAGATTAAACTTGATTAAATATGTATTGATTTATCACGTAGTGTATCATATACATTCATAAAAAATAACAAAACACAAACAATATAAAATTTTTTAAAAAACATATGAAAAACAAATAATAGAGAAGTACATGGGAAAACAATAACTTATGTATTTGGCCAAAGTCAGCTAAAGTCCCCTAATAAAGTTTTTAAAATAATTTCATCTCATCCAAAGTTTGTTTCAAAAGATGAAATATTATATTTTACAAAGAAATATAATCGCCTGTTCGAACGAACCGATAAAACCATTGATTTTTTTTGTTATTAGAAAATATGAGGACTAATTTCTCCTTAATGCAATCTTTTATGGCTGACCATATAAACTATGGAAAGTTTCATTTTTTTTATATACTTACACATGCGTCGCTCGTCGCTGGATCACTACCTGCTGTACGACAATGGTTAGAAGGGATTAACTCAACTTAAATTAGAGTCTTGAGTCTCGGGGTATAAAGGACTTGAGACAGCAAGAATTCATGGAATTCCCGGGCTGTCTCTACACAGAATCCCTAGTACCTACTTAAATGTATATGTTTTCTTCATTTTAAGTAAAATTTATTATCACGTTATGAGAAGATATATAAAAACTGAAAAATTCTATGAATTATTACTTAATCTATTTTTGATGTTTATAAGGTTGCGGTTGAACAAAATTACAAATTTTAAATAATGATAAACTTTATATGAACCACTTTTTGATTAATTTAACACCGACCGGTTTCGATACTACTGTATTTTCGTTCGCCATGACGAAGATGCACTAGGATAGAAATCGGTAGATGTTAAATTAATTACGGTGATTCTTACAATGTTAATTACTTTTAAAAATAAATATTACTTGATCTAATTTCAGAGTCGTAACTACGCTGGTACAACTTGTGTACAGTCACAGGTCCCAGGAGGAAGGGGGCCCAAATAGTCTTATATATTACTATTCCATGGCTTCACGGATCGAGAGCCTTCATCTAATGTTCGACTCCAGGGTCAACCCAGAAACCAGGACCGTGAAGCGCTTCCAGATCTCTTCATACATTGTCGCTCCATTGATCTGCTAAGAGATCGCCGTCCATTTGAGATATTTTAGATAAATACGGCTCACATTCGCATTCATGCACACTACGTATATCCTGACTATCATATCCATTGCAATTTTGTCATACCAAGTAACTCAAGATTTGATAAAGATATTTTATTTCTGATTTTTTATGAACACGTCACGCCACTGACCTGACTGATTATCTCTTATTGGCCTAAACATTTTTTTTCTTAGAATATTCCTTTCAAAAATTCATTTATGTCATATTTTTTTACACTTTTTACAAAAATAATTATTTACGTTTATTAATACACATGAATAATCTTGCATATTTCTTGTGTACTTACCTAAAACGATTGTTATATTGTATTTGTATTATTATATAATATACCCTAAAAAAAGGGGTTAAAAAAACCCTTGTGTGGAGGTCTATAGCCTTCACAACCAACAACATCGCCAAAGTTGCCTGCGCGCACCCGATAAATACTTGGGTGCAAACCATAAGCTCTCACCAGTCACATAATCTCGCTGGCACCGCCTAGATATTGATAATAATACGCGCGGGAAGCCACCCAGAAAGCCGGTCTTTTAACTTCACTTCTCTCTCAGCCGACTTCCCGATCACTTCTCCAGTAGACCCTTTACGTTTTCACTGTATATATTCAATATGAACTTGTACATCAATCAACAATAATCGTCATAATAATATACTCAATTGTAAGTCTTTATCGTCCAACCCGATGTAGGCAGTCACATTCACGAACACATCCAAACACACATATAATACTACGCGATATCGTCCTGGAATATATAAGTCCCCGGATTTTACACATACAACTTTATGATTAACACTCTTTCATAAATATCATCACATCACATACTTATTATCCCATAATCCGTGACCCCGACGTGATTGAAAAAAAATATTTAAAAAATAACCGTAATACATTCTCATTTACAAGTAAATTCGTTTAAAAATAATCATTAATGTTTTTCGACTAAGTAGTTCTAATATTTAAAAAATTCTTCACCTTCGTTCAATAAATTAATATAAAATATGGAAGATATTTTTGATAAATAAGGTTTATAATTAATTAAGAATCAGTTTATAACTTATTTAATTCAACTCACATCAAATTATTATAATTAGCATATAAATTTAGAAATATTTAAATTTTAATTAACATTTTTTGATCAAAAATATTGGTTGTAGATCGTGCTAATATATCGCAACAAACTTTCCAAATAGCAGGATGTGAAGTAGTTTAATAGTCAATTTATTTGGGCGCGCTGATCACGAACACATTACAAGTATATAAAGTGGCTACGACCATTTTGGGAGAATATGGAAAGAATATATGAATTCATCAGGTAAGAAACTTAAATTATCTTGGTTCATACTCTTGTATTTTCAATTTTCAGCAGAGATTTAGATAATCCGCAATAGCGACAAGCGTAAAATAGACGCCTTTGAAATATATTGCTGTTACGTATCCCGTGCATATAGTTCGACCAACGTAAATTGGCGAACGGCGGAGGGCGCCACTGTACTCGTACTGAACATTATGAAGAGAGGAACAGCTGCCCGCGGGCGGAGGGAATGTTAGTTCGAAAAGTCACCGCTCGCCAATTTACGTTGGTCTGACTATAGTACGATACACGATACGATACAATCCAACCACAGCCCTATCTACAGGCATCTTTGGCCATATGATGCATTGAAATGATAGCTTGGGAGATTATTCTGGGCAGTGGTGGATCTATTGCATCTAGCACGAGAGATCTTGAAGTCAGATGTGAGAGCGACCCAAAACCAGCATTTGTGGAGATAAATTTGAATGTGGATTGAGACAAATTTATGTCAATACAGACACCAAAGAGGAAACAAGGAGACGAAAATTTTTAAACAAGTTTTACAAAGATGTAATGTAGATATTTACATAACTCACTCACAGTAAGTACATCTTGTAAACATGTAGACCAAATATTCAGAAACCTTTATCATTGTTGTCCGAGATCTGTAAGTGACACTGTATCTATTCCGCATTAAGGCGACATAACATTATTACATAACTTTCTTTCGATTTTATGTTTTAAATGTTTCTTTGTTGGAGGACGTCGGATAATTATGTTCCATTTTGACGGAAGCCGACATTCTATAGATTAAAAATATCAATGCATCAATATATTATACTATAGAAGTACAGAATGCATAAATAGTCGGATTCCAGTAGTCTAACTTCACACAACCATTGTGGTATGGGCGTGTAGGGACTCATCTGAGCCATATAGAGCCTAAACGAACTGATCAACAAGCAGATGCCAATACATCGTGACGGACCAGTCCTAAGAGTTAGCCAACCACTTTTCCGCAGACCGTTATTTCGTCAATATCTCAAGCGAGGTACTTCAGTCTTCAACTTCATATGAGCAAATAACTTTATACTCGTAGTACCTGACATTGTAAATCGTACCGCAATAAACGCAAACTTTTTTATGTTCTGTTTTGATTTAAATAACTTGCTCTAGACACGGCATAAATATTCACACACGGAAATTTATGTACAGTGTATACATTCATGCATCAACACGCGTGAGACTAGAAGAGGTAGTAGTAGTAGAAGAGGCTTAAGTTTCATCATGCACAAAATCTGATACGATCACATCAAACCATCAAACATAGGTTTCATATTAACACACCGTTTTAGATACCGACAGTTGCAAGCTTCAGAATTATACGTCAAATGGGAGATTTAAAATCAAATCAGAAGCGTCATGTTAAGAAGGGTCAATTATATAAAAAAATAGCCTTTTGATGGCCACACGCTTAATGATAATGAATAAATATCTTCGTATATTTAATGTCATATTGAGCAAGCACGAGAACGAATAAAATATTGTGCAGCCATAACCTAAATTTAAATTAACTTAATTTATAAGAAAAATAATGCAGTTAGAAAAAAATTAAACTAAAATGAATATATATATATATATATATAATAAAGAAGAAATATAATGATAAAAATATGTATTCTTTTGGTCACAAAGTATCTGTTTAGTAAAGTTTTTGAAGTTATATCACAAAAAATAGTGACATGTCATATCATGACATATCAAACAACGATTCACAAAGGTGATACGATAACGATATAGACAACGGTATACAGTTTCTAACGAGCGAGCACGTGACCGCATATCCAAAGACTTAATTTCTTAATTTCCGAAATTCTTAAGTTTATCCACAACTGCGTCAATTTATCAACACCGTTGGCTGCGAAACTTACAAAGTACGGGACCTTATAATCTATTTATAAGCATTTTTTTATGTTAACGTAATTTGTATTAATAATTTATATAATTATAACATGAAAATTTCGAACATAAAATTATTTCTTTCGTAATTAAATCAGAATTCGATAAACGCGACAGTTTACGCGATGTGTGAAAAACCGAAAAATATGTACTATTAACTGGAATTTAGTACAATACCAAAATGTTTTGTGTCGTATGTGAATTTAATGGACCATGTCCAAATTAATTTATATTCAAAGCCAAACGACATGTTCTGTTATGATATCATTGAAATGGCAAAGATATCCCAAATTATTATTCTATCCTATTACAACCGGCCCACACTTTTTACAGTAATTGTAACTTTAACATTATTGAAATTGAAATGTTCCAATTCATTGGATAATGCATTTTACTAATTTATTTAAATACCTTTGTTAAACATAATATGACAGGAATGTTAATTTAATTTTATGATATTGATATTTTTAAAGCAATCATATCAAATTATTATCCTTTTTTGAAATGCACCCATTGTGTAATTTGTAGGATTTATAATTTACCCATACCCATGAGAAAAGATAATTTACTCATTTTCAATACTTAACTAATAATTAAAAATCTAATAATAAAAAATATGATTGCACGTATATTTTAACATTGCAGATACGGCTTTAAACAGATTTTAACGTCATATATTTGAAAACATTCCGCTGTTTGTGGAAAATTGATCTTGCAGCTTACTCCTACCCTATGTGGAAACAACTCTCGGTTTTTGCAGTACCCGTATACACACTATGTTTCAGAGATTCGTCGTCTTGTGTCTCACTTCACGCTGTTGTGCATAAAACTGTACGTTTCTTTCTTCATTCGAGTGAATTTATATCCTTTCTCCGCATCAATTAAAACATAATAAATGTTTGTAATTAGCTGTGTATATATTAATGTTAATAGTTAATAAATACGCCTAACTTTCAGAAAAAATAGAGTAAATGTAGAGTTTAGGTGACGTTTGTAAGCACGTGTTGTTTCGCCGACAGATCGAATGTCGCGTATACTGGTTTGAGTTTATGTCTCTTTTTATCAATCTCAAGCTGATTTCTGAGTTTACCACTAGATCAAAATATCAACATGTGTGCATGGTACTGAGATGTAACTCAACTAAATCTCTAAGATAATCTCATCGTGTCTCCTTCCATGGACATGGGTCTTAACGAAGCCTTGATATAGTAAATATAAACGTCAAACTACATACATCGGTTGTGTAAATATTCTCGGTATATAAAATTGATAGACAGCGTTTGTAATCATATCCTAAATTCTTTCGATTCGTGGCCGCGCATCTTAATTAAACAATAACTTGTCACATTCTTTATTTATAATATGTTCAACTTTTCGTCGAAAATTTAATAAAATGTGAAAAATTCGCATAACACAAGAAAATGATGTTATTCCAAAAAATATATTTTGTAGTCTTCGCCAACGATAGTTTATCGAGCTTATCACCCAAGCATGTGTCGAATATTATTTAACAAATTATTCAACACGAAAAATCATTTTCAATAAATAATGTAGGATTAAAGAATTAGATGTAAATACAGAACAGACTTAGTGGCTAAATATTGATTAAAACAAACGAGTTATGTAAAGTTAATTATATTAATTATATATAATGTAAAAATTAAAACTAATATTGAGATACCAAAACGCCAAATCATTCGTAAACACGTTTATCCAAAAACAACTTGCGTACATTTTCAATATACTCTTACTGCTATATGTTTCCAAAGTGTGATTTTGTATTATTTAAGAGTTTGAATTGTTATTTAAAGTTCTTTTAAAATAAGTAATAATGAATAATGAACAGCATGCGTTACAATAAAAAAATTTAAACCTTTTTGAAAATATTATAAACTTGAGAATTCAATTTAATTATCACATCCATGTTATTTATTATAATAAATTTATTTTATGAAACAAAATGTAATTGTAAAATATTCCTATGACATTCATTATAAATACAATTATATTGTATTTTCTGATTAGAAGAATACAACAAATACAAGTAGCCTATTAAATATATATATATTAATGGATTTGAACTAACTAAATCAAAATAAAAAAATTATAGTTTGAAATATGTTTTTATTGGTGACCGATGGCATAGGATTTCAATGGGTAACCTTTTAAAATATTTTAAAGTTACAAAAAAACATGCGGCTTGCAGACGATTAATATACTCTTTTCAATTTTAATTAAATTTGCACCATTAATTACATTTTGTTATAGCTGTTTACTATTGTAAGGGTAGAAATACATTTTTTTTTTGTTACGGAGTAAAAACTTATTACACCGTGAAAGGTACCATCTATCTTAACAATCAGAAACCATGAAAATACTGTTTACTTTAACGCCACAAGAGCCTAGCGAAGAAGCCGCGGTAGTTCTAAACTACTAACGGAGGTGTTGACTTTCTGTAAATGCAATATAAAATGTATACTATAATCACAGTATTACATTTTTTTTTGCTTACTATTTAAATACATTTAATATTTACTTATAAATTATATATATATTTTAGGGTGTCCCTTATTTTTCGATGTCGAAATTTTTAAATACCTATCTTCTAATTTTGTTTTGTTGTAAAATACTTGTACAATCAAACTGTCGACTTGTGACAGAACAATCAGTACGTTACATTGAGATAGCTCCGACACGTTAGTTGCCATTTATTAAGCAGTGTATTATATCGGTATTATTCGTGTAAGGCTTATTTGTTTTATTAATTTAATATATCAGTAGAATTAGAAATAGAAAAAAAACTACCGTCAAATCGGAAACATTTTGTAGTTATATTTTTTAACATTGCGAAGTTAAATAAAAAACAGTCGGTAAAATCGCGAATATTGTTTTTAAGCGATGCGAGAATTTAAAATAATAATTTGGATAATATTTTTGACACTGCACATGCCGATGCACTTCTAAGAATCAAAGTAGAAAAACACATTATATTTTTACAATGCCAGAGAGATCCAGAACGACCTGGTAACTTAGCAGATGTAGATAAAAACTCACTGAAAAGGAGGAAAAGGAACTCTTTTTAAAAAACATAAAATACACTTATTTTGATGGAGGCCATACATGATACAGCTGAAAGAGTTATTAAATTAGTACAAAACTTTTAAGGGTTAATAACTGCGGAGGAAGAACAAAAGCAATTTATGTTACGTTGTGTGCAGGAACAAAGAGAGTTATTCACTGACTGCAAAAAAGAAACGCTGAAGAGAAAATATCCACAATAGTTTTTGTGTGTTTAGATGTTATTATAAATATTAGTATTATTAGATGTTATAATAAATATTAGTAGCTATATTTAGATGTCAATTTAGATGTTATAATAAATATTAGTATAATAATAACTTTTTTTTTAATACAATGATTTCATAAAATATTGAATCATTTCATATTAAGCCATATATATGAACAATAACGCTTCGTTTTTAAGGCAACGAATAGGAAGCTCTCGATATACGAAACTCATAGCATAGTTGAATTCTAATAATGCATCTGCAAATTAATCTTAGTCCTTGAATCCCATATAATTATTTATGTGATTAATATAGGTTGATGGATCAGATGATAATACAATTGACATAAGATAATTTTTCGCATCTAGATAGTTGAGACCAATCGTGCAACAACATTATATATTATTTTAAGGCAGATCTATGCATTGAATATCTTCTTGGGCATCTAATGGTATATTAAACAACCAAATAAAATAAATAATAATTCTATTACACAATTTCTAATTGATTTTACCTGTAACAATAATGTAGGTCAACCAAGATGACCGTCTATCTATCAACGATACACAGTGTTGTTGCAGGGAGGTTTCTGTTGCATTAAATAATTGGGATCGTTTCCATTATCGTCTGGTGTTGCGCTTCATATACCTGGCACCACAAATAATCAGTTTGTTCGAAGTAAGATCAAAGCTTATATAAAGTAGTGTTCTACGTAAGTTAGGTTGTTTGACACAAATTAATGGTTTAAAAAAAAGTCGTAAAAAAATTTATAAACAAATAAAGGAAATTTAAATGGATACCTAACTAAAAATATGTTTCTAATACTTTTCTTCCTAAAGCTATGTGTTTCTAGTGACTTCAATTTTTAGGGCAGAAATTTCAATATTGTGACAGTATGTATCTGCGATTGTATTAAATTATGACATGTTGTTTTGTATGGTCCCCAATTCTTTCACAAAAAAACACTTCAACGATAACAGACCTTAACCTTTCCCCTCCGATGATGTAAACTGAGTTAAAATTGCTTCTAATTTATGTGACTATATATATATATATAGTAAATACAGAGTTCATATTTTAGGTATTCCTCCGTAATATATTTATGTATGGGATAAAATAATTACAATACATAAGTATTTACTATATGCAACAATAAAAAATGTTTTCTCGAAGAACCTGACTTGAATTTGTCAATATGTGTATGTGTACGCGCGGATAAGTGCGGAAGGCGCAGTGCGCGAGGTGTTGCGGATACCGATCGCCGAGTTTAACGTGTCTTATGCGTCTTTATGCTGTCGTTCGTGATGATCATTGTTTTTTCTCATTTTTAGCATTTTCACACAATAATATATATATATTCACTTATCAACTAATATTTTAATGATTAATATAAGTAATAAATGTAAAATATTCATATTTGTCAGACTTAAAAATTGCGAAAGTCTACATGTACACTGAGTTTACAGCACAAGAACGCGCGTTTTTATTTTAGCACCGTAAGGGAAAGGTTAATGGATATCCGCTATATTGACATCGAAAACAAGGTAACTTCGAAAAAAAAGACAGTTACGTCTTTCAAACAAAAAAATTGCGGTACTCATAATAATGAATAAGGTCCATTATTCACTAATACATACATACAAAATGCATTTTTTATGTCTTATGTACGTCAAAACGGGGTAGGATACAAACACTTGTATTACGAATATCGTATTTTGAGTAAATTTCTCATTATGTCCGCCGTAATCAGCTGACATTTGAATCCGTCGAAAAAAACTATTTTCGTAGAAAAAATATGTTTTTGATTTAATATTGCGTAATTAATCTTGTTTGACTGATTTCTATTTCAGTGAGATATTTTATGTTAGTTGATATTTAAGTTATTAGGAGAACACATTCTTATTGTGAAGTTGTAATTATTCAGAACATAGGTCTGTGATATTTTAAATATGAATTAAATATATTAATTAGAAAGATATACATATAAAATCTATTTTATCGAAAAATATTGTTGTTGCGCCACCGGGATTCGAACCTGGATCTCTTTCCTAACTGGGGAAGGTGCATTATCCAACTATGCTATATTCCCCGGTTTTATACAATATTTTCGATAAAATAGATTTTATATGTATATCTTTCTAATTAATATATTTAATTCATATTTGATATTTAAGTTTTTATAATATTCCAAAATAATAAAAAAATTGTGAAGAAGAATATTCGTTTCTCAAAAACAATAAGCGAAATCAATAGCTTGACTGAACATTATTAAGGCAGTTTGAAAAAAAAACAAAACAAAAATACATTGACACAATTCGTATTTATATCTCATAAAAATTGAACGGTCTTATGCTATATTTATCGACCCGTATTCAAAGATTATTAAATCAACCGAACCGTATACTTCTAGAAGTAGTTCACTTTGTTGCGATAGTTGGATCAATAGGTGGGCTTCGACGACGATTATCTCAAGTAAATGTAAATAATTGTGGATTGGTTCTTATTAGAAAACGTTCTAACGTTAAATATAATATTTTAAAGAGAACACATTCTTATTGTGAAGTTGCAATTTTTCAGAACACAGGTCTGTGATATTTTTTATACAAATTAAATGTATCAATTAGAAATATATATATTAATATTTTTGTAGCATTAATAGTACACATGAAAAAATAAAGGTAATTACTTTACTAGACATGGTCTGTTCTAAAGCAATTACCTGTAGAGTTTTTAAAAGTTGTAATTGTTTAGAGGTAAGTAAGTATAATGTTATTAAGTAAGTTATAAAAAGTTATGTGTAAAAAATACAATCTGAAGTTATAAAATATTATTGAAAAAAGTTATAAAAATATTATTGTCTGTAATATACAAAAGTTGGAAACAAAAATGTGTAGGTAGTTAGGTTAGCACAAATGACGAATTAGATTCATTTTGCTTTCTACCCATATCGAGCAACCACTTTGAAGTCGTTTAAGGTCTAGTGGCAATTTGTTAAATACTCGCGGAGCACAAAATAAGAAAGTTCGTTTAGCGAATTAGGTATTAAATATTGGCACTAAAAAGTATCTTAAGGCTTTGCTACTAGTTTTCTTTGGATCGGATCGTGGAAGTAAAGTTTTTTTTTTAAAAATAGTTTTAAGATTGCTCTGGTAAACAGTTGTCTTATATCGAAAACTTGGAAAGATTTAAAGAGTTCTTCAGAATTATGTCTAAATCTGGCCTCTTGTTTATTACTCTAATGACACATTTCTGAGCTTTAATCAGAGAATCCATTAAAGTCAGAGCTGCACCGTCCCATGCACATATTGCGTAACTAATGAGACTCTGACAAAGTGAATAGTATACCATTTTTAATAAAGGAATATTCATTAGGCTGCGTAAAATTTTGAAAATACAAATTATTTTTCTCACTTTGGAGCTTACTCGATCGATATGAGGAATCCATCGTAAATTTTCATCAACTGTTAATCCGAGATGAATTATCTCATTCAATTTTTCAGTGATGTCACAGTTATATATTTGATTTGAATCCGAAATGCATGTATGTATTTTAACTAGTACTTTGCGTCCCTTATCTATGTTTGTGGTAGCGTGTTCAACTAGTTTTGCAATAGCATCTTCAGTTCCCATATTGGCTCTGAAACCGTATTGATTTTCAGATAAAATTTTATTTGTCTCATGAGACTCTTTTTTCCTGTTTTTTCCAGTATTTTTGCAAAACAGCTAAGCAGAGAAATCAGTCTGTAGTTGATTATTTTTGTTTTATCTCCACTCTTGTATAGTATTGTCTTGGTTTGATAACTTCTTATTTTATTGTAATAAAAATTTCCCACCTTCTTTTAGGATTTGTAATTATATTATTTATACCACAAACCTTGGTAGTTGATGGATGTTGCCAGCTCTGCGGATGGAACACTTCTCCTTTGTCTCAGGTTATGCTCGAGGTTCAACTCAATGTATACTTATGGTCAGGGTATCGAAATAAAAGGTCGATGTACATTTAGTACGGAATGACATATATTTAGTAGCACAACATATGAACAGACAAAGTACAACATAAAGTGAAATAAAGTGATGGCGAAATTTGAACAACATTGAAAAGTTTACATTTGAATATCACCTATTGCTATATAAATATATGATGGAAAGCCTTGGTATTTCTGCGTGTGCGGTATCGAGGCCGTCACATCGCACTTGGCAGATTCCAATGTATTTTATACAGATTAAGAATTTATTTTACAACTTTCCCTAAGGGAGGTCTTATACAAGATTAACTTTTCTCGTGAAAACTATGGGAACACGGAATGGAAATCATACTTGACCGAGTCTAATTATATGTTTATATTTTTATTATTTTTATAAATAATAACCTGTAATTTCAAGAAGTAGTGACAGGAGATGTTAATGTAATTTAGAACTAGTCAGGTATGATTTTATTAAGTGAAGAAGTTTGATCAGAACTTTCTCGTTGTAGAGTGCTCCGGTTTAAGAATAATTTTTCAAATCATAATATCTTGTGGAGAAGTGAAATTTCAATAAATTTACATTATCAAAAATATGGAGAATATATCAAAGATAAATTTATGTAGTTATTGCTGTTTGCGGACGGCGAGAACTGAAAAGATCACTAGACTATAATTTCTGAAGAGTTGAAGGCTTATGAGAATGCGGAACACTGGTGAGCGCACGGTACCTTGATTTTAAACGAAGAATGTGGTGACGGCGTATCTAATGACACGCGCAGCAGTGAGTCGTCAGGTAGGCAGGGGCGATGTTCATGGATGGAAGCTGATGGAAGGTGGAGGTGATGACTTCTTGTTGAAGGCGAGGTCTTCAGAGAAGTAGTTTCAAATGTACCTGGTATTTGGATATTAGGCGGTGTTCACCAAGAGGCGTCGAATTTGTTCGAGTTAATGTAAAATTGGTCTTCTTAAAATTTCACACGACAAAATTCTTATCCGGGTTTGTGATAGTACACTGATTTGTCGAATAAATAATTAATCTACATAGATCAATATTAAATCGCTAAAGATTATTCTTGAAATAACTCGTTTTGCCGCGAGTGATATAATTTACAAGAAAAGACCGCGAAAGATCGTAAATGGATAAATTCTTGGACACGCGCCTATACATGGTTATAGATGTTGAATATTTCTGCTGACGGGGTTTTTTTTTTTTCCAATTCCTTAGAGTCTACGATACTCTGAGTACTCTACGTGCGACTAGACCGCCAAATCTACTTCTACAAGTGCATCAGCGCTAATCGCTTTGACACTTTTACTAACTAACTTATTGTAATAAACATCATATGTGTTTTATATTAATACATGAATTGGAAGGGTAAAAAATTCTGATAAAAAACCGTGTCACGGGGGTCGTTTATATAGCCATACACGCAACGGTTTTTTGCTATAGTTAGGGAGGGGGAAAGGAATGAATTACAGGAATGGCATAATACGACAGAATTTTTATAGTAAATCTCCTATAACATGACCTCGAGGAGCGCGGAGGGGGGTTTTGTAGCAAGAGCCTGTGTCCGCTTGAATAATCTATTTATAGAAAGTACATCCGGTGTACGGGCGATTTTAAACGGTCGTCTGACGAAATTGCTCGTAATATTATTATTACGTGAGTCAAATTTGAAGATTTTTATAAAAGAAATGGTTATAAAATTATTTTTATTTTTACAAGTTCCTGATATTTGTAACGTGATGCTGGTATGTTTTATAGGTTATACGTGTTTCCTTTTTTGAAGATTTATTAATTAGGACCAAAGAATTTAAAACACGCGTATATTGACTGTGGCGAAATAATATACATGACATTATGTGATGGTATTATTACTGTTTTTAGGCTAAGGTTAAATATATGTAACAGAGGTTTCAATGATTTCTTTCTCTGTGAAACTGGATATCCTATCGTGTCTCACTGCACTGAAGAAATTGGGTAAAATTTAAAACAATGTGGTGTGTGGTGAAAAGTTTTATTTCCAGTTAGTTGTGTTTTATTTAAGTTTTTGGATTTAAGAATGCTATTTGCTAGTCTGGAACCCAGTGCACACAACCGACTTTCATGCGAAATTTCAATTCAATTTATCGAAAAAATAGTTTTGCTGCTACAGGGATTAAAGATTTAGGTTCGAATCCCGGTAGCAACAAATTTTTTTAATTTTTTTTACGATAAATTGATTTTATATGTTAATATTACTGATTTATATATTTAATTTGTATTAAAAATATCATAGATCTATGTTCTGTGTTATCTTTAAAAATATATAAGTTGTATTAATGTTTCCAAAACTTAATAAAAACGAATGATTCATTTTAAAGATTATTTGTAATTTGTAATTTTTTTTCAAAACATAGTTCTGCGATATTTAATATAAATTAAATGCATCAATTAGAAAGATATACATACAGATAAACTGAATTTTCCGAAAAAATATTTTAACTGCCACCGGGATTTGAACCAGGATCTCGTTCTATCCGGGGAAGTGCGTTTATCCGTTTATCCAATCACACAACGTCAGCTTTGTAAATAGGCAGCTAAAATATTTTTTCGATATATTAATTTTGTATGTATATTTTTGTATTTGATACATTTAATTTGAATTAAATATAGTGGAATAAAACAAAGTGTTTCAACTAAATTTATAAAATAATCCTGGAATTCCACAAAGTTTCACCAAAAACCTTTGAACAGTTCTAATTTATTTCTGAATTAGTCATATTTACTTTATCCGCGTGTGTGCCATGGTACTGGAACGTTTATCATCGTAAAATTAAATTTTTAGCTAAAATTTGATAAATTACTTCATTTAATTATAAAATTTACCCTATTATTTCCAATTGAATAAATGTTATCTCCGTTTTTATATATTTTTTAACCAGTTTTGATACATTTATATAGGCTTATTGATACTACTTACTTTTCTGACTATATGTATATATACTTTTATGATATAAATTGTTCTTGTACACACTAATGTGAATACTTTTTTTTTTGTTGTATTTCTTGTTTTACTCAGAATTGGTTTGTATTATAATTTAAACTGTAATTTTTACACTTTTAAATTGTAAACAATCTCTAAACATGTTTTTTTTTCTTATAGATTGGTAACGCGTCTCTAGTATGTTTATGAAGTAATCGTATTTATATCTTTACACGCGTACAACATATGAATTCTGACAAAGAAGAATTATTGTGCACTGTATGTATGTATATGAAAAGTAAATTTGAGGAGTATCTTTGGGTTGGTTTTTTAAAAATAATTTTTGTTGTCGACACTAACATTTTATTTTATCTATCTCTAGGTTTATTAAAATAATAAGGTTTTGGTGGTTGGACCATGTATAATAGAACGAATGACCGAACAGCCGATAGACTTACCAAAGTATTTGCTGAGAACCAAATCAACAGGGCGTAGGAGCTAGGGATGACTAAGGTGGAGCGACAATAACTTTAAAGACATATCTGTGTGAGGAATTCGGGGCTGGAGAGAAATTGCTCATAACAGGGATCAACGGAGGTAAATTCTTGAGAAAACCAAGACCTACCAGAGGTTGTAGGGCAAATAGAAACTGAAAAATATATTATTGTACTGAGATACAATAATTGATGACATAGCACATCTAGCACAGCAGGCTGTCTGAAAGACTTTTCAAAAACGAATGCCAAAAGTAGGGTTTTGAGATAATATTACATTGTGGAGACTCTGCGTGCGCCTCACAAATCCAGATAAAAATCACTTGACAGCCATGTTACCCGCCAAACTGCAGACAACAATACACTGCGATCGAACCAGCAGAACCGATCATTTATCTTCTGGCCACCGCATCGGACATACCATTGTCAGTAAACGTCGTTATCATGAACTTTGTATAATGTAATTATGCGAATATTTGATTGATTCTAGATTATAAATTGGATACAAAAAATTAAAGGTCATCGAATTTCGAGCGGCTAGACTATTTTTTGTTACATAATTTAGGCTTGATGTAAAGATATAGATTAATAATAAATGCATTTTGCAAATAATATATTTATTTCGTATTTTGTAAAAATTTCAAACAATTATATTTTCCGTAATGGAGCAGAATTTGCACATATTGCTTGAACATTTTCGACTCATTACGTAGTCAGGTATCCGCCCATAAAATATTGTAGGCTAGGTCTGCTACATCCACTATATATTTATATTAAATAATATTTTTTTAAATGCAGAGCTTTGACAGAATGTAAAAAAATGAACACTTCATTTAATTAAAATGTGCAACATCACTGTTTAATTTTTGACATTTGCTCAGACTAATATTATCCGAACCTGATTAAAACTTTTATGATTGCTTTATGAAGTTTTAGTACTCAGTGGAATATAAAATTAGATGAAACTTTGACTTATGTTTGTAATGAAAATTAAAAGATAAAAACCCCCAAAATGAACATTCAAATGCACCCCCCCCCGCCTCCATCTGTATTCCCATACGAGGCAAAGTTGGTTTTAATAACATTTAATTTATTTGACACTCGTTAATCACTATTCAGGCCAGGTAACGATCCGTCGCAAGTTAATTCCGTTGATACACGAAATAAAAAGTTATTTCGACCACGGTCACAGCTGAAGGGGTGGGGGGTGAGGAGGGAAGCAATTAATATTGTTATTAATGTCACCCATTTCATCAAGGATCGTACCATTAGCAACATGATAAGTGATCAATTTAAAATTGCTACGTTTTTCTGCACAGTCACACAATTTAAAATATTTTGTTAAAATATAGTATTTTCATTGGTAAAGAGCTCCAAAAACTGGTGATTTTTTTTAATGTCATCTTTCCTTTGAATCTAAAAATATGAATCGGTAAAAATAATAATTATAATAAAATGCATATTTATCATAAAATAAAAAGAAAAAACCTTCGTAAACTTCCAAGCTTTTTCAGTTCACTTTCCAAAATAAATTTACTCGTTGGTAATAAACTGCAATTAATTTGGCTATTAATGTTTCGTATGTAAATAAGATATATAATAGTGATTAAAAATTCTTTAAACCGTAGTAATGTGTCACTGAAAAAATGCAAATAAATATTCCTTTCTAAAACAGAGCTGCCGCTAGGACTTCAACTCAGGATCTTTTTATTGTTAGTAGAATGCAATGCATACAATTTTAATCTCATTCAAATTTATATATCTTCTCATATAAGCTCGTCGATCATTGAGGCTTCTAACATGACCATCTTGCAGTATCTGGTCTATCTGGTCTTGCCAAGTCTTTCACGGGCATCTTTCTTACCATTCTCTCCTTATTTATGCGTTCTACATGCCCTTACTAACTAAGTTATAGTTTCCTAATCTTACTCTCCTTATTTCTTTATTCTTTACTCTGTCATAAATGAATCTGCCATATATACGCTCAAGTGATGTCATTTCCACTGCCTTTAGTCTACATTTATTTTATGAATGTGAATTTTTTTTCTTTAAATTCAAGAAAGTTTTATTAAATTTATTTAAAATTTTCAATTTTCAATCGTTTGTTACGAACTTGGGTATTTATTGGAAGAACAAGGTATTTCGTTGAATCTATGTTCAAATGGGGGAGTATTTTGGAGTCAATCAATTTATTAAGAATTAATATATAATACGTAAAAAAAATAACTAATAATTATAGTAATTGGCATGAAACTATGATTCGTTCCATAAATTTTTGAGCATTGTCTAAAGAATATAGTTTATTTTATCAAAATAATCATTTTATCAGACACTTTACGGTACCAAGATTCCACTGTGTACCGCTAGTCTTGCCTGGTGTATAATGATAAATATTGAAAATGATAACACGGACACAATTAAATTTATCAAAATACTGTTTAAAATATTACCGAACCGAACCCATAGAAATGTTTAAAAAAAATAATTTAACACTACAACTGGCTATTATGTATTATTGTCTTGCACCCTTAAATTCGCGTTTGTTAACCGAATCAAAACGGATGGTAAACAAAAATATCTAAGAGTTGAGTATATATTCTTCTGTCTTCATTTTACGGGAACTACACATTAAGGATAGACTCTCAACCATTTGCTTAAGATGCATTCTGTTTTGAACATCCTTCTGGAAGAGAAGAAAGCTTGAAGTCAAGAGGACGAGACTAATGAAGATCACGATCTGTTGTCATGAATGACCGACGTATCGTATTATAATGAATTACCTTGACAAAAACGTCACTCTCGGTCACTTCTCAACCCTCGGAGCCGTCAGCGAGTTTCATAAATTTAAAATATTTTATTTTGGACAAAACGGTTGTTTTATGTGAAAATAAATATGTTTTTTGATTCTACTCGCTTGATTTACTTGAGACGCGTTTCGCCTTGTAAGTGCAATATCAATGTAATAATTTAACTCAACAACTACTTAGCATAATTGGAAGTATTTAAAATGTATGAAAATAATTAATAATTTCAATGAATAATTTTGTCCCTTTTCATCTCATGCAAGTACAATTGTATAGTTGTTCCCCATCAAAGTTATAAATACATATTGTTGAAAACACTAATTTAATGTATTTATTATAAATATATACATATAAAATCAATTTTGTTGAAAAATATTGTTTTTGCGCAATGTATTAATTTGAAAAAGTGTAACATATGGGTTCGAAAATTTGTCATCAAAAATACTGGCGCTATAACACAATTGGTAGTGTACTTCCCCGGATTGGAAATAGAGATCCAGGTTCGAATCCCGGTAGCGCAAAAACAATATTTTTCGACAAAATTTATTTTATATGTATATATTTATAATTAATACATTAAATTAGTATTTAAAACATCACAGACCTATGTTCTGAATAATTACAACTTCACAATAAGAATATGTTCTCCTTATCATTTTGTTGAGTTGAATTGTATTGATAATGCCCTTACAAGGCGAAACGCATCTCAAGTTAATTAAATGAGTAGAATAAAAAAACAAGCGTTTTATTTTCACATATGTGATTATGGAGTTCAACAAACTTACCACGGAAACAGTAAAAACGGTAGTCTGTGGATTGGCTCCACTACTCGGGCGAGCTGAGTGAGCGAGTCCTATATATCCGAATGACGTAAATTATCGAGTACATTTACGATTACACTTCTGTTTCCACCCAGTATATCCCCTTACAGAGGCTACACACTCGACAAATAGAATACCCGTAAAATTTAATCCCAATAGCGAGTTAGTTAGCGAGAGTTTATCTCAAGAAAGAATGCAGCATTGAATGGAGTTGTTAGAAGGAGAACAGACAGCTCGCCTCAGAACTGTATTTTAGGTCTCATAAAAGTATATTACTCTCCGTTCTCGTATTTGTACGTTCGGGAAAATGAAGTGTGAAACCTTTTTGTATCTTTAGCCAGCTGTAGAATATCCCACACAAGAACCGGATTAAGGAAAAAATAATACAATGTCAAAATAAATTAAACACTTATAACGAATAAAATGTTCAAACTATTGTAATAAGTTGGTGGTGGAATGTGAGAAATGAGTAATACCGTGTCAGCTCAGATCCGGTCACATAGCATACATAATATAATCAAACAGCGTAGTGCTTAGGTTGTAGTACTACAATGGGGAGTAAGCACAATTATCAGAAAGCTGGATCTAGCCTACCGAAAATATTTCTTAAGCGCAGAATTACTTTTAAATAGTTTCTTAGAATAAATAAAATGATTAATACTTTATTTTTTGTTTAATCTATCAATCTCACAAATAAAATCTTTTTCATTAACAAAAAAACTTTTTAATTTTGGAGATTTTTTAAGATATAATATATAAAAAAATTTAAAACATCATTTGAGCCCGGCAAAAACATTAAACCTATCAATTTTCAATACAAATTATAAATACAAATTAAATATATTAATTAGAAAGATATACATATAAAATTAATTTATCGAATAAAATAGTGTTGCTGTTACCGGGGTTCAAACTTGGATTCCTATCCGGGGAAAGTAAGTAAGTAAGTAAGTTGACGACAAATTTTCGAACTTATATGTTGCACTTTAAAATTGATACATCTGTCGTTCCATTATTTGGAAGCCATCTTCTTCATATATACGAAATCTCAAACATCTTTGAGTAATAATATAGGAGACACCAGAATAATTTTTATTAAATTTTGGAATACTTAATTCATTAATACAAAAATATTTTTTTTGACTATTTGATTATATATGTATATCTTTCTAATTAATATATTTAATTTTTATTAAAAATATCAAATATCTACGTTCTGAAAAATTGCAACTTCACAATCATAAATATAAATTTTCCATTAAAAACTAGTGATTTCGTGGTTTTTTGAAATTCAGCCACAAAAAACTGGTTTTACTTCTAGTAAAGTTTTACTTAAAATTTTAGGTTATATTTATACGATACGATATTACTACAAATTTTAGGACACGATATTACTTCAAAAAGTTATGTATGGTTCTAAAAGTTAGTTTATTGAATCATAAAAAGAAAAAGAAAGCGTCAAAAATTCAATAAAATAACTAATTTTGCTAATTTTAAAACTTTTTACATTCGGTAGATAATACCAATAATGTTCCAACATATTGTGCCTACTAATCCTAAAAATGAACTGCACAAAATTGTAAAAGGACGACATTAAGTATAACACACATTTATATCTCTGGAAAAGGGTTGGAAAACTAGGGAGAAGGTAGAGGGTGCTGGATGTTTTACGTAGGTTCCTAAAGAGAAACAAAATTCGGTTTACATCGGTGAATTATTATATAGAGAACGGACAAAGGAACAAAAGATGGCAAATGATTATGTAATGATTATTATTTATTATTTTAGTTTGTAACGCAATTCATTTAAATTCAAAAACAAATATTTTTTCTTGAACTAACAGACATTCACAAATAATATAGGTTTTACCTAATTTAAAATAAAAACAAAACGATTTAATATGTTTGTTTCGAGGGAAAACGTCAATGTCTCGGACGAGATTAAAAGGTTTTTCAAGTTTAGCGTTTTTAAGCATTTTATCTTTATATTTTTTAAAACGTTCATTTACAGAAGGCTTCAAAGGGGTTTCGAAGGTTTTCTTGTTACGCTCAGTTGGAGCCACTTTAAAAAATTATTTAGTGTTTTGTAAATTTTTTTCTCTTGAAATAAAATTTGGTATTTTTAATATTATTGGATAATGTAGTCAAAAATAACATAATGAACGGTCAGAATCTGTACTTCGTAATTTCGATATCAACTAACAATACCTTTATATTAATAATAACCGACAATACAACATTATACATCAATACATAAACATACATTTTCAGGGTTTTATGTTTATTAGAGTTTTATCACCATCTAACCTCTCCTGTTTATTAACAAAAAACAACATTTAACCTGTTAGCTGCCCAAATAATTCCCAGTCGAAATGTTATCGTGTCATATATAGGCTACAAAATTCTTAAAATTCAGTCTAGCTTTTTCCGTTTTCTATTTTTACGAAAAAACCATGAAAACGTGAATATAACTAAATAGAATAAAAGTTGATACTATTTTACCATAAGCATCCATCGACCATGATTTCGTGCGGTTTTGGGATGAAAAAAAGTTAAGAAAAAAGGAAAAAATTAAAGTTTATAGTGTTGTGAGGCCATAACATTTATTAACACTACTATTGTTATATTTAATTTGATCCTAACCTAGAACACTTTATGTACACCGATATTATTGTATTTAATGTGATGCTTACAACGAAATATTATAAGCACTTTACATCACTATTACGTACACAATACACATCGCACTTATATTGCACTAACAACAGGCATTAAATGATGTCGCCGGCCGCGGCAATGGGCAATGCTACCTAACGACGCACTCACTGTATTTATGGTAAGACGGGCATATTTTTATTTTAATTAATAACTAAACAAAAAATTTTATTAAAACTTTTTTAGAACATAGTTCTGTGATATTTAATACAAATCAAATGCATTCATTCGCAATATATACATACAAATTAACTCAATTTACTGAAAAAATATTTTAGCTGCCACCGGGATTTGAACCAGGATCTCTTCCTATCCGGGGAAGTGCGTTTATCCAATTACACAACGTCAGCTCTGTGAATAACTTTCCAAGTCCAAAATCGAGCGTTTTGAAGTGAGCCTATTTGGAAGAGTTTAACTTGTTAATGAGGAGTTTTATTTCCAGTACAACCCCATTACCATCGTGATGTGAAAGCCTATTTTGATGAAAATCTGCCATCAGATGAATTAATAGGAGGTCTAAGAGATACAATTAAATTTGCTCGACATTCTCCAGACCTCGCACCATTGTGCTTTTTACGGAGACACAATAGATAAGAATAATGGTACAGAACTGACAAAAATTAAAGAATTAAAGGTAGCTATTAAAGTGGCATACATCCAAATATAAAATTTTGCTATTTGGGTTATCGAAAGTGCCCTGTCCAGATGGAACAAATTTGAACGTTAGCGATAATTAAATACATCTACGTTTATCTTCAATTATTTGAAATAAAAATACAACATTATTCAACATTGAATTTGAATTTGAATAGTATTACCTGTATTATGTTAGTCTTGATAAAAATATCAAAGAGAAACGTATGAACTACAATATCATGGCAATTGTCTAATGGCCAGTAAGCAAGTAAAATATTTTGAAACCAATCAGTGATATCTGAATATTGGGAAATTTTTTGAACAATAACGACATAGTGCCGAGTGAACAAATTTATTATAAATATGAATTAAATATATTAATTAGAAAGATATACATAAAAAATCAATTTTATCAAAAAATATTGGATAAAAAGTTGGATAATGCACCTTCCCCGGTTAGGAAAGAGATCCAGGTTCGAATCCCGGTGGCGCAACAACAATATTTTTCGATAAAATTGATTTTATATGTATGTCTTTCTATATTTAATTCATATTTAAAATATCACAGACCTATGTTCTGAATAATTACAACTTCACAATAAAAATGTGTTCTCCTAATAAATTTATTATAACATGAAATACGTTTATTCAACGGCACTTCATTATATTCCAGTAAAATTTGTAACAAAAACTGTGATAATTTTGTTATTTTGAAGGTACCGGTTATCGATTTCGGTATCTCTTGCTTGCTAAGCGAGCACTCTGAGGATTTAACTGCGCTTCCCAGAGTTACCTTCCGTGCAAAATTTTCAGCAATATGTAAATATAATGCTGATAACATCAATAAATTATAAAATGAATTAAGTAATAACTAACTTTAAAAACGTGTTAAAAAATATATTTCTTTTTTAACATAGAATATGTTTTATCAAAGGCTTTCCCGGAACATTAAAAATCGAAGAATCCATGAAACAGTGTTTTGGAATATTTTACGAAGGCCCGCGATTGGATCAAAATAAGTAAGAACATTCATTATAAAGAGTATTAAGTGTCTTTGAAGGAAAAATACATATCCTTTGCAAGGGGTGGTATTATACATGTGCCTGAGACATGTAGAATACCACCCTACTTTTTTTTACATTATATTAGCATAAGATTACATGATTATATATTAAAATAAAATGAAGTACGTGAAATAACCCTTATTATTTTTAAATAATTTTGTGGGTTAAAGCGCTATCTTGAATCGAACGTATACTCTTATGGTGTAGCATGGCGTTTGTTGGCTCTATGCTCATCTTTTTTTCAATTTTCCGATTCGTCGAATGTGCCTGTGAATGATATATAACCTATTATTATTTTATAATTTGATTCATTTCATGCGTAAAATACAAAAAGTAAAGAATTTTTCCTCGTGAAAACACGCGATAATTTTTTTTTTATATTTCATTAGTTCATTTTTGAAAATTTATATGTAAATAACTACTTTAAGTAATTATTTTTATAATATCATTAAGAAAATTGAAAAATGCATTTAGCTATTACAGATTTGTTTTATATATAATTTGCTTCGTCCCTTAGTTTAAATAATAATTTATAAAAATTATTTTATTTTTAACTACTTGTTGATTTTTACAAATAATTATCATTAAAGAAAACACATTCTTATTGTAAAGTTATAATTATTCAGAACATAGGTCTGTGATATTTTAAATACTAATTAAGATAATTAGAAAGATATACATATAGAGTTAATTTTATCGAAAAATATTGTTATTGCTACCGGGATTCGAAGCTGGATCTCTTTCTAATCCGGATAAGGTGCATTATCCAACTATGCTACAGCAGACAGCAATTTGACGAAAAATTTTCGAACCCATATGTTACACTTTTAAAATTAATACATCTATCGTTTCATTATTTGAAAGTCATCTACTTTGTTTTTATGGAATCTCAAATACCTTTGAGTAAACCGATAGGAGACGTCATAATTAACAATTCATTTTTATTAAATTTTGGACACATTGATACAACTTATATATTATTAAGGAGAAACACATTCTTATTGTGAAGTTGTAATTATTTATAACATAGGTCAGTGATATTTTAAATACTAATTAAATGTATTAATTATAAAGATATACATATAAAACCAATTTTATCGAAAAATGTTGTTGTTGCTATTGGAATTCAAACCTGGATCTCTTTCCAATCCGAGGAAGGTGCATTATCCAACTATGCTGTAGCATTGATTTTATATGTATTATATGTCTTTCTAATTAATACATTTAATTAGTATTTACAATAATTATCCTTGAAAGATAAATATACATATTTCTACTACAAGAGTCTAGTTGAAACCCATGATGCAGAGAAGGAGCATATCACATCTCTCACTATTATTTGCAATAACTAAAAAGTTATAGGTATCACGGTGCAATCATAAATTGTTACAAGCAATATAACAAATATAAACAAAAAACATGTAAATCAAAAGAATATTAATTATAGATTCAATCATTTTCATGCGATGTGAACGTAATGAGGGGTCAAAATACAGAAATATTACACGGATTCAGGTCATATAGTTAAAAAGTGCAAACTTTTATAGTTCTATTATTCTAAATGATTTCTCAGGGAGAAATATCCAGGGAGTGAGCGAGCGATTATTTAACGATAATAGAACTGATCCAAGGAACCAAACTCACGGTCGAATTCATTAGTTGCACAGTAGTTATCCTCTGCTGCTAAGTACCCAACGCGTGGAGGCAGCGCCTGCAAAAAGCCGCTACCAACCCCGCCCTAGCGGACTCAAACCTTCGTTTTTATAAAGTAATTTGGTGCGTTGAATTTGGAAGGAAGGTACGAAATATTGCGGCCCCCAGCAGCCAGTGGAATTAATCAATCTTTATTTAAGGTTTTCTTTTTTCTTTCAACAACTGAAAAATGTAAAGAGCAATTAAGTTATTCATATCCAGTAACCAAGCCACGTTACCATAGAGAAATCGGATAAGTAATTCGCCAAACCTCCTAAATAATGACTTTACGTAAATAAAATGAACAGAATTAATTTTTTTAAATTAATGAGATTTCATAGTCATTGGTTAAAATATATATAACATTTTTCTTAAATTACTACATTATCTTTTTATTTAAACCTCCAGCGCTTATGCTTAGTAATGTTAGGTTAGGTTAGGTTAGACCCATAAATCGAACATAATTCCGCAGGGTGGTATATACTCTAAAGTTTATTTAATTTTAAGATAATATGAAGACATTTCAAAACAATGAAAACTAACTGATAATTTAAGGTCGAGCCATTTAAATTATTATACATTAGCATAATCTAGTGTAAGATTATTGTAAGTCGTAATATAATGCGCCTGTTTTGAAGAATTATTTGATCACTAAATTGCTTAATTTGGCTACCAAGTTAGAATATCTAGTTCTTTTTATTCATCTTTATTATTATTTTTATTCCTTTCTCTTACTCGTTCACACTGCTTTTTGAACAGATAGAATAATAGATTATGTCACACGCTCCCAACACAAGATATTATGTATCACTTCACAGAATTCCTCATATTAATAGAACCTTTTGTACAGTGGCGTAGCGACAAATTACTCGACCCCTAGACAAACACGTATACCAAGTTTCTACTCTCTTCTCTCCCTTTCCCCAAAATACACCTGGTTTTTTCCTATATTAATTATAAAAATAATAATAAATGAGTACATCAAAAATTATTATCATATTTTCAGATTAAAAATTTGTACTACAAAAGTATGAACATCTGTAAAACAGGTTTGACTGCTATTACTGTCCTAAACGGGATTAGTTGTTTGAATTTTCAAGGTTAATACTACTCAAACTGAAATTATTAAAATTTAAGATGTACTATCTTAACTAAGATCATTTATTCGAAACTAAGATTTTCGAACCTATGCTGAAAATAAGACGTGTCCTGGTGGTCTTTCAAATATGCTATTTTAATTTTTAGTAGAGATCTTTATTTTTACTTCAAAATAATACTTTTTTGGCGATCATTTGCAGAATCGGTGAATTTTCCTTTCGGCTAATTGCGGGTTGGTGAACTTTCCGTCGGTGAATTGCAGTCCGTGAATTTTTAATAATATATTGATATTACTGTTGCATCTGTAATGGATTCATGTGAATGATTTAATTTAATTTCAAAGTATTTTAAATCTTAAATACTTTGTACCGATGAAACACAGTTTACATTTCCAAGAACGTGCTGAAGCCACGAAGTAATTCTGAATTTTATTATAGACCTTCAGATTTGCAACCTCATAAAAAGTCCGGAAGATCCACTTCTTATTCACATTCATCTACACAATGGCCCTCATCAAACGAAAAGTACCCACAAATGTTGTCAAGCAAATTGAAAGAATGTAGTATATTGAAATAATTCCGCGTGCTAACATTTACGGAGGAAAGGATTCCTCACAATCTCGGTAAGATTCTCGGTAGGAAAATTTTCTGCGTAGTTTGCTCAGTAGATACGTTATATGTCTGGTACTATTACTGATATTATTTTGCTTCTTTGCTTATTACCAGAAAACTACATCGTTTTTATTAAATAATAATATTCGTAGTTATATCATGTATTCATATTCTAGGTAATATTATCGTATTGTAAAGATTAAATTAACGTTAGGTCACAGACTAACAAATATATAGCACAAATTCCTTGTTTCAATATTTTCAATTTGTTGTCACCCACGTGATTAAGTAATCAAATAGCTTCGCGATTTTTTTTAAATGTACGACTCGATTGGAATAATAATTTAAACGCTGATAATATAATACGCATTGATGTAAAAAATACGTCTTAACGTACGTACGTACTTAATTTTAACGAGTAAATACTTTTAATTTTATTAGGAGAACACATTCTTATTGTGAAGTTATAATTATTCAGAACACAGGTCTGTGATATTTTACGTATGAATTAAATATATTCATTAAAAAGATATACATATAAAATCAATTTTATCGAAAAATATTATTGTTGTGCCACCGGGATTCGAACCTGGATCTCTTTCCTAACCGGGGAATGTGCATTATCCAACTATGCTACAGCGACAATTTTTGAACGTATATGTTACCTTTTTGATATTAATACATTTAATTGTTCCATTATTTGAAAAAGCCATCTACGAAAATAGGGAAGGTGCATTAAATGTGCCGTAAATCAGATTTATGTTTTCACAAAGAATGTGAAGAATGCCTCTTGTCCCGAAACTAATGTTCCAAATCACTCTCCTATATACACACTTCATTGCATGTCTATTCATTTATTGGTCTGTGGGTTAGGTGCTTAAAACGTTTTATATTAAAATTAAAAATTTTAAACGGCACAAATGCGTGCTCTTTTAACCATACTTTTCATAACATTCTCGCACACTTCGCGTGTTATTTCAGCAACTTCATTTCGGATATTGTTCTATAGCATCGGAATTGTTTTTGGCAGATGATCGAGGAGACCAGTCGATATCACCACTTTTGACATTATGCAGCCGGGAAAAATTGCTCGCAAAATTTTAAGCATATCTCGGGCTGTGTATGAAGTGGCACCGCCCTGTGAAAATTACATGTGTTACAGGCCAAATCGACCTCATTCGGCCACCGAGAAGTTTTGTGACGATATCGATCACCATTAATAGTTACAGCATCGCCATTATATTAAAAAAAAATGTTTTGTTTACTTCAGTACGTTGATTATGCTCCATAATAAATTGTAATCAACTACTCTCTACGACTATCAAACGCGAACTGACAAATGTCTGCCAAACAAAATCGGCTTACTACTTAATATTAAACCTGGTCCATATTATTATTTTCTTACGGCTTATGCTGAAGTCAAGCGACCTTTCGATGATGATGAAATTCTATGATAAAGAAGAGAAACAATTTGAATCAACAGCCACCTCATAAATCACGTAGGGTCATTATTTAAACACAAAATTCATTATCACACAATTATTATTTGACAAGCATATCTATTTGATCGTTATTTTATAAACAAAAAACAGTATTATTATCTTAATAATGATTACAACCTATTACAAAAGTAATTTTTTTTTATCAAATTTTTATTTTGATTTTCTTACATTTTAAGTAAAAAATATATAATATAATAAAATAAAATAATAAACATATTATTTTCAATAGTAAACGTTCTTTAATAATGCCGTTTTATTAGTAAAACCATCCAAGTCATTGGATGAATTTCGAAAAGGACCCATCTCGGAAAACTGTAACAGCCGTTTTTACCGACACACTTTCATTCAAGGAAACAATTTTAGTATGTTACAATTTTAGCAGTTACAGGAAAAAAAAGACCTCTTAATTCAAACTATTTGAAATAAATTCAGTGTGATGAAAAAAGGTGAGCCGTTTTAGAAATTTGCTATTCAATTAAATCTGATACCAAGAATTTTGTTCCCCACGCGCTTATAAACGATCCCGAACATTCTTTAGATATTCTAAAGGTGATCACGGATTCTTCACTAAGATTTTCGTATTAATGAATATGCTTTGATGTATAACTGTATAACATCACTTTACAGCACATTCTCAAACACACAAGTTGTCGTGTTTGATATACGAGCGTGTACAACATTAGAGTGCGGGTGCACTGATGAAATTTTGCTCTCAATTCTCGCTAAAAGGACAGTACAGAATAATTAATGTATATGCTGCTACATCACTTGCTGTCTGTCGTATTAACTGATGCATACCGATCCTTATCGCCCGAGGGCAAAATTTGTGCTATGTACACCAATGGCGGTGCACTGGCTTTTAACGATACACAACAAATATTATTTAAGAACAACAATATTTTTAACGTTTAACATGAAAATTGCAATGTATTTTTTATCACGAACTTCTCTAAAGAGCACTTGACCAGATATGTAATATTATTTTCAAGAACGCTAAAATATGTCGAGCGTTAATAGTAGATTTTTTAATTGTGGTACTTTAAGAATATGTTCAAGAGTCATTATTATTATTATTAAGGTTATTTTATTAATTTACTTTATAATAATACATAGATTTTTTTAATGTTTAATTATTTTATGAATAGAGAATAAAATAATGTTATTAAAATATTAATAACGACTCTTGAACACATTCTTAAAATGACATGACCAAAAATTAACCTGTAGCAGTTTCACGTGAAATTAGGACAATCGAAACAACAAAACGATGTATTACGTCATGCTGCCTTTAATTACCTTTCTCTGATTGGTACAGCGCCTCCTTCCCAGGTTTCCTATTTTAGTTGCAGTAAACAAATAGCAGAAACAGTACCCAAAACAATAGCGCCAATTAATTATGTAACCTGTCATTATAGGCTTCATTGTATTTGGGTGCAGTTATTAGCAACCATAAAATTGATTTGAATCTGGATTAGATTTTATAATTTAGAAAAAACAATAGTGAAACTTGTATAATATAAAAAAATACATTGTTTTTTTTTTTTTAAATGCAAATTAAATGAATTATTTAAAAAGATATACATATAAAATCAATTGTATCAAAAAAAATTGTTGCTGCTACCGAGATTTGAATCTGGATCTCTTCTTATCCGGGAAATTGTAATATTAAATCTGGCGTCTCCTATCGGATTACTCACAGGTATTTGAGATTCCGTAAAAATAAAGAAGATGGCTTTCAAATAATGGAACGATAGATGTATCCATTTGAAAAGTGTAATATATTTTTATATGTAATAATATGATACAATTTCAATAATCAGTGGATATATATATATATATATATTTATTTTAACATTTGTTTCTTCTCTATGAGAGTAAGACTCGTGTATAATACTCCTTAAACTCCCGCCATCTCGACTATGCTGCTCCACTTTTATCGGCATCTTGCAGACCTTAGGGCTGTTATCTATTGCCTTTTCCACTTGGTCGATCCAACGGGTGGGGAATCTTTCTCTTCCTCCTCGTTTTTTGATGTGGCCCACTACAACAAGCTTCTCCAAGCGATCTTCCCTTCTCAAAAAATTGAAAGATTCGTCTCAGTCTACAGGTTGAGAGCCTGTCCTTGATCTTCAGCTTCAGCAGAATGGAGATATACGTGCGTCTCGCCATCTATGGTATGCGCAACATGTGTCTCTAGCACCACACCACAAAAGCATCAATCCGTCTTAATTAATAAAATTAATGTTAAAGAATTACATTTCATCTCTTTTTTTTTTTTATTTATTCATGTAAACGACATAACGGTTAAATGAAAGTATAATAATATATCAGTGGCAAAATTCACTTGCGGCATGTCAGTGACGAAATTCAAAAATTAAATATTTGTCTCATTCTGCACTTCTACGAGTGCAAAACATCTATTCCAGGATGTTACAGTCCTACCGTCCATCATATCTTCGATAAATATGCCCTGCCTATTGCCACTTGGACATGTAGATCTTTTGGGAAACATCTATTACCTTGGTTCTCTGGCGGATTTATATGTTAGGTACTTGATCTTTATTTTTTATTTATTTATGACCACTAGACCCATTTACCAGTGGCGTAAAGTAGTAACATAGTTAGGTTATGCTATTACCGAAGATGCTAACTAAATATACAGGTAGGTATACTAGGTATCAAAAAAAATAATAAAAGAAGAAATAGAATAGAGAATAATTCTATCAATTTAAATTTAGAATACGATTGTAAATTTACTACTTTAAAAACGGCAAGTTCTTTTATTGCTTGGTACCGTACTCTGTTTTCGATTTGGTTTAAAATATTTTCTACGATTTCTTCTTCGGACAACGGGTTAACAGTGTTCAAAAACATTTATTTAAATAATTAGCTTTACAAATTAGCATAGCCGAAACTAAATACAGAAATAATTATATTTTGACATTTAATTTAATATTGGTAATAAATCCTGAAAAATGCAAATTCGCTCGCTTGACACAAGATAAATTATAACTTACAAATTTTATTTGCGCAAACACCGTAATATGGAATCATAGCTTGGAATACACTAAAAATACAAAACGTTTAGTCTGTCAAGTAAACAAATACGTAGAAATATTATTCTACGCAGTTTTCAGTAAGGATAATACATTTTCGATAAAAATGCAGAAAATCCGCAGACGTCTAGATGCAGACATAAATTCAGTGAAAAAATATTTAGTTCAGTATAATTATTATAAGGATTGAAAAAAACAAGTAAGGTTCATTCAAGACCTAAGTGCTAAAAATCGCGGAGCAGAATTTGCATGACGTTATTACAAATGGTTCGCAAATAACTCACGGCAAGACATAAGTCGTGAGTTACATCATAGACAAGATTTAGCTAATCCGGGTAATAACGACCAGAATTTTATAGGATCTCTTCATAATATAAAGATTATTTTATTTTATTTTACAGAATTTTTAGTAATACACTACTTTTTTGCTTGTATGCAGTGCACGCCCCTGCCATTTATTGTAGTGAAACATATAAAAAAAACACACAGGCTTGAGAAAATCACATATATGTATTGTGTACTCACATTACAAAGCTCTTTGGGTAGATTTTAATTTTTGTATGATATTGGTGGTGAGGGTTAATGTCTTGACTCCGTTCTAGGATCATTACTGGTTATGGGCTTTAGTCTTTAGATATTGTAGCAGAAAAAAATGCTAAAACTTATAATAGAACTATCTGTTACATTTACTATATTCATTAATTTGCTTTTTAATACAAATAAAATTAATCAACTAGAAAGAAAAAAATATTTTAATTGTTATAAAGAGCTACAGAATGGTATGTTCAAAATTTTGTCGTAAATGTATTGTAATTGTTATATATAGCGAAATAGATAAACTCATTTATCCGGATATGAAAAGGTATCCCAGTAGTAGCTAAAATATTTTTTGATGAATAGATTTTTTCTAGTTGATTTATTTAATTTGTATTAAAAATACCATAGAACTATGTTCTGAAATTGCAACTTCACAACAAAAATGTGTTCTTAAAAAATATTTTTTCCTACAAACATACTCGTACATACGTCAACATACCATATTGCCAAAGGAATAGACAGAGGAGAAAAAAATGTACATTACAATCCATCCATTCATTTATATTTAGAAATCTGCATTATTTGAGTCATATTCTGTCATGTTTAAATATATCACAAGTACCTACCTTATATTTCAATGTGGCTAATATTTCATTAGTCTAAATTGAGAATTATTATGTATTTGCCTTTAACCGAACATAAAATGAGAAATGTCTATTTATTATTCTATATAGAGAGTGGCCAATTTACGACGATACAATTTCAAATGTAAATTATTTTTAGATTAAATGATAAATGACCACAGACCAGTAAATGAATAGACATGAAATATAGGAGATAGGTTTAGAAAATTAGTTGCGGGACGAGGGGCATTCTACAAACATGACATGACACAAAAAGTATTCACTCTTAGAAAATTAAATCTTTGTGTAAACAAGACGTATTATTTACATTAATGCATATTACGTTGTCAGCGTTAAAATTTTAGTTCCAATCGAGTCATATATTTAAAAAAAGTCATCAAAGTGATCACGTGGGTGACACCAAAATCAAAATATTGAAACAAGGAATTTGCGTTTGTTCATGTCCATATATTTGGTAGTCTGTGTGAATAACAGATATGATATTAGAACTTTATATATAATTTACGATAGCACCCACAAAAAAAAGTCAGGAGTTGTCAGATCCGGAGATCTTGGCGGCCAATCGGTGTCACCATTTTTTGAAATTAATTAATCTGGAAACATTGAACATTTCAACAGTGGCTCGTGCCGTATGGCGTGTGGCTCCGTCTTGTTTCCTGGCCGAACTGATTCATTTGATGTATCAATCAATGACTGTCAAGAAAGGCGGAAAACCAAAATGGCGGCACAAATAAGTTGTATATTTGTATTAGCAATATTTGAATACGTGTCCGAGAACACACAATTACTGGATTTTTACTTACAAAGGCACTGTTATTAAACAAATATCAGATATCTCATAGAGACAAAGTTATTTTTTATTATATTTAATAGAAAATATATGGAAGTATGGGGTAATTACAGTGCTTACGACCTGTCTTCGGCTGGCTTAAGTGATCACTGTATACATATATATAATGTTCACCAATTCTCACAATTAAAATTTTTGAAAGTTGTATATATGTTAGTATGTGGACTCGCTTCGAGTATCACTACACCATCGCCATCTATGGACCAAATTTGATATAAATTTAAATAATATTTATAAATATTGTCTTATTTTGACCAGCAAATTATATTAGCAATATTTGAATACCAGGTATGTAAATATGAAACCGGAATTTTTGTATAGAAAATACACGTTTATTGTATGAAAATGAAACAAAATATTTTATTGGAAGTATTGCCTATCATCAGCTATACATTTTTTCTATCTCTCTGATAATTTGTGGATGCATTGCCAAAAAAACTGTTGCTCTTTTGAGGCAAACCAATCGTCGAGCCATTTTCGTAAGAAGTGAAGCGCTGCTCAGCAAGTGCGTGTCCCATCGATGCAAAGAAGTAGTAATCTGATGGATCCAAGTCTGGTGAGTAAGCCACATGCGAAAGTATTTCCCAACTAAACGCCTCAATCGTTTAATTTACCGTTTTTTCTGTTTGTGATGGTGCATTATCATGAAGAAAAATCACTTTGTGTTGCCTTTTTTGATATTCTGGTCGTTTTTCACGCAAAACTTGATTTAACTCAATCGTTCGTTGGCGGTAGCGTTCAGTATTAACGGTTTTGCTAGGTTTTAGCAGCTCATAATAGATCACACCCTTCCGATCCCACCAAACACAGAGCATTGTCTTCCGTCCATAGTGATTTGGCCATGCAGTCAATGTCGATGGTTTCCCTGGAGTTATCCATGATCATTTACACTTAGGATCCTCGAAATATATCCACTTTTTATTGCCAATCACAATTCGACAGAGCAATGATAATCTTTTGTACCTAGCGAGCAGCATTTTGCAAATGGTTTTTTGGTTTTCCTGCTATCTTTCATTCAGTTCATGTGGAACCCATTTTCCTATCTTCTGAATCTTTTCCATGGCTCATAAACATATGAAAATGGCTTCTTGTGTCACATTTAATTGATCTGCGTGTTGTTGCTGCGTTTGAACGTCATCCTCATCCAACAGTGCTTGAAATTTGCTGTCCTAAAACTTTTCTTGTGGTCTCCCACGTTCTTCGTTTCTCACCTCAAAATCGCCACTTTTGAATCTTTTAAACCACTCAAAGCACTGTGATTTACCAAGAGTATACTCATCATAAGCTTTTACAAGCATTTGATGCGATTCTGCAGCAGTTTTTTACAATTGCATCAGAAAATTAATCCTGTCCGCAAATCGTAGTATCCAGGCACAACATTTGACATGTTGTATTGTTATGAGTCAAAAACTATTCTGTTGTATGAAACTTGTATTGTTATGAGTTGAAAATCTTTGTCAGATGTCAAAACAAAAAAATGGCGTCAATGACGCGGTTTTTCGGTAACTACATTGATAGCTAGGGCCATCTATGGGCATATTCCGTTTTTATATTTAAATACCTGGTATGTCCAAAAACACACAATTACTGATTATAAAATTTAGTCCGTAGATGGCGATGGTGTAGTGGTACTCGAAGCAAGTCCACATACTAACATATATACAACATTAAAAAATTTGATAAATGTGGAGATTGAAGGGTGAGAATTGGTGAACGTTATATATATATATATAAAGTAATCACTTAATACAGCCGTTACAGGTCGTAAGCCCTGTAATATGCTTTCATATATTTTCCATTAAATATAATAAAAAATAGCTTTGTCTCTATGAGATATTTGATACTTGTTTAATAGCAGTGTATATTTGTAAGTTGACAATCCTGTATAACTTAAATAGGAGCCTTGATAACATGAACATATTGACGGACCAAATGGAAAGTAAGGTTCTGGAAAGTTTCTCTTCACTTAGCAGGTCAGGTAGGGTGGGGGGTTAAATGGTGCCAAATTATTTCCGCTGCAGTGTCGGCAGTTTGCCAGTAGAACGACTAACAGGCACAATAGCTCTGTCAAGGGCAAAACTTATTACAACCAAATAATCAAATGGCTCGCTGAAAGTATCACAATGAGATAAATCTCAGAGATTTTGTAGAGACAATTTTCAGTACCATGTACACGTGTTAAGACTTTCACCTGGAAATAAACTCAGAGATCAGCTTGAGATTGGTAAAAAGAGTCAAAAATTCAAACTCGTGTACATGTTTAATTTGATATTTGAGATTGGACACAGTAAAAAAAACTGTGAACAACCATCGATACTATCTATTTATTCTGGAAAAGTTAGACTACAGAATTTATTAAATTTCAAGCATATATTACTATTATTAATATTAAAATTCACACAACTAACAAATGAAACAGCGATATTTAATGGACTGAGATTTTACGTTTGACGTACAACAGTGAGATACGTGAAGTAAGGCGAGACTTTTTGTGTGTACGATGGACTACGAAAGCCGATATTTGTTTCATGAAAGCATATTTCTTCTCTCAGAGATTGTTTCGAGTCAAAAATGTCATCCGTGGAATTGGTCATATGAATTATATGAATAAGTCTCATTAAATTTTATAAGTATTTAAATTAACCTTTATTGATATATTGCTCTTATTTTTAGTAGATTTTCGGATTTTTCTTAATCATGAGTTAAGCAGCGGAATTATTAATTTAACAATAATTTTACTATTAAGGAGACCACATTTTTATTGTGAAGTTGTAATTATTCAGTATATAGGTCTGTGATATTTTAAATAAAAATTAAATGTATTAATTAGAATGATATACATACAAAATCAATTTTATCGAAAAATATTGTTATTGCTACAGGGATGCGAACCCAAATCTCTTCCAATCCGGGGAACGTGCATTAACGGATTATGCTACAGTACACATTGACGATAAATTTTCGAACCTGTATGTTACATTTTTCAAATTGATACATCAAGCGTTCCAATATTTGAAAGCCATCTACTTTATTTTTACGGAATCTCAAATACCTTTTAGTAATCTGATAGGAGATGCCAGAATTAACAATTCATTTTTATTAAATCTTTGGACACAATTTATATATTATAAAGAACAAATTATTATTATGAAGTTTTATGCACATTCCCCGGATTGAAAGAGATCCAGGTTCGAATCCCGGTAGCAACAACAATATTTTTTGATAAAATTGATTTTACATGTATATCTTTCTAATTAATACATTTTATTTGTATTTAATAATTTTACTATTTCTAATTTATTAACTTTTGCTTTAATATTGAACTATTCATCATTTTTTCATTATTTACTCGTAAGTCATTTCATCACTGTGTACAATTGCAGACGAACAATGTTCTGAATACCTTCCACTTCTGTTTCTTCATTTTATCCGAACCAATAAGTAGTTAGCGGTGTGGAAACTCTTGTTTCACTTTGCCTAAACATAGCCATCGGCGTTAATGAGGTTGAATCGGGACAAGTTCTCTTGCAGTTTATGAGCCGCGGTATTTGTTGATCTTCCTCGGTATCTTCGATAATTTCCAGCCTGTGGCCCTCTTCAATATCAAATCTTCTTCTCTCCATAGAACATACCCGAAGCAGTGATGTGAACTTTATCCGCTATCGGTAGCGACTTGACGGATGGTTTCGTTCCGGATTATATCAACAAACAGTGCATGTCCATGGAGGTGTTTATCTTTTTGAAGGGCCTTAACTACTATGGTTAATTTGACTACTGTTTTGTAAATTTTAAATTTGATTCGGATTCGCTTATCACACATTACTCCAGTTGACTCTCGCCGTGTGTGCTACCCAATTTTCTAAACATCTTGTAGTATTCCTCCATCTGTTGTGATTGCTGAGCCCAGATTTTTTAAATCGTTTATTTTTACCAAGTTTTTAACCGTAATCAGATTGCATCATTTGTTATTCCGCTGTATTGGGCGGACTTAACAATCGGATTAAATGTAAAAAAGGGTCCGTTTGAAATTCGCCAAAGAATTATATAGATGTTAATTAATCAATTTACATGATAACTTATACGTCTCAAATAGCAGATTGTTGGCAGAATTTCAATGAATGGTAAAACATTTTTAAAAAATTTCTGGAAGATTTACGTCAAATGCTTTCGCTAGATGCGATGGAAACGTCGCCACGCGTCGAACTGAAGAGTCAGAAAATAACTATTTTTTTTACAAATGACATATATTTTTTTCTCTGAGCAAACTAATTTCGAGGTAAAAAATTCAATGTTTTATTATATGTTTAATAATGTAATATATTTCGTCCTTTAAGAAATTATACTTCAATATTTAGATTAGTATTAAATTACGAGTAGGTATATCAATAAAAATGTATTTAATTTTAGCATAGTGAACAAAATTATGCATTTATTGATCAAGTAATGTACGTTTTATTTTATAATCAAATATAGTTTTTATAATCCACCATAATAAATATATCTATTCTAAATAAAAACAGCGAAAACCTATTTTAATTAGAAACATTATTTTGCTAGTGTGATATCTCTTTAGTAGGTACCTACCTTTATTTCCATCATATATCAAATCTCAAGAGTAAATGATAATATTTAGTTTGGAAATAATAAAAACATGCTCATAGCCAAGTTGTCATGTCAAGCACAAAAATAAAGATTATATTTCTGCGATATTTTTACCTTTAAAATTAAAATTGTAAATATATCGCTTTTGTGTTTATTTAATTTAAATTAAAAATTATATAAATTATTATAATTTTGTAATATTAAGTAGAAATACATATTTTAAATATAGATTAGTATAAAAAACTGTACATTTCAATAATAAATCAGTAGCTTAAAGAAATAATCTATTTTCATAAAATAACTTTGTAAAATATTTTAAAAGTGAGAACTAACCTTCAATGTAAAGTTGTCTTCTTCAACTTGTGTCTTCCAGCACAAGACAAAACTATCATCCACAATTTGCACCAAAAAATCTAGTAACTAAAATGCATTGTCCAATAAAATTACATATTTTATTTATGTTGCACAGTGTTTGAAAAAAGCTCTGTAGTTAGAGAGTAAAATTGTGTGAAAACTTTATATATTAACTCTTATCTTATATTAGTAAAGATTTAAGCAACTTCTTATTTATTCGTACACTAAACACTTTTGTAACTAGACACAGTATTTTTGTGTATCCAAACACTACTTACGCACTTACATCTCGTACTGTTCACAGTTGGAAAAATTGAAGTATTCTCAATTTTTATTCATTTAGTTCTGCGTCAGGTTTCAAAAAGTATTAAACAGAAAAAAGTGAAGTATTTTATAAGAATATATATGTATTTGATAAATAATTTTCATTTATAACAGTCGACTAAAGTTTTAAATGGTTTGCTCAATTCGACAAGTGTGGGGCGCCGCGGCGACTTCCGGAGACGACGATTCGCGTCGGAGCGCCGGCCGCGTTAGGCGTCGGCGGCTGGAGTCGCTTCGAGGCTCGCCGCGCACCGCGCGCAACGCGCACGCTCTCGACATATGTGAAGACTCCAGGCAACAGGCGTGAGGTTCTGCTTCGTCCTTATATTATGTTTTTCTTAAGTTAAAACTGTTTTATATGAATATTATTAATGATGTTAATACTTTAATAAATTTATAAAATCTTCGTTGGATTCTGCACTAATTTTGACCAAAATTATTGGTATCTAAATATGTGTTGAATATTTATAAAAATATTTGATTCAATTCATCTACTTGCGTTCATATTTCTGATTAAACTATTCTTAGAACCCATTTTCATAATACGTATACTTATGTATTGAATTTAAAACCTACAAAATAATAAAATTGATTAATTGCTTTAATTCTGGCGTCTCCTAATGTGTTTTACTCAAAGGTATTTGAGATTCACCGCAATATAAAGTTGATTGCTTTTAAAAATTTAAGGTTGATATATTAAAACAATGGATTATAGTTTAAATAATCAATATTTTTTGTCTAATCCAAATCACATGACAATTTTTACAGAAAATGACATGTCAAGTTCGCGATTATTGTCACAGTGTCAGCGAGCACATCATTCAGAACGGTCATAATTTAGATCTTTGGTATGGTCACTACAGTGCGAACCGAGACAAATCAATTCAGGTTGTCTTATTGGCTGAATCCGTCCCATTTAAAGTTAGCAATGTACTAGCCGTATTTGCTTTGTGTGGTAATTTACATCATAGGACGCCAAGCAGAGAACAGTTTAATGTCACCGTACGTATAAATCTCAATAACGGCATCGTATTAGTACGGGATATAAAACTCTTTCACTGCGAGCGTCCAGAGTAGTGGCGGATATCATGTGGATTTTAATCTGTGTAAACAAAGTTTCGCCGAACAGAACAAGCGTTCATTGGTCACATGTCAGTAGATAACGCGTTATTTTTTAAATAAATATAAAGACACTCACACGAAATAAATTTTCCACAATATTCCAATTTTTTTTCACAAAAAAGCTTAATATTATAAAACAGCTGCTGGGCTGAGTCACCGCTGGGTCTCTCAAGGACCAAGAGTTTTGCCGCTGGATCGAATAAGCATAATGTAATACGTGTAATATTAAATTTATATATTTTCTTCGTCTTTCCTATTTCTTTCTTCGTGTATTCTTCTTCTTGTATTCTACTTCTCTCTTATTTCCTTATTATTACGTACTTGTCTTCTAAGTACGTCTTCAATGTACATCTCGTAATGTGAAGGTTCATGAAATATACTTTGTAACAATTATACTTTTATTACAATACGATACAATTTAGTACAAGTTATATCACGATATAACAAACCTATATAAATATGAGCACGCAGAGAAAGAGGCCGCACCCTGCAGCTCGCCGCCGCCGGTGCGCGTGTGTTGCGGCGTTGCGGTATTCACACATACACATACACACCCACAACAATCTCAAGGATATCACACTTATTGGCTCAGCTCGTATTGCACCTCAACAAGTCCCGATCTTTGGTCGCCCTCGCAGCTCTCTGAGACCAGATATAACGTATCTAACCACCGTTGTTGCACTCTTCCAGGTCTTCATCGTCTCTTTGACGCATAATGTGGTCAAACAATTGAAAGAATCTTTTGTTCACTGCTGTATTGCAGATAAGGCTTGCTGTCAGTGGCGTAACTACAAAAATTAAGCCCCAATGCAATTTTGTATTGTCTATACGATATATGAATATTAGTACTGTATTGTTTATCCATCATATAGTAAAAACAAAATAAGTCTCTCGTCTCTTATACTATTCACAAAGAAAAAAAAACAAGTATTTTTAAGCATATTTTTTTTTATAAAAAATAATAGATATGTAAACACGAAATACGTGTCACATCAATATTCTTACTATTTTCAAACTAAGCTAAACGCTTCTACTATGAAAATAGGACTAACTTTCTGATCTCCTGGGACGAGGCGCGAACCCTCAACCACTAGATCACGCTTTTTAGATAAGCTTTTTCGCTTTATGGCGGTGGTCTGGTCCTTAGCAGGATGTTGCTACCGTATATATTGATAATATTTATATGGGTAATTTATTTTTAAATTTTAAAATTTCATTTCTTACTGTAGTGAATTTTAGATATTATTAGTTCATATTAACACTAGTATTGTAGGGTGCGAACTATTTGGGTACCTTTGTAACGTGGGCCCCGGTACACCGCATTGGCGTAGTTACGCCACTGCTTGCTGTGATTGGATTTGTTGTAGGATTGAGGGATTCGTGCGTCGTGCTGACCACTGGATACATAATATCTTTCTCCGACAAAATTGGAAAGCATCTATTTTACGCTTTGTCGCTATTGCGCTCTTCCAGATCTCCACTGCGTACATGAAAAGTGTGAACCAATATAATTTTAATAGCTTATTTTACGTCTCAGTCCTTCCATATTCTCGTTAAGTTAAATATATTTAATTAATTATGTATAGTATTTCATGTACGTAATTCTATTCCAAAAAAATATTTAAAAAAAAACTAATAATAATGAAAGGAAAGTCGTTTCTTTTTTTATCGAAATCATAAATCAATAAAATTCACATATCAAATTCTTTTAAATTTATTTATTTTTCCTAAGTTGTTTCGTATACACACTTTTTTGATTTTTTTGTTAAAATTGTATGTTAAATATACAGGTCTACTAGAATAAAAAATAAAAAGAGGTATTGTACATTTTTACTAACCGCAACTATTTCATCAATTTTTTCTTCCAATTCAATTCCGATGACATTTTTTTCTAAAAGCACTCCATTCTGTATAAAACCTCATCGACTCCAGGAAAGGCTATTTAAAAGAAGGGTATTTCGGATGATTTGAGGTTTTTCAATGCACGTTTGCCACACGGATTACCGATTCAATTATCGGGGCGCGATTCTAATACTGACTGGGCAAGGGTTGACCACGAATGAAGATGCCACACTACCCACTGGATGTAATGGGTACTTTATCGCACTATGGTTTTTGACTATGTCGATAGAATTGGACGAAGAGCGTTCTAAAAATATATAAAAATGTAACATAATAAATATATTAAATAATTAAAAATATTTATATTTTAAATCAAATAAGTTTAGTTGAGATTTCGGGAATACTTAGAAAATGTAATTGTTTAAAAAACGATATACAAATTAATCGATTATGTAAGTATATTTGTATTAAACGGAATACTAGTAGACATTAAAATTAATGTAATTATGTTAGTGTTAAAAAATAAACATTGTATACATATAAAAGAGAGTAACATAAAAATGTGACGTACCTGTGACACTTATTTTGAAATATCGTTCAGCAAACCCGCTAAAAAAATAGTCGTAGATATATAAATAAAATAATTGCCTTTGAAATATACGAATTAGGTGATTATGTGTTATTTTCCTGTTCTTGGGTGCATTTTTCTATATAATGTAATTTATTATATGATTTTAAGGTTATTTTAATATAAATTCTGTTCATGATGATGGTTATCAAAAAACGTTTAGTTCAGTACGTTAAATGAATATGGCAGAAGTGACGTTTAAATGGCGAGCTTGACATAGCAATTGATTTTAGACAGATTAGAGAAAATATTGATAAACAGCAAATAGACGTAAAAAGAAAGACGAATAAACACAAAATATACTGCGATTGTACTAAATTGTGACATTTTGTATGAAGTATGGTCCGATGCATTGATAGCAATCATCGAAAGACATCCGCTACATTGCTTTAAAAAAAAATGATGTCTGACATTTTTAAATAAAAAAGAATGCTGTTCAAGTACAAACAAAAAAGTCTACACATGTTAACAAATAATTTTATTGTGTTAAAAACTTTTTGCATTCTTAATACGATTACTATTATTATTATTACATATTTTGCGCCCAGGACGAGATTAATTAAAACTAGTTTAATATATTTTACTGATTTTTAAAATTTGATATCAGCGTATTTATTTGTACTCAGTCGGTAAATATTTTGAGTTACGCTGTAGTTGGAAATATAAATAATAAAATTAAGAAGATAACCAAAAAAATATACACAGACTGACATAGCGAGCTATTATTTCTCGAAATTCGTTCTATATAATATTATTCAGGTTGGGTGGTTTTAGGGCAACATGCTGTCCGGCATGCGAGCTTTAGGCTGCTCGATTAGACGACGGCTCCGGCTGTCACGCCACAAGACATGGTCAGACGTCTATTCAGGCAAACCAAAACGTAAATTGTTTTGATCATTTTTCTTACCATAATTTATACACCCTACCTTAAAGAAGAAATAAATTGTAAAAATATTACAAGAATACAATCTCTTGTCCCAATAATCTTTTTATGGATATTTTCAAACTGTTAAACTATAAATAAAATATTATGTTAAAATTAAATGTTATTTTAGATTGTTAACTTTGTTTTATTAACCCCTTAATGAATTACATACATCTACGGTTTTAGAAAAATATCATTTTCTTCTTCGGGATGTCATTAACTAATCAAAGAATCTATTTAAAAAAAACTATAATTATTTAAAAAATAAATTTAGTACCTTACTTAAATTGTTACTTAATGATACAAAATTATTATAATAATTTTTAGGAAATTTTTTTGGATATTAATTAAATATATCTATTAGAAAGATATCGTATAAAATCAATTTTATCAAATAATATTGTTGTTACACCACCGGGATTCGAAACTGGACCTCTTTCCAAACCAAAGAAGGTGCATTATCCATTTTAGAATGGAACTTATGGTTAAATTAAGTTGGTTGTTCATATTTTGGTTAGTTTTACACGCTTTAAAACAAAGTTAACAATCTACAATAATGGATTCAACCACTAAGTTGATTTTGCTAATCTAAAAATAAAATTAAATGTATTTTTTACCTTTCAGCGCAGCGGAATAAGTTAAGAGTGAGGTACATTAAAGTTTACTGAATTGTTTATGTCGCCTAAATTTTGTTACGCCTCTATGATGTTTGCTGAGCTTTAGAACCTGTCCTCCAGATGAAAGAAAAACACACTCATCTTCTTAGCTTCTTGATAGCTCGTGTAGGAAGTATCTGATCCAGATCACTCTCGCAAATTGTATTTTCATTTTTATTTATATAAATTATTTTATTGCCCTTGACAGTACTTTTTGTTATTGCATTTCTAGTTGAAGATTTCTGATACATTATTATTAATTTTCATATTACTATTCTTTGGAGTTGATAAATTACTAATTGATTTTAATACCGTTTTAAAAATTATTACAAGGGTGAACTTTCCTAAATAGTACCATAACAGTATCTTTCAAATTAAGATAGATACAACACTCATAGTGGTAAAATACAGAAACAATAGTTGGCCATGTTGCTATGTAAGTTTAAAAGTTAGTTTTTTCATTAATATTTACACATTTTTCGTTAGACTTTTATTTAATTGTTATTTGTGTTAGCTGATAATACGAATACATGTACTAAACTATGTTAATTTCTTATTAATTTTTGTGTTTTTGTAATGCGCATGGAGGCAAGGTGTTAAGTTGTTTGTAATGGTGTTTTGATCTAAATGGTCTAGTACGCATAATTCGTACCATTGTAGTTACTCTTAAATCGTACTATGATAATATGACTCGGTGTATGCAATGTGATGTTTGATTTCATGAACTATGCACTGGAGTTGACAAGAGATCGTTTATATATTTACTCTAATTAATATCGAATGTGTTCGCATGTCAGCAGTAGTATTTTTTTGTATAAATATTGACAAATATATTAGATTTTTACATGGTACGATTTGAGGCCATTGCTCTTAAATCGTAATTTTTAATGTTTTTAATATTGTATTGTTTTTTAAAAGTTTTCATTGAATTTGTTTTACTAAATAGAAGAATAATAAATTAAGATACCAATGATATGTATTTTATTTTCCTACAAAACTCGATAATTCTATATTTGAAATATTTCCTTAATTGGTACGAATAAGGAAAGTCTCCCCTACTAAGCAAGTTATGATGACAATAATTAACATAGTCCAAAGACCCACGGAAGGATGCATGTTGGAAATTTTGATAAGTGAACGAAAATAAAATAAGTGGCTACGTAATCAAACCAAACTCGAAGTCGTAGGTCGCCGTTTAACAAAACTGAAATAACACTGTCACTGAATCGAAAGACGAAATAAGGCAGACCAAAGACTGCTGGACCAATACGGGCAGATAGTGAATCCAAGAAACCAGCAACTGAGAATTTTAGAAGGAACTAGGGGAAGCATTCGCCCTGTGATGGACGCTGAAAAAGACGATAAAATTATTTCAATGTGATAAAATTATTAATAATAATGAATAATTAACCTCATTTATGAACTTATTAAAAAAAAAAGATTGTGAAGGTGTATTTGAGGTTTTTACTGCGAAGGTAACTATAATTATCATTTATATTCATTAAGTTCCAATTTTTATTTAATAATGATTAAAAAAAAATCATATTTTTTATTAGTATTATTTTGATTATAAATTTTAAATTGATTTCTAGCCACAATAAAATAGAAAAATATTAATCACCAGTCCTAAATATAAAATTAAGATGGTTATCAAAGTAATAAAGAAACGTAAGTAAAGTAAATAAAAATCTTTCAATAAACACGCCTCTTCCATCTTTCCATGCCCAAGATGCTCATGAATCTGGGTATTTTAAAATGAGCTCCTAAACTATAAAAGAACCCCACAGAGACCGTGAAATATGAGGGATAGTTCATAAACGGAACTACCCACTTTAGTCACCCTTATGAATGTATGAAAATGAATTATGATACTGGTGAAAAATACGCTATGAAATGTTAGTAAGACTGTTAGAAGTTTGATTTACCAATTAGTTATTACCTTCGTTTTCACAATCGGTCCATGGACAACTGTCACAATTGGATTCTCTATTCCTCGTCAATTTTTTTAATATTTGCACAGACTTCTTAAACGTTAGCTACAAGATGAGGAAAAGAATAAATATGTCATTTGTGAAAACAAGACTTATTTTAGAATCTTTAACAAGTTAATTGAAAGGCATTAAATGTGAATTGTTTCTCTGTTGGTCTTGTGAAAAGATATGCCTAATAATCAAGTTGTTGGGGGTTCGAGTCTCATTCCAGAAGACCGGCAAGCTTCGTTTGAAAAGAGTAAGAATATTAAAATGACATATGTTCCGTGGATCGCCGGTCACCGTGCGTGCGCATATGAGCATGACATGTAGATCGGTGATTCATGTCCAGTACTTACCCACTAACCCCTCCTCTTATACCAGAATACGACCTTTTTCAGTGGTGTGTTCTCTATGGTTTTGTAGTCAGGAGTTGATGTTAAACCTTCGAATTGAAAGTAGCGTTTACCATTTTGGGTGCGTTGACTGCCGAAAAATTCATCCTGCCGTGTGGGAATGAAGTGTTGGCTAGTGAATTATCGTCCTACTATGTGGGATTAATATTTGTTTGTGTGTAATCGGTTTCTTGCTACCGTGCAAACCAATTAGTGTTGTACATCGTGCTATTTGTGAATGGTGTTTGTTTGATACTTTGCGCTTCCACCGATGTGTATGTTCAAGTTTACTTCGCGCTGAACAGCGTTGTGCGTATCTTGGAGCCAGAAGACTTGTGGATCCAGTGGAAGAAGTCCAGATACCGAAAGGAGCGTTTCATAGATGGGTCGTGTTTTCTGGTTTTGGGTGGTCCTTCAGTCGCCCATTGTTCCATAATCCTGTACCTCTCCCCGAATTCCTTCCACCCTTTTTGTATTCATTATTTTACCACCCCAGTGTCCAGACATCTACTTTAAAAAAAAGTTAATTATAATAAATAAAAATAAAATATGTACGCTAATGAATTAGCTTGATTGCATTGAATGTATATTGGACGGTTGCCCTATTTGAAGCTCAAACATGTATAAACACACACATATATATAATATTTAAACAGGTACTGTACAATGATAGCACTGGCTATAATCTTGAAGTAAGCACAAATCCATTAGCGGGTGCCTTCAGCAAAACTGACTTTTACTAACGATTAATATTTGTTTGATAAATACTTCTTTATAATCTCTCACCTCGTTGCTGTTCTCTTGTAATAATCCCAGTGAGTAGATATGTAGTTTTCAATGACAAAAACAAATTATGTTCTACTTCTCCAACAACGGATCCATTAGAATACACGAGAAACATAGCTGGTTTAATTTAAAGTTGAGACCCGCGCGAATTTAATTGTTTGGACTCTGCTTTCGGGCAAGTCAACAATTATTCATCTGGAAAATAACTTTCTGTTATAATTTGTCAGAGGAGATTGATCGCCAAACTCTTTTGATCTGACATACCATTTTTGTGTCGTTCTTTTTCACATATCTTACACACACGTCAATTATTGAAACTTCCGTTCTTTAATCTGTTTTTATTTACCTGATGATAGGTCCTGATGGTGCAAACGTCTTGTATTTCAAATACCTTTAACACTCGCCAAGTATATTGTCTTATTCAAAAAAAGTTTATATAATATAAATCGATAATGTTTTTGAACAAATAAGGTAAATGTTTTTTGGCCATCTGAAATTAACAGTATTCTTATTAATCTGGTGCAAAAATTGTGTTTATTCAATCTGTATTAGTGTTAATTTATTCCAAAAAACATTTAAACACATATATATGTACATAGTTTATTTAAAAAAATATATAAGTTAAATACATATACTAATTAAATGTATTCATTAGAAAGATATACATATAAAATCAATTTATCGAAAAAAATATTGTTGTTGTTACTGGGATTCGAACCTGAATCTATTCCTATCAGGGAAATGCATAAACTGATTATGCTACATCATTATGATTATGAGACACCTGAATTGTCAAATTGTCTTGTCAATTGTCATAGGTATGTGATATTTTAATGTATGTTCTGTAATATTGCAACTTCATAATAAGAATGTGTTCCTCTTAAAAATATATAAGTTGTATTAATATTTCCAAAATATAATAAACATGAATTATTAATAATTCTGTCATCTCTTATCGGATTACTCAAAGATGTTTGAGATTCCGTAAATATAAAAAAGATTGCTTTCACATAATGGAACGGCAGATGTATCAATTTGATTGTGCAACATATAAGTTCAAAAATTTGTCATCAATGCACTGTGTTTGTGTAGCATAATCGGTTAATGTACGTTTCCCGATTGGAAGAGATCCAGGTTCAAATACCGGTAGCAGCAAGAATATTTTTAGATAAATTGATTTTATAATTCCAACTTCACAATAAGAATGTGTTCTCTTTAAAAATTTTATACATATACTGTTTACAAATACTTTAATACGTAACAAAGTTACATAAATGCGAAACTCATCGTGCACATTACATTATGTGATGGGCTTCCCTATGCATCATTCTAAGAACAAATATTATACATGCAATAATTCATGAATACGCTTGGTCCAAATTTAGCCAGTTTTAGTAGTTCATATCAAAGAGTTTATTTATATCTCATACGCCAAGTAAATTCTGTGGTGTCTCAATATTTATACGCGTGCCATATATTAGACATCCAGTGGCATATCAGAAGCCATCTTTATATTTTTTAAATATATTTCACCGGTTTTTAGCAAGTAGTAAACATGTTTTGCCAGTTTTTCTGTAGAAAATTGATACACATCTGATTGATCTTATTTGTTCAGAAAAATAATCATAATCTGTTATATTTGAAGACGGTTACTATTTTATAATAGATAATATTTTTACGGAAATAATTTCTGCACAAATAACTTATAGAAAATGAATTTTAGATAATAAACAATATCATCAACGTATTACTATTTTCACGACCGTTCAGAATCAGAATATAGTTTTATGGACTAATCTGCCGTGTAAATCTGACCTTTCTGGCCGACGTTTTAGATCTCATTGCAGGGTCCAACATCAGGAGTGATTTGATGTGTGACTGATGGTGTTTTGATTAAGTACTGCCTTGCAGTACCGTGTCGAAAGCAGGCGCCGATAACGAATAGTGTTGTGTTATAAAACACGTGATTGTTAATTTCAGGTTATCATCCCTAGGCCCAACATTTCAGTCGATTTTCACTAAAAGCTGTTCCTGCAAGCATTCAAAATACAAGGGTTATACGGACTTCGAAAAATTCACAAGAATGGAGTTCCATTAAGACCGATAGTGAGTGCAATAGAAGCGCTAACAAACAACCCTTCCTTTCCCCACGGTATACGGTATAAGTTTACGATATTATACTAATCTAGAGACTTCGCGTCTATACTGTGTCGGAACCTTTGACGAAATAGTGAGTTTAAACAGTATATAGTCCACATCCTTGGAGATACCAGTAGAATCTGGATTGTGGTGGGTGCCAAACTCCTTCCTGTCCAGATATTCTTCCGGCATCTATGCTTGCATGTAACAATTATCAATTAATAAACATTAATTTTAATGAAAAAATATTTGTGTTGTGAAGTCACAATTTCAAAAAATAATTCTGTGCTATTTTTAATATAAATTAAATTAAACAACTAGAAAGATATAGGTACAGAAAAAAACTATTTATCAAAAAAAATTGTTGGTTGCTAATGACGTTACGACCCCGGTATTTTTAGTTGATTAATTTAATTTGCATAAAAAAAACACATACATATGTTCTGACAATTGCATTATACATTTCTGTTATGAAGTTGTAATTTCAGTATACACAACTGTGGTATTTTTAATACAAATTAAATTAAACAACTAAAAAGATATACAGAAAAAATCTATTTTTTGAAAAAATATTTTTCATCAATTAATTTAATTTTTATCTCCGTTTGTTTATTTAACAGTATCATTTGTACTAATGATGATTTACATAATAATTGACAAAAAAAGAATTGCTTAAAATCTAAATTAATCATAGTACAAGACAAATGTATAACAATTCAAAAGCGTTATTAAAATTCGCTCAACCATCTAGCATAATCCACGTTTAAAAATATCCTAAATAAATATTTAATTTCCTTGGTTTTTTTTAATTAAAGTTTTTTTTCAAATCTACCTACATCATATAAAAGTTTTTAAAATTATTTGTTCGTGAATATTTTAAATTATTTAGCCCGAATTATATTATTTATACTATTCATGGTGATCGGTGTAATCCTTCAAGTTTTGCAATATTTTAAGGCAAATTCGTTAAAAACTTGCTGCTGATCTGAAATTTGCTGGTGGTTTCGCTTCGGGCTAAATAATATGTTAAATTTTATTTAAATAATTTTTTTTTTTTAACAATGTGTAATTGAATTTTAGATCGACATATAAGATTAAACTTTTGTCATATTTATGTAGGTACATACATATATATATATTGTTTGTGAAAATGCAATACCGCGTTTGAGTCAAAACATTAAAGACACGCTTTTTGCCGCTTTCTGTTACTTGTTAGATTTCAAATTTTAGAAAGGACCAATAGATTTCTTACATCATTCTTGTAAAGAACCATTCACACTGATAACCGTAAGCGAAAAGGCTAATGTTCAAACCCCACTATTCGATTTACGTGAAAGCAATACTACTACGGGGATAAGTGAGAATACCGTTAAGATTGAATGTAATGAATCAGAAGGTTATGTGTGTGAACGCCTGGTGCTTAAATATAATACACCCAGTGCTCACAGGTTCTTAAGAATATTACCGCGAAGTGTGTGTGTGTGTGTGTGTGTGTGTGCGTGTGTGTTTGTGTGTATGTTTGTGTGTGTGTGTGTGTGTGTGTGTGTGTATGTGTGTGTGTGTGGATTACTTGCGGTTGACAGAAGTTTATTAATGCTTGAGCATAGTTACAGTTACAAGTCTACACTGAGGAGTGTTTTCCAGAGATTTTGTCGCAAGAGGCAGCCGTAAGAGAAGTGGCGCGTTCATAGGCTGGCTTCCTGGATGGCTGCGGGCGCACTGTATCGATACCTGGTGTAATTTTGAGGCTATTGAGAGCTTTGTTTTTCACCTGGGTATCCGCAAGGAGCGTTTAGGGGCCGTCGGCGGTGTTGCTGATCGTGGAGGCGATAGACCTGCACACCACGAAGTGTCGCGTAATCTTATTGTAATAATTAACAATAAGTTTTATATTATTATGCACAATATATTAACAACAATAGAAACTTCAGAAATAACTTTTCCATATTAAAATATAATATATAGGTTGGAAAATTTGTCGTCAAAAGTACTGTCGCTGTAGCATAGTTCGATAATGCACCTTTCCTGATTTGAAAAGAGATCCAGGTTCGAATCCCAGTAGCGCAACAATAATATTTTTCGATAAAATTGATTTTATATGAATATATTTCTAATTAATACATTTAATTAGTATTTTAACTTTTCCAAACCTCATTCAAGAAGTGAGTAACGATTTGCTCCATCATTACGCTATAAAAGAAATGTGCTGTTGATTTTATTAGTCCTGGATTCTTGGCCAACACGGAGCAAGTGCAGAGAGCGCAGCCGTACCTAAGCCCGCGATTTGCATGACTCAACACAAATAAATAAATAAACATTTTTACTAATTTACATAGACCCAACTTATCCTTTTCCATACTGTGATAGAAAATATCCATAAGCAGCTTATTACTGTACAAAATAAGAGCTTTTTTACCATTTTAAATGAAAAATAAATGGTTTTACCTTTTTTTTTTTAAAAAAAAAAGTTTATATAGTATATTTATCTTAAATATTGAACATTAAAGGTGAAAAAAAGATAAATATAATAATATAATTCGAGCACTCATCAAGTCATTTCCAGCTAGATCTTCTTCCTTTTCATTTTTCATATATCATATATTTATAATAAGTGAGAGAGGCATAATTATAGTGGTATATTTGGTATTATTTTCACTGTAAAATTTATCTTGTTCTACCTTACTGCATTTAGTATTTTTTCCAATGTAACAATTTCACATCCGATTGAATTGAAAAACAATATTTTTGGTAGGATTCTGTTTACATAATTGGTTTTTCATTAGACATTTCTAAGTGTTGATGTTTTTCTACAGATTGGCTAAAATATGTATTTTATATTTTGCACATTTACAGAAATATTGCAGGTTTAATTAGGGGGATAGACGCGAAAGGGGCAGAAAGGTTAATTCGGATAGGCGGCCTCTTATTCTTATTATTTGTATACTTCGGATATTTTACATATATCTTCTACAGGTGAATATTATGTCGATATTTTTGAAAAACTAAGACTAGGCCGATATTTTTGAAAAACTAAGAAATGAAACAATTTTTTTTAATTTTGTTTTTATTTATCGATTACACTGAGCAGCAAAATGAATTTTTTTTAGTGTCGGAAAGTAAGAATTGATTTTGGATATTTTTGATGTGTTGATTCCAAAACTAACTGCCTTTTTTCGTATCAGATCAAGTTTTTTAAATACAGGGTAATTGATTTAAGTTCTGATAAAAAGTAAAAATAATGATATGGTTGGAGTGGAGCTGCATCCTTTGTATTCCCTGTCCAAAAGGGATATCCCTTAAATTATGGTAAGAGACTATCCCGTAAAAATGACTGTTCTAGATCAGGTTTTGGGCGATTTTTCACTTTTTTGTCAACAACTTATTTAAATCTTGTCCTTTTATATTAATTTATATTTAAAATTATTTTGAAAAAAATAATAAAAGATTAGTTAAAAGGAAAATAGCATTAAAAGAATATTTATCGCGTAATTTATATTTTTACAAACACCCGGGTCATATCTGACCCACCACCGTAGAGGATGTGTTAGTCAGTTTCAATTACTTGGTATTATCCATGATTGTAAAATCCAAAATTCCTATATATGGGTAACCCCCACTACAAAATAATCATCTTACTCGGTTCAGTTAACTATTGAGTTTTTGTAGGTGAAGTTGTGCTATCATTTTGTGTAAAGTTTCGGCGTTATTTAGTAATATAACATTGAATTAAAACCATAATTTTAACAAGCAGACATAGCTGTGTGAATCATTCAAACGTTTTTTGTTATGTGTGTGGCGAATACACTTTGAAAGAAAGTAGAAAACCTATTTCTGATTTTGCGAAAAGGGCTTATCTGGTCTATTCTTCCACTTGGGAGACCAGAGTAATTCTTGGGCTCCACATTTCATATGTAAAATGCATTGAATATTAGCGACAGTGGATAATTGAAAAATGGAGGTGAAAGAGGTATATGAGACAATATCACTAGTCCTGAAAAAAAATAAGTATGAAGAATATGAATGGGTTATTTGTGTCAGTGTAAAATGGTAAACTTTTTCTTTAGACAACAAAGTGAATATACAAAATATCCTTGTTTTTTGTCTTTGGGACAGCAGAGCTAAGGATCAGCACTGGGTTAACAGAAATTAGTATTTATGGAAATTTATAGAAAATAAAACTTAATAAACGAACCTTTAGTTGCGAAAGAGAAAATCATATTTCAACACTTTCATATCAAGTTGGGGTTTATAAAGCAATTTGTGAAGGCTTTAAATCGAGATGGACTTTGTTTTGGCTACTTGATATAAAAAAAGCAAAGGAAATCTGAAAGCCGGAATATTAGATGGTCCTCAGATAAGGCAGCTTATTAAAGATCCACAATTTACCGCACCAATAAATCAGATTGAAACTAATGTTTGATGTTCTTTTGTTTAAGTTGTAAAATTTTTTTTTGGAAATTATATAGCAGAAAATTACATTAAATTAGTGGAAAAAATGCTTTCAATTTTAATATTCTCGGTTTTAATATGAGCGTAAAAGTTCACTACCTCCATAATCACTTATATTGGTTTCCAGAAAACCTAAGTGATTTTAGTGATGAACAGGGGGAAATATTCCATCAGGACATTAAAACTATGGAAAATCGATATCAAGGAAGATGGGGATAGCCACATGATGGTCGACTACTGTTGGAGTCTTCAGTGAGACTGCCCCGGTAAACTCCAAGCTAGAAAGTTGTATAAATTAAAAAAAATAAGTGAAAAGTGATGAAAGTATTATTAAGTATTATAAGTATTTGGTGTGTGAAATAAATACCTTAATTTGTATTTTTTGTAATTTAGCTAGAAGTCGGAATAAATTGTAATAGTAATAAAGTGAATAAAGTGTACATAAGTTAAAAATAAAATGATTTTATTCTAAAAGAAGCCAACATAGCGTATCTCAAAAATTATTATTAAAACGATTTATTATCGACTATTTTGGATTCTGCACCCAAAAATTATCTAGAAACAGTTAAAAAATCGCTGTTACCCAAATCAAGTGGCCGTCTCTAGCAGCGTCACAAATGTGTGTTTTTTTAACCATATTTTTAATAACATTATCGCACATTTGCGTGTTATTTCAGCAATTTCATTTCAGCATCGGAATTGTTATTGGCTTATTTGTGTAGATCTTTTCTTTTAAGTACCCCCACAGAAAATAGTCGAAAGCCGTCAAATCAGGTGATTGAGTAAGCCAGTCAATATCAACACTTTTTGACATTATGTGGCCGGGAAAATTTTCGATCCAATCGACCCAATTCGGCTACCAAATTTTTTTTATTATTTTTAGTTATTTGACATTTTTACAATTTTTTTATAACATGAATTAAGTATTTTACATTTTAAAATTACATGGTTTTTATTTTTCGGTTTCCTCTCCTAAAAAGAGACCAGCTCTTGTGCTTGGAGAGGGAGTTACACTATAGTAATTTTATATAGAGAGTAATACATTTATAGTCTATAATTATTTATTATCTATTTGAATGCTTCTGAAGTGTTAATTTAATTTCATTCTAAACTCTTTTATGTCTTTTATTTCTTTAATTTGTGTAGGAAGGCTATTGAAATTTTTTATCCCTAAGTATATAAAATCTTTTTGATAGTGTTTGGTGTTACATTTAGGGATTACGAAGTTATTTTTAAACCTTAATAATGTACTTGTTTCAAATTTTACAGTGTTATTTTCTTTAATTAATTGATTAATTGAGATTTTTTGTAAATGTTTGCTATTTTAAGAACTGGGAATTTTGCAAAAAGTGTTTGTGTTGACAAGTTGATCTTTTTTACTATTACTTTGATGTTTGTTCTCCGTATTATTTTTACCGTGTTCATTATATTATTGTATGTTCCTCCCCATCCAAGTATTACATACTGGAGTAGTGAGTGAACAATAGCAAAATATACCTTTTTAAAATTATTTATACTTAAAATGTTTCTTAATCTTATGAATATATAAATACATTTTCTTATTCTTTTCACTAATTCGCTAATGTGAATTTTAGTTTTCAACATGTGACGATAGCGATCACCATTAATGGTTAAAGCATTACCAACATTATTTAGAGTAAATGTTTTAACGACTTAAATACGTTATTGAAGCGTTAGATATTCCATAATTAATTGTAATCAACTACTCTCTACGACTATTAAATGCGAACTGAGAAAAGTCTACCAAACCAGAATAGCGGCTAAACAAAATCGGTCTGAAACATAATATTCACCCTGTACTTGGACGTGTAGTTGTTACGGATATCAGAGTTGTGCTATATCGACATTTTATGTAACACACACAACTATTAGTATTAGTATTAGTAATACACACAACTAGAAGTGAGGGTAAGCGCGGAAAAATGGAAGAATCTTCAACATTTCAGTGATTAGCGAAAATTGAAGACAATGTATAACGCTTTGCCCACTAGTTATTTTATTTGTTTGTTCTTTCTTGATGTTCTCAAAAATGATTGTAACCTTTGCCCTATTTTTATTTCATAATTTGAATTCATTTTTATAAACTAGTAATTGTAGAATTTCCGATAGAATTGATTAATTTTAAAATTATTCTATGACATATCCACGTATTACACTGTTAATTTTATAAACACAAAAACAAAATAAAAATTCAATTTCCTCTAAGATATGGGAAATCACTAAAACAAAAGAATGATTTAATAACGTAATAAAATTACAATTTTAAAGTTTTTTTTCCCATATTGAACATTTTTAAAAATTCTTTCGCGCGTTGCACTTAGGCGATAATTTGACTACCGGTCTTAGAAAATCTTGTACAAGGCATATTGTATTTTATACGCCGTAATGAGTCTTTGTTTATTAAACCATAAATTCTCTTTAACTCAATTTTCTACGTGAGGGTGCTGAAAGGAGTCGCATTACATTTGATTGTTACTCGGTTTAAAGTTTCTTCGAAGAATAAATTATTCCTAACACCAATTTTCATAGTTTATTTTAGATATTAAAATGTTATGATTGTATTTTTGATAAACCTTTCAATAAAGTAGATAGCCTAGAAGTGCCGGCAGTGTAAAAATGAAATCTATTATAATAAACATGTAACAACAAAACGTCCACAAGTGTGTGTAAATAAATAAACAGAAATAAAGTCAATACACTCGTATTTACCTTAAAATTGACTTGTCCAATCAATTGTACAAATAATCACGTGAATACATATTGTATACCGTTGAAGTAATGAATAAATAACGTTCATAAAAACTTTAATTTTACGAGTACAGAACGTTTATGAAAACTATAATTTTTGCTGCAGTTTCATTGAAAATAAAGGTACTAAAATAATGCATATTTGAATCCATCGGAAATAACATACATGATTACATAAAAATCATACATTCAATTATACAATTGAGAACTAGTGAAAACATATTGGAAGTTTGGTGAAAAAAAATGTTTCCGCCCGGGATCGAACCGGGGGCCTTCCGCGTGTTAGGCGGATGTGATAACCACTACACCACGGAAACGCATGCTATGCTCCTGATTATTTTTGTATTAAATTGTTCTCATTATTTTAGTAATAATTCAGTTTAAAAATCCAGCGATCCAATTAGACAAATAAAATAATAAGAAGATATTTTTTTTGACATAAAGATAATTGATGCCATTCGACATAATTTATATTTTATCTGTAGATATAAATTGATAATAGTTATTCAGAATTGTACGAGATTACAAAATTAGTCACGACATACTATATTTCGTAAATAAAATTAAAATCTTAATACAAGTATAAAAAAATATATATAATCAATATATGCATAAGTTTTCATTAAAATAAAATAACTCACTCTTTCATTCAAGTTATTGGTTCCTGATATTTTTTTAAAAGTATTTAAAAGTATATTCTTTTGTCATTAAAATATACAAATTTCTGACGTTAGTCTTATAATTGCCAATGGAGTATTGGTGATTAGATTAAAAGGTGTAATTTGACAAAAAAAAATACTATAGAATTTTATCAATTTTCTTAGTACTTATCATTATTGGTTCCTGATATTGTTTTTTTTATGTGTTTAAGAGTATATTCTTTCGTTATTAAAATATACAAACTTCTGACGTTAGTATTATAATTGCCAATGGAGTATTAGTGATTAGATTAAAAGGTGTCATTTAACAAAAAAAAAAAACTTTAGTATCTGATCTGAATATTATTGAAATTTCATGTATGTCCGATATTCCATTAATATGACTAGATGCCTGATTTTTTGGATTATTTATTTTATTTTATTTATTAAATCGCACAAATCATTCGTCTCTTAGTACTTAGAACTCGTAATAGTAATAAAAACTGAGTGATATTTAAAGGGAAATTAAAATAAGGAACAAATTATTTGTGTTCTAAGGAACAAATTATTTGTGTAATAAAATAATAAAAATTTAGCAAGGTTACTTTAGCTATGGTTAGGTTAGAATAGCTTAGGTTAAGGTTAGATTAGGTTAGGTTAGGTAAGGTTAGGTAATATAGGTTAGGTTAGGTTAGGTTAGATAAGGTTCACAAGTACACGTAATAGTGAAAAAAATTGAGTGATATTTAATGGAAAATTAAAAAAAGAACAAATTATTTGTATTTTAAGGAAAGAACTATTAGTAAATTAAACTAATACATATTTTGCACAGGTACGTCAGCTTCGATTAAGTTCATATGTTTAATGCTATTTTTTTATTATTGTAATGCACAAATAATTCGTCCCATAGTACTTAGTACTCGTAATAGTCATACAAACTGAGTGTTATTTAATGGAAAATTAAAATGGGAACAAATTATTTGTGGTAATAAAAATTTTAGCATGGTTAGGTTAGGTTAGATTAGGTTCATATGTTTAATGTTTATTTTTTATTATTGAATCGCACAAATCATTCATCTCTTAGTACTTAGAACTCGTAATAGTAATAAAAACTGGGTGATATTTGATGGAAAATTAAAATAAGGAACAAATTATTTGTGTTCTAAGATACAAATTATTTGTGCAATAAAATAATAAAAATTTAGCAAGGTTAGGTTAGCTTAGGTTAAGTTCCATTAAATTAGGTTAATATGTTTTTGTTCATTTTTATTCTTTTAATACACAAGTCATTCGTCCGATAGTTCTTAGTACTGGTAATAGTGATAAAAACTGAGTGATATTTAATGGAAAATTAAAAAATGAACAAATTTTTGTGTTCTAAGGAACAAAATATTGGTGCAATAAAATAATACAAATTTTGCAAGGTTAGGTTAGCTTAGATTTGGTTCAAATGTTTAATGTTAATTTTTTATTATTGTAATGCATAAATCCTTCATCTCTTAGTATTGAGTAAACGTAATAGTTCTAAAAACTGAGTGATATTTAATGGAAAAATTAAAAAAGGAACAAATTTTTTGCTCGAAGGAACAAATTATATTTGCATTTAAAAAAAAAATGCAATGTTAGGTTAGAATAGGTTCATATGTTTTACGTTTATCTTTTATTTTTTATTGACAAATCATTCGTCTCTTTAGTATTTAGTGCTCATAATAGTGATAAAACTGAGTGATATTTTATGAAAAATAAAAAAAGTAACGAATTATTTGTGTTCTTCGTAATTAATTAAATAATTTATAGACTTATTATAATTAGTTATTATAATTAATAGACGTCTAGTTATATAAAAAAAAATTTTAGATCCTAATCAATTAATTAACCTTGTTTAACATTTATCATTGCTCTAGATATTGGAAAGTGTTTCAATGCCAAAACATCGGAGAGGTCACCTACTTTAGGTATTTGCATTCAGGGTCTAAATGATTTATGTTTTATGATTATTTATTTTCAGTTAATTTTTCTCTTTTAACGAACTACAATCAACGAAAAACGAACATCCATATAGCACAAATATTGAACCAAAACTATTGAAAAACGGCGTCCTCTGTATTTTGTTCAATATTTTTACATCATCCTTTCGTCAAAAGTGACAGTTATCAATAAACCCACTTAAAATTGTATATGCATACATACACATGACATGTTTCTATAAATATGTTGTCACCAAAGCTTAGAAGATTGGTATTATATTAAATACCTATATTATTTTCTCTGACAGGAACATTATATTCATATATTCCAATATGCATTGTTTTTGTATATTGATATATCACTAGAATTGCAATTCTCTACTGGAGTTTGATTCGTACATCACATAGCAAAGGTTTACAAAATATTTTATACATTGATATGTAATAAATAATAAAAAAATATATATTAGACATACGTAAAGAGAAAAAGAGATAAAGCTATGAAGCAAAGCCTAAATAAGAAGTAAAAACTTTGTTCAAAGTCAACAACATGAGTCGGATCTAGCGCCGCTGATTCCTTTTCATACTTGGCCACCTTTTGTACTCTACTTAATATACGAATATACAAAAAAACTACTTTCACCTCATCACCAACCTCCGCAGTGATATTACAAAAACAAAAAAATAATGTAACACTATAAATAATCTCGAAGAACTTAATTCCAATCATCGTCGGTTTATATGTAGTTCCGGTAAAAGAACATCTTGATGGAGTTCATATAGGGTACCCTATGTTTAGTCCAAAGAAATTATATACAGAGAGTAGAAGACAGAGCGGTGATTTGAAGCTTGAGCGATGACCATTTTGCTAGTCCAAAATTTGTAATTAATTAATTAATTACTTACTAGAAATTACTTACTTCTTTTATAGTGTAAGTTTTCAGTTTTTCTACCTCTTTTTTACAACCTTTTTTACCTCAAATATGGCGTGAAAATGAGTGCATTGATACTTATTACAAGTGAACCAAATGAATCTTTGAAAGTCGTATAACGTGAGAACAGTTGCTCGTACGAATTATATGTAAGAGATCTTTTTCCTAGAAAATATTATAATGTACAAATTTTATAAAAGTTATTTTTATCGCTCGATCAATAAGAAGCGAGATATTTACAAAAAAAATTGTGGCTTTTGACACCGTATAACTTTTGAAGCGCATAAAATATCAACGGGATCTTTTACGTCATTTAAAATGACAAAATAACGAAATATACAAGAAATGAACTGCTTCAGACTATTTCCTAATTTGGCTAATGTGATTGAACTACACAATGTAATTACACTATTAGTATACGATGGAAGAGTTTTCTGTTTTCTTAAAATTCTTGTGTAAAATTCTTGTGTGTGTTGCGTTAAATTGTTCTGTGGTAAACCGCTTATAATATCAAAATTGAAATTGGTTTTACTAAAACAATAGTCGTTCTTTTGTTTCCGTAACTACCCACTACCCATCAAATCTAATCTTGTTTAATTTAGTAACAAATCCCTATAAAATCGGTAAATTTAGTAAATTAAAATATATAACGAGTTTTAACGATAAATTATCTACGATTTTAAAATTGTTAAATATATCTCAAATAATGTCAACGCAATATTTAAAAAAAAACACGATATAAATATCGAATTTAATAAATAAACAAAATAAAATGAATTAACGTAATTAGTTGTTTTGTGAAAATTGACTTATGGTGTTATTGTAAGTAACATACTTTACGTTCGGGTATTTTAGAGAAGTGCTGATCATTGCTGAATAACCCGATTGCCGTTCTCCGCATACCTTAAGACCTGGCTTCAAGGTTTTACTATGTACAAGAGTATAGTTCATCTCTAGTTAATATAATCTCTTTGGTTTAGTCATAAGACAGATATTCAAGGCAGCATAAATTCAGGATATAAAAAAAAAAGTATTGTAACAGACTTTTATCAAACCATTCTTGGTTTTTCATTTATTTGAATATTATTGCTAAAAGATTTTAAATGTTTATGTTAAATAAATACTATGTTAAGCAATTAAGAATAAGTCTTCTTATAATATATGTTACTGAGAACCCCTTCGATAGTCTGTTGTTCCCTGGGTTACTTATTGATAATACTAAAGTAATGCACTAAATGCAAGCATACATGTCACCACAAACCTGATATAAGATGCGTGTTTTTTTGCTCATCGTGGGTTGTTCCGATCTGGTCCGGATGCGCTGACTGCAGACGTATTGTTTTGACCGGCCGAAACAATTAACACCCATGGCGTATTATATGTTCTTGCGATTGATGCTTGCAGAAACAGCGGTAACTTCACACTCGCACAAACTATTATTGGTACTAATATGCAAAACCCAGGGGTGCCAACCAAATTAATAATAATGTGCGTAAATAATATGTAATAACTATAATTATAATAAAATATAATAACTTTAATTTTATTCTTAATAATATATGTATAATAATAAATATACTTTCTAACACCAACCAGTTCCGAAATAATATTTGTTACTTCATTAGTGTAGTATAATCCTGAATCTAAATATGTCGTTTTGACTTCCATTTTGTTGATTATTTCTATATTATTTTTAAATTGTGTACTATTTGAGATCCTTTTACACTCAGTTTTAAAAGTATGCATTAGTATCTGAATTGTGGGAAGTGGACCGTAAGGATTCAAAACGGTCATATTTATCTGAAAATTCTTAAGGCTGATGGTTAAATTCATGATATTTTAGTTGTTTTTTCGTGCTTTAATTATGTATTTCGAAGGAATCAAAAATAAAAACGACGACAAAATAGCCGGGTTTCAACCTTCCCAGAATGCTAAGGAAGAATGAATCGTATCAGAACCTAATATGCATATTTAATGGTTTAAATTATCCCTTGTGAGTACGAAGTTCCTCGAGCAACGGAAGACAATGGGAATGCTAACTTAATTTGAGCTCATAATATTTTATTTCTACTTTTAAATATAGTTCGAAATATAGGCATATAAATACATCCAGATACTCGTATTATCAATTTATCGAAAAAATATTTTGGCTGCCACGAATTTTCAAACTTATTTGTTAAAAAAACAATATTATTTCTTTAACATCAAATCAAGTATTTTCTTGTTTACATTAAAAAGTAAAAAGTGTACTTAATTACATAATTAAAAAAGTTAAATTTTATATTGATTAGAGATTTTAAATTGAGTATAATTTTGTTCTATAAAAAACAAATAGTCTAAATTAAGTCGGAAGCAGGTTGACCTTGGTGTAGCCTAATTTTCTGTTAGCAGTAATAATACTACAAGAGTTAAATAAAAAAATATTTTAGATACATACCACAAGTCACGCAAAAAAGAGATAAAATAATAAAATAAAACAGAAATCAAATCAAAACAGTTATTTACGTTAAAGCATATTTGAAAACACGTCGTAGCTGGATGATTCCTGAATACATTGAATCTTTTTTTTTAATCATTTTACTGCATTCCAATTTTATTTCTTTTATTATTAGTTCTGTAATAAATTTTTGCCATGACATCAGAAACATTTTAAACAATTTCTTTCACATAAAATGAAATTCCATTGGCGAAACATGGTTTTTCTTACACCCTTCCTATCAGGCACGGAAATTAGATAACAATTTATTTTTAAAATAATACCATCTTATCTATATATGGTGTACGCATTGAGAATTATCGAGAAGAAATCAAGAGGTGTTGAGGTTTTCAAGATATGAGTTTCGAATATTCACCCTGTAAGCGTTATATTGAAGAGGACCCGAATGAGTCGATTCGCCATTGTACAGAGCAATAGATCCATGATTACTGAATTTTTCGTTCTCCAATTGAATGACATTAATGTAGAAGAGCTGCGGCTTTAACAAGACGGTGCAACATGCCACATAGCGCGCGCCATAATCAATTTATTGAAATAAACATTTGATGAGCGCAAAATTTCGCGTAATGCACCTGTGAATTGGCCTCCAAGATCGTCTGATTTAGCATGGATTATTTTCTGTGAGGATATGCAAAATCGCTAGTTTACGCTGATAAACCAGACACGATAGATGATTTGCAATCCAACATTCGTCGCGTTATTTCCGATATACGGTTCCAGCGACTCCAAAAAGTAATCGAAAATTGGACTTCCAGATTGCGTTTTATTCGAGCCAGCCGCGGCGCCCATATGCGCTAAATCATATTTAAACACTAATGGCATAAAATTATCTTTCAAATAAAACCAATACCATGACCATTAATACGATTTTTATGTGTTTTAATTCTTTTTAAAATTATATACCTCTAAAATAACACCTTTACAACATTGGTTGGAATAAGTGAACTTTTTTGAACAAATTCCAAGAGATCGTTATTATATTGCATAATAAAGCCACCAGATTGAAGATAAGTAGGTACTCGATTATGCTGCAAGTTAAGGATACAGATATCCATCTATAACTTTAATTATTTCTAAATGGTTTTGTGATCCTAGTTGTGAAACCTAGTAACCTTTTTGATTTGTTGATATATCTACAATGTGTGGGTGAAATGTCATATGAGAATCTGAGGTTATCCCAGTTCTCTGACTTGCGGCCATTGTGGTAGAAGTTCACCATTTAGTGAGTAAGCGTATTCCACATTTGATTTATCTCAATAAAATTTATTAGAATTCACTTTTTGAAGTTCAGTTCCATTTTTTATATGCACCATTGGTTCAATATTTCAAGACATTTTTTATAACTTATAGCAGTTTTGAGTACTAGTGTGTGAAACTGATGTCTCTTCTAGGAAAAATCGCGTTCTTTTGCGCATGGTTTTCTTGATGAAAGCTAGGCCGACGTTTCGGCACCTAATCCGATCTAACCTAGAAAAAACACTAGTTTTATATATATATTTGATCTTGTACATATATATGTATATATGCTCGTCTATAAGCTTACGCTTAGAACTTACTACACAATTGTTAGGATGTTACGATGCATATTAATTGGATGGTCTAGCCAGACATCTAAATCTCTCTTTTGATAACATGATAACAAACATCCGGTAGCGTTAATGTATACAATACATATTTAATTTGTTTTACTAGTATAATGAGGATAATACTATTTTCAGTATTATATATAATTACTAATTAAAGCAAAATTTTTATTATTATCCTGCAAGGGAAAAATTACATGTATGAAAAAGTCTATTACAGACTAAAAGTTACAAAAAACTTTACTATTAACGTGCGTAAATGAACGCTTCTAAAATTATATTTATTGATGAATATACGAATACAATATTGAAGCATCATCTCCAAGCACAAGAGCTAGTCTCTCTTTTGGAGAGGTAAGCGAAGAAAAACCGTGTAATTTTAATGATGTAAAATACTTAATTAAAAAAATTGTAAGAATGTCAAATAAATAAAAAAATCATAATTAATTGCGCAAATTCTCTATAGTATATGAGGATTACAGAATTACTTTCATATAGCAACTTTGTATTATTTTAGTAGGCACTTACTGTGCAAATATTATAAATCTACAATAAATATGAAAAATTTTAAATATTTATTGAAGTTTTTGGAAAACTTGTTTTATAATAACTCGCACAGCTTATATGTTTTAAATGTGAAAGTAAAATATATAGTAAACATCTAAGTAGTATTAGTACATACTGCCAACCCTCATCCCTCACGCTAACAAGGTTCCGTTACGGTTATTACGTTGGTTAATTACCATGTTTCGGAAATGAATCAGACATGAAGTTTCTACACAGAATTTACTAATAACGAGGTGTCCAATCGTATCCACATATTTAAATTTATATATTTTTATTGTATTACTTTTAGTGTCAAATATTTTTTGATAATTTGATTTTTCAGAAAGAACAAGTAATTCTGACTATTTATCAGCGAATTTGTTCTTCTGAGAATTTATCAATTTAGCATTTAAATATTTACCTTATGCATACAGAAGTTATATAGATAATGATTAAAGAACATACAATTAGAAACTCGATATAATTATCTTAAGATATAGTTAAAAGTAAAAGGTGGCAACATTTGACGACTGGCGAAATCTTGGAACTGATTGTAAAGCAGGGGAAAATTTTTATTAGGAGAACACATTCTTATTGTGAAGTTGTAATTATTCAGAACATAGGTCTGTAATATTTTAAATATATTAATTAGAAAGATATACATATAAAATCAATTTTATCGAAAAATATTGTTGTTGCGCCACCGGGATTCGAACCTGGATCCCTTTCCTAACCGGGGAAGGTGCTTTATCCAAAATTAGAATCCCGATGGCGCAACAACAATATATTTCGATAAAATTGATTTAATATGTATATCTTTCTAATTAATATATTTAATTCATATTTAGAAAATTTTTAGTTGAAGACTGTGCAAAATTCAAACTTTTCAACAATTTCATCACTACTAGCCAAAAATCTGGACGATTAAAAGAAGAATAAGTAATCATGCAGAATACTGAAATTACTGGAGTGCGAAAATATAAATGCAACTTTGTATTCATCGACGTTAATTCTGAACCTGTTGAGTTTATAACAAGAATTAAACTCTGTCACACAATGACTTATGCCTGGAAAGTCACTCCGTGTAGAACGTTTTACTCATTGTACAGTCTACTTTGGAATACAGGAATGTAGCTTGGTGGTGAGGCTCGTTTCATATTCCTGCTGCCTCAATGAAATACGAAAACTATAGGGAAATAGTGCTTATTATTAAGGAAGAACATATTCTTATTGTGAAGTTGTAATTATTCAGAACATAGATCTGTGATATTTTAAATACAAGTTAAATATATTAATTAGAAAAATATACATATATAATCAATTTTATCGAAAAATATCATTGTTGCTACCGGTATTCGAACCTGGATCTCTTCTAATACGGAAAATGTGCATTAACCGATTGTGCTATTGTGCTACAGAACACAGTGCATTCACGACAAATTTTCGAATATTTAAATAATATTTTTCGATAAAATTGATTTTATATGTACATCATTTTAATTAATACATTTAATTTGTATTTAAAATATTGCCCATCTTTCATATTGCTACACAAAATATTAATAGATTTAGAGCATTTATGCCTAAATAAAGAGTCTTGAACTCATCAAAGGAAGAAGCATGATTCTTCACCAAACCATAAACTTGAAAATTTAATTCAACCACCTCCTTTTGCTTTGTCGAATACAGTAAAATGAGGAATATTGGATATAGTTCGGAAATGGGATTACACGGGGAAATATCTCTCTTCTTAACCAAATCTATAAATATAACTCAGCATCGGTGAGAATTGATGAGACCGACTCAAGTATATTTTACAAAATATAGAATACATGTCACATAAATATCTTTACTAGTCTTATAAAATACGGAATACATGTCACATCAATATTCATAATATTTTTACAAAATATGGAATATGTGTCACATCAATATTTGTACTATTACTAGACCAACAAGCTACTATTGTATTTCAATTGATAATTTTTTTTCTAACCTTTGCTCTACTGATGATGCCATCCTTCTGAGTCGACTGCATCGACAATATTGAAGAGATTATGTCCATCCTAGAAAAAATGAACAGAGATAAAACAAAAATTATAGGACAGATATCATAATAACAAACCCGAATTAACAAATTTAATTTAATATACAAATTTATTAAAAAGTAGATAATAACAAAATTAAGGAAAAACATAGTTCTGTGGTATTTTAATACAAATTAAATGTATCAAGTAGAAAGATATAAATGAAAAAAATCTATCTATCGAAAGAAAACATTTTCTACCGGGATATATATTTAATATCTATGGCGAAAATAGAGAACGCGCTTCCCCAGAAACGAAAAGATCTCGGTAGCGATTAAATATTTATTCCATTGAATTTTTTTTTCTGTAAATATTTCTAGTTGATTAATTTAATTTGAATACAAACCAAATGTATCAACTAAAAAGATGTACAGAAAAAAACATTTTATCAAAAAAATATTTTAGTTACTACCAGGATTCAAATCGGAATATTTTCCTATCGGGGAAAATTGATTTTTCTATATATATATATTTCTAGTTAATACTTTAATTTGTATTAAAATAACCCCTGAACTACGTTCTGAAAAAAACTGCAACATCACAATAATAATGTGTTTTTCTCAAAAACATTTAAATAGTATTAAAATTCAAAAATTGTTGTTCCGAATGGACAAAACGATATACGTTATAATATTATTTTACAAAGTAAAAATTATTGGCTTATGAAATATAATGTTAAGTAATTAAAGGATATATTTAATATATAAGTTATATATTATACAAATATTAGAAAGGCCATGGTTTAGGTATTAAATCTTCTTTGATGTTTAATTTTTTTTTTAAGGTAATTAATAAAATAACTAAACAACCAGCTCACGTTCTAGTAACTAATTAAGATACCGATCCAGATTCAGGAAAAAATTATCAGAGCAGATGTGGGGCAGAGATGGCGCAGGAATTAATTCTCCTTCGTGTACACATTTAAATAGTTACAGTTCACACAGATAAATTTAATCTGCTAATTAGGCATCCGTAGCATAAACGCTCTCTGTTTTTTAACGGTTTTAAGATTTGCATACACAGTGTTTTATGTAAATCAGAAACAGTGTTTTTGTAAATTACGTCTTTGCAACTAAATTGAATATCCAAATAACTGAGATAACAAGATTCAGACAACGTTAGTGAAATAAAGTTTTATATGGCTGATCAGATGTAGAAGTATTTTGAACAACTGTTTATCTTTACACACATTATTGTTTACCGACAAAATAAGATGAAGAAATATTTAGTATATAAGAATATACCAGGATTATTAATAATAAGATTTTAAATTATTGTTTTTCGTTACATCATTTATTGTTCAAACATGTCATCAACAAAATAAAATTAATAACGATTCAGTGAAGCTCGAGGGCTAATTATAAATTGAAAGTTATTGTTTATAAAATAAATAATACACATAAATGTTTAATGAAGCTCTTCATGAAGTTACTCAAGGAATGGTTATTAATGGGAAGATTTAAAAAATGTGATTAGTTATATTGAGGACTATAACTTGCTGGAACTGGATATAGATCTACATTTACAATTTCTGTTGATCTAAGTGAAGGCGTCAGATACTTTCGGGTTAAAATTTAATTAATTTAATAAGAAAAACAAAACATAGGTTTGTTATTAAACAGAACATAGTTAACCAAGATATCTTAAGAACAGTATGTAGCCATGACTAGAATGGCAGCCCAGGGAGCCCAGGGTTCCTTTAGGGCGGCTCTGACAGTACAAAAGCACTTGATCTAACCGTTGATCTTTGTAAAGATCTTACGCTTAGTTATGATGGGAAGTTGTTAAATTTATTGGGCCGGCCGCTATATCCTTGAAGTTTAATTTTGGGGAATTTTGAAGGAATCAACGGAAGCGATCCGATGAAAATAAAAGTTGTTTCATTTCTTAGAATTGGAAGACTAATGTATTATTTGAAGGTTTCGTGCTCTCCGACACATACAGATAGGTATTTTAGCGTAAACCAACACTATTTGCAAGATTGCTTTTTAACCGATTATTGTTTTTGTCCGATGTGGATTTTAAAAATGGACCGGTGCCAGGAACGTTTCATCGTCATATCTCCTGTAGAGAGGCAGCATGTCACAAAAATCATTGGATTATTTAACATCAAAACATACATAATTTGTGAATTGTATATAAATTTATTAAAACTTATTAAATGAAAAAATGAACGCTATTATCCGCAATACAAATAAATAGTTTCCAAGAACTATAGGAAGATAAATAATTTAAAAAGTATCTCATGAGTTTGAAAATAAACAATTAAAACATCGATGATCATATAAAAATCATAGATGCCTCCTCCCTCCCTGGCCACGTAACGCTCGCCCGCCCCACGATAATGGTATATGTATTGTGCATGTATATTACATTATTTTAAATGCCATCCGCTTCAAAATTTTTGCATAGTTACTCTTTAGGATAACATAGGCGCCCTCTCCACTCTCCCTGGCCATCCCGCTCCTTCTCTACAACATAAATGTATATTTAAAAAAAAAAAAAAAATTATTAATATTAAAAATATAATACAATTTGAATAATCAGTGGATATATATATTTAATTCATATTTAAAATATCACAGACCTATGTTCTGAATAATTACAACTTCACAATAAGAATGTGTTCTCCTAAGGATATATATATGTATATTTTAACATTTGCTTCTCTATGAGAGTAAGACTTGTGTATAGAGAAGGAGTATATACGAGTTAATTTATGTTTCAGTTAGTCTGTGTACATATTTTTTTTTACTTCAGATACAAATTTATGATAGTCCGTAATTTTTCTAATTGTGATGGGGAGATTGTTAAAAAATGTGATGCCTTGATAAATATATTGATTTTGAGTTGCGGTATATTTTAGTTTTGGGATATCAATTCGATCTCTATATCTTGTAAATCGGAATTTGCTTCTAAAAATGAACTGATTTTTATTTTTGAAAATTTGAATTATTGAAATTTTGTTGTATATGTCTACTATTTTTAATACTTTAAAATCTGTGAAAAGTTGTATAAATCTTATTTTTTAGAATAATTTTTATTTTTATTTTTTGAGTGATTATATATATGTGCCCCATCCAGTAATACCGTATTGCAAATGTGACTGTACAAACGCGTAATATATTATTTTCGGATATGTAAGTGATAAGATGTTTCTGAGTCTAAAAAATATGTAGGCAGTTTTCCTTATTTTGTGTGAGATTAGTAATATGTTCTTTCCATTTGAGATTGTTATCTATTATAATTCCAAGGTACTTGATACAGTATTTTTCTTCAATTTTAATATGAATTTCGGTGTTTTGTTTCTGTTGAATAGCAAATTGTAGAAAGTATGTTTTATCGGTATTAATTGATAGTAAGTTATCATCTGTCCACTTTTTTATGGTATTAACATCCTCATTTGCTGATATATTAGCGTCAGTCTAAGTTTTTTCGTTAATTATTAGTACTATATTGTCTGCATAAGATATTATTTTACCATGTAATTTGAGTTTAAATTTATAATTAGAGTATATAATAAATAACAATGGTCCAAGTACTGTATCTTGTGGTATGCCAAAGTCAGTGGTTTTAGATGTACTATTATATCCATTTTTATTACATTTTGTTTTCGGTGTGTTAGATAACTTATTAGCCATGATAAAAGATCACCATCAAGGACAATGTTTTTAAGTTTATTATGTTGTTTCTTGTGTGATATGCTATCAAAAACTTTTCTAAGGTCTATAAATATACCAATGCATTTGTCACTATCATCTACGTGTTTGTTAATTATTTAAATTATTTTTGCGATAGCATCTTATGTGCTAATGTTTTCATTTATGATGTTATTATGCTCAATTAATTTATTATTATTAATTAATTCTCATTTATGATGTTATTATTGCGGATGTATGCTATGAGCTGTTTTTTAACAATTTTTTCGTATATATTGGAAATTATTGATATGGGGCGGTAATTTTTAATGTCTTTTTTATTTCCTGTTTTAAATATTGTGTTATAAAACTTTGTTTATAGTTTGATGGGAATACTCCATTTTGAAGGCTAGTATTTATAATATGGGTTATGGGTTTGGTAAGAGTTAATATATTTTCTTTAAGTATTTTTGTTGTGATTTGGTCGTAGCCAGGAGTTGTATCATTTTTTTTAGTTATTTATGATTTTTTTTAAATCATTTTCAGTTATGGTTTGAAATTGAGAGAGATATTTTTAGTGACAAATTTTCGAACCTATATGTTACCTTTTTGATATTAATACATTTAATCGTTTCATTATTTGAAAAAGCCATCTATCTTATTTTTACGGAATCTCAAATACCTTTATACCTTCTATTATAGGTTCGAAAATTTGTCGCTAAAAACATCATTGCTGTAGCATAGTTGTATAATGCACCTTTCCCGGTTTGGAAAGAGATACAGGTTCGAATCCCGGTGGCGCAACAACAATATTTTTCGATAAAATTGATTTTACATGTATGTCTTTCTAATTAATATATTTAATTCATATTTCATTTATTTTATATTATTTAATCATTACATAAAAATAAAATTATACCCTTATATTGATGAAGAAAAAATATGTTTACATTTATTGAAGGTCGTGTTTAGAGGTTACGCGAGGAGATATTTTTTCATTGTCAGTGTTCTATTGTTTATTTTCCTATCAACGTCGATAAACTGTCTACTTATATTTTTTTCTGCCTGTCATACTCAGTGACACCGCACCTTTCTGTACTATTTTCATATTTATTGGTAGGAATAATAAAAACAATAAAATTCAAACATAAAATAAGAAACAGTGGAACCTATGGGAGCGTGTGTGCGGATGAAATTTTTCGCTCGTACCTCCGAGATATCCGGGGTTAAAGGTCGGTCTGCATTAGTAGTTAATTCTATTTTACTTACAAAATATAACACATAACGAATGAGCTCTTTTCACACTTATCTCTATAGTACTATTTACGCAAGTTTCGAGACAAATGTTTTATCCGCTCTCTTAGTCGATTTGGAATGTCACTTTAAAATTATGATTTTCCATAACGTAAATAAAGCCATAGTATTATTAGTCCGTAACCTGGGATGAATAAATACGCATGTAAGAAACCAAAATTTTATTCCAAAAAATGCCATAAATGAGCTCTATCCCTATTTACCTTATGATGAGGTGAATAGGGACCAGTACTAGATAATAAGGACAGTACATACAATTGTTATTTTTGTTTACTACTGTATCATGGAGTTAAATAAAACAAATTATTTTCTAAACCAGCTCTGATACTTATTGTACAATTATTTATTAAGTATTCTATTAATTACGAGATAAAAATAGATAATTGAATATGTACCTTGTAAGACAACTTTCTTGGTACAAATATTTATACTTATCCGTTGCTGTGACTAGCTTGAAAAGAGCACGGATTCTCCTACTCAATGTGGGCATTGAGAATCAGAGACAACTTCGAGGAGAACACTTCAATGAAAGATATAAATTTTCTATTACTTAATAAATACCTCGTAGTGTATACTGAGAAGCACAATTTAGGTGTTTAGATAGGAGGACATGCACATAGATGAAGGGATGGCCAGCAAAATGGGACTGGTTGCAGACCCTTGGTGGATGAAGGATTTCCTTCCAGAAGAAGTGCAGGCGTGGGGATGGTGAGATGATGCAGGAGGCGATGGCGAATTATTAAGGCGATTGCCGTCGGGCGCATGGTGGTTGAATTACACGTGGTTTCGTCGCGAGAGACAATTGGAATATTGTGTGTGATGATCTCCGAGAGATGGGAGAATAAAGATATAGCGGCGTGTATACTCCGATGATACTCTGCGGCGGAGATTAGGTACGATGATTCTCGGAGCGTGATGAAATCTCGCGCGATAGCGTACAAGATGGCATGTGCTTGGGCCGTTGGACAAACTCACACACGAGCAGTATGGAATAATGTAATCTGGAACTAACGGTACACAGATGTTAGAACAATATACAGACAGATTTATTTTATTTTATTTGTAACTATATAATACAATGTAAAAATCTGTTTGTCAATAATAAAGGATTTATGTCCGAAATAAAGATCTCACAACTCTTGTAACTCGAGATTGGAAATTTTACTTGTAGCGGGACGGAGCTTGTGCCGAGTTCAACGGTGGTCGGGGCGAATCTAGCTATACAAAATGGAAGAAGTGGAAATTCCTATGGTTTGCAAGGGAACGGAGAACTTATTTGGAACGTTTGATTATTTACGACGGTAGGTACTCAGATTTAAAAATAGACTCACGACAACCTATATAGTACATCTTTAAGCACATTCTCCCATCAGCTCTTCAACAAGCTCTTCCCAAACCATGCAGTAATACAGATTTACCGCCCTAATATTTCGGTCAAAATACGCAGCATAATATTAACATTTTAGTTAATACTAAGCAAAATATTTATTAAAAATAAAGAAAAATCAATTATGTAAAGCGATTCCTACAAAAATAATTATTTTTCAATTTAATCTATTGTAAAATTAATACTTTGATAAAAATACCACTTGTGGTAAGACAGACAGAGATCACACATTCATTTCACAAACATACGAATGTAATTATATATCTTTTTCACTAATTAAATGAAGAGAGATAAGAAGGAAGGTTGTATAGGACTTGATGAATGTTCCGAATTATAATATATTAATCCTTGTTTCACAATTAATGTTCAATATTTAGAGTCAATTTACGGCATTAACAATATTAAGCTAATAAAATATTTTTTCACTTTTTAGAGGCTAAACAACTCTAAACTCTTACAGTAACACGAATTGTCAGTATGACTGCGTACGGGTATTTTATATCATGGTATGGTAAAGGTTAATAAAGTTGCAGTTGAATTTTACGATGGTAGAATGGAAGGTGATACGAATCCGATGTGGATATTGGTGAGACACCCTGTACATGATCGGAATAATATTTTAAGTTGCTCGAACAATATTGTCAATTCCTTAACCTTTACCATACCATGATATAAAATTCCCGAACGCAGCCATGCTATCAACTCGTGTTACCGTAAACAACTGTTAGAAGAAATGTTTTTATTAGGTTAAATGGCTTTAATGGTACGAATTTACTCTAAATATTGAGCATTCGATTTGGAAAAAATGATTAATAACATAATTTAGAGCATTTATTACGTCGTATACAATGTTTCCTTCCTTCTTATCTCTCTTCATATAATTAGTGAGAGAGAGACAATTATATTTGTATATTTGTTGTTATTTTCACTGTGAAAATAGTGTGAGATCTCTGTCTTTCATATCACAAATTGTATTTTTACCAACGTATTAATTTTACAACGGATTGAATGGAAAAAAAAAAATTGTTTGATTCCCTTTTCATAATTGGTTTTTCACTAGTCATTCCTAAGCGCTAATATTTTCTTCAAGATTATCTAAAATATTAATTTTATGTTGCATTTATTTACCGAAATATTACAAGTTTAATTATGATGGTAGACTTATGTTACTGCATAGTTTGGGAAGGGTTAAAGTGCATTAAATTTGTATCTAAAATATATACCTAATTTTAAAACATTTTTTAATTTTTAATATTTCATGTTTCATAAATAGTTATTGATCAATGAATATGTAGTTGCGATATGTGTTCAAAAATGTACCTTTAGAATTCAACAACAAGATCGCATATCCCTAATCAATATATCAGTTTCCTTTCAAATACTCGAACAAAGGACGCACAAATTGAATATAATATTAGCCATTATTTGTACAAGGGTTTAAGCTTTATCTAAATTTATACGTCCTAACGCCAGATGATTATACAGCATAAGGTTGTTGGGAAAATACTTGAACTTCCACGTGAACCATTCTACTTTTTAGTTTTATTATTTCGTCCATTTGCATCCAGTGTTGAATATAGATTTTCGTTTTCTTGCTTTTCACAGTTCCTTGTCTCTTGCGTCTGATGAAAATGTATCTTTATAATAAAAAAGTTACATATTCACCTAATTCGTATTTCAAAGGTAATTGCTTTTATGCCGGCGAAAATTTAGACCTTTTTCACTACAACTCACTTCTGGCATTATTCTAAGTACCAACAGCAACGCGAAATCTTAATTCTGATGAGATATAGTACATACTTGTAGACTAGTAGTTAAAAGACCCTGAAAATATGATTCTCACACGAGCTGAAATCCGAAGGAAAACATATTTACCAATATAGGATGGGGCGAGGAGTGACAATGATTCGACGTGAAGGTGAAGATAAAGCGTGTTTACAGATAATTAAAACGCTATTCTACTGATAATTCAAATAAGTGTTGTCGACGGACATATTTTTCTATATTTTTTATCCGTATTATATACTACTAATATAAATAATACAATACATTAAAAGTAATTAAAAATACTCAACAAAATGGAGATTGTACAATAATAATCATTAAACGACTTAATGATATATTAATTACCTTTACAAAACATTTATTTCACAGTAAAAATTATACAATAATTGAATTGGCCCTTTGGCATTTTTGAAATTTTCTTGTCTTCAAATGGAATATTCGAGGATGTATATACAGCATGTAATAGATCTAGTTCACAATATTTTATGGGTGGATACCTGACTAAATTACAAGTCGAAAATGTCCAAGGAGTATGTACCTAAACGCAACGATATCAGAGATATAAGCCTTTAAAAATTCATAATTATACAATTATTTTGATTAATTGAAATATTTTATTGATTTGAAATTAAATGTTGAATACAAAAAAATTAAGGTCATCGAATTTTGGAATGGCCAGACTATTTTTTGTTAGATAATTTAGGGTCAAAGATGCAAATTAATAATGAATAAACTTCACAAATACGTAGAAATATGTAGACTTAAAGGTTTTTGACATGATTTTGTAGAAGTTTCAAACGATAATGTGTAAAATTTGCACATACTTCTTAAACATTTTCGACTCCTAATTTAATCAGGTATCCACCAATAAAATATTGTGGACTAGGTCTGTTACATCATTTATATGTATGTGTGTGGAGGGCTATCGTTTCCACAATTTGCACACATCCTGAATATACCTGGGTGCAAACGATAATCTCGCATCAACCTCAAAGGTACACCTGGTACCGACTGACAACAATACATCGCGACGTAGCTGCTTCGGTAGCCAGCCGAAACAATTCACTACTCTCTCGGCCGGCTTCCCAAACAGTTTACCAACAGACGCCTCGCTTCTTTGTTGCTCACATCTTACCTGTTATTGTGCGTCTATCCGCAATAAACGCCTATCAACTATAAGTTATTTGTCTAACCTATTCTAGTCACATCTACGCACACATCTACACACACACTTCGTTATATCTTAACCATTAAAACATGTTGGAAATCTGAAAGATATAGGTTCCCAACATCCACGCATCGAATCTTCTGATTGACACACATAACAACATACAATGACTCTTCCCATACTCTTTACCTATAACTGGTGATGTACGCTTTTATACTCTATAGTGTTAACCTCGCGGTTAAATACTGTTATGAAATATTTATAGTTGTTAAATTACAAGTTATTATTTTTTCTAGACGAGGAATTTATAAGATTAACAGACATTTAAGTGTTAGTTATAATATCAGAATACAAAATTTGGCAATGCCAGGATCTGGATATATAAACATTTAACATCTGACTGGATAATCAAAATACAAGGGTGGTAATATACCAGAGAAACATTATTAAAAATTATCAAATGGTATTTTACAATTTACACAAATTCACCACATTTTATCGGGTGTAGGTTGTTTCTATAATCGTCATACATCATAATTTTTCATTATTATTTTCTTAGATACGGTACCATTTTTAAACAGTTGTGAAGTAAATGTATTTCTTAATTTTTAGATAAAAAACTTTTATTTACATTTCACTTATTTTTAGGATATTTTAACTGTTTCATTTATTTTTATTAGTGTGCTTAAAAAGTACATTATACGTCATAACTGCTTGCTGACGAAATATGTTTACTCGCTTAAATGAAGAAAACTAGGATTAGAAACAGAAAAATATAAATAATAAATATTTGACTAAATAAAATAAAATAATCAAGGAAAAGTTAATCATCTCCCATAAAGTAGAACTGTTAACCTGGAAAATGATGGTTAAAAGATTCAAATCGTAGACTTTAAGTTAAGTTAAGCAAAGTTGAATATATATATATATTGTTTCGTTTTCGTTGGTAACACTTTTGGCGTGCTGTGATATCGATGTGAAAATTTTACTGTCACATGTCCTCATTCATATTCCCATCCTTGATCCATTCCTTATGCTTGATCCCGCTGTATGAATTTAGCTCTTTACGTTATCATGCTACCTATATCAAAATTGGGATTTGACCCAACAACAGCAATATTGTTCGTATTGTGGCCCATTCATCTCCAATGTTATGGTGTACTGTATTCAGTATTTCGATTTGGATTATTAAGTAGATATATTGTTTTGTGAATTGGGTGTTCCTTGGATAAAGTCACTGGCTTCATCAGGAGCGGGGATAATTTGACATTCTCGCGCATTGCAGCATAGTATGATTTTGGCGGCGACTATAGGAGTTTGGAGACGTCGTACTTGAGGTAAGGCGAGCATTACTTTCATATCCCGGTCACTCAAAACCACTGATCCTTCGATTGATAGAATCTTTTCTCCCAATAACCTTCCTATACCCATCTCCTAATTTCCATCTTCGTCTAACGGTAATTCCGACTTACGACCGGAATTATCGTATCCTCTTCAACGGAAGTTCAACCGGAAGATTGTACATTTATGTAATACGTATTGTGACATGTTCGTCCACCGGTTCGCTCAATGGAAAACATGAGATGCATGGTCCTGATGCACAAAATTCACCATACTGTCTCCCATCCACATCAGTAATAATTCTCAAGGAAAAAAGAATATAATAAGTTTTAGATTTACAACATTATTATTAATTAGCTTTAGCATACAAAATTTAAGCATGATAGAATAAGAACATTTTATAGTCTACAAGGTAATATAGCACATAAATAATATCACATCAGTGTGATTTCAATAAAAGATTTTCAACAAATCGTCTACAACAAAATTAGCAATAAGCATTAAAATCAGATGTAAAAATAAACATTATAATTTACTACCTCTTCAAAATTTTACAACTAAGAATTTACTTCACAACAATTAAACTCAAAAACCTTTACTCTTCAGGAGCAATTCATAATTTGAATTATTCTCACCCTTCCTTTTCTAAACATGAAGTCACATTTTTTTAATATTAATTTGACGAGTTGCTTATTGCACGTACTCTCAATCCGTCAGTTGAAAGTGCCATAGAGAAATTCCTTCCCGCGGTGCATTGTTGCCATTTGCGAAACGTCAACTTGAAACAATACCTCGTGGCGGGTAGGTACCATAACATAACGTTATAGTATATATATATATATAAAGTCAACAGTCTAGTCTAGTATATATATTTAACAACTGTTGCTAGGCCATCGCTGTATGAAACAATGAAGTAGATTTCTTACAATGGCGCGCAACCGTCCCGACGCCTTCTGCTTATCAGGTGATACGTATACATTACAATAGAGTTCGTCAAAAAGAAGGCACCCAGACTTGTTATTTCAATTTTGTATTTACCAAAGATAGAAGATTTTATATATGTGTACATAATAAAAATATTGTTTACGCGCCTTATTACTTCGATTGGCACCACTGGCTTTCCTGATTTATAATAATGTACATGTGTGAGTATTTCAAGACTAAGAAGACGGTAACCGACAGGTGTCATTCGTTTTACATCCCGTGATTCGATCAGTCCAGTGGTCCAAATAAACCACCAGTGCGCGCTTCGGTCGGTCGAAATCTAAAAAAGACAACCCAGCTAAAAGAATAACAACATCGGACCAGAAAGACACCAAAAATAAAAGGTTAGTACAGTTTATATATCATATGTGTGCTTATTATTAATCGGAAACCTGGGAACCAGCTATCGAAGGCATTTACATAAACAAATGTACATGATACGTGTCTGGTGTAATTATTATTTGAATAGAAAATATGTTTTTTAATTTTTCGATTCCAACCCTTGATTAATTTTGACGTTAATAAATTGCCATGATTACGTTCTCCTATAGTGAGAATACACCGAGCTTACAGTGATCAGTTCACCGACATTATATATGATATTTTTTGTTTCATTATCAATATTTAAAAACATAATTAACAATTTTCTTCGACGCAATATACATTTTTTGTTTATGTGTTCATAACTTTTTTATATATACATCATGCTTTACTTTTTTCGTGTCGTTTTATCGTCCATGTGAAATATGAAACAATTATATACGTATCATTAATACTTTTTGAAATGATTCTTAACGATTTGTGATTAATTTTAAAATCGTTTTTAATTTTGTATTTTCCTAATGTTTTTACTGCGGACAATCAGTAAAATAATTTTAAACAAGCAACTTCCTGCGAGCACGTACCTAAACCTACCGCAGACTTGTTTGCAACCAATTATTCGACCCTTAGGTACATAATAATTGGTGACGGTTCATTAGGGACCCTTGACAGAAACTTTTAACTAAATTTTCAATCAACGCCACCTAACTTCATAATTTACCTAAATTATGAACAGAATTAAATGTAAACATACTATAAAACCAATCTTATTATTCGCTATGGTAATAAAATGTTATTAATTACATTTCAGTTCAGGGCCGATAAATCGACTACACTACTTTTTTTTTACAGTTTGTATCAATATAAACATTTTTTACATAACTGATATACCTATACATCAACAAATATAATTAGTGAAATTATGTTTCAATCAAAAATCGTTGAGTCGACATATATGCTGTTTCTAGGAAAAATTAATTATCAAATTTGATCCACAGCTGACGATTGTGTAGTGGTACTCGAAGCGAGTCCACATATTAACATATATTTAACTTTTCAACAAAAAAAAATTTTGATAGATGTTGAGATTGATTGAGGTGAAAATGGTGAATTATATTTATATAAAGTGATCACTTAAGCCATCCGAAGACAGGTCGTAAGCTTTGTAACTACCCCATATTTATATCAATTTTACATTAAATATAATAAAAATAGCTTTGTCTCTATGAGATATCTGATATTTATTTAATAACAGTGCCCTTGTAGGTAAAAATCCAGAAATTGTTTGTTCTTGGACATATTCAAATAAAGCTAAAATATTGTTTGTAAGCAAGTCTATTAGCCACTACCTGCCTGACTAGGTGTACAAAAAGTACTTGTTCTGAGATAAATAGTCGGTAATGGATTTCATTAGCATTTTTTTTAAATATTCCCGAATATTGACAAAAATTAGATCTAATTAAATCAAGGCAAATACTAAAAACAAAAAATATCGGGGCGGTGCCGCCGGGGGGGGGGGGGGGGGGGGGGCAAAATAGAGACAACACAGAAAAAAAGTCAAAAAACAACGAAATAAAAAAAAATGTACAAAATTAAAGACATGTATATGTAAGGAACAGATTCTCTATAAATGTAACGGAAAGGAAAAGTAAGAGTGTATTAAAGAAATTGAGAAAAATTAAATAACAAGATAAAAGCAGGTTAAAATAAATGGATATGAGAAACAAGTAAAATAAAAGCACAATGAAGATATTGTTAAAATAACAGAATAGAGTAAAATTAAGAACAGAGTAAAAGCGAAGTAAAAGGCAGGATTAGAATAAAAACAGAGTGTAAACAAAACGTGATAGAAAAAAAACTGCTACTGGTAGCAACTATAATATTTTTTGGATAAATAGTTTTGTTGTGTACATCTTTCTAATTATTAATTGAATTTAATTTGTATTAAAAATACGATATTAAATTGCCAAAATCTAATGTGACTTGTTAGTTTTATTGAAGAACCAAAGAAAAAGAAGAAATGAAAACAGGAAATACCGAGGATTTTAAAGGGAATATTAAAAGTAAAGGATTATATTAAATAATACTTATTTTTTAAATACATTCGGCTGGCTCGTGCTATCATTTAAACCCCTTCATATATGTTTCTCATCCATAATATATTATACCACATTATTCACACAGATTTAAAAAAAATCAAAATTGATTTTAGCATTATTTTTTGTAATATAATCAATCATCATTCAATGAAAGTTGATTTAATACAAATTTAATACCAATGTGCATTAACCGATTATGCTACAGCACACAGTGCATTAACGACAAATTTTCGAACCAATATGTTACACTTTTCAAATTGATATATATATTGTTCCATTTTTTGATAACCATCTACTTTATTTTTACGGAATCTCAAATACAATAAATCCGGATTGGATGAGATACAGGTTCAAATTCTGGTAGCAACAACAATATTTTTCGATAACATTTAATTTGTATGTAAAATATCACAAACCTATGTTCTGAATAATTACAACTTCACAATAAGAATATGTTCTATTTTTTAGTTGCTACAGCGATCTGAAAATGCAACTTCATAACAAAAATGTGTTTTCCTTAATTAAGGCAGGATGGGGATGAAAATGTCACTTTTTACAAATGACAGGATAACATGATTATATAACTTTTATGCTATACAATACTTAATGTATGTTGAAGAAGATATATCTGAGGCTCTTTTAAAATACCAAAAACAATTGAATAGCATTGAGTTTTCCTTTTATTTAAATATCAATCAGATTAGTCAGATGGAACTTTTAACCCTACTCGTGGGGCTTAAAGTTCCAGGTATGGGGGTAAAAATTACCACCGGTACCAAAATCTTTTATTCGTTGTCCTGGAAAACCCGGCGTGCTAATCTATACCCATGTGCTGCTGTCTCTCTGATAACCGGATTTATGAATCTCTTCACATTCCAAAAAGGCAAAGATTTATTTTCCCTCATCACCAAATCAGTAGCTTGTTTCATAACGCTGATGGAAGTCTTTTCCCGCTCAGTTTTTCTCTTGTACATCCTTATTTTGCAAATAAAAAGAAACAAATGTGAGTCAACACATATAGTACCGGGAATGGAGTAGAAAATACCACCGCGGCACTTTTAACCCCATACCGAAATATCGAAACAAATATCAAATTATAAAACAAAGACAATCTATATGGCTAAAAATGCACTCTACATTTATAAATAAATATATAAATGAATTGGATAACTTACTTGTCATACACAGTAGAAGAAAATGTAGTCAAAAAACCAAAAATTGTGCAATTTTGAAATTAAACTCGCCAACCATAAAAACAAAGTATAGACGCGTGCACCTCCGACTAGCACATTTACTCGACAGACGAAGTGCGAAGCGAGGCAGAGGGGATATCACCACATCACTCGGTGTTCACATGTAATGTTTATGAGATATTTGTAATGCAACTTTCTTCCCGTGGCACTCTCATCCCCACCCAACCACAATTAAAGTTGTTTTAATTCACATTTACTTATTGATATATAGGTGTCTTGCGGACAATTTTTAAGTTTAATATTAAATAAAATAAAAACTACAATGTTATATATATATATCTCATATTTTATTTATACAAAATAGAGTTTTACGATGCGAATTTTACGTTTTATAAACAATATCGTCTAAATGCCGTCCATTTCATCTCAATCAATATACTCGTCTTTTAAATTCATTCAACAAAAAGTACTTTATATTCATAAAAACAGCCATTCTTTACACAACATAACACTATTTCAAAAAATAATAAATAATAATAATCATATTTGATAATTTTAAAATTCAATCCGCTCGACACATCACTCAAATGCTGGATAAAATCTCGCGTAAACGGGAAGTACCCAATCTATAAATAGATCATTCGTCCGATGGATACCTCTTAGTGGGCGTGCCATGTTTGGTTTACCAGATATCTGTTAAGACGTTATTTTAGATTTAGATCACTCTTCTGTTGATTAATTTGATCCAATGGTTTGCGCGCTATATAATTCTAGATATATGCTTTTATAGAATTATGTCTGCCATTTACTTACAAACCAAAATTTACATTATTTTATTCAATTACGGTGTTGAACTAATAATTCTTTGAAATATATTATCACAAATATAGTTATGGAAATTAAAACTGGCACGAAGTTGGTTATTCTATGTTTCAAGAGGTCGCATTGTGAATGACATGAGTTTAATTTAATTAAGTTTTCTCGGAGATTCGACTCGAGTGGGCTTAGTGACAGTGCAGAATTGTGCGCAAAGTGATTTATGAATCACCAGTCCATATTTTGCGCACTAATTAGAATGACGTATCCATTACACACATATCCAAACTGAATCTCAGAGATCAAAGTCGCGATGAGAAATCATCCTGGACACGGGCCTTAATGTGTAACAGTTAATCAAATTTTCTTTCAACATTATACTGATTTTTCAAAATTTTATTTTCGCTACATATAAAAATACATTTCATTTTTACTTTTTCAAAATACAATATTTCTACATATTTTTCTATCTTAACTGTTAATTTTTACAATCATTTATATTTATTTATGGATATATATTTTTTATTAACATTTCAAAAATAATCATAATATTTTCTTTTACTTCCTATATAAAATAAACAGTTATGTACTAGATTATTTACACCATGTTTTAGAGTTATTTATGTTTTAAATATTGTGACGTTTGAATTGACGAATGACGGAGCTCGGTTCGAGGACGGCGAGCAAGAAAACTTGACGGGGACAGGAGACCGAGGTGATATCCGTCGCGGTGGATTCAAGATTCAAGACAATATTTGAGTATATCGAAAAACACACAATTAGTGGAGACGAATTAGACACGAAGCTATTATATTATATGAAAAATATGGATGTATAGGTATTCGTCGCAATGAGATATCTATAATTTGTCTTAATAACAATGCCTTTGGAGGTAAAAATCCAGTAATTGTGTGTTCTGAGACATACTCAAGTATTGTTTATATAATATACTGGTCAAAACAAGAAATATATAAATAAATATAAAGATAAAGAATACAGCTTTCAATATCTCTAATAAAAATTTGATTCTCATTGATGACATCTATGCTGTTTCAGAGAAATGAATATCAAATTTCAGTCCATAGAATGTAGTAAGCGATAGTCAGCGAAGTTGGAGTTATTACTCAAAGTGTTTCTACATGGTAACAACTTCCAAAAATTTGATAAATATGAAGGTTGATTGGGTGGAATGGTCAACGTCATATTGTATAAAGTGATCACTTAAGCCAGCTGAAGACAGGTCGTAAGTCCTGTAATACCTATACTTCCATATTTCCCATATAATATAATATTTAGATTCGTCTCTATGAGATATCTATACTTTGTTTTGATTTAAAAGATGTTTGGGCCTTGAATCCACCCGCGTAAAAGGAGGAGACACTCCGCTGGGACTAGCGGGAAGGCTGCAAGCGAGCGATGGCTAATGGACCAGCTCAACCCACCGGAAGCATCAAGATGGCGCCTTGAAAATTTTTCAGTGGCGAGGGATTAATTTTGGGGACCACTTTATCCCATAGCAGCTGTTCCGGATTCGTAAAACATATTTTTGGCTCGTCTTGCAAATCGGCCACGACCCGAGTTATTTATACCTTTTCCCCGTCCAAATTCCCCAACCATTCCTTAATCCTTGTCTTGTCAGTGTGAAATGTGACCTTGATGTCAGCAGAAGTCAACGTGACCGATACTTGTTCGATCGCAACATCGCAATAGTATTCGCGGTGTGGATTTGTCAGCTCCAGTGCAACAGCACTGTAATTTGTGATATTGTGTTTGATCACTTAGTGTTTGTTTGTTTTTTGTTTGCCGCGAATGAAGTTGTGATATCGCCGTCTTCAATTGAAAGCAGAGATCTGCCCACCGCGTGCCGTTTGTGTGATCTCGGCGGCGACTGCGTTGGTGACGGAGGAGTCATATACAAGGTAAAGCGAGCGGTCCTTTAGAACTTTTAACTGGAATCCCTACCCATCATTGACCCATATCTCTTATATCCAGGTTCACTTATTTCCTTAATTTACCCCCCCTGCAGCGATTCCGATTTATTACCGGAATCGTTGTAATCCAATCCGCGGACGTGCGACCCGCAGATCGCGCAATTCGTTCGTTATCGGCGCAGAATTACGTTTTCTTTACATTTTGGTCCTTCGAGCCGAATTAATTAAACGGCTTACGTGTATTAGTATAGTTCAAAATTTTCTGGTTATATAATTATTATTAGAAAATAATAATCAGAAGACCTACTGGAAGTGTAAAAATTTGAAATCTTCGTTTAAAATTCTAACAAATTCGAAAATGTAACATTAGTATTTTGAAATATTAATAATTTGTAATACTCGCCAGTAAATCATTCGTTTCATTTATCGAATGAGCAAGGCCAGCCAACTTAATAAGTCATGGTTTAACTTCAGAGTCGAGTCGATAATTATTTATTTCTTGTTAGGTTTGCAAAACTGCTAGCAATAGTTGTTTCTTGTTCCTTAGAAAATGCAGCGAACCAATTGAGTAATGGTTCACCCACGGCGACAATCGTGGCTCGTTGCAGTTCACTTATCATTTCTAATCTTTCGACCAATACCGGTGAAGTGCCGGTCAGGGTGCAAGATGAAGTAGTGGGAGGCGACCCTTTGTTTTTGTATTGTTTGGACACGAATCGCAGTGCCAATATAAATATATTGTTTACGCAGTTTTATACTTGATAGGTAGGTCTGGTATAAAATTTGAATATATGTATTCTTTTTATGTGGATTTAAAAACAAAAAATAGACAGTTTTTCGGTTCGGACGGACTTTTACGGCGGCAATATAAAAACATTTTGTAGTATATATTTTCGGATTATCGGTTGTAAGAACGTTTTCGGAGGCTGGCCAGCAGAGTTAAGGACCACCCGACTACAAAGAGAGCGACATCGGCGTCTACCAGCACAGGTTCACTTAGGTTGGTGTGTTTTGGATTTGCATAGATTGAATTACTGTATTCAACATTACCTATAGAAAACCCAAGACTAGCTATCGAAGTATTTATGGCTACATAATTTGGTTCTTTGAACCGGATTTGGTTTTATATAAAAGAAATTGGTAAATGTAAATTTAATTTTCGTTAAAAATTTTCCATAATAACATGTTAATATAAATTTTGTTCGGTAAAAGATTTTCATAGCAACACATTGTTTGTTTATATAGATTTCGTATAAAAATGGCATTGACGGTACTACTGTATATTACGACTGGTTTAAAAATCTATGGTAATTTCAGCTCGGTTACGGATTTTGGAAAAAAAGTATACGTCATTATGTGACACAAACGTAGCAATTTTAAATGCTACTAATGATAAGGAGGTGATCAATTCCTATGAGGAGTTATTTATGGAAGCGGAAGAGATATATGATCAATTAAATGTGATATCCGCGGAATTTTGCTTTCACAAATACATGAAAAATTTATGTTCGAATACCGTCTATCTTACCTATAGATAATCAGCTGATGGATTTCTTGCGAAATTATTGTAATTTAATTGACACTGCTACGACTCAACCAGTTCATACCTCATTAGTCGGTACTCCGCTGGTTAATTTTGGTTCATACGCGGAACAAGGAAGAAAAATAGTACATATTGTAGATAATTTTAAAGGCGGCGATAATAACCACAGCGGTTCAAATAATACAAATAAACGGTTCTCGGGCCACACACTTGATGATTGTTTTAAATTCGGTAAACTAACTAATGACAGTCGCAAGGATTGGATCAGAAACAAATATTTGCGCTACAAATGCTTTGGAACACTTATAGTTCCTTGTCATCAATACGGAAATATCGGCCACAACAAATGTACGGATAACGCTTCGGTAGGAAAAAAGTGAACTTTTCATCCACCCACTCGCATTGGTTCACCGAGAAGACATGCTCTTGCAATTCGTGGACGGCGAGAGGATTCACGATATCGCAACAACAAAGAGAGGCGCGTCACAAATGCCCTACAAAGCAATAGACTGGAGTGCAATCATGTCAGCATTATTTAGAATAGCAATTACAGAGTAGTAATGTCGCATCGCTACCAAAATTATCGGATAACATTTTTTTACGCAATGCTATTGTTAAAGTTAATACTTCACGACATGACTTTGTACATGCGCGGGTTTTATTGGAACTCGGTTTGCAGATTACGATTATTAGAAGTGACATGATTAGGATTAAAGAGACATTACTCTCAAACCCCTTAAGTAGATATTAACGGAATACAATTTATTGATTTGTGGCGTTTTGTAATGGTTTATTTTAAATCGTAGATTAGATATTTGTTCCGGCAATATTACAATTTCGGATGACGGTTAACTTCAGAGATCGGAAATGGACATAATTTTTGATTGCGACATTTTAATTGATTTAAGGTTCAGGGGGACCTTTTGCTTTAGGTACAATATTTGATTTTGCTATTTTCGGACCAGGGAAAACTATAAAATTTGACAACTCGATGTTAAATGATAATTCGGAAGGTTTCTCGTGTGTTTACTCTTTTGTTTGTCCACACCCGGAGAAAAGTTATACGTCAGAATAAAGAAGATGAAGGAATCAAATCGTGCAATTATAATGTCGGGAACTTGATGTAGAATTTGTATAAAATAGTGTAAATAATATGTTAAACTAGTGTTTTTTCTGCACAACACTATTTCCATCCACCCAAGCCAGCCATTCTGACGTTAAACACACATCCACCCACAAACTGAGCTTAGCCGGTGGCGGCGCCCCAGCGTTCGATCCGCCGGAAGCAGATCGCAACGTAACAATATATTTATGTAATTTTCTATAAAAAATATTAACCATTCTTGTTCAATAATATGTCTGTATGGATATTCTATAATATTATATCCGATAATTAAAATATTATAAAACTAGTTTTTATAATATTGTTGTTGTACACGGTATCGTATAAATATATTTAAAACAATATATTAAATGTGCCATTTAGAATCTTCCGAAACATAAACACCTGTCAAGTTCATTCTGGAAACAACACCATCCTCGCTGAAATGAATTATTTATAAAGACATACAGAAAAAATCTATTTATCGAAAAAATATTTGGTTACTATAGGGGTTCGAACCTGCACCTTTTTCTATACGGGCACAAGTATATATTCCACTACATCAATCAATTACATTTAAGACAAATTTGGAACTTATGTTCTGTATATGTTTATAATTGATACATCTATTATTTCGTTACTAAGCGTGATAATGATTTAATTTCTGAAAATTCCAACAAAGTCCCAAGCTGGTCGGGATGTTTGAATTGGAAGAAATTAAGATCATTAATCAATTATATATTTATTATTACATACAAAATATATGATTCACCTTAAGTACATTATTTTCTAATGTATTTGGTACGTTGTTGAAATATAAAGGTCAAAAGACGATTTTGGTCACAAAAGGTCGGATGCGACCCTTAGCTCACCAGTTGACTAGCACTGATAATTTATAGCTGGCACGGTAGTCATTTGCAAAAAAAAGGACGTGACATCAAACAATTTTCTTCCAAGTGATAGATCGCAAGAAGGAGACAAATAATGAAACATTCCGTTTAAACCGGTGGCATAAAAAATATATATGCTTATTATAGCAGGAGTGATTAGAATTCGGAGACAAAAGTGTTCGTGAATGTCGACAGTGGTGTCTGGTGCTTTAAATGTACTGATGTAAATTTTTTTTTATTTAAATACAATACCAAAAAAAATTTAATTAATTAAAAAGTATTAAACGTCAAACACTTCTAATGATACGAGCGATTAGTAGGTATAGTGTCCACATATTTAGAATAAAACAATATTGTAATTATTAAGGAGAACACATTCTTATTTTGATGTTGTAATTATTCAAACTATAGGTCTGTGATGTTTTAACTACTAATTTTAATACTTATTCAAAGGTATTTGAGATTCCGTAAACACAATGTAGATGGCTTTCAAATAATGGAACGATAGATGTATTAATTTGAAAAAGTGTAACATATAGGTTCGAAAATTTGTGGTCAAAAATACTGTCGCTGTAGCATAGTTGGTAATGCACGTTTCCTGTATTGGAAAAGAGATTCAGGTTCGAATCCCGGTGGTGCAACAACAATATTTTTCGATAAAATTGATTTTATATGTATATCTTTGTAATTAATACATTTAATTAGTATTTAATATTGTAATAGCCTGGCACTGATTTGTCACTTAGACGTTCTTTTTTTTTAAATCGATTTTTTTATAAAAAAATACAAATGCGTACACGGAATACATGTCACATCAATATTCTTAATTACTTACTAACCGTCATATATATCTTTCTTACCATTCTCTTCTCATTCATCCGTTCCACATGACCGGTCATATTACGGATTACATGTGACGGTATATTCCGGTCATATGACCAAACCACCTAAAAGGTCCTTTCTTAATCTTACTCTCAATACTAAGATCAGCTTTACATTCTTTCCTTATTTCTTCATTCTTTACTCTGTCATAAATGGATTTGTCACATATTCGCCTAAGTGATCTCATTTCCACTGAATTCAGAACACTTTCGTTCCTCTTCTGCCAGCTCCAGGTCTCACTTCCATACATTAGTGTCGGTACCAGGACTCCATTGTGAACCGCTAGTCTTGCCTCGGTTGACAAGTTCCCATTAGCCATAATTTCATTCAAAGCGCCTTTCATTTTATTCCCTACAGTCACCCTCCATTCGATATCTTTCTCAGTCTTTCCGTTTCTATCAAACATACTTCCCAAATACACAAACTCATCTACTTCTTCCAAACATTCATTACCTACAAGTATGATGCATGTTGTCTTGACCATAAAGTATGTACTATGTAAATTAGACTTACTTGATGGTCTTCTGGAACGAGGCGCGTACCCCCGACCACTAGATCACTAGGCCAGCGTCTTAACTACTGGACAGACAGGCTTGAACTCGATGCATTAAGCCTATTTTATATCGTTTGATGAATAATATTTATTGATTGATAAAAAATGAAGAAATTGAACAAAACATTTTTAAGATTCCATTAAGTTGAAAATTAAATCGATATTTGTTATTAATTACGATGGCATGCAGTGGAGTTTGAAAATATTTTGAAGAACGAATATACCAAAAAATTTGTTATAAAAAAGGCACAACTAATTAAGTTTTGTGGTTGAAAATTGGTTTTTAGACGAAATTTTGATGAGAATAAGAAGATATTAAAGATTATGAAAATTTAGGTATTTTAGAAGATTAATTTAAAATTGGTTTATTAAAATTTAAAAATAAGATTTTTTACAAGTTGCCCAGCTTTTTTGCATGAATAAAATGTTTTAATAAGGTAATGTAGTGCCATTTGAGTTGAATTTCCGTACCTAACCTAGGTAAATATATCCACTGTTGGGAGAACACATTCTTATTGTGAAGTTGTAATTATTCAGAACATAGGTCTGTGATATTTTAAAATAAAAATAATGGAACGATTAAATGTATTAATATCAAAAAGGTAACATATAGGTTCGAAAATTATCGCTAAAAATATTTTCGCTGTAGCATAGTTGGATAATACACCTTCCCCGATTAGGAAAGTGATCCCGGTTCGAATCCCGGTGGCGCAACAACAAATATATTTTTCGATAAAATTGATTTTATATGTATATCTTTCTAATTAATATATTTAATTCATATTTAAAATATATCAACGGTCAATACCCTGTACATGTTTCGAGAGTAGCCTCGTAAAGAAGTTCACGCAGTTCACCAGTCGGTTATTCATTTATGATCATAGCCAATCATGCTCACCAGACAAAATTGTATAATAATTACATTTTCAAATTGATCTCTTTGCTTTAATATCGGTAATACATGACGTTGAAGTGCACCGAGACAGTTAACCGGTTGACCATCCAGGGACGTATACATTCGCACTTAAATATTTCCTAAGCCTGCTACGTGATTATTTTTTTCATGACTTCTTTAGAGATTTCATCACTCACCTTACATTTTTATATTGTTGATTTTATAGATTCAGAGCACATCGTTCCTTGATATTTAAGTCACTGAAAAAATGCAGAGCTGCCACCGGGACATGATCGCGGAGTTATGTCGATAGAATGCTTTCTCAACTGACGTATAACAGCCTCGTTAATTTTGTCAGATTTGTTCTATGTATCATCAATAGCACATTTATGTTTTTTGATTTTCTACATAAAAAACATGTTTTTAAAATGCTGTTTTTCGGATTAACTTTTAACCCTCCTGGGTAATGCTAGAACAGTCTATTTTTATAACCATATATTATAAGGATTTTTTTGAACACAAATATCGTTAAATTTAAACGAAAATTTCTAGTTTAATTAGAGATGTTGCGATTATTCAGAAAATATTATTCTTTTATAATTAAACCAAAGTAAGTATAACGTAAAAAATAGTGAATTAATATTTTAAGATTTATTAAATATTACATAATTTTTTAACCGGTTTCACTTTAGGTTTATTGATTTTTTTAATAGTGAGTACAATATTTTATTTAAACAATTTTTTAATCTAACGTATAGGTGCTCGTAAAAACAAAGTATCTTAGATTAAAAACAACCTTTTGAATAATTTGATTAGAAAGCAACACAACTTTCCAAAAAAAAAAAACAGTAATTCAGATCGCCATTCATTAGTAACGTACGTCCTTACCCTACCCAAAACAATATAAGCTTGTACTACGAGCACAGCGACCCTCACCCTACGAAATAATTAAATTAACGAAAATAACCCGAATAAACAACCCGCGCTTGCGTAGATTAATAAAAAGGTTAATAATTTTAATTGTTACATACCAAGAAATAGACTTTGTAACAATTATACATTTATTACCAGGAGCGTGAAGTACATACGAGCAAAAAAGCTGTGATAAATAAAAATTTGGGAAACAAAGATAAATTTAAAAAATGGATTAACATTAACGAAAACATTATTTTGCAATTAGTGTCATCTGTGTACCAGTAAAAACTTTAATTTCTTAGTACTAAAAACTCACCGCAACTCACCGCTGAACTCATGGTGCTCTTTTTTTATTCGCCGCATCGTGCTATTTACATTACTCAGTTTTGTCTTTAAGCTTGTGAATTACTCAAGTCATATAAATGACTATTTACTGAATTAAAAATTCCTTTCGGTTGATCCGTTTTATATGGAATCGTCACCTATGTTGTTTTTTAACAGAATAATATTAGAAAGGGTTACAACTGCGTGCAAATAATTGAAGTGTCTACTTTCTCTTTTACTTATTCGGACGGCGGTTTCTCTTCACGGGCGGAGATCGACATCATCTTTGATTGTGACATTTTGGGACAAATAATTATTTTAGGTATGGGCGGACCCTATGCGTTGGGTACCATATTTAACTTCTCACTTTTCGGGCCTGATTAGACTGCAATTTTAGTGCAATTCCGGTGTCAAATTGTCTGATCTAAACATTTTTCGGATATTTCTCTGCTGAATGCGGTGGAGAAATTTTGGCGTTCGGAAGAACCGCCAAAAATAACGGTATCAAACCCAGTGGGCGAGGAATATAAACGGCTCTTCGCATCAACCACGTCACGTGGTATAGATGATGGCAAATACGTGGTTCGAGTCTTCCACTTTTATTTGACCATTCAAAGCAAACGGCTTTGAAGCCTGAATTTGGTAAATAGTATGTACAATTTTTGACGGAATATGCTAAACGCATGACGGTTTCTAATTTTAATATGAATTCGGATAAAGAACATTACTTTCTTGCACATCACGGTGTTTTCAAAAAATCGAGGGATATTATTAGATTCGGGTAGTTTTTTTATGGTAGTGTACTGACTAGTACCGGAGTTTCTCTGAATGATTGCTTGCATTTGGGCGGGATACTTCAGAATGATATCACGGAGATAACTATTAATTTTTGGTGGCCGCGCTTTGTTTTCACAACGGATGTAAAAATGATGTTTCGCCAAATCTGGATTTACCATGAAGATCGGCAGTACCAGTTGATATACTAGAGATCGTCATCGTCAGAACCTTAACGCATATATGAATTAACGACTACTACTTATGGTCTAAAATCAAGTCCATTCGTAGCAATACGTTGTCTCCATCAATTAGCTTATGATAAGAAAAAAAAAGCTCGGGGCGGCTCAGATTTTATTTAAATCGAGTTATGTCGATGACTTAAACGGTGGCGCTGACACTCTGAATGAAGCTCGTGAACTAAAAGACGAGCTGGTGGAACTTATGAGCCGGTTTAATAAAGATTTTGTGTATTCAATGAAATCCCATTTCGGATAATTTCGCTTATCGGGTAAATTTAAATGCAGAGAATACGGTAACTATTATTATTAACGGAGTATTTTGTCTATGGTGGCCAGATTATATGACTCACTCGGTTGGATTTGCCAGATTGTTTTTAAAATTAACTTTTATTAGAATCACTACTAAATAAATAACTTACGTATAATGGACTGGGATGCTCCAGCACCTGCTAAAATTATTTTGGAACTTCGAGAAATATTGTTGAATTTGCCTAACGTACAGCGGTTATCTATACCTAGGCGTTTGAAACCGAACAGACAAGCGCGTTATACGCTCCATGGTTTTTGCGATGGCTCTTTGCTAGGTTACGCCGCTGCGGTATACATTCGGTCGGGACAGAATAACGGCAGCGTTCTCGTATGGTTTTTTGATAAGAACAATGTACTTCGGATCGATGGTCAAACTGGAGCTTCGGAGCTGCCATATGATGTTCGACATCAGATTTTATTGCCAAAATTAGTAACCAAGATAGGGCTTGGTAAGGGGGCGGGATGTTTACGCGCTTTCATACTTCAATAGGTAGGCCTGCTATAAAATTTTGAATATGTGTATTCTTTTTGTGTGGATTTAAAAACAGAAAACAAAAGCGAATCTGCTACTGGAATAGACAGTTTTTCGGTTCGGACGGACTTATTTACAGCGGCAATATGAAAACATTTTGTATTTTATATTATAACGTTACGAATCGCCAAGTGCTAATTTCGATGTTGGCCGCTAGGATCGCGACCGTGGTTTCGATTGTCAGACTAGCGCCAACAGGTACGTAGTTCATTTCTATTCGCGCTTCGAGCTGGGAAGTTCAGACTGTTCCCGCTATTCTGTGAACTCGTATTAAGAAGATACGCAGAGGATGAAGCCCTATTAAAGGATCCAGGCGCAGAGCCAACACCTGGGAGGGGCGTATGGACGTTGTGCCATGGAAAATAATTAAAGGGTGAAATCCATATAACTAATCGATTTTACAACGCACTCATTTCTAGCATTACGAATCCTAATTGAATCGTAGAAGTTTATATTGTTTCAGGAAATGATAAAATTTCCCTTCTTTTATTTCCTTAATTTATTTACTTCTTTTATTTACTTATTTTCTTTACTTTTTGACTTTTTGACTTCTTCACTACTTCACATTACGTCTTCTTCTCATCACCTCTTGACAATTACTCATCATAGTCCACCTGGGAGAAGAAGATTCGTGCATGTACCGCCAGTTGAAGGAGTCTTCTGATAAATTGCCAGGCACTCGAAAACAACGGTGGATGCTGCTCTCAGGACACCAAAATAGAAGATTTTAATGATTTTTTACGGCAGAAGCTAAAGGAATCGTCCAAGGTCGACGTATTTTTGTAAAATATTATTATTGTCGTCGCCGCCTAGTATGTAACTCCGAAATTTAATTTAATTTTTATTCATTAAAAAAATAAAATTATTCTCGTAGTTTTCTGTTCTTTTTAAACTCTGAACAAAATTTAATGTAGAATTTACTGACTCTTTTATTATTCTCTTTCATGTTTTACTGGTTTTTTTTAAAGTTTATTTTCCCAGAAAATGGTCAAGGTGGATCTAGACATCATGGTAAGTAGGTAGCATCTGATTCACGATCTCACAATTCATGCTTTCCGTTGTTACTAGTCGGTGGAGGATAGTCCACCAGTACACACCTCACAATATTTTCGGATTATTTGTTGTGAGAAAGTTTTCGGAGGTTCGCCAGCAGAGTTAAGGACTACCGGACTACAAGGAGAGCGACATCGGCGTCTACCAGCCCAGGTTCACAAAGGTTTATCTATTTTGGATTTGCATAGATTGAATTACTGTATTCATCATTACCTATAGAAAACCCAAGACTAGCTATCGAAGTATTTACAGCTACTTATTTTATTTTATTTATTTTGAGATGAGTGAAAAAAAGATCATCATATATATTAAAGTTATAAGCCCTATTTTGTGAAGTTTATATGTTAGCACGTAGACACACAGCAGGATCAATAATTAGGGGCTTTGCCGCAAGATATCTGGGTATTTTTTAATTTTGCCAGACGGCCGAAGGCCGACGTAAACTTTTCGCCCTGAACACTTTTTTCCGTTTCCGTTTAACGAATTTCTAGCTGTTTTTTATTTTTATTTAGCCTAACTTGAGCATTTTCGCTCGCGGCTCTGCGAGTTTAGAAGCGATAATTATTTTTAAATATTTAGGCGACGGCCCGCGGCCGACTGCATCGCCGTGTGTACTTTTTAAATTTCTTATTTTTCTAATTTCGAAAAAAGTCGATTTTAAGAATATTATTTATTTAAATGGATATAAATATTATACGCCTGTATGTTGGCAATAGCTATAACGCGCAGTTAATAATTTGAATAAAAGAGATATGAGTTTTAGTTTAACACTTATGTTTTTAAACCGTCTGGAGATTTAAGATTGGAGTTTTTAGTATACAACAGGAGTTTATATATTATTATAGCTCTTTATATGAATTTATATGGACACTGGGTTTTTTGATTATATTGGTTAGTTTAAATGCAATTTTATTTTTGAAAAATTACACTGATAACCGATGTATTATGCATTTAAAAAAATGATTTCATATTTATATCACTTCTTATGTTGCCAACACACTGGGTTTTTTGATTATTTTGGTTAGTTTAAGTGCAATTCTAAAAATGAAATTTTTATTTTATTATTTTCTATCTAAACACTTTTTATAGTTTTATTAGGTTTATTGGAGATTTTAATATTTTTTTTTCTTCTGCTAATTGACAACAGAGAACAGCGTCTCTGCAGAATACGTCTGATACCGGGCGGTAGCCGTTATGGGTACGATTTTGAATAAATATTAATATTTCTTACAATAAACAAAATAAACAACTTATGAATTAATTTTAAATGTTTTTTTTTATGTAAACACATTTTTGAAATAGAGCGCACGAGTAGGCGTTTAAAGATTTTTAAATTTCAGAACGATTAAAAATTCAATTTTAAAATCAATTCATTTGAAATTTTTCCGCGATGTTTTCTTCATGGCCGGCCGGCTGAAGAAATTTGTTTTTTTTAACTTTTATCGATAAGAGTGCTATTTTTATTATTATTTACACGATAAAAATCATCATAATCATCATCATCGTTTAAATCGCCACCTTCTTTGATTTTCACAAACGACGTAGAGGATAGTACGCCGCACAGTGCAGATAATTGGAATGCTGTCTCTTGAATCGTACTGAACACATATGTCCAGTATGCGTATTATTATTTTTATTGGAAAATTATAAGACGCCAGGAAATTATAAACCGCTGGGAAATTATAAGACGCTAGGAAATTATAAGAAGCTGGGAATTTATAAGACGCCAGGAAATTATAAGAAGCTGGGAAATTATAAGACGCTAGGAAATTATAAGAAGCTGGGAATTTATAAGACGCCAGGAAATTATAAGAAGCTGGGAAATTATAAACTGCCAGAAAATTATAAGAAGCTGGGAAATTATAAGAAGCTGGGAAATTATAAGATCCTGGGAAATTATAAGCTGCCAGGAAATTATAAGATGCTGGGAAATTATAAGATGCCAGGAAATTATAAGAAGCTGGGAAATTATAAGACGCCAGGAAATTATAAGAAGCTGGGAAATTATAAGCCGCCAGGAAATTATAAGAAGCTGGGAAATTATAAACTGCCAGAAAATTATAAGAAGCTGGGAAATTATAAGAAGCTGGGAAATTATAAGACGCCAGGAAATTATATGAAGCTGGGAAATTATATAATTAATTATATATAAATTCTCATTTTTTTATTTTATTTTATTATTAAAACCGGGTTTTGTACATAAAACATTTTTATCGTGTAAATAATAATAAAAATTATCATCATCGTTTAATCGGCACCTTCTTCTTTGATTTTCACAAACGACGTAGAGGATAGTACGCCGCACAGTGCAGATAAATGGAATGCTGCCTCTTGAATTGTATTGAACACCTATTATTATTTTTAAATTAAAAATAGTATGAAAGAGTGTTTTGCGTCTTGCAAGTCTTATTAAACATATCGTGTTTGTATTATTTTTCGAAAAAAGTCGATTTTAAGAATATTATTTATTTAAATGGATATAAATATTATACGCCTGTGTGTTGGCAATAGTTATAACGCACAGTTAATAATTTGAATGAAAGAGATATTACCTTGTACACGTTATGATTTTATCTTTGAGTTTTAGTTTAATACTTATGTTTTTAAACCGTCTGGAGATTTAAGATTGGAGTTTTTAGTATACAACAGGAGTTTATATATTATTATAGCTCTATTTATGAATTTATATGAACACTGGGTTTTTTTATTATATTGGTTAGTTTAAGTGCGATTTTAATTTTGAAAAATTCCACTGATAGCGGAAAGTATTATGCATTTAAAAAATATATATATATTTCTATCACTTTTTCTGTTGCTAACACACTGGGTTTTTTGATTATTTTGGTTAGTTTATGTGCAATTTAAAAAATATAATTTAGTTTAATAAATACGTTTGACATATTATAAAAAACAAAATAAACAGCTTATGAATTAATTTTAAATGTTTTTTTTTATGTAAACATATTTTTGAAATAGATCGCACGAGTAGGCGTTTAAAGATTTTGAAATTTCAGAAGGATAAAAAAGTCAATTTTAAAATTATTAATTTGAAATTTTTCCGCGATGTTTTCTTCATGGCCGGCCTGCTGTAGAAATTTGTTTTTTTAACTTTTACCGATAAGAGTGCTATTTTTATTATTATTTACACGATAAAAATTCAAAATAGTATGAATATTTTGAAAAGAGTTAAACATATCGTTTGTTATTTAAATGGATATAAATGTGGAACGCCTGTGAGTCCGCAATAGGTGTAACGTTGGAGTTGAAATGTAATTTATTCACAGGCGTACAGTTTGTTTATAGACGTTTAATACTTAATTTTCTTAGTAAATCAGTATAAACTGCTTATTTACTTATTTACTTACCATCACACAGTTTCTCCGCGGAGGTAGGCAGAGAAGATAGAGCGCCATACTCTTCTGCCCTGACATACAATTCTGGCCTCATTCACATTCATACATCTTCTCATACAAGCTCGCCGATTGTTGAGGCTTCTAACAGAAGCATCCTCCATTAACTGGTTTACCTGGTCGTGCCAAGTCTTCCACGGACGTCCTCTATTTCTGGAGCCATCAACACTTGATCATATTGGTTAGTTTGAGTGCGATTTTAATTTTTAAAATTCCACTGATAGCATTAAAAAAAAGGATTTTATATTTCTATCGCTTCTTCCGTTGCCACCACACTGGGTTTTTTTAATGCATTTTTAAAAAAATGATTTCATATTTCTATCACTTCTTCTGTTGCCACCATACTGAGTTTTTGATTATATTGGTTAGTTCAAGTGAGATTTTAATTTTGAAAAATTCTACCAATAGGTGAATATGATACGCATTCAATAACATGTACTGATTTATTCATTTTCTTCTTTTTCTTCTTATTTTCCTATCAAAACACATTTTATATCTTAAGTGTATTAGAGATTTTTTTTATTCTGCAAATTGACAACAGAGTACTGCGTCTCTGCAGGATACGTCTGCTACCGGGCGGTATATATTAAAATAATAAGCCCTATTTTGCTATGTTTATATGTAACCGATTTTGTCACACACGTTTTGGTTAATTTTTCAGTTATTAGGCGTTCTATTCGCATTCTGACATTTTTCCCAGACGTATAAAGGTTCATTGTGTCTTTAAAACCTTTTTTTTTATTCTTCTTCTTCTCCTCTATCTGTTACAACTCTTTTAGTTACGTGATTTTTTGAAAATTTAACTTTTTAATTAGCCTAACTTTTTTTTCATTCGCTTATAAGTCTGCGAGTTTAAGAGCTAAAATCACTTTAATATTTTTTGGCAATTGCCACTGATGGGCAGTAAAATTTCACACTTTTTTTAAAATTCTTCTTCTTCTAATTTTTTTGTGAAGCCTGATTTAGTTAAATTTCGTATTTTTGAGATTTTCTCTGCGAGTTTACTATCAAAATATAATTTTATTGGATCTGTGCATACATCACACAATGAACTATAATTTATTTTTGTATTTGTAAACTTCTATTAAGCGTTAACGTTTAAAATTCACCTATAAATTGTAAAAAACGCGTTTTTTTTTGCAAAAAATGTATGAACCTGCTTAGATACGCTTAAAATGCCTAAATACTAAAACAATTTACCCCGATTTATGTTAATCTCGCGACCGCGCGAGGAAAAACAAATACAACCATATTTATGTTATTTACATACGGAACGATGACAAACTTTACGATTTATGAAAAATGTCGATTTTCACATGAGAAAATAAACATTTTTACATTTGAAAACAATCTCTATACACTATGCGGTATGAACCGGTCTTTAAAAAATACCGTAATAATGGAGATATCAACGCGTTTATGCACCCTGAAGAAAAATATTAACCCAATACGTATTAAAAATAGTATTTTTACATAATTATGTTTTAATATTATTTCATTTTAATCAAAAATGTCGATTTTCACATGAAAAATTAAACATTCTTAGGTTTAAAATCAATCTCTCCAGTCTGTGCAGTATGAACTGATCATTTAAAAATAGTCTAAAAATACAGATATCGGTTCATTTAACCACCATGAAGTGAAATATAAGCCGAATCCGAATTAAAAATAGTGTTTTTATTTAAATATGTATAATGTTATTTTACGACATTATAAAAATTGAATTTGGTGTTTTTTTTACAACTTTGAAACATAGATGTCAGTATACATGCCGTTTCAGTTATTATTATTTTTGTACATTGGATACTCGATTTTATATTAAATAATTTTAGTAAAGCAAATATGTTTTTACAATATACCGAACAAAATAGTATTTTCAGATTTTCTACTATTAATATTTCTTAATAAATATAATTTAGTTTTCTCAAAAGGGTGGAGAATATTTTTTAAATAATGTTTAAAAATTATTAAAAAGGATTAAAAAGTCAATTTTCAAAATGAAATTTTTTCACGATGTTTTTTTCATGGCCGTTTGTTTTTTTTAACTTTTATCGATAAGAGTAGTATTTTTATTATTATTTACACGATAAAAATCATCAACATAATTTAGTGAAATTTCATGTTTTTGAGCTTTATTCTGCAAGTTGACGACCAAAATATAATTTTATCGCATCTGCGCATACATCACAATGGACTATAATTTATTTTCGTATTTGTAAGGTTCTATCGTTTAAAATTCACCTTTAAAATCTAAAAAACGCGTATTTTTTTTTTTAAATCGACGTACCTACCTACATACGAATGAAATGTAGAAAAAGCTTGATTTTTTGCAGACGTATAAATCAAACGCAACTCCTCATATTTTCAAGCAATAACCGAGGGCTGTGATTGGTCAATCCTCTTATTGGTCATTTTTCATAAATGGCTGCCTAAAAATTAAATAAACAGCTGTTTTACCGGTCATTATTGCAGTGCGTAATTTTTGCGCAATTTTTTTTTTGACGTTTCAAATGTATGACTTTATTTCGACTCGGCATTGTAATAAACAGCTGTTGCTTTTCGCGCGATTTTTTATGTCACGTATCGACATCCAGATTTCACAGCTTACAATAGTCATAGATATTTTATATTTTCCCGCACAAGATAAAATTGATGATTTCACTCCGGAATTTGGTTAATTATAGTGAAATACATACAATATACATAGAAAAAATTTCTATATGTTTTTTTTCGATTTTTATAGGTTAAGTCTAGAATGACACAATGGTGATTTTTCAAATGCGTTAAAGTCATAGTTTAAATGCGGCCGAAGGAGTTTGTTCTTTTACGCGTCTGTTATTCAATATTTAAATTGAACAGTTCTGGTGATAAACCTGTAACTTACTTACTTACCTACCATCACGCCGTTTCTCCGCGGGGGTAGGCAGAGAGGATAGAGCGCCACATTCTTCTGTCCTGACACATAATTCTCGCCTCATCCACATTCATACATCTTCTCATACAAGCTCGATGAGTGATGGATTATTATTCTTCTTTTTTATTTTTCTTCTTCTTTTCCTGTCAAATCACTTTTTAGGGTTTTGTCAATGAGTATTAACATTTTTTTTTAAATCCTGGGGAGATGGGTTGTTAGTTGTGTACGTTGGCTCTGTTTTTTCCAATTTGGGATACCGAGAAGAGTTGTATTTTTTTTTACGTGATAAGTAATCTAACCTAACCCTTCTCAAAAATTAATAGGCCTTTGACTCTCTTGGGTTATTAGTTGTGAACGTCGGCTGTCGCTTTTGAAAAATCGACGTACCTACCTTCACACGAATAAAATGTAGAAAAGCTTGATTTTTTGTAGACCTATTAATCAAACGCAACCGTCTATATTTTCAAGCGATAACCGAGGGCTCTTATTGGAGGGGTTCTGATTCGTTGGTTTAAAAAATGGCTTCTGAAAACTGTGAATAATCAGCTGTTTTACCTGTACCATAATTTTAGCGCACTTTTTTTGACGTTTTAAATTTTCACTAAATGGTTGCTGAATAAACATGTGTTTTATGTCATTCAATTTAACCTTAAACTTTGACTTTGACGTTTCTGGTCGGCCATGTTTAATTTATGAGCCAAGAAATGAATTCGATAGAGGGCAGTAAGATGTCGAAATGATTCTTCGGAAAAAGTGTAAAAATCGTACACGTGGTTTAAAAACAAAATGGATGCCTCAATATAGATAATATTGGTTTTTTGATTATATTAGTTACTTTAAGTGCGATTTTAATTTTTTAAAATGCTACTGATAGCTAAACGCATTGCGCATAGCATTACGTATTGAGATTTAAGCTTTTCAACTTCTTCCTCTTCTTATAATTTTATAAAGTATATTGACGAATTTAATTATTTTTTTAATTCTGTAAATTGACAACAGAGTACTGCGTCTTTGCAAGAATTGATTGAACATATATATGTGTAATTTTGATAGTTATATTTTTTTAAATATGAGGTTAAATAGTAAAGACATACTTAAAAATACACAAAGGCAACTTGATAAAGTGACTAACCAAGATTTGTGTGTTTCAATTTGAATCCCAGTAGTAGTAATTTTACTCGGCAAAAAATATAATAATAATATATTTCAAATGTTAAGTAAATTTGTTAAGTGTAAATCTAAAAATGTAAAATTACATAATTATTTGAATTATATATGTAATACAACATAAGCCGACAAGTGTATCTAACTTTACCGCTAATATTTATTGTGTTTAAATTTGCATAACACGTAAAGTAAATTTAATTTTCTTCGCTACGAACAATGGCAAACGTAATGATAACAGTTGTTAACTTAGGTCTACTAAATAAACTAAATTTTTAAATTCATGATCAAAAATATGGTAATTATAGGTACACACACTTCATATTTTCATTATAAAATAATGCAAAAAACAAAAATATAATATTCTAGACTCATATAGCATCATATATAAAACTATAGTACTACCAGTGGTCATTTATAGTTGTAAAACTTGGTGCCTAACCCAAATCGAAGAAAACAAATTAGCAGTTTTTGAGAGTAAAATATTAAGAAATTTATGGACCTACATAAAAACCTACATGATAAACATGAATTATAAGCTCAAAAATTTAATTGAAAGAAACAATTGTCAGATTCTGTAGGTCTCAAAGACTGCGATAGAAAGAATGCCAGATAACAGGATACCGAAGATCATGACACAGTGGATACTCCAATGAAAGTGACCTAAAGGCAGGCTAAGAAAGGACTGACAGTGAGAAAGAAGACTGAAGTAGGATAGGAGGGTCTGAGAACTGGACAAGAATGGCCAGGGATAGGAGTCGTTGGAGAGCACTCGTGGAGGAGGCCAAATCCTACGCTGGAATGTAGTGCCGTGGAAGAAGATAAAGAAGAATTCATGTAGCATCGTGGACATCGTGATCATTTTTTTCGCTTCTATTGCGTGAATTGCTTGCCTCCACTCTTTGCGATTCTGGGTCCTTTTTAGTGCAAGGTGTAGCAAGACTCATTTCTCGATCTGTCCATATTGTTGGAGATCGATCTCCTTCTCTTAGTTTTTGTACATTCCCAGTGATCACTAACTTTTTTCTAACATACCCAAAGTACGCAACAATTATTTACCTGTTGCAGAGAGCCTTTTTCTCAGAATTTATTGATAGTCTACAAGAGCTATGGAGAATTCCCGGGTTTTAGCTAGTAAAATGTTTCTTGAGTAAAATATTTCACTAATACTTTATCAAATATAAATGAGATTTTCAAAACCTTTCCTTTTATTAATAGTAATTATTTATTCTCAGTACCAGCAGATTTTCAAAAAGAAAATACATTTTGTTCCACAAATTGTAAGTTAAATGGATTTTTATGGTATAAAATTAATATTTAATAATCTATTAAATAATATACCTAAATGGAAAGTATTTGAAACACCTTTTGATTTAATTGCTGGCGATTTAGAACAACAAAATACTCTACAACGGTAGCTTTAATGTTGCAGACGAATTAAAGTTTTTACATTTTAAAACAGATACAATAAAATCAATCATATAAAAAAAAATTGTTAATTAGTGATAGATAAAAAAATCTGCGTACGTAGGTACATACAATATGTTCTTGTATTAAATATGAAATTCTAATTATTGATTATTAATATAATTAAATACATTAAGACTAATAGAATATATGTTATAGTAAAGTTTAATATAAATTAAAATATAACTACCCCCTATATATCAAAATAATATTTTATGAAAAAATGTTCCCGATAATAGGATATAATACTTCTCCGCATTGTTTTTATTTTATACCAATAAATCGCGCGTTTGAAGAATTCTTGTAAAAAAATATTGTATATATATTTTTATTTTTATTATATATAACTACTGATGATTAAATTATATCAATCGTTATATATATTAACGTTACAATGGGTACTACCCTCGAGTAGCATTCATCACCACAAGTCACGTCTACAAATGCTGCCACAACCTGATCCTCATGATTCTAATGGGAAGAATACTTATACCGGATATTGCTGCATACATTTTTCGTATCATAATTGAATATATCGATTTATAATAAACACGGATGTCGCCCGATATACTACAAGTGAGTATTATGTTCCAGGCCGATTTTGTTTGGCCGGCATTTGGGTTTGGCAATTATTTGACCATTTTAATTTGGTAGTCATAAAGAATAGTTAATTACAATTTATACTGAAGCATCTAATGTGTCAACAATGTGTAAAAACTATTTTAAAAAATTATCTAAATAATAATGACAATACTGTAACCATTAATGGTGATCGCTATCGTCGCATGTTGGAAAACTTCTTGGTGGTCAGATTGAGTCGATTGAACATGCAATACATGTGATTTTAACAGGACGGTGCCACCTTATACATAGTCCGAGTTACGCTTGAAATTTTGCGATAAATTTTTCCGGCCCTATAATGCCAAAAAGTAGTGATATCGACTGGCCTCTTCGATCGCCTGATTTGACGGCTCCCGGCTGTTTTCTGTAAAAGTACTTGAAAGGAAAGTTCTACTCCAATAAGATTCAACAGGACAATTGAAATGAAATTGCTGAAATAACACGCAAAGTGCGCAAAAATGTGAAAAATATGGTTAAAACAGCACGCATTTTTGCCGCAGCCAAGGTGACCAATAATGGTGTAATAAGCCAAATAAATATGTTTCAATTCTTAGTTAATTAAAAACAACATCGGTCTGGAACATAATATTCACCCTGTATGTACTGGATATATTTTGTAAAGATAATCAAAGACCAAGTTACGTATACGTAAATTACAGACAAATCGTCCTGGAAGGTTTACTTTGCACTACACTTGTATTACATTTATAAGCAGATACCTGTCACTGTTTGCAAGCAAGTTTCGCGCCAGCCTCCTTGGTAAGTAGCCTAATGTGTCGAACATGATGAGTGGCGCGTTTTTATTGGTGACCCTGAAAATAGCAATTTTATTAGAAAGGGCGAAGTAAAGTGATGTGCAGAGTGCCACCCCTGCTAATTCTCCACGAATCGTCTTGTGTTTGTAAACTGGGCTCGCGGGACAACTGCGGATGTCCTGCGATTGGCCGGATAGCCGGCATACAGCACGACTGTGCGCGGTATGCGTTATATTAAATTTAAAAAATCCGATTTGGCCGCTGAGGCCACTTCGTTTCAAACTTTTACGTGATCCGACTACACTACATTGGACTATGCTGACCGTTTGCTGCTACCACTAATACGATTTATAATAGTAGTTATAAGAATTATTTCATTATATAAAAAAGTTCACTCTCAGTATCTGCTCTTCCTTATTTGTATCTAATATTTTAATATCCGTTTTAAAGCTAAAATTCACTTGACGTGTATTCAAGTAGATATAATGCAATTTTATTTCTGCGAACTGATATAATTAATCAAATTATATCAATGTTTCGTTTTATGCTATTTTTGAAAAACATTTTTGTATTTTTATGATAATTTTGTTTTCATGGTTTAAAACTAGTTCCATAAAAGTAGTAACGACAACGCAAAATATGTTATGCAATGTTAAAAAGGATACTGTTCTTAGCCTGCTACATTTATTGTAGCGAATGTATTTTACATTCATTGTTACACATTGTTTTATTTTGTTCCTTGCCCATCCCACTGGATCAGAGTTCGTGCCCAAGTGGGCAGTAAGGGCGTATGGTGTATTGAATAAAACAGTAAATAGAGTAATCCTGTATCTTTTTTACAAAGTTCTGTGAACATTTTGTGATAAAGTAAGCAAATAATTCCAAAAAGTTATTATATTAGATTAAATTTGTTATATTTCAAATCTGTTTACATGTATTCGGTTGTCATAGAATGTTAGTATTAATCTTACTTTCATCTCCGTATTATTTCTATTTTCACCTTCCGAAAAATCAATAAAATATATTATAATAAAGTTGTATCAATGTGTTCAAAATTTAATAAAAATGAATTGATAATTTTGGCGTCTGCTATCAGTTTACTCAAAAGGTATTTGAGATTCTGTAAAAATAATGTAGATGGCTCTTTCAAATAATGGAACGATTAAATGTATTAATATCAAAAAGGTAACATATAGGTTCGAAAATTGTCGCTGTAGCATAGTTGGATAATGCACCTTCCCCGGTTAGGAAAGAGATCCAGGTTCGAATCCCGGTGGCGCAACAACAATATTTTTCGATAAAATTGATTTTATATGTATATCTTTCTAATTAATATATTTAATTCATATTTATTTTATATTACATTTCTCGATTTAAATCAGCTTATAATAAAATAATATAACGATATTCATCATCATCATCATATTCAGCACATCAAGTATAGGGACATGTGGCTTCCCTAATATTGCGGCTTGAATGGGCAGATATACTGTTCTATTTAACAAGTGTGTATTTTTATGTTAAATGTCATGACTAATCTAAATTGTTTTGTACCCTATCTAGCCACTTTTTATTTCAACTCTATCTCTTCTCTCTAAGATTATTTAGGCAGCATACTAGAACACTGCTTATTTGAAACGGTTATGGTGGTAGTCAGAGTGATTATTGGTCTAAAATTATGCACGTGATCTGAGATGGAGTTTTTCTAAAATTCTTTTGTATTGTGACATGTGTTTATGCGTATTTTTTACATAATTTTTGATTGTCTGCAAAAAATAAATTAAATTAAAAGCACCTTAAAAAACTTCGAATAAGTATTGATGAATATTTAAAAATTTATGTTTATTGACAACATGAAACAATGTATATACCTCCTTTTTCGTAGAGTCATTCGGATGACTGACATCGTACTATCTTTTTTTATATAAACTAGAAATAACTCGTCATTAATAATGGGAAATCAACAATTTTTATAACCTTAATTTATTTAAAAAACAAGAATTATATAGGAGAAAAAAACATTTTTTTAACTTCGATAGCACCTTTTTACGGGATAGAATTAATATCAGATATTATTTGTTTTGTATTACTGTACGACACTGATGGCTATCAATATTAAGATTGACGAATTTAAGGAAATTATATTTTCCAATTGATCATTACATTAAAAAATAAAGATAAGAAAACCTCATATCACATTAATTTAAGTATATTCTACTTACCGTCGACGGGCTTATGTTTCTAATATAAGAAATATAAATTGATAAAGAAGATACGTCAACACTCATTTAATTAGTTTACAATTCTCGAATTCCCGAAATACAAAGTTTCGGAAACATTTGATTACGCATTTACCCATTTCAATTCCACGTGTTCAGATACAATTGGGTATTTATTAAATAGCAATTTATAGTCGACCATCAAGAGTTTCTAAACAATGTACATTTGATAATTCATTTACTAATTTCGTATTAGTAATTTTTGGAATATTCCACATTGTTGCTTCGAGAGAATGTTTTCAACGAACTACATTATGTATACGTATTTAAAGTTTCTAATCGAAACTGGCTTATGAGTTCTGTGAATGTTTACACACAAAGCCGAACAATATACGAGCATAAGAAAAAACACATTTAACGCGATCAATTTAGCTCGTAACTACCTCGCGCTTGATGAAATCAGGTAAATCAAATATTTCAAGCAATAGGATTAATTCTAATTAATCCACTATTAAATTCGAAAAATATTCACTACACGTCCCTGAATTATATTACAGGATACATATTTCTAATAATTAAAAATAATGCATTTTTTAATTTTATTGGATAAATACATAGTTAAATATAAACTACTTTTACAAAATATATAAATATGTAACAGAGCTTGATTTTTCATTTTGTCGTACAATTTTTCCGAATTTTTTTCTATTCGGGGAATTGCGTTACTTAGTATTCTGTAGTATTAGTAGACCAAATTATTTTTTCATTAGATTGATTTTTTTCTGTATCTATATATTTCTAATTGATTAATTAAATTAAATGTATTAAATATTTTACATCTCAAATGATTAATAAATATTAAATTTTTTTGGTTATGGTTATGATTGGTACAGGGTCCGCATTGGTGGCACTGCGTAACATCACGTCGATGATCGGGATTCACAATCAGAGGGTTTACTCACGATGAGCTTATATAGATGGTCAACGTAACAGGTTGCTGAAGATATTTGTTCTACGCAGCCGAGCTATATATGCTGGCTATCAGTTTACCAACAAGTGATCAGTTTTGATGAGTAGAACAGGATGTGAAGCACGTTTATGGGTCAACGAATTACAGTAATTTTATTGCGGTCAACTCATATGCGCAGCAAGTACTTTCATCAGCTCAACCATATTTATTTATGCTGTGAATAAATGGGAAAATATATCTGAAAATATTAGATATTATAGCAATCGTGAACATTAACAGGCATTTTATTAAATTACGTACAGATATCTCAATCAATAGTGATGCGCGTTTTAACATAAGTTGCTTAAAAGGCTTCCTTTTTTAAAATTATTCATTTTTCTGCATTTTTAACGAAAATATGTGTTTCTATTATTCATTTATATCAGAAGTTATATACTAGATTTTACTTTTTTACAATTATTAATTAGACACGACTTTTACACTAATATAAAACTAATTCCCATGATTAAGAAAATACAAGCATTATAAGAAAGACCGCGACCATTACATCTATTTTCCGCGTGCCACAATATTGCCTTAATATAGAAAGTTCATGCATATACGAAAAATATTTTCTTATAATATTAAAGACAAATCTGCATTAAACCAAATTAGCAAAATGATAAAAATTAATAGAGTTATAAACCATTAAATTTTCAGTACATATGATCAATTTTAGATGTTTTTAAAACACTTTGTGTTAGTGAAAAAAATTTATTTTATATAATATATTATATTTACTGGCATGCTTTGAGACTTACTACTTAAAATCAAGTTTTATATCAAAAACATAATTATTTCTCACTAACTAATACTCATATTGATCCTGTATTTATGGTTGTGTTTTTTATTATTTATTTAATCGGCGATTTAAAATAAAATAAAAAATCTATATTAAGGCAATTTTGTGGCACGCGGAAAATTAATTGAATGGTTGCGGTCTTTCTTATAATGTTTGTATTTTCGTAATTATGCCAAATAACGTTGTTTATTAATTGAACATTAGTGTAAAGGTCCTATCTATGTAATACTTTAAAAAAATGACAAATTTAGTATATAACTTGATATAAATGAATAATAAAACTCACCTTTTCGTGAAAAATACAAAAATATGAATTATTTTTGAAAATGCGCCCATAAACATAAATAAAATTATTTTTGTAAATATTATCTTAATGAAAAATGACGCAGATAGAGAGGATGCTTACTGTATATATATATATAAAAACGTTATATTGAAAAAAAATATTTACTAACGTCAAAACCGATTATGCGGTGAGGAAAATATCAAAAATAAGGTAAGTGAGAGATTAACATTTTCGCGAAAAAATTATTTACAATCTTTATGTAAAATGTTTTTTTTTTCTGAATATGAATTATTCAGTGAACTTGTGGTATCGTATTTTCTCTAATTATTGGAATAACGTCATTCGCTTTTTTTCTATTAATAATATTACCTTATAATAGACTTTCCCATCATGATATAGTCGTTCATGTGCGAGGTCGGACATGAGGTCAAACACGTGCGTGCACCCACCGTCACCAGTGAGATGGCGCGACCACTTCGTTTTCTATTATTTTAATTTTTCACCGTATTCAATAAAACTAATTTTTCATTGTATTCACTACCTCTAATATTTTAACGAAGATATCAGCATGTTGACTATGTGTTTTACATGTAAATATAATTATTTTTAAGGAGAACACATTCTTATTGTGAAGTTGCAATTTTACAGAACTTAGATCTGTGATATTTTTAAGACAAATTAAATGTATTAATTAGAAAGATAATCAATTTATCGAAAAAATATTGTTGTTGCTACCGGGATTCGAATCTGGATCTTTTCTTATCCGGAGAAATTCATTAACCGATTATGCTACATCTTTGTTTGCATTGTCAAATTGATACATCTGTCGTTCCGTTATTTGAAAGCCATCTTCTTTATATTTACGGAATCTCAAACAGAATTAATACCGACGTCTCTCGACGAAATTTGTCGTCAACTTACTGTGTTGGTGTAGCATAATCTGTTAATGCTCAGAACAGAAAGAGATCCAGGTACGAATTCCGGTAGCAACAACAATATTTTTTCTATAAATTAATTTTATATGTTTATCTTTTTATAATTAGAATATACATCTAATTTGTTAGATATTAATATACATCTAATTTGTTTTAAATATAATTATTTACTCATTTATATTTTATTTGTATATTCAAGAGATGCCCATACGTGCCCAGATTAATGTAAGATAGGTGAAATCAAAACCGTGTAGAAACTAAAATAGAAATGGGAAAGTCATCCAGCTTAAGTGATGGACGACCCACGGGTAAATACAATATTATATTTTAGTATGGGTATTCAAGAGATATGAGAATCCCAAGTTGCGCTAGATAGATAAGATTTGACAACGTTTGGGAATTTACGGGAGCAGATCACTCAGAACCTAGACGAATGAAGATGTCCATCGTAGATTTTCATTTTGCCGTTGATTAATATTACGTTAATATTTTTCTAAGAAAACAAAAAATAAAATAAAAATATACTTGTTTGTAAAGAAGAAATGAAGAAAACTAGAGTTTTTTTAAAAATATTTTCATATTTATGTTGATCAAAGAAAATAATAAAAATTAGAAAAAAGAACAATCTTATTTCTCTTGACCGGAAATGAGTTTATCACCCATTATTATTCTTTAACATCATGTTGTTATCTAAAAAGCAGTAAAGCATAATACCTACAACTTAAATATATATTTTTTCCAATAAAGAATAGAGAGTCGTACATGGAATAATTGATACATCAATTATCTTATTATTTTCAAACTAAGCCAAACGCCTGTTATGCCACTAGATCACTAGACGAGTTTCGTAACCACTATACTACAAGCACTTCGAATTGTACAACTACTATCAAAAGTACCCGCAAAACCTAGGGTGACTAGCGGTAACGTATCTTGTCGTTAGTCAGAGGGTCGACCTGTTCTGTGCCGTCTGTAGGCGATTTGTCCTATAAATTGGATGAAAGATCTCGGATCGTGGATGGCCTATCTCCTCTTCAAATGTTCCAAAATTGAGGTATTAATTCGTTATGATTTCCAAGGAATTCTAAACATTCATTTCTAGCACCAAATTTCAAATGTCTCATGTTTCTTTAACTCGCTTGAAAAATTAAAAAATTAAAATGCTTACCTAAACTCACTATTGGCGTAACATAACGATTTGCTTTTTATGACTTCATCAGCTATCCTCCATTTGTATAGTATTTACTCAATGTATTCATACTGATATATCTGTGGAATCATTGCATAAAGATATTAAATCTAATTTAATAACTTATAAAGCCGATTTCTAGAATTATAACTTATGACTATATAAACAAGACAACAAATAACTCCTTATTTTTATTACGTAGTTTTTTGGACTGAAATTCGGTCACATACTAGACTACCAACGCTATCAACGACGGAATTGAAAAAGATCGAATAATTAATCCACCGCCTTTTTAAATTAATAGATTCTTTTCGGATTTTTCATCGACAAGATCTGAAAAAAATAGGTAATATTATTTTCTTTTTTTAGTTACTGACATACCTAATATGGATTATGTAATAGGACAACATTTTTAGTCAAAAGATTAAAACCAAATTAGATCATTGCTGATGTTAAATTCTGCGGCAGCTCAAGGTCATACCCATCGAGATTAAATTACTGTTTACATGAGTGGTGTAGAAATGGAATGTAAGAAGGGTGATATAAATTTGGTATAGGTACAGGACAATAAAAATTCGAGGACCAACCAGGAAGAGAGCGACTTCCCTGGATTTTCTCTCCTATAGTCACAGCTCCTGAACTTCAGGACACTTCTTCAATGATCAGCACGAAGCACTACGATACACAATAGCGGTTTCGGCACACACACGCGAGGAACTGAATGCCCACTAGCAATAAATAACTTTACAATAACTTCAAGATAGTGACGGGCACATAGCAGGACATTCACTCTCCTTGAAAGTTCAAAAGCCATAAACAATACACACAGAAATGTCGTACTCTGAGGTGTAAGGTTTAGGGGGACGACAGATAGGTACAGTAAACATAGTGGAGCATCTAAACACGCGCACAGAGATCCGTGGATCTCTCATAAATATCAAACAATTACTATTATTTTAATTTCGCATTATCGTACTGTCTGTCGATTAACGAGATTATTTAGCCATATATTATGTAATGTACCAGAATATTTTGTAATGCAATTTGTGATATCGATAAGCAGCAATGAGTTGATCTATATTGTAAATACAATTTGGTAAAAAAATGTTTTTGTATATAGTATAGCAAGGTTCTGAGCTCACTGCGTATGTTATATAGCTTTCTTTACCTTTTTCCAACACTACGGGGGTCATACGAGAACTCTCCACCTGCCCTACCTTACGACTCAAGATAATGACGTTCCGCCCACGCCACGCTTCGAGGGCACATTCGGTACCACCTCCGTCTGAAATCGGAAGAATATTAATGATTCGCTGCAAAAACACAGGCTGTTACAAATGCGACAAGCCGACAAAAACATATTTCAGGAACCAGCTAGCTATAACTTAATATAAAATCGGATTATTATTTAGTATTGAATTGTTGTATTTTCGATATAAAACAAAGTATTTTAAAAACGTTGATAATTAATAATATGTCCTGCAATTTAACGGTTTATAACTCTATTAATTTTTAACATTTTGTTAATTTGTAAATATAGATCAGTCTCCGTAATCTTGACTTCTAAATTATAAAAACATATAGTTCGTATATGTAATAATTTTCCATACTAAGGCAATTTTGTGACACATGGAATATGAATTTAACGATCGATATCTTTCTTATAATACCTGCTTTGACTTAATTATAGCAAATGATATTTATTTTATTAGTTTTACATAAAAGTTCTAGCGACTTCTGGTGTAAATAAATAATAAAAAATCACATTTTCGTAAAAAAATGCGAAAATACGAATTAGTTTTGAAAAGAGCGCTTAAATCATATAAAAATTATGCTAGCTTTTTTACTACCCTTAGATGGTAAGATAAAATCAGTTGGGGAAAAAATTGAAATGGTTTTTATAAACCAAAATACATCCAGAAAGATTTTTACCAAAAGTTGTGGTATTAACGATCTTTAAGTACTAAAAATTGATAGATGTAGTAAACTTAATCGTTAGAATGTTAAAATTATTAAAATATTATGTTTAGTACATTTTAAATATATATATATATTGTGAGACTTGAAATCCTCCATCGACTAGATCAGTGTAGAGCATGAGATATATGAGCACTTCTCCTATTCAGATTACCTATTCACCATATAATGATCATCATTTGAAGAATGTTAAGTTAATTGTTTAAAAAACCATGAAATAATTGTGTGTAAATTGTTTGTGAAGAAAAGTAAGGCCCAACAAGAAGGAAAATTTTAGTATAAACAAAAAATAATGTATTTAAAAGTAAATTATAAAATAATTAAACCTGGAAGTAATTTAGATAACATCTTACTTTGTAATAAAATAAAATCAAAGATTAAAATTATTCGATTAAAAGTCTAATTAAATAAGGTCATAGAAAATATACCACCGACGAATTATTTACACATGTCTTATATGGTCCTTGTCATCTCGCTCCGCCCAATATCTATAATTATATGCGGGTATCCGAGATGACTCAGTATTCTTATCTCGACAAACGTTAATTAGGTGTACAGCGCTTATCTATACATCCACCCAGGTCCAATAACATAGTGCAGCTACCCACCTTACGACTGTAATCATATCCAGTATCCATCTGGGTAGTCGGCAAATAGTTACCAACAATGGCAAGTTCATTCACATAGCGGAGCCATCTATCTTATGACAGCAATCATAACCATTACATCTCATCTATCAGGGTAGTTAATCAATTAGTTACCAACAATGGCAGGTCCATCCGAAGTGGCACTCTGCACATCTGCCCACCGAGGTATGACGCCTTCCAAGCGTCCTATAAACTCTCGTGGCAAAGATAAAGTCATATAGGCTTGTAATACCATACAAAATTTTTTTATAATAATTCTATACTGAAAAATACATGATGGTATTTCGTAACATCATAATATATATATATATATATATATACAAATTCCAATCTATGGTAGATACAATGATAATAACACTATGAACTTGTAAAATTCTATTATCAGGTTTTTATGACTATTCAGAATCTCATATATAATTTTTTGGGGTGTTTTGTAATGGGATCCGATTTGTTAGCCGGGTAGGTCGAATACATATGGTAGAATAGTTCATAAAACTGTACACAGAAGTTTCTGTAACGAATTATAATTTTAAAATTACTGAAAGTAGAAATGTTTTCTCTTTAAAAAAATACCTTCAAAATAATAAGGTCACATATTTATATAATTTGTATTTCAAAGAAAATGGATACGTTACTCCGATATAATGCATCTGTCTTCTTTCAATTTTAATTTTTAAAAATAATAGTTTTTATCTATATTCAATAAAAGATTTCCTTATTTTCATGTCATTATTGTTCATTATTTTTTTTATCAAACGTATGCTGCTACAGCCTGAATATTAATCATGACTTTCTCCATTTTTCACCTTCACAATACTGCCATATTCTTATTAACAGTGTAGTAACAATGTTTCTAAGTGATTTTCATAAGTGCATGTTTTGTATACAAATAAACTTTTAAATTGGTTCCAAAGTACCTGCACAACAGCACCATGAACTTTGTCTGCTCATAAAAGAAAAAAAAAGAAACGCCTCAGCTTCCGCTCAACGCCTTGCCCTCGGTGAGCGGGGGTGACAGGGGGGGTGGATTGGTTCTATAAAGTGGGGGTTGCGTCCGGCACGTGCCACTTCCAGCTTGGAAAACTAAAGGGTCTGAGTGAACGATGGCAGGATGTTTATAATTTTAATTTTAAATTATAAGAATTAGATTCAAGTTCTCATACACGCATGACAGGATACCTCCAAAGCTGCTTCTGCTGCCTTTTAAAGTGACAGATTATATTAAATTGAATTAAAAGTTTTGATTAATTAATTAATTAATTAATTAACATTTTAGACTCAACCTCAAATCATTAATTACTTTAAAAGTTGCTCGAGCGACAGGACAAGATGTTGAAGAATATGATAACATTATTGAACTGTCATAAAAATTGCCGTATTTTTAAATATGTTTTTGAATAAATGGGAAGAATAGTATTAAAATGCAAATAATAATATTTTTTACATGATTAATTTTAATAAATTAAATTAATGATAAATGGTCAATTTTAATAAATTAAAATCATCAAATCGTTAATGGTTTTTATTGTTTGATACATAAACATACACTATGAACCATTTTATACGTACTTACATGTAAATTGTGTCAAAAATTTATATTATTGTAAACCAAAAATAAATCTTTTTTAAGAAAAATAACAGATTTAGATCAGATGTGAAAAGAAGAATTTATTTTCTTAAATATTATTTTATATTTATTCATTCAAATATGGCGTTGTACAGCATTCAAATACATTCTGAATCCTTGCTATTTCATTGGACGTATTTCATGACATTGATGGACACGGTGTGATATCAATATCATTATCGCAAATATAATGTAATGTCCACGATTAATTGTGATATAAATATAACTATTTGTTGCTAACGAAAACAATCATGTGACCAGGTACTAAAAACTTAGCACGGTACTCACTAACAACACACAGCATTACAACATTTGGTGTACCACAGGGAACAGCCATTGGTCCAATTTTATTTATTATTTACGTAAAGAATATATAAAAATTTCCTTCAAATATAAAACTCATCTAATATGCTAATGAGACTGTGTCATTGTGAATGAAAAATCTTGGAAAGACGGAATAGCTAAACAAAGACACAAATATGTTGATAAAGTGTATATTTTTCCTAAATCCAGTCCATTTGTAAATACTGTAAGGAGTATTTGGTTGGGATGGGGCCTTTAAACATAATTTAAACCTGTAGAATAGAATATAAAGATTAAAACAATTAGCGGTTCCTCTCAACAAAATCAAGAAAAGTTTAACTTTAGAATATCTATATGCAATTATTTAAAATATATAATACAAAAAATGAAATATTCATTTGTGAATTGTCAATAACCAAAAATTATTGAAATATCTCGAGACGCAGGTGACACCTGGCATTTGGGTTGGAACTAGCTCACCTGAAAGAGCCAGAATAAAAAGACTTCAAGATGCACGCAACTTCCAAATGCAAAACTAGATTACTTAGATTAATAATTGCTAGTCAAATAATTGAAAGCAAGTGACAATTTTATTATGCGATAGTGATAATTTCGATAAGTCTTGAATTAACAAAACCGACATAGATTCCAACAACTGAATCTCAAGGTGTTGATCTTTTCATAATTCAGCGTCATAAAAATCGGGAACCAATCCGAATAAAATCACTAAATTTAAAACATATGTGTTAGTGTTCATTTTGGGGAACCCACATACTGGCAAAGCTTTACTATTTAGCCTAAGAAACGTGCTAACAATTACATCGCCAATTCTCAAATTACTATACGAGCATTTACATATATCACTGTGAATAAAAATATACTTTATAAACCAAATTCATTAAAACCAGATTCAAATTAATCATATGTGTAATCGCATCCACACTGGGACACTTTAATCTCTTGTGTAACTTGTATGATGCTACAATCCAAGGTATCGAAAGACCATTGATTATTATGATTGCGCGAAGGCATATCGCTTACCTAATCCAATTATTTTTTGTCTTTCATAATTAACAATTGAAGCTTTGTTTTACAATAAAACAATAATGTTCATATTTGGAATATTATTGAGGTACTTCATCTGAAGATCGAATCATCCCATTTTTTTTATTTATATGTTTTGTGTTAATTTATAATTAAGGTACTTGATCTGAAGATCAAATTATTCCATTTTTTTGTATACATATTTTGTGTTAGTTAAGATAAAGATTGTCTAGTGTGCAGATGTTAGTCAAAATTTATATTGATTCCTAATATTAAAGGGAAGATAAAAGGTTGAGATAAAATTCTCTGTATCTTTGACAGTATTGTTGATTCACCAAGGACATAAATCACGAGCATTCTTCCGTCGTGTTGTTTTTTAACATATCTATTTTCTCCTCCTTTTTACTCTGTACTAAACTGCCTTTATAAGACTTGTAGATTTACTGTTGTTTAAAAATGAATATATATGAATACTGAAACAGTTTGGTTTTCATTTAAAAATATATCCTCCTCTCTTGATTAATAATTTGCCGACCGACCGCTCTGGTTAAGATATTTTCAAGCTCGAATAAAATGATGTTTGCATTAATAACATTTTGAAGTGTTCGGTAACGTAACAGAATTTAAAAACTACTTCTTTTGGTACACATGTGTGCTTTCTTTATTGGTAACACCATACACATATAAAGTTAATTATACTTGATAAACACAAATAACAAATCATCAGTACATTGGAAAAATAGATACTGATGCAGAGTTATTTGTAATACATAAGTTCAAAGATTGCTATACGTACTGTGGGGAGTCGAACTGGGGAGTTCTATCCTTCATCGACTAGCTAATGGAGAGCATGAAGATTCGTGGGTATTTGGTTTCAGGATCGCATACTTGTTTAATTGTATATTACAGTTATTGATGTAATTGTCTTTAGGAATATTGAAGTAAACTTTAAGCATGAGGGAAGGTCATGACAATCGAGGGTTTTTGTAACAGAAGAGCACGATTTCCAGGATTGGTAGGATGCATTGGTTACATCCACATACCGTAATTACACCCACATATTTTAAAAACTCATTCAATTCTAATGAAAAAATAATTTGGAAATTATATATTGTATTTTAATTTTGTTAAAACAAATAATAATAATATATTGTATCAAAAATAATTATTTGTTGAAATTGAAAATCAGAAAATATGAAAACATTATATATGTTATTTTATTTTGTTACTTCTTTGAATTATTTCTCTTCTATATATTGATTATATTATACATTTATAAGAATCACGTCAAAAATGATATATTTAAAACCAATATAATATTATTTCATTTGATCAATGTTATAAAATAGGGACTAATTTAGAGAGTTAGATAGATTTGTTAAAATTCTCCCCGTCTAGGACTATCACAATATACCATGTAGTATCACTACACAGCGGTCTAATTTAAAATTATACAGGTTATACAAATTCATAACACCTAATCGTAATCAGCGTAATAAAGTTATTTAAAAATTGAAATAATTGATTTACGATAGTTACAGATTGAACAGAAGGCAAACATAATATATAAGCGGGAGTGTTGTGAAATAATAGAGATTTTTGCGACAGTAGATTCTTGCATTTAATATTTAAAATGACGTATTTAAAGGTGTAAACTCATTAGGTTTAACGGGATTAAAATGACGTAGTTTAATGCATATATTAATTAATTATTTATATAGCCACCAGAGCCAGGAATTTTTCAATAATAGGCAAATTTTCCTTACTCAAAAAATTTAAATATATACATATCTTAAATAGTGTCCCCATATCAGGTTTATTTCCGATCCGGCGGAAAAATCGGATATGTCTTAAAGTACGTTATTTTAATCCCGTTGAACCTAATGACATATACACCTTTAAATACGTCATTTTATATATATAACCTAATATACACCTTTAAATACGTCATTTTAAATATTAAATATCGTAAAATATAGCCCTAAGATTTAGAACCATTTGTGTACATACATACAAATTCAAAATTCTCAGTAATCTTAAGTTATCTAAATAAATTCGTTGCAAACAATCGAAATATTTTGACATGGACAAAATTACTTAGTTAAACCCAAATCGAGAATATTACTAGGTATATATAGGTAGATATCACTTTTATAATGTGATTCTTAAGGCATAGTAACATAAATAATGGTAGCTTGTTATAAGTTAGGGATGTTTTTTGTTTCGCTAAAAAGGATTGTTGGTACCAGTATCTAGGCAAAAGTTTTAATTTAGAAGTTGGCGAATGGAAAATGTGGTATCCATGACGGCTGATGAAAAATTTTATTTCCAAAGGTAGTTCAACATTTTCAAACTGGACAATATCTAGTCATGTAAGTAGTGAAGTAAAAGATCCAGAAAGAAATACGTATTATCGATTAGGAGAACACATTCTTATTGTGAAGTTGTAATTATTCAGAACATAGGTCTGTGATATTTTAAATATGAATTAAATATATTAATTAGAAAGATATACATATAAAATCAATTTTATCGAAAAATATTGTTGTTGCGCCACCGGAATTCGAACCTGGATCTCTTTCCTAACCGGGAAAGGTACCCTCTCTATGTCAAAATATAATAAATAAAAATAAAACGCGAATACATATAACATACCTTCGTAAATATTGTTTAATATACCTGCACATAACATACTTATATAAAGGTTGTTTGATCTTTCCTTCAATTTTACATATATTTAGTTATTGGCTTATAATTTTTAAAAATATGTTTTGTTTTGTCAATAGTTCTTTTCTACGCTATCTGGTAATGATGTTTTATTTACATAAATTCATGAAGTTTAGAGAAGCGGAATGAAAATGAATTAAGGGATATTTAGGTGCCGTGTCCTTTTCAATTAAACATCAGTTTTTATATAACTTAGATATCCAAATTAAAAAATCGTTCAGGATCCATTCAAATGTACAAATAAAACACAATTCAATTAAAGGTAATTCTAATTAGAAAATTCGAGTTTTGTCTAGTTTTTGCATAATTAATTTATCGGCTAATTAGGTGTCAATTAAATTAAGTTGAAAGCTTTTGATAAAAATCATTACCGTACATACCTACTTATACCATTTGTAAACGTTTTCTCCGTTCACCGAGTATTACAAGTAAACTGCAATAATGACTGGTATAAGATGTTGATTCTACACGGGCTAACAGCTAATACAATACTCTCCATTCATAAAATAATTTTTAAATAAAGATCTAGTGCACTGCAATTTATTATTCACACTGTATTTTATCCTTTTTTGCGCACTTGCGTGTCATTTCCACATTACGATATTATAAAAAAATGTTTAATTGAGACACCCCATATTTGCAGTAAATTATTTCATATTGTGTAATTTTTTAGTAAATGCTTTTAGTATCTCGGAATCGAGTTAATCATTTTTATATTCAGTTAATCCCCGCCCCTGCAACATCAATGCATGAAACAAAACTTTAGTAGTCGTAAACACATCCAGTACCGATGTTATGGAGCAATACGCGCGTAGTAACATCATGTACAGCTTAACTTCTCCATATTTGTAAACTGTGCCTAACAATAAATCAAGTGTTAACCGTAAGTATCTTTTTTATTACCTGCTCTGGCGGCATACACAATACTTCTCATGACTATCAATCGGACATGAGAGTGGTGGATGAATATTGGGGTATTCGCCACTCTCATATTAAGCACGTTTCATCATTCAAAACATCCCCTGTACAATATTTCTGATAAACTATATTCTCACATGCACACTTCTACATCATACATTAATTACCCCAAAGTGGTGATATTATCGCGTATTTCTCCTATTTCATTATTACTTTTTGTTGAAATATTGAAAGTACAGTAAAAAATGTTTATTATAATAAAATTAATAGAAGCTTTAGTAGAAGTACGAGTATTTAGGAATTTTCGGATAAGCCTCCAGGAATAATTTTTCCGAGTCTGGTTTATAAGCGTTACGCTTTTTAAAAATATGTAATATTGATGTAGTAAGTTGAAGCCTGCAAAAGTAGGTTAAAAAATTGACAATCTCGATAAAAGTACGCTGGATTATGGTTTGAAACAGTTTTAGTTTTATAGAAGCATTCATCAAGGTTTTCAACATACTGCTCCACAGGCTTGTTTTAATGAAATACCTGGTGAGTAACCCCGATTAAATCTGTAGCCGACTAGAATTTCTCAAAAATAAAACCAAATTAAATTTTTAGTGAAAGCACATTTTTGTTGTGATGTTACAACTTCAGAACATCTTAAATGTTTATGTACAGCGTAATTATTAATATTTAACTTAGATTCTAATATATCATAATATTATTTAAAATAAGTATACTACATTTATTTATCGCTCACAACGTTTTTTATTGCTCATAAGTGGTTCACGATGTATTAATATATAGACAAAACACTTTTGAAAAAGAAAACTATATCATTTATTGAAAAATGTTTATGTAGGTAGATTACTAATATGAACACATAATATAATATTGACGTCCAATGAAAAAATGATATATGTTTCTCATAGGAAACATAAAACAAGTATGTCTCAGTTACGAAGCCGATAGATACAGGTCATACGTAAACTTAATGCAGAAAAGAATTTCCCGTTCGAAGTGAAACTGGTCTGGATACATTATTAGAATGGAAGAGGATAGGTGGGTTAAACGTGTTCTTTAAATGGTATCCATGGATATCAAGAGGCTCCAACGATGACCGTTACAGAAATAAGAAGACGATATTCTAAAATTTTATGGGAGATATTGAACGGGGAAAAGGCAGCCCGCAAGAGGATGAAGAAAGATCGGTGATCTCTATGCTCTGCAATGGGAAAACATGACCTGACGAAGATGACAACACAGACTTTTTCTAAATATACCGTGAATGGCGACGCTCCGCTTATCTGGGATTGTTTATGAGCAAAAGCTTCCATATCGGTACAACTCATTCGCCGTCATTTTTTACTCTACAGGGTAACCATACCACTTGCAGTGCAGCATTACAAATGGCATGGCTACTAGCAAAGAGCCATTAACTGACTTATCAGTACAGATCCCGCCTTCATTTATATAAATTCATATATGAAGTAAGAATATACAAACAACAAAATACATTTAAAAACTCAAATTATTGGACACACACAAGAATACACTGATTGAATGAGAAACACAAAATATGATACTAAGAGATTTGACACCGTCAGATATCTATAGCATGAAACCAGCACTCCCATAAGGGATCAGGACATTACACATACATTTTAGTCCAGACACCAGACCGACCACAACCGACAAGAATCCACTATGGTACAGGAACAGCATACGGGAGTGATAATCAGCGTGTCATCAACCCCGTCTTGAAAGAAAACGAATTTACTTTCTAAGAAGCTTCCAGCGCGACACCCCACACTGGACCGATGGAAGTGTTTAAAGCAACTCTTCTTACTTTACTGAAGAATTTAACTCTTTAGCCAGTCGAGCAATATGCCTTGTTATTATATTTACTTACGTTTGCACAATTTATATCAGTTTCAGATTGTTTTGAAGTTTCTTGTTTAGGCTTTAGTAAAATTTCCCAAGGGATTAAGTGAAACCTGGGAAGCTTTTTGAATGTAACCTTTCGTTTTTCGAATACCTAGAAGCCGTATATCGAATTATTATTCAACAAATTATTTAAAAAGGAAGGTATGCTTTGAAAACTGTGAAGAGGTCAAATATTACAATTTAATAGTTTTAAAAAGGGTTTGAAACCAGTTTAATTACATTTATTTCTGACATTTTGAAATTTAATTGGTTAGAAAATATATCTCGTATTTTCGTTACAATATTATGTATTTTCTGAATTTAATAGAATATAACATTATAAGAATATAATTAAATATTTGGTGAACGTGTGGCAGAAAATGATTAACATAATAGGAGAAAATAATTTAATTAATTTAACCCTTAAACCCTACCCTTGGTACTGGAGTACACAGACTAATACGGTGTTAACTATAGATGTATTACCTATCATTATATTGTTATGAATCTAGATCTAGCCGTTTCTTTTGAAACATAGCTTCGATTAGTCAGTATATTGTCGGCTCAACTAGCGCGTGGTCGCGTCTGTGGAACTTGGTGGTAGATACCAAGAGCGGTTATAATAATCAATTGTACATATATTTTACGTGTTACATTATTTTGTGAAATATCTTGAGTAACGATTAATTAGTCCAACTTTGTTTAAAAATGATTATTTGTGGAATTTTATATAATTATATACTACAAACAGAGTTAAATCAAGTGCTATCAAGATAGGAGAAGGGGCAAGTTCTCTTCGAGAAAAAAAGACAGAAAAAACAACAGTCTGCAACACAGACAATTTATTTATTTATTCACTTCACCAAAGAAAAGTATCAAATTGTGCTAAATAATGTTTGAATGTATTGCGTTAATAAATAGTGTTAAATACTAGTTAAATGTATTAATTATAAAGATATACATATAAAATAAATTTATTCGAAAAATATTGTTGTTGCGCTACCGGGATTCGAACCTGGATCTCTTTTCCAATCCGGGGAAGGTGCTACAGCGACAGTATTTTTGACGACAAATTTTCGAACCCATATGTTACACTTTTTCAAATTAATACATCAATCGTTCCATTATTTGAAAGCCATCTACATCAGTTTTACGGAATCTCAAATACCTTTCAATAATACAAATCATTAATATTTAAAATATTACAGACTACTATGGTCTGAATAATTACAATTTCACAATAATAATGTGTTCTCCTTAATAAAATATTGTTACATATATTATTTATATTTTTATCGTGCCAACTACTGGTATTCAAATAAAATAAAAAAACAATTTGTCTAAAAACCATATTTAATCATATTCGTTGCGTTGTTTACACATGCATAATAAAAAAATAACAATATAAAATAAAAATATATAACAATAATTAACATTAACTTTAGATATACATCTTTCGCCGACTGTAAAATAATAGTAGAAACATACCTCAATGTTTCTAAGCATTTAATAATATTTTGTGTCATCAAATTGCAACGGCACTTCTCTCATTCAAACACCATCAAAATCATTCTCGATTCATCCATCCGTGTGGATAATCGCACCTTAGATTAAGTCCTCAAAAGCCTTCAAAGTGTTTCAAGGACATTCGAGGTTCTCACAAATGTCCATGTGGTTACAACAGAAATGAAAATAAACGTCGTATTGAGAGTCAACGTCTCTCTTACTGCGCTTGCTTTTCCTCTTAATGCTCAGGGTGCTGTCGGCTGGGAGGAGGTGGTGCGGTATATGAGACATGGTAACACGAATGGATCGTGGCCCCGTGACAAGATGATGCCGGGAATTTGTATCAATCCCAAATCCTAAAATATAAGTTATTAGTAAGACTTATTGCACCACCAAAGCAACTGAAATACAATTTTTTACTAATTAAATGTATTATTTATAAAGATATACATATAAAATCAATTTTATCAAAAAATTATGTTATCTTATATTATATTTATATCTTATGTATATTATATTATGTTTTATGTTATGTATATTATGTTATATGTATATCTTTATAATTAATACAATTAATTAGTATTTAAAATATCACAGACCTATGTTCTGCATAGTTACAACTTCACAATAAAAATGTGTTCTCCTTAATAACAATTTTTCCATTTATTTTAATCAATAAAATGAAAATTATATGTAATTATCTTCTCTTCTCTAGATAATTAATTATTTGGCCATAGTTTTTATATAACTGCACAGATTTTTATTAATTAAAAATTATGTAATATGTTTACCATAATTATCATAATATGACGATTCATAATATTTGATGTGTCTTCTAAACCTCATAGGACGAATGCAGCTTTCCATGACGATCTGCCTTATGTAATCCAAGGAACATTTGGTATGGTCAACGTCCTGTACGAGAATGCTCGCGGCCATAGTAGAGAATATCACCATACTCTGGAAATATACAAGAGAAATATAAATCGTAGTACTATACATTTTTGCATGTCTATCAAAATATCCCTGTAATAAAGGTTAGAAAATGATTTGATTTTTAATTAATTTTTATATTTAATTCATAACATTTTTCTATATCTATAGCTATCATTAATATGTAACTCGTTTAGAGTATGATTCTGTGTATGGACTAATTCAGCCCTAGATAATATTTTTGAGCGGCGGATCGTACTGAAAATTTATGTGTACAAGTAAGCCGCCAAATAAAAAACGTTTTTATTTTATTATTTAAATCTGGTATTTTCCTCACATTTCTATTTGTAGATAGATAGATATTAATTGTGTGTAATAATAATTATTATAACTTACGGGCCGCGTAAAAATACATGGCGGGCCTTAATTTTCCTAGAGCTGGACTAATTGCTTCCCCCCAATTCGCTTTATTCCTGTTGTATTGTTTAATATGGAATATCTAAAAATTAATAAGATTGCTCGGTTCTAAAAATTAAAAATGAGCTATACATGCACGTATATTGCATGATAAAATTTCGTTCAAAAAGCGTCTTTAAGCAAAATACAACTAACGTTTATTTAATTTATTTGCGATTTTTAGTCATTTTCTACTCTATAAAGAATGTTAAATGTAAATTTTTTAAAAAATCTGGGATCTACAAATTAATTTGCAATGATTGCAATCATTTTTATGTATGTAAAACTTGCAGAAATGTTGATATTAGACTTAAGGAGCACTTGAGATGCCTAAATAGCAACAACTATTCTGTATTTGCCAATCATATTTTGGAAATAAACCATTCTTTTTAGAAATTACACATACAAAAACTAGGTGTTTACAGTTACATATATTAGAAATTTTAGAAATAAGAAAAAATGTTAGTAGCAAGATAAATATTATAAATAATCAAATTCTTTTTTCAAATAGTCACCTTTTATATATTTTTTCAGAGTAGTTCCTAATTAGTTTACCCACCACTTATACTTTTGTTTTTATCTATGTTTGTATTTTTAATTTTAGTATACATTGTTTTCTGAAAAAGATACCATAGGTATCGAAACATGTTGATTTATCAATAAATAGTGGTTTAAATAAAGTGTTTAGTCTAATTATTTGTATAATATGTGACCATAAAGTAATTTTGGTAATATTGAAGAAGTTAATGTTTTAAGTACAATAATCTTATACCCATCAACAAATAGAACTTTACATTGCTAAAACGAAATTGAAGATGATACAAAGAGTAGTATACAAGGGTTTCTATAGAAATAAAATATGTAATTATTCTGTTAAAATCAAAAAACGCATTAGGCAACCTCGTGCGACTTTTGTTCGCATGAAAAATATATAAAATAAAAACTCGAAGTCCTATTATGAATAGAAAATGTGATATCATTAATTGACATCGCGGTTACTTTGTTGTGTAACATGATAATTTTAATTTTCAAAACAAAACTTTGTAGTTCACACACGTTGGGTTATTTTTACTACTAGTTTCGATAGTCATAGACTAAAACTTCTCTACCCGGTATCTTATAAAGGATTCATAATTAACAAATTGGAAACCATAAACAATAAAAATGAATTTAGATTTGAATCGAGAGGTACAGAAAGCTATGACCCTAAATCATTATCAATTAATATTTTACATTTTTAATTTCAATCACAGTTAAGAGTTATGTATTTTGAGTATTCGTATTGAAGTTTCTGCGAGGAAAGTTGTATGGAACAGGTGTCTCTTTTAAGTCCGATTTTTGTAGATGATTTCTTTGAGGAAACCTAGGCCGATGTTTTGGTACGGCAGCACGTGTCATTATCAAGGCTTTGCCTCAAAAGTTACGGCACAGCCGTACTCGTACTTAAGGCATATAACTCTCTCGTTGTTGACACATACACACATACACACATATATATATATATAATATTCATCTTAAATGAGACCTCTAGGACGGCCATACACAGGTATATATTCGTATGTGTGTGTTTGTACTAAATATTAGTAAATGTTTATAATATAAACAAATCAATTTTATTTATTCCCATCCCTAAATAAATCAGTATTTCATTTAAAATAGTACATAATATCGCATGAACGCAAGTTTTTTATCTTTGATTGATTAATTGACAGGAGACAGGAACAAAATGATTCATGAAAAATATTTATTGCTGTGTCGAATGTTGTAGTTTTTGGGCAGTCGTGATAATAATAATAATGTGTACCTAAGCAATAATATAATTGTAATAACAGTTTTGTTTACTAATTAATTATATCTATTAAATATTTTTGTAGATCTAAAAGCAAATAAGGAAAATTAGTTTAATATGTACGCAAGCATCCAAAGGTTTGATAAAATGTAATCTGCCTTTTATAGATGAACGTTTAAATTAGTTTCAAGGTATATTAAGAACAAAAACAAAATATTAATGTTTTTATATTAACAAAAAAAAATCATCTCATCAAAATCCTAGACTCACCGTCCATTACTGCAAAATTAACATAAGAAAATCGCGAAAAAAAATTACCCGATATTTGAAAGTACTGATCGATCTTAATAGGAAAAAGCATATTATAAACCTAGAACAATCTCTGTGATACGGATTTTGCTTCCATATGTTTTGAAGTGTTTCGAAGATTCGCGCTCGAATGTTACACGTCAAGTGTCATTGTCGACATGTTTATCATTTGGGTGATCTTGAATCTCCCTAGTAGCAGTTAAAACGCAATAAATTTTTGTAATTTAACGCCTTATGTCTATGTTTAATGACATATCTAACTTTCAGAATATATAGTTGTAGGAATCTATGGTAGTTTTAGTTGACGTTTATGTACACGTATCAAATCTTGTTGTCAGAATGTACGCTATTTAGAATAGTTTGAGTTTTTGTCTATTTACAATCTTAAGCTGACCTCTAAGTAATCTTATCTCGTGTACGCGGTATTGATATGTATCTCAACTAAATCTCTGAGATTGTCTTCTCCGTGGATATGGGCCTTTAAATTAACTATGTAATGGGAGTTTGGGCAAGTCTTAATGTGTTGTTTAATGGTCGTCTTTTTATGTACTTTAAATAATACAATATTCTAAATGTATGTCCATTATGTACACGCTGAAACTATAATAAATCTCAATTACAACACAATACAAGGAATCGACAATTTTCCATAAGTTCCGAGAGTAACAACGCTCCTATAATATATATATTTTAGCTCCAAAACTATATAAAACACTTAACACTAATTGGAGATAGTTCACCAATAGGAAATTATTGTATGGTGAACGATTATTAATATATTTAGGATAGATCCGACCCAACACACGAATGCGTCGCTTTACAGAAGAGATACTGAGATTGGTATAAAAGTTACTGATAAATGACCATAAATCGAAACTCTGTATATCGAATTAATTTTGCCTTATAAATATACAACTTTTAATAATATATGAGTTACTTGAGTATTTTACAAAACTAAAATAACATATTTTTAAATCGCTTACCTCTCCAAAAAAGAGACTAACTCTTGTGCTTGGAGAGGGAAAACTGTAATAAATAATACTCGTATATATCAAATAAGTAGGGTGCATTTCGTGGGGAAAAATGTAAATAAAATAATTTATTCAACAATTCACGCAGAAAAAAAACCATATATGAATACAAAATTAAAAATAAGAATATACGAAACCTACAATTAAGAACAGAAAAAATAATAATTAAATAAGTGTTTTCTATAGTGATAAATTTAAGGATTATTTATTTTAGATTGAAAAAGATGGGCAAAAATCTAAAGTTCACTGCTTTGCACGGTTTTTTTTCAACTTGTTTATAACAAAAGGCTTTTAAACTGTTCATAACAAAAACTCTCGTTTAACATCTTTTTAAAATTTTGAGTTTATTTCTTCATTAAGATCATTTTAGAAAAGGATTTATACTCCTTATAAAAAGCGTCCCCTAAATGCTTAAATAATCGTTGTTTGTCTTCCATGTCACTGAAGGGTTTATCTTTATCCCTTTTGCGCAAATTATCATTAGATGAGGCTTCTCATAAATTTCCGTTAGACTAGAGATGATAATTATTTTCCGCTATAATTTCTGGTATGATATTCATCATATTTTTTTCCCGATTCCTGTTTCCGTTATTCATGGTATAATATTTTTGTATATAATTTTCCATACTTTCCATGCCATGCCATTTATTATTTCATTTCCTCTCAAGACTTGTTAATATTAATCAAGGCATCCTTGATTTTAATTATTTTCAAAAATTCCCCTAAATATAAGTTGGCTAAAAGATCATCATAAGAGTTTATATAATACTTCAAAACTTATAATACATTAATCTACTGTCTGAATTAGCACTGTAGTATTTTTAGGAAAACACTCGATTTAAATGTTTTTGTCTCAACCGTAAAGGAAGGTATTCGTATACATGCTTCGAATGAAGAGAGATCAGCTGAGAGCAACGCTATTTGACACGTATCCACACAATGCTGTCTCCAATATATATCGAAGATTACAATTCAAACAATAATTAACAGATCCAACACATGTAACCTTATTTGTATTATATTAAATATAATATTTTAAATATAGAAAATTAATAAAAATAAATTGTGTATTATATATTTTATGGTATTTATAATACAATATAAGTATTTTATGTATAATATTATAAATTATATAAAAAAGCAACTTTAAAACAGACCAATGTCTAGAATTTTCTGGAATAAGGCTGAATAAACTATCAGGAGTGAAACCAACTGCATCCGGTACAAAAAAATAATTTGTAATATATTTAATATGCTCATCTCTTATGTAAAACACTGTATTTTTTATTATATATAATAAAATTAGAACAGTATTTCACCACTTTGATTCATGAAGAGTACATTCCACTGGTATGAAATTTGTTTGGAGTCGTATTCATCTCCAAAAATAATTCAAAGTTTACATTGATTGGACCAATCAGACTCAATTCTTTTGTAACTCTTGTTTGAAATCTAATTTAATTTCAGCCTTATCCGACGACTAGAAGGGTGATATTCAAAGTTGTTACATGGATAACATTCATAATTAATCAATAGATTTAATTATAAAAAGAATTATGTGAAATAATTGTTGTTTAGCTATTTTTTTCATTTATGTGAATAATTAAAAAAAACGTTAATCTGAAAATAAATGAAAACATAAAATCTTTTATAAAATATATTATTGTTTTCATTACCTTTATCTCAATTATCTTTCTAAATTATAATTTGGAAAGATAATTTTTAACTAAAAACACATTAATGCAAATTATTGATTTTATTAATCTGATTACAAATTATCACAAATTTCTACCACACCCGAAATACACTTACACAAAGGGGATTCATACGAAAACATTGTTCACGTATGTACGCACAATCACGAAAGTGTAATTCAAAAAATGATTGAAAAACACAAATATTAGCTTAAACGACCCTACTGGGAAGCGCACAGTTAGATATGATTTATTAGTCGTTTAATTACCTCACACAATAGAACTACCCGATAATTTGAAATAAAAATCTTCATATTTCCACTGATTACGCGCAAAACAATTCCAAAACGCCGAGACGACACTTTATTGCGTGTATTTTCGTCGAATTTTGATTCGAACACAATCGCCAGAGCCGTGCCGTGTACTGCAATGGTCACAAAACAGCTACTCAAAATGACTTATATGAATTATTTAAAATGGGGCCATTTCAATTGAAGCAATAATATATTGACCTACATATTACGAATGCACATGTCCCTACGGATAACACAAACATTTTTATGATGTCTCATTGCCTCCTCAATGTAAAAGATATTCGTTGGGATTCAATTCAGTCAACCAATGTCAACTTATCGGCCAATCTGCTAATGCGGTCCCGGGTTCAATGTCGGAGCTCCTGTCTCCCGTCTCCTGTCTCTCGTCTCCTACCCTGACCATCTGGACCTGTCATCTGACAATCTTAATCTATTAATCCTTGCCGGGATGACATTGCAATGAACGGATTCATTGACCCCTAGCGTTTACTGTCTCAGCTGATGAAAGCGGTCTCCGTTCAAGGTCCGCTGCATTGTTACAGTGGTAAAGGTCACGCATTCTAACAGAACTTTTCACAATTGCAGGATATCCGCGAACTGCTTTTCATCTAGGCCAGTCCCTTGAAAATATTTGTTATTCGTATTGGCAACATATTCCCGCTAGAATAAGGGAAAGTGATGAATACATTCCCGCGGGAGTAGTGGAAAGTACTAAATATATTCCCGTGGAGGCAGAAGATGGAGTAAAATACATTCCCGCGCATGGGGTATAGGGTATAGAATACATTCCCTTCGGATGTAGTGTAGGAAAGAGAATACATTCCCGCGAATGTAGTGTAGGGACTAGAATAAATTCCCGCTGAAGTAGTGGAAAGAATACAATATATTACCGTGGATGAAGTGAAAGTAGAATATATTCCCGCGGATGTAGGTAAGGGAATTAAATATATACAGCCCTATAATTGTGACTTTCATTCTCTTTACATGTATATAACATAAATTAAATGTTACTATTTAAAATTAAAAAATAGGTTTAATGGGTAAAAGTTGAGTACTAAAATCTGTTTAAATGAAATATTAATGTTGTTTGATTAATTATTTTATATGGTGGTAGTTTTTATATCTTATTATTTATTTAAATTTAATAATGAGATATGGAAACATTTTTATTAAATAAGCAAATTTTTTTGACTGAGAATGAACAGTTAATTGTTGAACACACAAAGAGTGTTTAAGAATGTTGATGTTTTCGCATTATATAACTGAAAAACTGTCAAACTCAACAAAGATCTTATTCCAGGAAGATCTATGATATAGATATTTGTAATATAATTAATTATGAATTAAATGATGTAGATACTAGTAATATAATCAAGTACCCAAAATTAACAAACAAACCATTATAATCGAAGTAATTCCTGACATGCGCCATTAGCATCATGCCTTTATCGTTATTAGTTATTAATAAACTAGATGAAGGCTCGTCAACAATGACAGGAATCAGAATTATAATAATTCGATACCTTCCGATAATTAAATAATTATTCTAATTCCTAGAACTGTTTCACACAAGGATTCAATTGGATTAGTGAATGTAACTGTATGTTCCAAAAATATGTAAAACTTTTTTTTTTAAAAAGAAATACTCTAAATATGAATTAAATATATTAATTAGAAAGATATACATATAAATCAATTTTATTGAAAAATATTGTTATTGCGCCATCTGGATTCGAACCTGGATCTCTTTCCTATCCGGGGAAGGTGCATTATTCAACTATGCTACAGCGACAATATTTTTAGCGACACATTTTCGAACCAATATGTTACCTTTTTGATATTAATACATTTAATCGTTCTATTATTTGAAAGAGCAAATGAATCTCAAATACCTTTGAGTAATCTGATAGCAGACACCAAAATTATCAATTCATTTTTATTAATTTTTTAGACACATTGATACAACTTTATTATTAGGAGAACGCATTATTATTGTGTATATATATTTCTAATTAATATATTTAATTCATATTTAAAATATCACAGACCTATGTTCTAAATAATTACAACTTCACAATGAGAATGTGTTTTCCTGGAAATACTAATTTTTTTTAATAGAAGACAGAACACACAATACAGAGCTTAAATTTTCAAATATATTTAAATGTTTTCCGACACCATGTATATGTGATAAATATAGAATTTAATATATCTGGATTGATATTAGAACGTTTTAATTATTACAATAATTAATAAGACTTTTGATCTAATCTACAACTCTTGAGAGACCAAAATAGAGATAGAGTCAGCTTGTACCGAATACAGATATTATAATAAATCAGCAGATGTTTAAAAAAAATGCAACACATATAAATTCGTCATTTTAATCAATTTCTTCTTCATTATTTTTGAATAATTTCATTAATTGTATTTATATAATATTTAATTGATTCATATGAAATATTTTAAATAATATTTCATAAATTGATCTATTCTTAGCAAATTTAAAATCAACATCACTACTCGTTTATTTAAGCTATCCATATCTACGGGATCTAAATTAGGATCATCGATCATGTTGTAAATCATTTTTTGTTTGTATATAGCATTTCATTCTCATAGAGCACACCGTTATCTTCTGATATTTGTAAGATCTTTTATCCTTTGTCATACTCTCTCATTCGACTTTCTGCTCCAACTCTCTCCTCCTTATTTCCTTGCTCATCGTGAGTTGTATTGTTCTTCCTTGTGCTCCGATCTGGTCCGGATGCGATGACTGCTGACGTATTGTTTTGACCGGCCGAAACAATTAAATACATTGCCGTAATTGTATATCCTTATCCATCGGAAAGTTGACTGCGATTAATGCTCGCAGAAGCAGCGGCGACTTCACACTCGTACGAAAAATAATAGGTACCAATATGCAATAACTAGGGGTGCCAACCGAAGGAATAATAATGTGCGTAAACACAACACTTGGGCAAATGTTAAATCTGAGCTTTATGCATTTATAAAATGATTTTTGTATTGTAATATTTTGTTCTACTTTGCATAGATCATGTGAACACAGAACGTTTTTGTTTCTTGAACTGCATGATAATTTTGTGTTTGCAATTTTTTTTCCACATTTTGGCGAATTAAAAATTGTATTCTCGAGAAAAGGAAAATTAAATTACACCATTAATTTCTTGTATTTGTGCAGCAAATCGATAGATTAGTTAGTGCTTAATAGATATTATGTCGTTCAGCATTTAAAATTAGTCTTGATTTTCTGCGAGCTGCGGTATTACGGGCCATTGCAATTTGATTTTCTCGGGGCGTTTCATTTTGGTGTACTTTTATTGCACTCCATTTTCACGCACGATTCCGTTTACCTGGAGTATTATATCGACGACGAAGTTTCTAAAATTACTCTCCATCTAAAATGTTAATTAAAAATTTTAATTTTGTAAACATTTTTACTGACAACTTAATATACCTATAATGTAAAAGGTTTTTTAAATGTGCATTTTTTCATTCATAATGAAATCGCAGAAATAAAAGACTCTTAAATTAACAAAGCACAAATAAAATAAAACAGAAAAATAAATTTAACAAGCACTTAAAATAATCTTTATGTTAACGCCCTAAAAAAATGTTGACGTTGGCAGAAAACTAAAACAAATTTACCACTTTCATATAAATAGTATAATTGTAAACAAAAAAATCTGTAACTTGAAATAAAAGAAAAACTGTTTGAACACTACTTTGATCTAATGAAAATGTAATGGCAGGAATTTATCAGAGACTTCAGATCTATTTTTTTTGGTATTATCTAAATCTATTATATGGTAACATCTAAAAGTAGCGTCTCCATCTAAAGAGAATACATCACCATACAAAATGAGTAACGTTGAAAGAGAACGGTTGTATAATAATCGTTCCAATTACGAAAACGAAATACATAAAAGATCTATCTCAATCACTACGTACCTGCCGGCTTTCTTGAATTTTTTTTTGAGTGGGTAACCTATTTAGTTATATACATTTAGTTCAAAAATTGTCTCTTTTCATCAAAATGTTTTCATTAAAATATAAGATCAGTTAATAGTGTCTAAGTATTCGCAACAATGTGAGCAAATATTGCGATGTATATATCTGTATCGGATGTATCGGATTGGATACGAGCCAGACATTCGTGCAATTTTATATTGGTACATAGATTGGTTGATCTGTCCTGCTCTTCTTCTTCTTTATAAATTCTTCCCAAATTACTGATTTATTCCAAATTACTTCAGTCTTTTTTGTAATAATTCAGTACACTTGTAAGTTTATTCGGAAAATAATAATAATTATCTATATAGATATAATACAACCGTATTTACGTTCACTTTTATGTTTTGACAGAAATTAACACCACAAGTATCTATTTAAACTTGTTAAGTTTTATATGCTATCTAGATGAAAACCGTATTATTTATATATTTTACTATTATTATAGCCATTCCAAAAAAAAATAATCCTTTAATTTAATTACGTCATGACGTTTTGAGCATTGCTGGGTGAAAGAAAATATTTTGTCAAACACTTGATTTAAGAATAATGTGATTTGAACAACATTTAAAAAAAAGGATATAAGCTGCTATTATTTTTTTTTTCATAATTTACTAATCTCTAAAAATACAGACAGTTAAGAGATAGAACAACACTATAATAATATAGGTTAGATGCAGGAACACAGTGATGTAGACTAAACAGTCAAAACGATAACCTCGAAAATAGAAACACAAATGAAGCACTACATAATATTGACAAATCTCTTATGTCAGCTGTCAGTAAATAGAAGTCCAGAATCAAACCAAATGAACAAAAACTATGGTGCTCAACTAAAGATCTACTTAATAACCCATCTAATTTACTGAACTAAACAATTTGTTGAAACATATGACACGATATCTACGTATATACAATAAATGTAGGAGAGAAAGCGATATAATGGAATAAATAGTTGAAATTCACTCGAACGAAAACTTTACTTAAAAGTATAGTAATATATATACTCATAGGCACTGAAAAGCAATCAACAAACTGAAAAATAGTTAAAAGAAGACAGAGTCAATAAGAGAAAAGATACGTCACAAAATTGAAACATCCTACGAAGTCTTACATGCTAGTAAGATAGTTAAAAAGACTAACAGCATCGACCTAAGAGCCAGCCTGATGAAACCTTACACAGAGAACCGATAGATTTTGAAATGCATTCCACAATTGAGATATGGGCTATAATAGATACGTTCCAGCAATGCCAGGTTGACTAGAGATACATTGAGATCATGAAAAGCATATAATAGATACGTTCCAGCAATACCAGGTTGACTAGAGACACATTGAGATCATGAAAAGCATATAATAGATACGTTCCAGCAATGCCAAGTTGACTAGAGATACATTGAGATCATGAAAAGCATATATGCCGATACAGCACTGTTGATATAAGTGGGTTAACCAAATTGAGCGCAATACAACGTATCAAGCTCGGGGACACAATTATGCCCTATTTTCATATTCCTATTCACCAAAACACTCAAAGTTACATTTAAAAAATCACCGTGGGATGTACTTGAGGAGGTTTTAGTGGTGAAATGAAACGTGCGTTTGTGTAGAGTCATTTATTGATTAATGGATAAGAAAGAAAAAGTACAGAAGTTAACGAAGCGTAAAGTCTTGGCGGTCTCTCGAGTCTTGGTGTAGCCCGTGTCATCAGCCGGCAACAACGGAACGGCAACACTGACGGTAGATTTCGATTGCCGCCCCTACATACCTTTACACATATTTAGATAAATAACTATATTTATTTATTTATTAATTTATTAACGCCCTCATGGGTTTTTACAAAATAGGTTTGGTATAAAACAAGTACAAGTAACATGAAATATATATATAAAAATATAATATATAAAATAGAAATTAAAAAATAAGTAAAACAAACTATAAAAAATAACAGAACAAATAATACATTTTAGGTTTGACACAGAATGGCTGAGTATCAAAATCAGTTGTATTGTTGACTCAAAACAGCATCAAAAACATCACTCTTATATTTAAACATAGAACATCGGAATAAATCGTTCCCAAGCCTGTGAAGTCTTTGTGTGGGTGCATTCCTATAAAAATTAGTAAATGATGAATTTACACGGAAAAGTACCGACAACTTGGTACTCCGCGAAGGAACATGGTATACAATCAGTTCAGTTAAATTGGAGGCGTCAAGTATGCCATTTACTATTTTAAATAAAAATAATAAATCACTTAAAGTTCTTCTACACGACACGTTAGTTAAATTAAGAGTGCTCATTAGAAAATCATAATTCAATTGTTCAGCGGGTATATACAGATTGAAGTTAATAAACCTTACAAATTTATGCTGAACCCTTTCTAATTTTAATTCGTGTACTTTATAAAATGGAGATCAAATAGTTGTGTTGAATTCTGAACTGCTGCGAACTACAGCCGTGTATAAAACTTTCAGCAATTTAAGTGAGTTGATATCTTTCACCATTCTTAATACAAAACCAAGCCATTTCATAGCGTTATTGGTGATTTCATTAATGTGTGGAACGAACGATAGTTTTTCGTCAAATAATATGCCAAGATCTTTAATTTGAGATACTTTTTTAAGACTATAACCTATAGTAATTGTTATTGGCAATATGTGATGTACCTATACACCTATGTATCTATAAGAGCAATTGGAGACTATCATTAAGAGATTTGGTTTCAAAATGTTCGTAAATAATGTCTCGCTATATTTGTAGACAGTATCAGGAATATGACATATCATTCCAATAACATGCACAACTTGTCATTGCAGTTTAAACATTAGTACCAACATTAAAATATAAAACATGTATTGCCTTTGATCATTAACATCTTACGCTATATTGGAAATATTATTGCTAAGAAATGACATGTTATGTAAATGTTTATGTTAAAAATGACCATTCGATACGGATATCAATATATTATTAAATTATATTTTAGCTGAAACCACACATATTTTTATGTAGCAAAAGATTTGAAATATTTTTATTAAAAATATATGCCTGTATTATGTGACAAACTCTTAAGTGTGATCACAGCGCAGTATTTTCATCGTGAAGAGAGAATTATTAAAATTTTAACTGTATGTATATAATTCATAAAAACATATGGTTAATTTAGTTAATTTATTTTCTTCCCCAGCGGCGTACATTTACATGTCTCTTTTACTATTGCGGTATGAAAGAAGATCAGACGGAGCGGGTTTTGTGGGCTTTGCGGGCGAGTGTAAGATGTGGGTATGTTAGAGAAAATGTGTCAACAAATATAACCAGCAGAGAGAAGAAAGTGAAAACAGCACGAGTGAGATTTTGGAAGAAAGTGTGTATCTTGGCCAAACTGTATAGCTGGGAAGACAAAATGTCACATAAAGGAATCTTTAGCACGCAGTTGTGATAGGTAGCACTTGAGCAAAGTATAACAAATACTCAAAGCTAAATTTCCAAACGTGCTCACATTATTTATTTTATTTATTATTATTATTAATTAATTATTTTAACTGTTATAGTTTTAGTGTAAAATTTTCTGATTTTTACATTTTTTCTTTAATATTTCATCGACCTTTTGTGTTTTATATAATACATACACCTTGATTTTGATATAGTTATGTACACACATAGTTGTCCACGCGAAAAAATATATTCCCACGAATTCAAAATATTATCTTTGCGCTTTACTTATCGTCAGTATACGTAGAACGTGTACAGAAAATTGACGAAATTTTTAAATAAATGAGAGATTTATTTAAATCCAGCCAAATCAATTCTGGATGTGATATGTTTTCACACCACATTCAGAAATTATTTGTGCTGCAAATATATTTTTGCATAATGATCCTAGTTTTTTTTTCTCGAATTTGCGCTTTTTAATAACATTATTATTACAACTCTTAGAACTAGTTTATGTGAAGCCATAACTAAAGAAGTGGATTTGCTGAGATTATAGAAGTAGCACTGTAATAAATTTGCACCTCATCTTGTACCATAACTGTAATTTTTTAGAATTCTCTAATTTGTTGGTGGGAAGAAAACGAGTTTTTCTATTTTATCGAGAAACCATTCGCTTAAATGTTAGCCATAATTATTTTCGAATAGATTGTGATTTTAAATAATTATTTCAGACCACATTGCTCTGTTATAAGCTAAACTACCAGAAAAAAGAAAAACAAATGAAAAAATTGCTTCAATCGTCAATATCACTATATTTCTCATATGATTCAATTAATGTTATATTAATGATGTATTTGAAAATATAATGAAAGTAATATTATTTTATTTTTAAAATTAGAAAAATTAACCTCGTGGTTAAAATTCAATATTTTTATTTTTTACGAAATCGGTAGATGTATTTTTACTCAATAAGTGGTTAAAACAAAGTTAAAAATAAAAATCATGAAATTAATATTTAAATTAGTATTTTCACCTAAATGGTCGATTTATTCTTACCTGTAGAGTGGTTTATAATTGCGACATTTTAAACATCTCTAAAAGCTAAAGTACTATTAACAATTTCATTTTATTCAGTCATAATTCATTGTTAAATTAAAATATAATATATAATAATCGTGAAATTTTATTCAAAAACAAAAAATCTTTTGTTCGAAGTTAGAACGTAAAATGATTTTTTTAGGTTTCTTTCTTACCGAACCGCAATTTCGGCTTCAATCCAAAACTCCCAACGATTTTCTATGTTTTTTTTAGTATTGTTAGTTTGGGTTTTTGCAATTTTTCTATTGTGTTCCCAGGCAGTGCTTCCTTGGGAATACGGGCGCCGGTAAGGAAGATTAATGTATGTATTTACTTCCCTTGTCAATATAATGATTCGTCAATATGATGACGGGTTAGATAATGATGTGATTATGGCCACCTACAAGGGTATTCTGAGAATTTTTGGCACGCTAGTTTTGCAGTAATATTATCACCTCGGGAGTGCTACGCATACACACGAAAAACTGTCATGTATTGGATAACAAGGAGTTTGTATCTAATGATGGCCTCAATGTCAAGAAAGCTTCCCTTAGAGTTTTGAAAATATTTTATCTCTTTCTTAGCATATATATTGTATATAAATTGAGTTTTATTAAGTTAATTTTAAATAATAATTATTAATTTTTATGTACAGAATATAGACCGCAATTCCTCGTTTTCATATTATTTCTCAGGTCTTTGACTGATAATGATTTGTAGATATATGCGTGATGGTTATGTATTAAGATTTCATATTGTACTCTTTCAATAAAAAGTCAAGTTGTTTAACGTTGGATTTATTCTACAGAACTGGTTACAAAATATTTACCGGCAACTTATATAGGTAAACTTCCTGCCTGCGTTTTTACATACGAATAGCGTGGGAATCGTTGCAAATAGAGTTATCAGGTTTTCTTTTTTGCTTTAAATACGTCACATAGGAAAATAGTGTTATTAATGTTCGTAACAAATTATATTTAATATACTTTTTATTGATTATGTTGCAATAAATCAATTAACAATCAATTGAACAAAACAATTTTTTCTTGTAAAAAACTGAGTTGCTATCGAGAACCAAACTGGTTAAATGCTTTATAGTACAGGGTGCCACATAAAGACCTCCCCATTTTGAAAAAGCACAGCTACGCGTCGGGAAGGAGTAGAGTCGTGGAAGTGATGACATTGAACACATTTATACGTGCCGTTTTTAGTGTCAGTTATAGCTTATTCTGGCGAGTTATTATGAGTTTATTAGAAATGGTGGGTCGCCGATAGCAACACAGCATGCATTTCGTATCTACTTAGCGTACCTATTTTCAATGAACGGGGTGCAGAAAATGTTTGGTTTCAATAAGGTGGTGCAACGGCCCACACATCTAGTCGTACTCTCGAAGTAATCAAAGAAATGTTTCCAGGACACATTGTCAAATTGATGCCATTCAGCCCGAAACGACTCGCAGAGTTATGGAAAACTTCTGAGAGAGGCTCAGGTCACTTAAATAACGTGTTCTTTAAAAAAACGTTAATATAAACTGCATCATGTGTACTTAACACAAATTAAAGATTTTTTGATAAATCTTCTTTGGATTGGTATTTTTTTCATTTAAAAATTATGGAGTTTTTTATGCTGCACCATGTAAATTGATCAGTCTTGTTAATCTCATCATGTTTGTCGAATATATTTATATGTCTTTAGTGACATATTTATTCTTTCTTGTAGAAAGCAAACAATTTTTTAAAAATATTTCCGCAATAAATTGCAATCAAAGATGCTAAGTACTTGATGGCAAGCTGTGGTGTTTTCCAGTACATTTTTGTAACCAGAGTATTTAAATAAAACTAAGTAATAAATTGAATGCTCTCTAAATTAAGTTACGTCAACAATATTGCTTTTCCTCCAATCTTTACTGTGTCGGATCGTTTGCATATATAATGTATAGCAATGGGCCTCAGTATCGATCCTTGCATAACACATATCCGCTTGAAGATTCTGAAAGTGTTGCGTATTGCTTACCACCTTTTAGAAAACTCTTGAGATTTTGAGTACATTATTGATTATTCTTATTCTGAGAAATGTGTTTACGAGTGTGTCGAGGTGGATCTTTTATTCAACAACCGCCCTCTCCAGAGCGTTGAAATTATTTATATTTTTATTTCAGAAACCTCACCTTAGCTTTATAATTAAACACTTAATATTCAGTACATTAGCGGTTAAGGCCTTTCTGCCACCGTTCAATTTTGAACATCGTCGTGTATACCTCGAAAACATCGTGGAGAACAGAAACTACTTAGTGACTTTTTTACTCTGTTATAAAACTTTACCACGTAGGCATATTTTGTTAGCCATCGCCGTACCAGGCTTTATCGTATGTGTTATTAATCGCTAGACATTTTCTTTCAAGTACCTCTTTGAAAATATTAAGAGAGCTTTTTTTCATATTTTATTTCCGGCATAGAAAAATAAGAAGTTATTATAAACATTTATACGCCATCCACGGAATGACCGATGCATATACTGCAGAACATACCCCCACGCTCTCCAGGTTTGACAGCACCCTAATGCTTAAGGTACCTATCCAGTCCATTAGTATTTAAAACTGATTATTCGACACACTATATATTAATATATATGATTAGTTTAAAGTTTCCGCGAGCACTAGTGTATGATACTGGTGTCTCTACTGGGTTAGATCGCGTTCTTTATATATGGTTTCAATGTATATACAGGGTTACTGATAATTTGATACATTCCTTTCAATACGCAATAGTATGGGTCGCAAGTAATCGATTTAGCCCCATATTGCCATATCCAAATGTGAACTGTTTCTTAGATATTTTGAATTTTCAAGTTTTCTAATAATATCCAAAAAAAATTATTTCTATGTTAAATAAAAAATAAACTACACCATATATGGTTGTATATTTTTTTTGCTTAGACAACATGCTCACACGTTATTATAAACCAAACAAACATAATAATTTGCTTATACTTTTGAGCAGCACATTAAAACTCTACAACGTTATAATAAAAAAATATTTTCTTTAGTCGAAATAAACAAATTTCTTAAAAATGTTACTAAACAATTAAGTTTGCAACGTATTAGCTTACGACCCCTACTATTACGTATATTAAAGAAAGTATCGAGTTACCAGTAACTCTGTATATACTGAGTATACTCAACTATGTGAGATTTATATCTATATATTTATATACCGTAATTTTTTGAGGCAATGCCTCGACAATGGTACGTGTTACCGTGCTGAAACGTCGGCCTAGGTTTCCCCAGGGTAATCATATACAAAGAACACGTCTTACGCGAAGAGATATATATATTTATTTATTTAATTCTTAATATAGTGCATACATAAGCACTCCTAAATTGCTCCAATATAAACAAGATTTAAGTATTTTCTTTTACTAAAACTTATCATTTACATATTTTTCAGTTTCATTTTAAATCTATTAAATTTCTCCTCCTTTCTTACATTTTCTGGCACTTTATTAAAAATCTTCATCACACTATACATCATCGATTTCAGATATTTGGCCTTCTTCCTGAATATACACTCTATTTTGCACACGTATTCTATCCTACAAGGACACTCCAAGCATGGTCATTTTCACGGCTCGCTGGGTCACCTTATACTTGCGGATGGGTTCTGTTGTAATAGTCTAATTTTAAATATCATGGAAGTATGCTTTATTTGAAAATGTTTAATTTAAGAAGACATTGCAAAATATTATTTATACACACATATTAAAATGTTCAAAATGCTAAAATGTCCCTCACACAAGTAAACGCTCGGGACTGTTAGAATCATTTAGAAACATTCGAAATATGAACAATTTTCTTAAACATTCTACATACATACATATAAAACTGAATGTAAACCTATTATGATATATGATATACCGATGTAAATGAAACTGATTGTCTGTTTGTGCTCCGTACAATGTAAACCAAATTTTACATAGTTACTCTTTAGGAACCTGCGAAAAATCTCCCCCACCCCCCCTCCAAAGCCACTATTTAATTAAATCTGAATCTCGGGCAGCGCAGAATAGGAACCGGAAGTACGTATATAGTTTTCGTATTTTTATACGTCCACCCGTACATCTATATGACACAGTAACATAAAATTATGAGTTCCATGGTAATTTAAAATTGTAAAACAATTAAGATTAGCTGTTTTATTTAAGTTGTTTATTAAAATAGATTAATGTCATTAAAATCTTAATTAATCATTTCCAACCATTATTGACCGGTTATTTTTAATGTATGTATTATTATTTTAAAATATACAATAAAAACAATACGATTTTATTGATACTAAGAAAAAAGTTGTCGTTTTCTTATAAGCGCACACTAACCCGAAATGTTTGGGAATTGCTGATGATGCCAAAAGAAAATAAATTGCTACTACGGTCTGCCAAATTACCATAAAAAAGAAAAATACATTTCCTTAATTAACCTTTGTTTTCTTGATATAATCACAGACATATTAAAAACTTAAAAATCATTTTCATATTTACGAGTATCTTAAATGCTGTAGCTTGGGGTAATTTATTATCTTAGTCTTCAGAAGATTTAACAGTTAAGTTTGTGGCTACTTGTACTTCATTTTTATTAATTGTATAATGACCTGTTTTCAATAGTAATAAATATATTTTTTTAATTAAAAATGTTGGTGTATATTATTCATTTATATTAGAAAATGCACACTTAGTTAAATAAATACAATGCTGTCTTCTTGTGTGTGGAAATTCAGGAAGTCAAGAACTCTATAAACAACAATATAGTTTATTATAGATCTCACAGGTATTAATACAATATAAGAGATGTGTTCTGATCTACAATTCCGGAGAGAGAGAGACAGTCACGCCTGAGTGCGATTCTCTTTTATCCCTTCCACGCTGTCATTCTTGCCAACTTGCGCGCATCATATAATCGCTACATCATGATACATTACATATAATAACCATTATACTGTACAAATAAGCACTATAATTGAAAGACATGATTAATTTCGTCGCCAAAGCAAAGATTAATTGCATTTTTAAAATAAACCCTTCATTCGACGGGAGTGAGATAATGCATATGTTAAGGTAACAATAATTTAATACAAATTAATTGTAAAGATATAGGTACATGAAAAATATATGAATTGAAACCACCGGGTTACGAACCCGAAACTTTTTCTTGCCGGAGAACTACGAGTTCAATTTCGCAATGTGAACCATATTTTTCGAAAAATTTGTCTACTTGATGGACCGATTTGATTAAGGATGCTACTAGATATATCCTATTTCAACGCTTTTCCGAACTCCAGGCCGCAGTGAAAGGTGGAAGAAAATCATCAAGGACATCAATAAGTCACAAGTCACGGGTCACGACCCTCAATATTGAGAATTGAAGAAGAAAGGATTAATAAATCTCTTTCTAAACGGAGTTCTTCACCGGTATTTTAAAAACGATGGCAACTTCATCAGCACGGGATATTTTATAAATAAATAAATATTGATTTTGACATCTTACTTGCTTTTTTATTATATTAGGTATATACATATTATATAAATTTTGTAATTTAATTGTGTATTGTTATGTTGAAATCTTGTAATTAAAAACATTGTTTTCTGTTGTAAAAAACAAGATTACAAAATAATAATACGCAATTAAATTTCAACAATTAGATTAAACCTTACGAGCAAAGTCAATATATTTTATTAAATATTGTTTTAATCTTGATCCTCGAAATTTCATTATGTAAAACTCAATAACATTAAAAACTCAATTAATTATGGCTAGAGATTACAACATATTTTGGATTTGTTAATTTTTTTCTGACGTACATTGATTTTGTTGCCGTTCATGGTAAGATTCGGAAAAATCAATCACCATTAATATGGCTCATTATAATACTTTATTTTGAGACATTTTATGTATATATGCATTTATGTATCGGATAGAATATTGAAACAAACAAGAAATACACTTTTAAATAATTTTGTAGAAACACTTTACTTTCACTTAACTTTTATTATATTTCAATCTTTATTTAGATTTAGATTGTAGAAAATTAAAAACTATGCAGGTGGACAATACGCAGGATACAGTTATAAAAATTAAAAAGCCCGATTTCCTAATACTGAAAATATTCATTTCCACAAAATGTAATTTTAAACACCAATTCTGTCCTAGTTATGCCCTAGGATTTATTTTTAACACATTTAATAGTGTAATGGAAGAAAAATTCTATAACATCATTTTAAACGTATTGCTTATGTAGTTAATACTTTTAAATTATTTTCTTCTTTTATCGCGGTACGTATATACTCGTAGGTATGTATATTTATTAATTAATATTTCAATGTGCTGAATGTAAAATACAACTGTCTATTTCAATTCGTACCTCTTTCTCTAGTATACAAGGTTTACTTACACACAGCATCTACATATATCAAATCAGTAATTATATACTGTGAGTTCACAACTACATGGTTGAATGGTAACAATACTGATACTCGTACTTACAAAATATTTCAAGTTCACGATCATGATCATGATCAACGTAATCAGCATGAATCTATCTAGATTAAATATTTATTTATTTATTGGTAACTATATAATATAAATGTAAAAATATGTTTGAACTGATATATTAATTTAATGCTATTTATTAATGTGTGTAAAATAATCATTTAAATACAAATTAAATGTATCAACTAGAAAGATATACAGAAAAAATTGATCTATCGAAAAAAATATTTAATTGCTATCAGAATTCGAACTTACCTCTTCCAATACGGAGAAGTAAGCGCCTTTTCCGATTTCACTATAACAATCGAATACATTTTTGACACATTTAGAACTTATATTCTGTAATATAACTCATTGATAAATCTACTATTTAATTTTTAAAAGAAAAAGGAGCTTCTCTGGATAGGAAGAGGCGAATCACGGAAGTAATAAAATATTTTTTTCGATAGATAGTTTTTGAACACATTCTTATTGTGAAGTTGTAATTATTCAGAACATAGGTCTGTGATATTTTAAATATGAATTAAATATATTAATTAGAAAGATATACATATAAAATCAATTTTATCGAAAAATATTGTTGTTGCGCCACCGGGATTCTAATTAATATATTTAAAATATCACAGATCTATGTTCTGAATAATTACAATATGAACAATGTGTTCTCCTAATAATAAAGTTGTATCAATGTGTCTAAAATTTAAAAAAAATGAATTGATAATTCTGGCGTCTGCTATCAGATTACTCAAAGGTATTTGAGATTCTGTAAAAATAAAGATGGCTCTCTCAAATAATGGAACGATTAAATGTATTAATATCAAAAAGGTAACGTATAGGTTCGAAAATTGTCGTTAAAATATTGTCGCTGTAGCATAGTTGGATAATGCACGGTTAGGAAAGAGATCCAGGTTCGAATCTCGGTGGCGCAACAACAATAGTTTTCGATAATATTTATTTTATATGTATATCTTTCTAATTAATAAATTTAATTTGTATTTAAGTATCAAAGAACTATGTTCTGAAAATGCAATTTCTCAGCAACAACTGTGTTCTCCTTAATAATAATTGTTCCTCGTAATTCACGATCTTTCTTTTTTGGGGTCCATATATATAGTTGCCTAAATAATTTTGTTTTAAAAATATATTTTAAATGTACCCAATATAATAAAAATTTAAAAAATGTTGATACTGTAATGTGATTCGATTACAAATAAATATAATGATAATAAAAAACAAAAAATACAATATTTTCCTGCCATTTCCGCTCCTTAAATGGAGCATATGTCGGCCTCAAAACTCCTTCGTTGACCTTCTATGATCCTTCCACGCCCTCCCATGTCCATCCTGTGTCGCCGGGAACAATCTGTATACACCCATTGCTACATGGACATGTCGAACTGATTGCTTATGTATTTCGTCACTTCACTGTTGTTCTGTATATAATGTCTGCCATTATATTATATAAATAATAAAGAGATTTATTTTGTTTCGTAGCCGTGTATCGCCGTCTTGTTACCTGTGTAGCATGGCGGCGGGGCAGGATTGCCGCACAGCATTAAACAAACGTCAACCTGACGGCGAATGAGAAGAACTTATATGAGAGCATTCGCTCATATAACGGTTCTGTGCTTACCCAGGATACCATTGTGACTTCGAAAAATTAAATTAAATTGATTGAATCGTATCGTTCGGAAAATTTATCGTGTTAAAATATAATTTTTAAAGGATGCGAATCTTTTCTTAAAACATGACGAGTCATTTAATCAGCTAATTTTAAGAAATGCATCACTATGTGGATTTTAATAGTCTTTGTAGATAAAAAATGTATAAAATTAGAATTGGAAGGTAGATTCATTGTATTTTGTAAAAATGCATTCTATTTTAATTATGTTTAATAAAACTATTATATAAAAATGAACTACACCTTTAAAAAAAAAAAAATGTGTAAATATAATCCGTTTCTTGTATAATTTATCAAATTATTAATACTATTCAGCATTTCAACTTAGAGTTGAACTAAGTTTTGTTTAGTTTAGTTTAGTAATTCAACACTGAAATCATTAACTATTTAGTTAATTCATTAAATAAATAACTACAACCTTAATACATATGTCATACGATGTCTGCCATCAATTTAAAACTACTGAGTTTAGGAGAAAAAAGTCACTTGTCACGAGTCATCTCTCACTGGTCATCTGGGTCTCAGGATTTCTACTGGTGTGTAGAAAAAACATGTTGGGTTTAAAATTTCTGTAGGCATTATCAAAACGTATCCCAGCCATATTAATCACATATTCTTTGTAATAACGATAACCAGACGTTGTTACGTCAGTTTCGTTAATCCAGTATTCTTCGTGGAGTCAAAGTACCGCAAGAATCTCAAAATCAATACGCGTCTGTTTTAGGCGTTGGTGATATTCCAGGTATGAAGTAATAGACTTCTGGTGTCAACACGCTGTGGAAACGCGGTTACTTAAGCGCACGTGTGAAAATTCTATGTACGATAGAGTAAAGAATGAACGAATGTAGGTATGTCTCTACAGGAATGCCTTTACTACTAAAGGTCGTTTGATTATATGAATGATGCAAACAAGGAGAGGATGGCAAAGAAAATATATGATACGTGTGTTTAAGGCAACAGGAAGAGATGTCGATACAACTGATCAGGTAAACAGAATATTGAAGAACAGTCCGTCAACAACCGAAATGCGTGCATGGATGATGTATGAAAGTAAACGAGGCAAGAGTGGTGTGCCAGGACAGAAGAGTGTGGCATTCTATCCTCTCTACGACGTAATGCTAAATTAGTTAGTCAGTTAAGTTATAGAATTGGATTGAAATAGTTTGTTGTGATTACATCAGAACGAGTTCAGGAATAATAATCAATTGTAGAATTTTATGTAAATAATAGCAGTAAAAAAGTTTATTAAATAAAACACAATCACTTTTGTGCACTCTTTTTGTATTTATTGTTAGTTTTAAATACGCCTCGATGAAGCTTGAGCTAAGCAAAACCGGTTGGCATTTAATAAAATTCGTGGTTTTATACTAAGCGTGTTTTATTTAATCTAATATGTCAAGTGATTGCTTTCTACGAAAAAGAAAAAGTTTATTACCTATTCAATAATAAAAATAGTGATGGTTACAGTGCACATAACCCGACTAGATTTTATGAGCTCGCCGTTTCTCAGATTTGTAATTTTATGTATGGGGAACCATCGCCGCCAGCACGGCCGCTGATTAATGTCCTACGCAATAAAGGTACAATCATTTGCATGGGTAGCTTTAATCGTCTGTGGATAATTGCGTATAGCAGCAATGGCATAACAATTACTTGGATATAAATCTCCCTAACTTGCAAGTACACGCCGTGAACTTTTCGCCAGAACAAGAAACGAAAACTTCTAAAAATAGGCTTTTCAAAGTGCCCATTAAACACGGCGCTTCGCATTTTAGGGTTTTCGGATTCTCGCTCTTGTCAGTATTTAAAGGATTCCTTCTTATCTTATTTCTTAGCAACAAGCTCTCACTCCGATTTACTAACTACTAACATCCAACCGGCTTTAGCAGTCAGCAATAAGAGAACGAAACGAATGGAAGTTTAGAAATAATTTAAAAATATATAGATTTTTTTATTCTAGAAAAATTATAATTATAATGGGTACTAGATATAACGAGAAATTAATGTTTTATTTAATCTTAATTTATTTAAAAAATTAAATTCTTCTCCCTATGATAAGTTATTGTCAAGAGGTGATGGGCAGAAGACGCAATGTTAAGTATTGAAGAAGTAAAAAGATCAAGAAGTCAAAAAGTAAAGTAAAGAGAAGAAAAGAAGGAAATAAAAGAATTAGTTTGAAGACTATTAATAATAGTTTCAACTAGTTAATGCTGATGTATCATAAGATTAGTAAGAGTTGATTTACCCGAAATAAATTTAGAAATTGATTACAAAAAACATATACACCTATAGAAATTACAAAAAAACAATTGATTAAAAAACACATCGGAAGATAATAACGTATATATTTGGTCAAAATCAATGACAAACTGAAGTCCCATTATAATATTTTTTAATTATTTAATCTCATATAAATTTGGTTTCGTCAAAAAATGACACGATTTTATCTTAAATATTTACATCACACTGTACAATCATAAACCAACACAATCCCCTCCTTGAACAAACCGACAAAACCATTACCTTCAAAATTTTTATAGCTGACCATAGGTATACATATTTAGCTTTGTTAGTAGTTGGTTAGTAGTTAGAAGCTACAATAATTGACATACTTACACCGCTCGCCGCTAGATCGTTACCTGCTGTACCGCAATGGTCAACAACATTTTTTTTTCTACATATCTTTCTACGATTCAATTTAAGTTTAAAGAGTCTCTGCTTATTTTTTTTTATTTCCGGGACTCGAGACTATGAGTTAAAAACAATGGGATTGTCTTGACACATAATCCCTAGATCATAGCAACTTCAGCTAGTTGTATGCGTCTTCGAATTTCTTACCCCACTAGCTTACAACTACCTTACATCTTGCTATTTAGAAAGTTTGTTGTCATACATACCTTGGAGGTGATTTGAATATTTTAAAAACTACTGAATACTTAAAAATGCATTAGAAAAATATCAGAAAAATAATGGCTTTTTAGAAAAGTGATTGATCAAAATTATAATTAGGCATTCCACTAACCTATTAATGATACTTGTGTGATTCCATCGAAGAAAAAATTGTCACAGAAAGATAGGAAATTGAAGGTGGTAACGAGTGATAATAAATGAAACATCTATTATTTCATTTAAAAGATATTACATGTATATTATTAGTCGTAAACTTAAATGGTTAACGTAGCATAAATTTTCGGGACAGTATCTCTGTGATAAGCAAATATTTTTCGATAAAAAAATTTTTCTGTGTTTATTTATAATTTATTCACCTAATTTGTATCAAAACAATATTATTTTAATAAATTTCTTAGAACAAATATTCTTATCACGAATTGTTTGTTTATTTTTACTAGATAAATACAGAATAGCAAGCGTACTATTCTTTAATACCATTTACATTAATTATTAAAAGAAAATATCAAATGAAATCATAATAAATATTTCTCGGAACTGCATCTCATTATTTATGTATTGCTTTTCTTGAATTTTATTTTCACAAGGACGAATGCGAATTCCTTTGAAATAAATTAATTTGACAGAGTTGTTTTTGTAAACAATGTAATTATAATTTTTATGCTACTTTGTTTAACGTTATGATTGTTCTAAACATATTTATCTTTAAATTTGTTTGTTGTAAATAAATTACGTTAAAATATAAAATCAGCAAAATTCCATTTGATCCTAATTTTTTTTCTTTATATTTAATTTTTTGAAATATGTTTATGATGCTCATATGATAAATAAATTGCGAAAAATAAATAAAAGTTACATATTTCTCGGTTCAGTGGTGTTGTAAAAATGTCAGAAATACGCTCGGGAAAATACTTTTTACTTGACCAAAAGTCAAAGTTTTTATTTGAAGAAACTAAAAACAATATCTGAATTATACAGTTTACGATCCTATTGAAGTAAATGGAGGAAGAGACAGAAATGCGATAACCTTGTGTTTTATAAAATTTGTTTAGAGGTTTTTATAGACCAAAGAAGGGCAATATCCACATGTAATTGCTTTGGACAAAATAGAAATATGAAGATGGTATTGTAACAAATGTTTGCAAGATCTAAAATTCCTGGTAAAAGAGAAATCGTTGGGACCGTCATTTGGTGTGCGAGGCCACACACAACAGCCCATTGTTTTGAGGACCGTTAAAACATGTCCCGGCGACCTCGGCAGTTAAGGGATGTTATTCTTTTAGAAATCTGGCCTCGCTGAATATTGACATTTTTACCAGGAATTTAGATCAAGTAACGGCCAACAGAGGAGAAAGCTGACATGCCATTTAAAGCAATAAGTGGGAAAAGGACATCTCTCCCTAAGGATTGCCCTTGAGTGAGAAAGAGATGGAACCCAGAAATTGGGTATATAAGGCTCAGCAAATCCTAGAGAAGGCAGACGAGGTGGGGGGGAGTCGCTGGACCCTGGTTAGTGATAACTGGTATACCGGACAAACCCGAGGAGAGCGCGTCTAGGGATGCTGGCGTTTATCCTGTCCCTTGGGACTCGGTACGTTGTTTACCCTAGATGGCGCGGAGGCGGAGGATAGAATGTCTGAAGACTCTGGGCCATCCCTCTTCGGACGGAGGCTTGAATACGGAGGACGTTCTATCGGTTGTAGCGGAGGCGAAGGAGGAGGATAGAATGTCTGAAGACTCTGGGCCATCCCTCTTCGGACGGAGGCTTGAATACGGAGGACGTTCTATCGGTTGTAGCGGAGGCGACCGGAGGAGGAGGGTCATCCGCGGCCGATATCTCCAACTGGAGGTAGCGGAGGGCTATCGGGTCAGCACAATAAGGGCTTTAGCCCCGACAACGCTGACTCCGAAAGCTCGAGGTGCCTCGGCATCAAGGCCAAGGCTGGCGACGTCCGTAAGGACCCGAGCAGGTGGGGCGCTCAGGAGGTCACCTTGTGACCAGTACCCACAGAGCATCATGAAGGATTGGAGGAGGGCGCCGTGGATCCGCCTTGCGGGGCGCTCGGAGGCTCCAGTCGCGGAAGGTGCTGAGGCTGTGCACAGCCTGTGCGTCTGTTAGACGCAGTAGCTTTGCCAGAAGCTGTTGAGTGTGTGGGCCGCTCAGGAGGGTGTTTTACACCCAGAGCTCACGGTGCAGTCAGAGTAGGGAAAAGGACTGCTGGTTGGTGGGGCACGCTGGCAATAAGGTATCCCGCCCGGATGGAGTCCGCGCGGTGATGGTGCCCAGACCTACGGAGCATCGAGGACGATGCTGAGGCTGATGACAGCCTGTGTGTCTGTGAGACACAAGCTCTGCAGGAGCTGTCGAGAGTGTGGGCCGCTCTGGTGGATACGCCTATCCAGCGTATCAAGAGCCCACGGAGCAGCCGGGAGTAGGGAGGAGGGCTGCTGGAGCAGGTGGGGCGCTCAGGTGGACGTATCACGCTCGGAGGGATACCGTTCGGTGACGGCTGTCCGGTACCCACACAGCATCAGGAGGGGTCGAGGGACGGCGCCGGGTACCGCGTGGCGGGGATCCAGGAGCCATTGACCCCGAGGATGGCTGGTTTAGATTAAGCCTAGATTTAGATTATTTGTAAGGTAGCTTTTAAGTATTAGAATAATTTAGTCAATTAAGTTATAGCTTGTAAGTTATTTTTATGTGTTTATAATACATGATTTTATACAACCAGACTTCTCTTTGACAACCTTCCCGGTTCCTATCCTGAATATCAGCAACCTATGTGAGGAGACGAGTTGGCGTGTATTGTGTAACGGCATGCCAGCAGCCCGATCACCGCTCGGCTGCATTAATCGAGAAAAGCGCGTTCACCTCGTTGAGGTGGAATGCGTGGATTTCCGGGGGTGGGATGGAATCGGTGCGCTTCACGCGCCTCACCGTACACCCTCCCCCCATTTTACGTTACAGTATTATTGTACTGAAATCCATTATTAAAGTTATAAGTTTATTAGGAAAGCATACACACATGGAAGTCGATACACGCCATAGCAATATAGAAAGAAAAAAATAAAAGTTATAGACGATATGACTGGTGTAATTTTCTGTAAATTCTTTGTTATTCAAATATCTTTGAACACAAGAGAACCATTTAATTTTAGAAAAAAATTTAAACTGCAAAAATACTATTGCTATATCTAAAATGGTTTAGATTCAGGTACGTAAATAAGGTATTGGATAACAGTTTTTCAATACTTTATTTGATCACAACGAATTTGAGATGGTTGAAGAGCCAATGTTGATATTTTGTAAACATTGCTTCAACTTCGAAGCTAAAGACGCCCAATATCCAAATTAAAATATCGCGACAATGCCGCAGTGGTACCAGAGGACTTAAAAGGTTATTTTTGTAGGTTCTCTGCTGTCAAATTTAATATATTTATTATATTACCGTCTAACTGTGTTGTTATGAATCCATAATTGAGAATCCTACATTGATATTCGATGTTGTTACCAACGCTTGGGGGTGTATTGGACGTCAAGCGGAATGGTGACGGTCGGTAGAGCGGCGTGGGGGTGTCGAGCGGGAGAGGGTATACAACGGAGTTGTGGAGGCACGTCTCATGGCAGTCGGTATGGCGAAAGTAGCGACACGTGTACTGGGAATCGTTCTTAGAGCGGGCGAGGGGGAAGTTTCGTCTGAGCGGGAAGGGAATAGCACGTTGCCTAGTCGGTGCGAAGCTGGGCGCGGAAAGAAAGGGTGAAGTAGTCAGGGGCGGACTTGGATAAGAGTATTGGTAAATAAGCTATTCGATCCGGATATTATCGCGGGAAAAGTGTGTTGGTGCCCAGAAGAACGTCGGCAACAAAGACCTAATTGAATCTTGGATGAATTTCTTTTGCATGCTTTTGTTGATTATCATACTATCTTATCACATTCGTAATATATGTTTGATTCTTTATGATTATTTAAAATTCTAATAGAATGATAACTACTTTGATTGCTGTAAGGTTGAGATCTTGAATAAGATAAGCTGGTATAATCATAGAGAATCAAAATATCGATATGTATTTTATCCATTTGAAGTATTATATTGCACGATTAATCCCTAAAAAGAGTTAACAAGCTACTATCATTGTTAAATGTTTTCTGCGACATAACACACCACAAAACGAGGAGCTGTATTTATTTATTTACTTCCTTCAGCCAGCGAGCTAAACTGAATATTTTGATATGTAAGCCTGCTTGAAGTATTTTGAACGCGAGCGAAAGGGTTTAGGCTGACCTTCAGAACGTCTGTTACCGATGGTAAAGTTTGGCACTAATATATGGGCGAGTCGAGTTGATTTCGGGACCAATCGCTGAGAGAATTTAGATCCGCTACTAAGCCTTTTCATCACCTATAAGAGGCTAAAGGCTAAGGTGACGATTCTGCGGCAGTTCGGTTCTCTCAACATACATCACATTCACCAAAAACTGTATGTAGCTTATGAGTATATCAGGTGGTTTCCTGTTGAATTTTCTGAACACTCCGTACCTCAGTATAATTGAGGAGGATGATAATAGGATCTCTAGTGGTTAAAACCTAGAGACAATGTTCCTGAAATGATTTGTAATTGTGCTCACACGTTAGCGACACACACACCATCAAACAGTGATAACAATCCTAACCATATGTTCCTGGCTTCATTCGAGATGCATTGTCTGAGACACCGAGGATCATCCCACATATACACTAAAATACTATTCAGATACCGTTGTCACATGACATATGTTCTCAAACGCGCTGAGAGGAATTACGGCAACTTTTCTGAGAGTCATACTGCCATAGTATACGAGCAATCACAATTAACTATTTTCAGTGGTGGACGCGGCAACAGATTGCCCATTTTCCTACCGATACTGAACAACAGCGTATTGGAGATACAAAGACCTCGGCCATGCATCTTGAACAAATGATATTGTTCACTGCGATATCGGGTGAATCAAACCTTTGGATCATCATCATCTTTAACTTTTGAACGCGTGGGTGAGAGGGATCGGGATTAGAACCCGTCGTCTAACGTGAATAGGCGTTAATCTGGGGGTTTGTAGGGGAGCCGAGCGAGATCCAAAGTCTGATGTCTAAATAACTTATCATAATCACGAAACATGTTTGCCTAGTGAGGCAGACACTTAGCATATCGCATGTCGTTTTACATGTCCATATACCTTTGAACATCTAGGTGACGCCACGAAGCAGCCACAGTCACGAGGACAAGTCTACAACAAGGTTGTTGACCTGTGTATAATTTATTTTCCACCCTTACATTCCAGCTCGGTATAATTTCATATTCGACTTAATGATAATAAGCTCGAGACCAGATTCATTTGTTTACGTACGCTCTAAATGACGTTTCGGAATTGAAGGTAATACATTAAAGACTAGTAAATTAATGTTATAATAAGAACGATCGGGTATCATACCGCATGATCATATGTTTATCCATTATTAAAAGCACACAACGTGGGTGAATAGACTCCTGATTTTTGCATTTAGAAATATAATAGGAAACAAGAATCGTTATTTCATCGCGTACTATAATATAGTCGGTATATTTATAACAATTGCTCTATAGGTATTTGAACGGCTATAATATTTGAATATTTGGAAACTTAGATATTTAATAATTGCAAACGCGGGTTAAAAGTATTAGGAGATTACGGATATAGCGTGGGAAATGTCCCTAACCATTAGATCGATCACGTTGGCCAAATTTAGATATTAAGCGTACAAACTAGTATTAATCGTATACATTTCATATAACACTTACTCCTATAAAATAAGTTGTCATTTACGAAGCGCGTATACCGAGTACGACCCTGTGTCATATTTCGGTGCCGTCCGTCTTCGCCAGTCTCGGGGAGAGCCACATCTGGGAGTTCCTCCGGTCCGATTCCCCGACCTTCAGTCGGGGCTTCCGCGTTACAAAAGATAGGTAACAAAATAATATTTTAGTAATGTAATTAATTAAGTTATTAAAACTATATATAGAAGTACGGATTCATTATAGTGGTGCTCACGACCAGAAGTATTAAAACTAGTATTAATTAAGTGTAGAATACACCTTACAATTTTTGTATTTGAATAAATAAATAATACTATTAAAAAATACTATTTTTATAATCATTTTGGTCTATCACCACGTAAATTCATTAAAGTGATAAATACCCAATATTTAACAAAACAAAAACAACCCCATAAAAGAGTGAGTAGTGAGTGAGAAATATCGAGATAATTGAGATTCTCAGTATAGAATCGCGGGTTCTAATTACAGAAATACCTAACTTAAGGTAGCTTGGACAGGTCTTGTGAATATTAGAGTAATGTCTACCAATACCTATCTTATTGACAACTCCGTAGGAAAAGCGGTCGGTGAGTGGGGATGATGATGATAAAGAGGCCTATATCCAAATTTGAAAAAATATGGGTAGGTAGTGAAATCAATTATAGATATAGTTTCATGTCCAGTGAAAAATTGTCAAGTTTAATATTAAACAAAAAAAACTACAATGTTATTCTCATATTTTATTTATACAAAATGGAGTTTAACGATGCGGATTTTATGTTTTATAAACAATATCGTCTAAATGCCGTCCGTTTCTCTCAAGACACTTCCAATTGGACTCTTAAATCTGCGAATACGCGAGAGCTAAGCGTTGGTTCAATGGCAGCAACTTCACGGCGGATATTTTCTTGTAGGTCCTTCATTATTCATCATTGTTCGAGAATTGTTGCTATAAACTCTCGACATAAGGTATCCCCACAAAAAAAAATGTCCCACGGTGTAAGATCCGGTGACCGAGGTACCCAGAGTACCCGAGGTACTTGATTAATTTATTGGGAAAAATTCCCCTCAGCTTCTCCATTGAAACTCTAGCTGTGTGTGGAGTGGCCCCATCTTGCTGAAATGGTGTTCTGTTGTTGAACCCGGAAAACAGCTGCAGTTGCGGTATCAAAAACTCGTTGATCATTTGGCAATACACGTTAGCAGTGACTGTCTCTCGCTGGTTAAAAACATAAGGGCCAATTATTCCTCGGCCAGAAATTCCATAATATACTGTCGTTTTTGGACAATGTTAACGTTTTTGATGGCATTCCCTTGAGTTGTCGGGGCACCAGTATCTCATGTTTTGTATATTAACATAGCTATCGATATGAAAATGTGCTTCGTCAGTTAACAATATGTTTTCAAGCGTTCGTGCTATACCAAAACGTTTCAGCATCGTTCTCGCTAAGGTTTCACGTAAATAGTAGTCATTTTCGTTGAGAAACTGTACGATTGAGAAACTGTAGTTTTTTTTCAAAATAACGTGCACTGTTGATTTTTTTATTCCAGTACAGGCTACAGTCTTCCTTATCGATTCTCGCGGATTGTGCATAATTTCACGTCGAACTTGAGCCACATGTTCTGGCGTCGCTGCTGACGTTGACGGTTCCGGAAGAGTTTGGTTAACCATTGTCCCTTCTTGTCTGAACTTTTGAACAGAACCAGATAAGTTACGTGCTCGGCCTATCACTTACTCGACGAATATTAAAGTGAGTACAAAAAGCGCGACGCGCACGAACCAATGAATCACCGTACTTTAAATATTGCTCAACCGCGAACGCGCGGTATACTCTCGACCAGTGACTCATTGCGACTGGAAAATCCGCAAATCACGCGCTTCGAACAATATCACCATGATGGTTTTTGAGCAATTACAATTTAATCTTGAAATTTTTCCGCTGGACACCCTATATATGTTTACATTTAAAAATATTTATTTAGTACAAGGAAAATACTATTATTTAATAAATTAAATAAAAAAAATTGCGTTTATATAAAGCCCAAAATACTTACGTATATGTGAAGGCAATACCTGGTAAGATGAAAGGCTCTAGGGTAAAGTAAAGGGGTTACTGGGAGTTATTTAATTTTGCCAATCAGGGGGGTGAGAATGAAAGTGGAAGTTGTTCGGTTGAGTGCTGGGTGGTGCATTAATTCGAAGGAGAGAGGGGCGGTAGTTCAGTTGAGAGTGAGTGGGCAGGGAGATTTGTGGTGTGAGATGGGGTGAGCGTGGGTAGGATATTAATCGTGTAACGGCAAGTACCTCAGCTATTTTAATAATTAGAAAAATTACAATATCTTACTACAAGTAATAGCGACATAGTTGGACCGGCAAATGGGCACAAGTTAACAAAATGTAAGATTTTTTTTAAATAGATAAAATATTTATTAGAGATATCTTGTTCTCAGGTATTCATAGCCTTTTAGAGTCATCTGTGTAGAGTTTTCTAGAGTACTCTGCAATGTGATCCGTTACGTCGATCAGGGAGATCCATTACATATGGAAGAGTATCCCGAAAACCTCTAGATAGAATAATAGTATTGTCTAAATGTTGTTATGAACAATACAGTAGCACTTAACATATGGGGAATGTCCAATATGCACATCCTCTTTTCATATTGGTGTTTCTTCGAGTGAGGTCTCTTCACCATCGACTATTTAGTCGAGTGGTTTAGCCGGCCAGGGCCGGGTGATAGGTAAAGGGTACATATATAATAGGTCAATTTGTTATATCTTAAAATAGGATTTTTGTTTTATTTAAAACTCAAAATGAATTATCACCGTTTTTATTATCACGAAATAATAATTTACGATATATACGCACGAATTTATGGAAACATTTCCACTCCACGCTGTTTTATTGGTTTCCGATGTGTGTAAATCTCTTTCATTGCAATTTTTATGAATTATTTGTTAACTCAAGGGATTAACGATATATCTCTTTTATTGAAATATCAATTTAAGAACTGACTGATTTATTGTTCAGCTACGATTGAAATTTACTGAATTTCGTTAACTTATATCATCACAAACTAAATGAGATGTGACAATTAAATGCCCAGAATCCATCTTAAAAATTTTAACGTAGGGATTTGTACACTAGTGGCTACTGTTGTTTTCAAAGTATTCTCTTTGCGCAACAACATATATATTGACCTACAAGAAGCAGACCTGGATCTTATATTCCGGAATACGTGTATCTGTCTCACATACTATACGATAGCAGTTACATTCGAAAATCTTCATTCCTTCAACGCAGCTTTTAATTTTGAAAATAGCCAAATGAAATAGCTTGATATTTAAAAAAAAGCTAAGCCAGATGAATACGCAGGATTAAGGATTCTGTGTCTAGACAACCCGGGAATCCAACAGTTTATTGCTGTCTCGAGTCGCGGGAATTTAAAAAAAAAAATACCCGAGACTCGTCGAGACACTGATTTGTCTTGATATTATTCATTTTCAACAAGTTAAGTTATATAAATCAATTAGAAAGAAAAAATCTATTTATTTTAAAAAAATATTTTAGTTTACTGATCATTGCGGTTCAGCAGGTAGCGACTAGCGGCGAGCGGCGAGCGGTGCACGTGTGTCAATTCTTGAATATGGTCAGCTATAAAGATTCTGACGGGTATAGTTTTGTCGGTTTTTTCAAACAGGGGATTATGTTTCCTTGTAAAATGTGATGTAAATATTTATGTAAGATAACATCGTGTCATTTTTTAACAAAACAACATTTAGATGAAATGCAATTATTTGGTTATTAGAGAACTTTAGTTTGTCATTGATTTGATTTTGAATTGTCTTCAAAAGTTTATTTTTTGTATATTTAAAAAAATATGTGCACGTTATGTAATTTTAATACATGTATTTGTTTTTTGTAATCAATTTATAAATGTAAACATAATTTCATTTAAAAAACTAATATTAATTATTTTATTAAACAATTTTTATTAGATTTAATGCGGATAATATCCTTAATACCTACTGTATATAATGCATATGAATATTTATTAAAATATATATTTTTTTAAATTAAATAAAATTCTTGGTCTCGATTCCCGGAAAATCCTGGGACTTTAAAATTTTGATTCTCGAGTCCCGGGAATTGAAAAAAGTCAGGAATACAGAATCTCTAGGTAGGATAAACTAATAGTATAAACGTTTTTTACAAGAAAGCCGCTCACTGTAATTATTTTAAACTTCGATCGCCCATTTTCGCTAAACACTTCCCTTCACAATACTTAACTAATAACTCGATTAGTATTAGTTCAAACACCGTTTAATTTCGATAAGATTACGTCACGACCACACCTCTTATAATAAGAATCCTATGTAAAAATTAGCAAATAAATACTTATGAAAATATTTATGTATTTTGTGATGGTAGATACTATAAATTGAACGATGAATGCGTACAAAGACGGGGAAGCGTCGGAAGACAACGCTGGGTTTATTAGGTTGTGATTCGGGGATGTGATGTTAGTTGTAATCGATTTGATAACTGAAATGTGACATAGCGGTCCTATTCTTTCAATATTGTTCATATTAAGCCAAATATTATACTATCGTATTATTTATGATAAACCAGTGTGTATCGAGGTACATTGTTTAACCCTCAGCGTACCATGATAGAAAATATCCGTACGCAGCTATAATATCTTGTGTTACCGTGAGAAATGTGTATTTTTTAAGTCCGGAAAAAATGCCTTTATTAGTTTCAATGGCGGTAAAATACTTTTTATCATACTTTACTATACATACTGATAAATATGATAATATAACGGAGCATTCATCGTATTCAATCTAACGGTGGCAAGTATCGATTTTACCGAGCGGTAGACCTGTGTTACTGCATGGCTTCGGAAGGATTAAAATATATATTATATTGCCCTTTATAATGCCATATAGTAGTTAGCATTTTCAGACAGGTAAAAATAATTATAATTGGGAGGTGAACTCATTGAAAGTCACAGTGCTTGATAGATTAGAAAATCAATAAATCTAATCTTTTTTTAAATGTAATCACATTTTTCATCACATCAGATTATAATAGCTACTGTTATTTATTTAAATATAAATTATATGAATCGGTGAAAGCCGGTTGTTTTCTACAGATAATAAATGAATACGAAAAAATATGATCGTGGCTAAAAATGGAAAAAACGCATTATGTAGAGTACCTGTATATGTCTCAGACACATGTATCATACCTCCTCTGCATACATATATATTGTTTATGTAAATGCTTTTGATAGCTGGTTCCCAGGTTTCCGATTAACAATAAGCACGCATATGATATATGAACTGCACTAACCATTTATTTTTGCTGTCTTTCTGGTCCGATGTTGTTTTTTTAGCTGGATTATCTTCTTTAGATTTCGACCAACCGAAGCGCGCACTGGTAGTTTATTTGGACTGCTGTACTGGTCAAAGCACGGGATGTAATTGAATGACGCCTGTCGGTTGCCGTCTTCTTAGCTTTCCGAAAAAAAGGCGGCAATACTCACACACATACATGTACATGTAAGAAACCCACTGGTGCCAGTAGATATAATTGCACACTTCAAGAAAATGAGATGGCAATGGTCTGGCGACACCGCTTGGAAGGCGGACGATCGTTGGATGAATGCAATCATAAAAAACCCCAAAACCCGCTGGACTGACGAAATTATCAAATTCTGCGGGAATACGTAGCAGCAAATAATAATGGACACACAAGAGTGGGAGAATGAAAATCGTCAGAAATGATGAAGAAATAATTATTTTTCGTTAAACGAATTACATTTTTGATAACATTGAAAGACATTTATAAATTATCTTATAGCTTTAATTTGAATATGTCACAAGTCACAGAGGCAATCAATCATGTTTGGACAGACCGATGTTTCATATTTAAAATCCAGTATTTGGAGTCAAAAATGACAAGCGCTCCCGACGGATACATTTTAAAGCCTTGAGAATACCAGCGTAATTAATTGTGAGTGAAAATCTTCAATTGTTTAAATTACTTCCTAAGTTAAACGAAATACGCGTCCAAACTTTCAAGTAGAAAACATCTGCCTCTCGAAATATTTCATTCCGGCAGGTCGCTTTTCAAGAGAAGGGATTTTGTACCAAAACACAAAGAAAGTATGTACTAAACGTGAAAATTTTTTGAAAATGTCACAACTTGATTAAACCGAAAATAATTAATATTCCTAACTTTCTTGTATTTTATGAATATTTCGTACTTTTTTGAGACCGGGCTTGTTAGTCCTACTGTTGTTTTTCAAATTTAAATGATAATTTAAATACATTTTTCTGACAGACTAATACCACTTAGGTATATATAGGCACATAAAGTTGAATGCATTAAAAAATATTAAAGATTTTATAACATTCGAGACAGGGTTTATTTTAACAATAGCATGACACATTTATTTAGCCGAGAATCTTGAAAAGGTTTTTACTGTATAGGTCATATATCATATTGAGAATATGATGTAATCTCGAATTATACAAAACATCTTATTTTTGGATAGACTTAAATGCCTTTATTTTAAAAATTAGTAAAACATTATCCGATTACAGTTACAGAACATCAAGGGAGGGGAAATAGCAATGTTGATGGATATTTAATTGATTTGATGCTCTGTCTATTCAGGTCTATTCTCAATCTCAAAGCAATTTCAATAACCATGATCTACACCGTTATTGTATAACATTGTATACTTCGTCAATTTTGACGTATTCTACGATTGAGTGACGTGAAACCAAAGGTTCAATTTCAACGATTGGTTATGCGAATATTGCTAATGTTTGTTGTCTATACTTGTATATTTTATTTATGGTGTAGTCGGCTTCTGATTGGTCGATAACCAAATAGACATGAAAAAGGGTTGTGTATTCGCAAGCATCGATATCAATACATGATTTTATTTATTCTGTTAGAAAAATAAACACGGATTATAATTTTTAAAATGTCTTATATACATATTCTTATAAATATACAAGAATTAATGATTTACTAAAATAAGTAAGCTGTCTCTCTGAAACGCATGATTAATAAGTATTTTCATTGATTTATACCATGTTTCAAATTTTTTGTTTTAGCAACTGATTTAATTTGTTGATTCGCTAATTTGTTTTTACGAAGGGCACTTTACAAAAATAAAATAAAAGGGTATTTAACGATCCAGCGTCTTTAGTTATTCAACATATTTTTTTAGATTCCGATCCGATGCGGGACAATGCGCAATTAAATAAAGGAACAGTTTTCACCTCTGTACTTTCTAATACGTATCGTTATTAAATAGTTCCCATTTATATTTATGCTTTCATTATAAATAATCATCGGTCAAACGTACGAACTTTATTGAATATGGTGAAAAATCTATGCACGCCCATTCAGAACACATTTTTTTTCTAAAAATATATGAAAATTTTAATTTTACCGTAAAACAACCAATATTCCGCATATAGTAATTATAATTCCGCAATATATAATTCCGCATATAGTACACAGAAAGAAAAACACATCGAAATTGCATTAGACAGATATAATCAATAAATCCTTTTTATGTGTTTAATATGTCTGCATACATTAATAAAACATTATAGATCTATCAAAACAGTAACTATTCGATTAATAACATAAAATAAATATTAAAGTGGAAAGTAGTAAAATCTTTTTCACGTTATCTGTAGAAATAAAAAACAATCAGTCATTACTATAGGAATATAAAACTTATCAGTCAAGATGTGTACATAAAATAAATAAAAGCGTTAACTAAGTCAGGCGAACCAGGTGACCTTCGCCCACCTTGGCAATAATTAACCATTTCTTAATGTAGACTACACTTGATACAAAGTTGACTATTATCCTACCAGGTACAAGGAGAAATCCATGCGTTCATTCCTGCAATGCTAGATATTTCTCTACTAAGTAACGCTCAGTCAGGAATCTCCCATTCCGCCACTGTGGCATAGTCTAGTGCAGTGGTATATATACAGAAGTCAGAACAGCAGGCGTTTCCTGTGAAACCATTATTTTTTCTATAACGAATTCGATGTTATCGAATAAATTACCCTAACAAGAACAAAATGGTTATATTTGAAGTGTTAATCTACTTGTCATGGATCCTGCATGGAATTTGAAAACAATACTTCTCACAAAACAAGAAAAGGATTTACATAAAGTCGGTATTTTTGCGAAATCGATTCTTTGTTGACATCCCTAATTCTAATATTTTCTATGGTTATTACTTCAAAACATAAACAGAGGGAAACGTATATTTTGTTTTACGAAAATAAATATTTTGCATTAGAAAATAGATATGTCGGCACACCGCGGAATTAAAATGTCGTCGGCACAGAGAAGCCTGATGGTGGACTGGATTGAAATTCCAGAGAACAATGTGATATTGAAAGGAAGTGAGTGATAAAATTATTATTTATTTTCAAAATTAATATTTATTTACTTTCATACTACTTCATTTTCATATGTTGCTTGAATTTTGTAGTGAATTATCCTCATTGTAGTGAAATGGGAAGAACTGGCCCAAATATTAAATAATTGTAATGATGGGTGCACTAAAACGCCAGATAAATGGAAGAAGGTTAGTTTCATTTTCCTAATTTTTTTTTTTTTTTAATGAAATTGATCTGTATGATTCTAAAACCAAATCAAGATTTTTAATGAAAACACTTTGTATATTTACTTATAATACAAAAATTATGTGTCTTGAAATTTTTACATGAAATTGATTATTTTTACTGAATTAGTGTATGTAATCACTTTTTATTTCACATTTATTTAGAATCAAATTTATCCCTCAGATCAAACAGTTAATGCTTTTATTCCCGGATTATGTGGTTTATCATATAATTATTTTATCTAATATAGCACATTTTCAGTATTTTATAGAATTACGCGCAAACGTTAAGAGCAAGAAATCACTTCCAGGAAGACGGGAGGGGGACCACCCACATTACGTCTCTCAGAAGACGACGAGAGATTTCTAGCAGTCGAAAGGATGCTAGGAATCACTGGAAATCCAAAGCTAAAAGAGATTGGAATTTCTCCGGACATTAGCCTACCAGAGAATATACAAGGAGAAAGCAGGGCATCCATTTCACCATCGCCAGATATTTCTGCATCACCAGATATTTCTGCAACGTCATCGCCATATAGTTCTGCAACGCCCAATATTCTGACAGGATCCTCACGTAGCTCAGTTCAATAACCGAGGCCATCTCTGCGCTCACGCCCACAACCACGGGCTTACACGACAAGAAGCTGCATGGCGGAAAGAGCTATACAGATGCAAGCATCATATCATGCTGAGAAAATGGAAAGCCGCGCTGCACTTCTAAACACAATAATAGTCAACTTTGTATCGAGTATAGTCTACATTAAGAAATGGTTAATTATTGCCAAGGTGGGCGAAGGTGACCTGGTTCACCTGACTTAGTTAACGCTTTTATTTATTTTATGTACACATCTTGACTGATAAGTTTTATATTCCTATAGTAATGACTGATTGTTTTTTATTTCTACAGATAACGTGAAAAAGATTTGACTTCTTTTCACTTTAATATTTATTTTATGTTATTAATCGAATAGTTACTGTTTTGATAAATGTTTTATTAATGTATGCAGACAGATTTGTTTATTATTACTACAGTTAAATGTGAAATAATATTTGTAAGATTATATAAAAACATAACATTAAACCTGTGTTTTAATTGTGTATACATATACAATATATATAAAACCTCTTTCCAAATAAAAAGTATGAGAAGGATATCTGTTATCCCTTTATTTACAATATTCTAAAAATAAGGGAAATTAAGCAAAAATATGAGTTGCACATAATGAATTTAATAATATGTATAGGTAAGGAATATCCCCTGATTCTATTACATATGTCAGAAAGAATCAGAAAAGAAAACTGACATGGTTATATATTCACAAATGGTTTGTTTACAAGATAAAAATGTAATAATACTTTAGAGGTTGGGTAAAATTACTGAATGTATAAAAGTCAAATTTATAAATGTAAGGAAAAAAAAATTCAACTAAAATATTCTTGTATGACTTCATTCCTGACTTGCCGCCGTCGAATTGGAATGCTTGTTGCATGATCATTAATTGGTCCAATGACATCTGTAAATAAATAAAAATATTTTAAAAAGAATTATAGTGTTTTGTTTATCGTTAAACTAATTAAAGCAAATCATAACATACTGTTAAATATGCACCCATCACCAGCAATATCATGTAGTGGGACATTTCTGGAGATACATATATTATACAGTACAGCACATGAATAAAATATTTGCCCTGCAACAGTCGGACTATAGTTTAGAACTCTGTGCTTCAGAATGCAACGAAATCTTGATTTTAAAAGTCCTATGCACCTTTCCACAGCATTTCTTGTTTTAATGGGGGCTTTATTGTATCTGGATTCTGGTGTATTATGTCCTGGATTTTCGTAAGGTGTGAGAAGCCAGGGTTCTGATGGATATCCAGAATCACCTGAAAATTCAACAATACGTCATCGTTATGCCCAAATAATGTAATACGATTTGTATATTTTCACTATGAAATTATAAAAAAAAATTACCCAGTAACCAGCAACCTCTAGCATTTTGATTTTCCAAAAATCTTCTAATCTGTGATGTATGCCATATTGCTGCATCGTGAGTGCACCCGGGATACAATGCATTAACTGACAAAATCTTAACATCTGCTCCACATATCTGGAACAAAATAACTATTAAAAAGTAAATTTAATAACTTTGTGATATAATATAATTCCATATATATTTACAATTTGTGCGTTAATACTGTAATACCCTTTTCTATTAAAATAGGCTTGTCTATTATTTCTGTAGGAGGGTTTGATTATGAGTTCCATCAATACATCTAACTATACTGGGGAAGTTGAATTTTTCAAAAAATCTGTAAAAAAATTAGCGTTAACACGTTTAAAAATACTAAATAATTAATCAAATAAGTTTATTAATCTTTTATATGATTTTTTGACAGCAACTTTACACGCGGGAGCTATGTTGTGTAATATTTGTATAATAAAGGAAAAAAAGATTCATGTCTTAAAGAGAATAAAGAAGGAATCATATCCGGCCATATGGAAATAGTGTGCTTACTGCAATTGCGCTGTGGAAATGTCCTCATCATTTGTCGGGAAAACAACCCATTCTGTTAGCAAGTGTTCGCAAATTACCTCAGTCACTTCATTCAAGCACCTGCTAACACAAGATTGTGACAAGCCAAGGCAATAGTTGCCCAGTTAACCCTTGATAAAACCCGTGCGAGTAAAAATTTAAAGCTGTTAACACCTAGAATTCAAATTATCAATTTACTTTCAGTATAAACATGGCAATTAAAAATCGATATTTAGTGTCATTCTTGTGCAATAATACACTTTAATTATCAAAATTTTGTAAAGTACAATAAAAAAATACGAAAAATAACCTAAAAAATAGTGAGTATTACTTCAAAACATTTACCTTTTTTTGTGGTGTTATAGATCCTGAATACCTTGAAATTCTTAAAAAGGGAGTTAATACTTCAAATAAATATATAACGGTGTCCTTATCAAGGCGGTATAAGTGTAAAAATTGCCCATTTGGAATTTCCATCGGGTTGCACAAATCACGCAAACGACGTCTTTCCATTCACGAGTTTCGACTAAAAATATAAGTTTTTGGTTAATATAAGTACTAATACAGTATTCAAAGTTCACAGAAAAAGGTTTGTTCATAAATTACCTATTGATTTCCTCATCCGCAGCGTCGTAGAGAAGAATCACGGCCAATCTTGTTGCCATTTTTGTTTTGACAGATTATGGTACGTTTATCTCCCTCACTCTCTCTCCCTCTCTCTCATTCAAATATAACACGGACGTTAATTTACGTACTGTCTATTTTTGAGGGTAGGTATAACAATCACCTTCATTTCAATATTGCAATTTTGAGAATAGGCCTGATTATCTTAGTTTGTGTCCCTCTTTTCCAAAAATGTATATGTATTCTGTCTCTTTCTTACGCAACGCTTGCAAATTGTGCAAATTTATTAAAAAATCGTGGTTCAGTTCGCGAAACTTACCGTGCGCTACGTACATTTTATGGTTGACATAATCGTCCATCCGAGCAAGTAATTCGAATAACCATGGATTGTTTTTGCATCACGCATACTCTAATTGATAATACGCATCCGCAGAGATGTCGTACAGTACGCACCGAAGAAACTGTTGCTGCAGTGAAGCGTAGTATTGAGGAGTAGCGTAGTAATAAGTCGATTATCCATCGTGCACAGTAATAGATTTATGTTTACTGACTTTTTCTTTCCTCAATTGAATTGCACCAATGTGGAAGGGCTCTAGTTTCAACAAGACGGCGCAACATGCCATATAGCGCGCGCCACAATCAATTTATTGAAGGAAACATTCGATGAGCGCATAATTTTGCATAATGAACCTGCGAATTGGCCTTTAAGATCGTGTGATTTAACACCTTTAGATTATTTTCTGTGGGGATATGTGAAGTCGCTAGTCTACGCTGATAAACCAGAGACGATAGACGACTTGATATCCAACATTCGTCGCATTATTGTCGATATACCTCCCTAGCTACTCCAACAAGTGGTCGAAAATTGGACATATTCGCGAAATCATATTTAAACAATAATGGCACAAAATTATATTTCTGATAAAGCTAATACCGTGGCCATTACCATAATTTTGATGTATTTTATTTCATTTTAAAGTTCTATACTTTAAAAAAAACATCCTTTATAATGACCGGATAATTTTTTTCTTATTTTTGAAATCCGAGAAACCACCGTATTCTCAATATTAGCCTACTAAAGTTCTTATAAAAACTAAATTAGATCTATTACAGTATAAGATCAAACCAATGTTACAAGTTATTACCTTAAAGACTCTAATGGTGCATGTACACGAGTGAAACATTGTTTCCATAAAAGTGTCATCTGTGTACATGCATGCTAAAAATAAAAGTTCAGAAATATATGACATATTTTTACACTTATTTAATCCCATTTGTGTCAATTGCTGCTAAAATATGATATACCAGGATGCTTTATATTATTTATAATTCGACGATTAATTTCGCTTCTCAATCTTAACAATGGTCCGTAAAAATTAACACAGGTGTACATGCTCAAAGCTGTTAAGATATACTTTTAGAATTAGCAATATTAGCTTTGTGGTTAAAATTCATATTTTTATTTATTATCTTTGTTTTATTAACCACTTAATTGAGTTTAAATGCATTATATTTATTTTATTAAATGGTGGTTAATAAAACAAAGTTAATAAATAAAAATATGTTAAGATATGCTTGAAGTCAGAAAATAATCGCTGGTCGCATTCCCCAATTCAGCAACCATGCCACCTCCTCCGAGAAAACAATAAATTTACATAATTAAATAAATTATCATTTTTACTTAAATTAAACTTGAAAATGTGATATATTTTAATCTATGTATAATATATGCACGAAGGTGAGTTTATAAAGCTTTACGCCTTTATTAATTACATTTTTAATTTAAAAATTACGGTAGTTTTAATTGCTTTTGGGAGCATTTTAAATGGGCAGAATAATTATTATATGAAACATGTATAAAAGTTTATTTTATTTCATTCATTAACCAAACAATTTTGCTTAACAGTTTTAAAAGCACCAAATACACTAAAAGTGTCATTATAACATCGGATAATTTTTATAGCGCCATTTTCGTAAAAAATTTCACCTCACGGTCGCTTGAGGTGAAATTTGATTGAATTCGAAAATAATGTATGTACGTTACAAATGAAAATTGAATGGGAAATTCATGCATTTCATTGAAGAGAAGTGTCAACTACATCAGATCTTTTTATTTTGAAAGTACATTTTTTCAAAACATTAATCAATTATTATATTTGAAAAAATAGAAACATTGCAATGTTGCTGAAAGGTATTTTAAATGAATATGTAGAAAAAAAAATAATGCGATTTAAATTTTATATTGGCACCTAGGTAATAATTATAATATGATTGGTTTTCATAATAAAAATGTCAAGTTTTTTTTTACGTTTTATTCGTTTCCCAACGTTAAAACGTTGAACATTAAAAATGTAATTCTGGTGTGTAGTTTGTGATATTTCATTAATATAGAAGACGATCCAATTCAGAAAAAAGATCGCTTAGATAAAGAAAGAGAGCAATAATAGCAAGCTCGATCAAGTAACTATATTAAACAGACTGAGTGCGGAACATGTTGATAGTAAGTAATCAGGCGTATGAAAGATGGAAGCAAACTATTTTCCTCGATATATTCTATGATACTCTGAGTATGTAGGTACTATCCATGAATCTAATCTACTATTACAACACTTTGACACTTTTACAAACTACCTTATATGATTAAGAAGTGTGGTTTAAGTTGATATTGAATTTGGAAGAAAGTAATATCTTTCCTAAATGTGTCATTTATTTTTATTTAATGAAATATATAAAAGACTTGGAAGGCCTACAAAAAAAATATTTTAAAGGAGAACACATTCTTATTGTGAAGTTGTAATTATTCAGAACATAGGTCTGTGATGTTTTAAATACTAATTTAATGCATTAATTATTAATATATCAATACAAAATCAATTCTGTCGAAAAATATTGTTTTTGCGCTACCGGGATTCGAACCTGGATCTCTATTTCCAATCCAGGGAAGTACACTACCAATTCTGTTATAGCGCCAGTATTTTTTATGAAAAGTGACGGTTTACTCAAAGGTATTTAAGATTCCGTAAAAACAATGCAAATGGGTTTCATTTGAAAAAAGTGTAACGTATAGGTTCGAAAATTTGTCATTAAAAATACTGGCGCTATAACACAATTGGTAGTGTACTTCCCCAGATTGGAAATAGAGATCCAGGTTAGAATCCCGGTAACGCAAAAACAATATTTTTCGACAAAATTGATTTTATATGTATATATTAATAATTAATACATTAAATTGGTATTTAAAAATATTTACATTGTAACATGTAACATTTAGATATTTTTTTTGTAATTACATATGGTATATTATGTCTGTGTAGTATATGATGTCTGTCTTAGTGTTTTTGTCATTTATATTTTTAATCTGTCAATTTTCAATTGTTTTATCAATTGTTGGTAAGTCATTGTACAATTTAATCTGTTGCAAATTAGTCGCGATTGTCTTGTTTTTGTTTTAGCTGGTTAAAACACTCGTCCTGTCTGGTCTTGTTCCTGGAAACTAATAAGTTAGTCCTATTTTTATAGCAAAAGCATTTATATTAGTTTGAAAATAGTAAGAGTATTGATGTGACATACATCTTTATTTATCTTTTTAAAATGTGGTAGTGTTGATGGTTTTCATGTGTTTCGAGTAATTTAAAGTCCCTGTAATTTATATTGCTATAGCAAACTTGTGTATAAGTTTCAATCATTGTTATATTATTAAATTAGTATTATGTTATTTTGCAGACTGTTTCAATCGGTTTCCGATTGTTCAAGTTGTAAATCATTTTCAGTATTTAATTATGCTGTCTGCTTGATTTTATTTTATTTACAGTTCACTAGAAAGGTATCAATTATCGTATACTACTCATATATCTCGCACTTTAGAATTTTTTACTAATGATAAGTTATAAAAAATATTTTTTGTTCTTAAAAATTTAGTATTAATGTATGAATGAATTTTTTTTAAAGTATTTTTATAAGATTTAAAATTCTTGTTAAGCCGCTAATAAGACCTTGAAAGTTGAAAATTCCATTCCGACTGCAAAAGAAAAGTCGAAACCTGTTCTCGTGTTTCAGAATGATACGTATAATACTTTTGACAAGGCTTTGTCAGGGTGCTTGCTATAAATATATTTATTGCTGAATGGGCACGAAATCCCTTAAGGAAACGATTTCATCCAGGAGAGCCTGAAGCTAAATTGTTACTGTAATATGTTTATAAGACTGACAAAACGTATTTTCTGTGACACGTGTCTCTCCTACATGGGAGACAAAAAGGAAAGGGGATCTTTTATTTTTAAAACGAACAAACATTTTTGTTGTGAAGCTGTAATTTCAAAACATAGTTCTGTAGTATTTTTAACACAATTTAAATGTAAATATCGAAAAAATATTTGGTTACTATCAATTTTGCAATATCCGGGCTTTTATTCGTATGTAACCCTATTAGTCCAGCTTATTGTTAGAAGCCATATATATTGAGGGTACTAGTTGAAACCTCAGCAACCTTCATACAATTTAATTAGATGAAAAATATAAAAACTGACTGAAGGAGGTTTAACATATTAATAACATTTTAAAGAGAACACATTATTAGTTGTGAAATAATTTTTTCAGAACATAGTTCTGTGATATTTTAATACAAATTAAATGCATCAATTAGAAAGATATACATACAGATAAACTCAATTTATCGAAAACATATTTAGTTGCCACCGGGATTTGAACCAGGATTTCTTCTTATCCGGGGAAGTGCGATAACCGATTACACTACGTCAGCCTCGTAAATAGTCGACAAATTTTTGAACTTATATGTTGCAGCTATTTCAAATTGATACATGGAACGTAAGATGTATATACATATATAAGTGCACTCTTTTTGTATTTATTGTTAGTTTTACATACGCCCTGACAAAGCTTGAGCTAAGCGAAACTGGTTGGCGTGTAATATAATTCGTGCTTGTGTACAAAGCGATTGTGTTTTATTTAATCTAATCTTTTAATGTTGGCATAGCAAAAGATTACGCTTGAGAAGACGTCCTTCTCAGGAGTCACGAGGTTGATATTGTACTGGATTTATCACAATGTTGTAATAAGACAGGATAATCTCTGCGTGGACTCGCTTCACTCGTAAACAAAATTACCGAATCTAACAAAGCTAACCCTTAAACTTTCTTCTGCGTACACGACTTGCTTTATATGCTAACCTACATAGCCTGTCTAATATCAAAAGGGTTAAACACGATACTAGCCCTTTGGTTTCATTTCGCAAGTATAATTAACACACCAATTCAACTTTATCTATAATAAAGTATGATATATAGGCTGCTAACTTAAATCGATGGCTTTCAACTATGTTTGATTTTGGATATACTTATTGAATATAAACTATGTTTATATTCAATAAATATATCCATATAGATCAACAAATTGTCATATTCGGATATGAAAAGTGACAACGAAATTATTCACAAAACAATGCTGGACCTGAGTGCATTCGGACGCCTGAACATATTTTTCTGTGGAAGATGTACGGTAGACTCCACATGAAGAGACAGGAACAACATACATGTGAATAAGTAAACAGACAAAATTAGTCGATATAATAGAATACGCCAAAAAATAAAATGACAATGTGGAGACCAGTGGCGTCTGCCATCTGTGTTCAGTGTTTAACATACTCGTAGGCCTCCTTTTTTCGCACTCCACATCGTCTCTTGCGCTTTGCTTCCAATTTTGCCAAATGACTTGCTTAATATTGTATGATTGTCAAAATACTCATTTATTATACTATTTTTTTTAGTACATATTAATTTGAGATTGTACAAAAATATTAACGCTTTCAAAAACAACCACTAATTATTGTATTTATCGTCGTAATTTTTTAAGTTTAACCCTCGAATGTAGATTTTTTAATATAAATATTGTGTAATAGTAAAATAATGTTATTGTTCCCGACCACGTATGTCATTAATCATTTTCGGAGTTTCTAAGAAGGATTTAAAAACGCCTTGAAAAATATAATCATATCATCAAATTTAATTGATTGTTAAATATGAAATATTATGACCACCGATCCAGTGCTAACCCATATGGGGACATTACAGGATCTTTGGAGTACTCTGACGATAAGATAAACCGTGATTGTAATTGGTGTTCAATTGTAATGATGATTGATAAATGTGATTTAACGATTGAAAGGTTCGGCTGTATTAGTAATTGCTCGCCGAATTACGAATTATCACAGTTACTAATTATCGTTATGACCGAACACCAATCACACGGTCGCAGTAACAATCACGGTTTATCTCAACACTCGAACGGTGCAGATTTGACATGAAATTCTAAGACTAATAATAGAAGATTAAAAAAAATGCGCTCCCTGTGTTTATGTCTGAAGGAGTCTTTACACACTTCAATTGCTGCACACTTTCCTTAATTCTGATTAAATTAATTCATTTAATTCATAGTTTATATCTTGTTTATTAGAGGAAAACAAAAATGTATTCTTTGTTTTTTGCCTAAATCATGAATATTTATAAGATATCCAACAGCGTCATCCATCTTCATAGCTACTGAGACACGTTTTGTATGGGGTATTAGTAAACACACTCGGCATCAACTGAGACAAGTGTGACAGTAGTGTGAGTACTCGCGAGCCCCTCGCGGCTCTACTAAATTGTTATTTCACTTTTTCTACTTTCTAAACAATTATATTACTTATTAGATACTGGAAAAAGGTATTTAATATTTTGTCCATTATACAGAGTGGACTATAAGTTTTTGCAATTTTGAAAATTCAATAAAAAAAACTACAGATCGTATGATAATGAATATTTATTTCACTGAAAAAGTGCAATTAGAAAAATTATGTCGTCTAAATGCCCACCATCCCGCCGCTGACATTTCTTAAATCAAACACCTTGGTTTTGAAACACTCTATGACACAAAGCGCGTGGGTGTTGGCTATCTACAGACAAATATTTGCCTAAAGTTGTATTATTGTGGCTTGTTTATCATGTATTATTATTTAAGTTATTATTTTGGTATCAGAACGCTTACGAGTTGACAAGCCCGGATATTTTCGTACAGACTCGTTAACTTGCGCGACATTTTCTTCGCTTCTCTTGCTCCGTGGCTGCCCGGTTTTCTTCTTATTTAGCTATGAACCGATCACTTCAAACTTCCTGAGCCACGATTTAATTAAATTAACACTCAGATATTGACATTGTGTAATCGGTAGTGAGCGCAAAACAGACGCCAAACAATCATATAAGAATCGTTGCTTTTATAAAAGTGTTTTACGCAGAACACGCGTTGTTCCCCCGCGAAGCGATCCATTGCGACTAAATTTTCTAAGACCAAACTCCTGCGCGCTGTTGCCCGCGTGTCCCTCCTTCATGTGGTTCTCAGGCAGAAGCGATTAAAATGCTAAAACTTAGTGGGCACTCTGTATTATACTTACCATTAAAAAATCATTAATATTTTCTTAAATAATTCAAATTATATTTGGTAACAGAAAAACGAATTTTTGTTTAAAAATTCAGATCACAGCATCAGATTCAGCGTCTAATTATCAATATTGCACATATTGTATAATGTAGCTAGCGGTAATTGAATAACTTTTATATCTTGCCCAATAATGTTAATTAAATTTCTCAAAGTTTTAATATAATATATATATAAAATATTTTTTAACAAATAAGTTTTATTTATTTTCTACTTCCGCGCCATCCATTCCTTGACATCCGCTGTGGTTCAGTCTATCGAATACTTACCTACCTCTTGCAGTTCCATCTTGACATTATCTGCCCGCACATTTCACTTTTCTTGTTTTCACCTTCCTCAGGATATCTGGAGCGGAATGTCGTTCCTGAAGTTTGAAATACATTTATGATATATTTATCTAACAATATATACATAAAAGTATTATCACCTTATGTATATAAGTGTACTTTTTTCGGTTAAACAAATATATAGCAAATATCCTCTAATTTAGTTGAGGTTATTTTAAACATAATTTGTTAATATTTCAGTAATGCATAAATTAATATTACTAGAATGCTCTTCATTCAACTAAGTATAGTAACCTTTGAAATGGGGGATGGTGAGAAACCTATTTTTATTTCAGAAACAAAATTCACCGTGAGGGATTAAATAATGCGAATCGGTTGAAAGACTTGAGAGTTCAATTGACTGAATCTGTGAAGAGACTTTTAAACAGATCGCTTTATTCAATGACATTTAAGAATGACAAGGTTTTTTGTTTCAAACTGCGTGTGTGGGTGTCGCGCTAAGAGATTCTTAGAGAGTAAGTTTGGTTTTTATTTTATTTATTTTTTCAATGCAAGGATAATGATAATGACACCCACGTATGCTGTTCCTGAACCAGAGTGAATTTCTGTCTATTGTGGTCGGTTTCGTGTTTAGACTAAAGTGTTATTTGTAATGTACCGATCCCTTGAGTATCGCTGTCTGACGGTGCTAAACTTTTTATTATTTTATTTTGTGATTCTTGGTTCATCACTGTGTGTTCACATTGTGTTTATCCAATAATTTAATTTATTTTATTAATTTTAATAAATAATGTTAGAATCTGCACTGAAAGGACAGTGAGTGGCTTTTGCTGGTAGCGATACCGTATTGTATTGCAGCACTGCAGCATGGTATGGTTGCCTATATGGAAGGACTTATATTGTAGCTTTTGCTGATAAAACGATCCAGGGTAAGCGGAGGGTCACCATTCACTGCGCGTGACCAACATCAGAAGCAACACAGTGATATCGATGATGTCGTCGGCGTGGCAATTAAATATTCTGAGGATGTTTTGGAATTCTTAAAATTCAATGATGTTGATAAAATCAGCATCCCATACCTAATCTACTTTATCCCAGCTGGGAATATACAATGTTGGTGTGTTCTTTCTTACATTTTAAAATCATCTCATGTGGTCTGGTAAACCTCTTTATATGACGCTTTAAATATTCTGGAGTTATTAACCATACTAGGTGATCTTTCATCTACAAATAATTGTTTCTAATTGATTTATTTATTAATCTTAAATACGTTTAAAAAACAATATCCAACCAAAAATGTGATGATCGAATTTAAAACGCAATCCAACTTTCCTTCTGCCGGAAGGTGGTATTGCGATTTACATATAATAAAAAGTAAGAGTGAATATAAAATGTGAACAAAATATGCAAACGTATATAAATACAGGGTTAGAACAAAACCCAAGGGTAGCTTGACATTGAGCGAATGTTTCGCTTTACGTTTGCTACGGATAAATTTAATTACACTGCTGAAAAGAATTAACCATATTTGAATTTTTATTTCCCTTTAAATAAAAAAAATAATAGCATTTTCCTGAAGTTTGGTGTTTTATTTTTCAATAGTTCTTTTCATAGTCAAAAATACTGTCGACTAGAAATTTTTTTCGTCTTTCTGATCGGTTTATAACCATACATAATATGTAATACTCGTAAGTCATCAACATCATTATCATCATCACTATTAGCCGTTTTCTATCCACTGTTTGATGAAGGCCTCCATAAGTTCTCTCACTCTCCATTATTATTGGTTATAATAGATATTTTCTACAAAATAAAGTTCATTTTCCAAGTTCTCTACAATATTTAAGTATATTTAATATTTAACCAAAACACGTTGTGGTTGATAATTAATAGTTTATTAACTTTGCTTTTAAAACCACTGTGAGCTATTTATATTCACCAACCAAGAGTCCGCGTTTGTATTGTTATACAGTACTCTACGTCTTTATGGCTAATGGGAATTGCGATGCAAATAATGCCTTGCTGGGTTCTTTAAGCTTCGCTGTACGGTCTCAAGATGATGAGAGTGCGATAGCCCTCTACACAGTTATCAGATACACCGTGTTTTAGATAAAAATTGATTTTTATAAAACATAAAAAGTTACAAATAAATCAATGACAGGGTCTGTAATTTACCGTATTACAACGAAGACATTATGACTTTGGTTGTAAATGAAAATGAATTGACTTTCTGGCATCAAAATATCATTTTTTAAGATTACATACATTTTTTAAATATTATACCTCCGTACATCAATAGTCGTTTTCGTTCACACATCGTCTGCTTGCTTATTTAATATGCATGTTTAAAAATACCAATGAAAACTTTAGTAGTCATTGATTTCCATCAATAATATGTGGTCCCAACTTTATAATTGGTTTTCGTTTTCACATTCTTTGGGAACAATGACGCTCTCCACGCGCCGACAAACTTCTCGAGAAGCATTATAATGCTCCGGGAGCAAATACCGGAAGACTTCCGAAGTTTCCCAGCCGCTGTACAAAGACGGTATCTTCGAAAGCCGTCCCAAATAGAAGACATTTTTAACTGCTTAATGAATATGTAGTATAATAAATCAAATCGCCTGAAGGGCTAAATTTAATCACATAAATTTACGTGATAAAAAATGTTTGAAAAGGAACAACTCTCATGATTTAAACTCGATTTACACAGGATCTTGGCAATCTTTGACAGGGCCGGCTCGACAACTTCAGACGTCTCTCACTATCTTAGATTGAGCACCAATCCTACACACATAAATATGTTGTCTTCCTTAATTTTCACAATTAGGTAGCTACTAATCCGTAATTAAATAATCAACAATAAATTCACAATTTTTTTTTTTATCAAAAATTGTTTCAAATTTTCTCAAGTTATAGCCATTTAAAATCTTTTATATCTAGTTATAGTGAAACCCCGATTTTAAGTTTTTGAATGATCCATTAAAAAAATATATTTACAGAAGGCAAATGTAAATTGAGGTATTAAAAAAACAGAAAAATAAAAATTATTTTTTATTGTAAAAATCTAATAATGTTTATTGCTGCAAGTTTTTTTTATTGTTTTTGAATAGTTCTTTCAATATTATAAATTATATTAAATGTTTCTGGTGGAACATTACAAATACTAGTAAAATATACTTTGAGGCCTTCAATATGCCTCATGGCATCGTCCTTTGCGGGAACTGGGTTGATGGGATGAGCAGACACATCTTCATCGTCGGTTTTCGCTTATACGACTATCCACTATTTCATCAATTTTCGCTACGTACGATCTTATTAAGTTAGAGTCAACGTCTAAGTTTAAGATTTTATCGAAATTTACTTAAATTTTAGACGTTAATTGGAGGAAAAATAAAAGAAAAACAGGGTTTTAAATTTATTAAAATTACACGGAACTGTAGAAATAACATGCAAATCGAGAGAAAACGTGAATTCCGGGCAGGTAAAATCAGGGTTTCACCGTATCTATATTTTTCCTGAAAACATATTTTATACTTCTAAGAAGAAATGTCCTTTCTGCAATATTGTTATATTATATCAGCAATTTTTTCCAAATTAACTCATGACGATTGATTTCAATACCGTAATGGTGTCGTCAGACAGTGATTAACGACCTTAAAGAATCGGATCCAAAGGGTTGACTATTCGTCGAAGGCGCTGAATGCTCGGTCCACTCGGCTTTATAAGAAATGAATTATTTGCGACATTTATTCTGATTCTGAACACAGCATTAAAATATAGGTTAAGTTCATATTTTATCCCACAAAAAAGCTTAATCGGTGACTTAATAGATTATACATGTATAATATTATAAATTAATTCAAGTATGTTTATATCTAGTTCCAAAAATATATTCCGTCTTTATAAATAAATTGAAAGCGGAAACTATTTAGACCCATAGTACAGATTCAGACGTACACGAAACTATAAAATGTGGAGAATTTAATTATACTATGTTTACCTACTACGCGATATGTATCTGGAAGTTGCCTAAGTTTTATTTTAACCCTGATTTGTAATTAATATAAAAAAAGTTTAAATTATTATTATCCGGAACTGAACTGAAATGCAATTTCGATACAATATTGATTTATATCCAGCTCTTTGAGGCGGAATTTGGTAATATTTTATTTGCGTAGTTCTAAAAATGAGAACAGAAACAGAGCGGGTTTCATTGCGTCATGCTTCCTTCGAGATACTTTATTATTGGGTGCCGCTGTGGAAATATAACAATTATTTAATTTAAGTACACATGCTTTACTTTTTGTAATTCCTATCAACCAGTGGTATAGTGCCAAATAAAAAAGTAGCAGGGCGGAATTTGATTTAAACCCCACCCCCCCTTTTTTTTTTCTTCCAAAATTTAGATAATAAGAAATAATTTTAACTATCAATAAAATAGCTTTTGTAAACCATGCATATGTCAAAAAAATTATGTGGCTATAACGTGTAAATTTAGAGATGACTGTTTATTTATGTTTAGTTCACACATTTCATCTGTCTCCAAGTGCATGCGGTCAATGGTTGAAGAAATGGGATACTGCCGCGCGCCTAGATTATAGAATTCTTTTAAAAAAAAAGTATAAATTTCCTCGTAATTTTCACGTTTTGAAAAATGGTTCGGTCCTATACGTTGTTTTGAATTCTCGTAATATCCGTCCGCTGCACAATGTTGAAAATTCTTTGCGGTATGTTTCAATATCCAAAATAATATTTCGCTTCCCTATCTTTTTCTATGACTTATTGACATGTAATAATAGTGTCATTATGGCTGTAAAGTGTTTGTATTTTTTAAATGTGCTTGAAAAAAGTTCCGTGTAAAAAAAGTGCATCCAATGTTACTGTCCTTTGTCCTTCGCTAAACGGCAGTACAGATTATCAAATAATAATAATAAATTATTATTTATTTACAATCTTTCCGCATTGTGCGATAGATATCACTGATGTCAAAAACAGTTTGTGAATAATTCTTGGATATACCTAATTACTCGATAATTTTAGCTTTGCAGTTCAAAACGTTTTGCACAAAATATCGTATTTACTTGAAATTTTAAGTTTTTTTTTTACCTGTATTTACATATTATTTCATTTCTGTAAGTTCACTATATCCTTCATATGTATGCTTTTAATTACACTCGGACGATAATCATATCAATTTATGATAGCTCTAGGTGTAGGTACATATGTATATAGCATGTACCTATCATATTACTAAAATGTTGTTTTTCCTTATTGGAAATAAATGGTACATTGTTAAAGCAATATAATAAGAGATTTCCGCATTGAAATATAGATTCTAAGAAATCGCCGATTGATTTTTGTTAGTTTTCAAGTGATGGCACTCATATTTCAACCTTGTAGAGATCATCTTGCAAATTATTCTGCTGTTTGTGGACGACAGTTCTTGACTTTGTACATACACATATTAAAAGCTTACCACATGTAGTGACCCCCATGGCAAATATAAATGCCAACTAAAATGTTAATAATTTGATGTACTATTCGAATTTTGCTTCAGTATTAGGGATACTCTAAATAGGAATAATCTAGAAAGGTTTTTGATTTTCATAAATATTGATAGACGTTCTTATAAACGAATTCTGAGCACACCCATTATGCATATCCTGTCTGGGTTTTGGCTTAAACAATAAGGTGTATGCTGGACGTTATGGTAATATATAAATAATTATTGACTATTATTTCCTTGATTAGAGATTCTGATAGAACGGTCGTAAAACATTCCAAAATTTGGTATACCGATAAAATCAATTTTGTGTCACTGTAGACGTGAAGCAATGACATAATTCAAATTTACACGGTGCTGGCATCTTTCAAAGAGACTATAATATCTACAAAATGGTCGTCCGTGTGGAAAAGCCGTTAAAATACATTGTCCCTCGCCTAGCTATCGCTAATGCCTCAGTGATCTCGAGACATGTAGAATGGGACGGGAATAGCGTTGGACAAAACGGGACGCAAGATCCGATCGCGAAACACCAAAATTTATTCTTAATATATATCCTTTTGTCTCCTAAAATAATATGTATTTTTGGAGATATGTGTGAGTGTGATTACAATTGAATGTTATGATTATATATTAAGAATCCCAATAGTGCCCCAATAAATTACACCCAGAGCTCACCTACCTGTTATTTTGAATAATAACGCGGAGCGTGTGTGATCGTGTATGTGTGTGTGTGACTAGAGCAAGTTGAACAAAAAAAACTACTTACAGTTGACAGACGTTTATTGATAATCGTTGCAAAGTTACAGTTAGAAGTATATGTAATAAAAAGTCAAACATGAGGAGTATTTGGTAGTAATCTAGTCAGGAAGATGGTCGTGAGAGAAGTGGCGTACAGGGACCGGCTTCCCGGGCGGCTGCCGGCGCATATTACTGTTTGTTATCCGGTCGGTACCGGCGTGTTTTTGCGATTAACGAACCTTGTTTTAGACTCAGATATATGTAGGGTGCGTTCACGTGTAAACGCTTAATTTTATATATTTCTTTAAACATTTGAGTTAGGTGTTAAAATGGCGCACCATTGCATTAGCATTGGATTTAATGACGCAACTTCTAAAGAATTTCAATGTATTTCTTTTAATCACGCTTGAAACCGCCCATTCATCCATTAAAAAGTATTTGTTCACACTTTTCTGAAAAATTGACGTGTTAAATATTTCGGGTAAGTTCGTTAACCGACTGTAAGTACCGAAAGGGATTTTTTTAAATTGAGAGATGAGATGCTTACACGGAATACATGTCACATTAATAATCTTAACTTTAAACTACTAGAATAAAATTTAGTAATTCAGAGTACCTACGGATGGGGGATTTGACCTATCGTAATTTTTAGGACTACTATCGGTAGGTTTATACGTCTGTATTATGTCGCGATGGATTCTCTCGACTTTGCAGAGCAAGGATTCTTGGAATTACCCTCACCCTTATTATTTTCGGGGACCGGAAATGTAAACAGTAGAATCGAAAAGGTTTTTAATAATTTCGAGGTCACTCGAGGGTTTTAATTAAATGGTGTGTTTTTATTCTGACATTTTTTTACATTATTTACATGAAAATTGAACAAGTAGACAAAATATCAGTATATTAAAATCCTGAGCGTGATCATCGCTCCTTACAAAAAGCTAGAACAACATTTAATTGAATAACTCATAGGTGTATACGGATTACTACTCAAGTGTAGTTATCGTTATATTGTGCCCTTGGAACAATAAGATTCAGAGGTTCATCGCCTGCGAGGTGAAATATTATATTTACAAGAATGTCGCTAAATTAACTTAAATTAATAAATTAAGTCTAAAAATTCGCGGCATTTCATAAAAGTGTCATTAACTATCGGATTTATGTTTCCACAAATAATGTGTGTAAAATGCTTCTCGTCCCACAACTAATGTTCCAAACCCCTTTCCTATATATTTATACACTTTTTTCCATGTCTATTCATTTACTGGTCTGCGATGTCGAGAGATATGTTCCATAATAATTAATAGTGTGATGTATTGGTTTCTAAAATATTCTAAAAATAATAATTAATAGAATATTTAAGAAGTTAAATTAAATAAAATTTAAATTGAGTAGAATAGTCCACACAGTAGACGATTGGTTTTACTGTACGCAACAATATTTTGCTGCACACTTTCCAATCGCTCGCGACACTCTTTTTGATCACTTGTAGCAAACCAGAGTGTCACGACACACCGCTTGGGAACCATTGTTCTAAACTAAAGGGGACTAACATTAAATACAATACATAATTAGTGTGTTATTTACATGTTTTCTATGCATTTTATATAGAAGTCCGACAGAAACAAATGTGTGGTCGTTTTGATAGAGCTCTCTTCAAATATTTGGTTCAACAAGTAATTATTCACGCCATAATTGCCTTCGAAATTCGCATCATAATAATTATAATTATTCTGCTAGACACGATTCATTTTAAATTAAGTTAGTCGTGATTATTATTTTTTTTGTTCTGATCATCTCGCCGTTGGTTATGACTTATGACCGCATACAACAGGTCACAGATCTGTGATAAGTTGTTAGTGCATGTTGATATTGTTGATACGGGCTTCATGTCGCACACTTCTTGAAACACTCATCGCATGACCTCCACTGTCACCACATCCTATACATATATATAAACAACCTTAATTATTTTCGTTTCATGTATTTAAAATATATTTTGTTCATTAAGTAAAGTAGAGTAATATAAATAGTTTTTATTGATATATGAAATATATTCAATGTATTTATTTTGCTTGTAAAGCATTGTATTTTAACAGTTTATTTAATATAATACACAAAAATACATTAGATACATGTAATCTACTTGAATATACATAAATATTTTTGAGGACGCGGAGATAAAAGATAATTCAACAAGGAATATCAATAGTGTACATATTTTAAATATGAATTAAATATATTAATTATAAAGATATACATATAATATCAATTTTATCGAAAAATATTGTTGTTGCGCCACCAGGATTCGAACCTGGATCTCTTTCCTAACTGGGGAAGGTGCTTTATCCAACTAAGCTACAGCAACACTATTTTTAGCGACAATTTTCGACTCTATATGTTACCTTTTTGATATAAATACATTTAATCGTTCCATCATACGACAGAGCCATCTACCTTATTTAAAATATCACAGACCGTCTGTTCTGAATAATTACAACTTCACAATAAGAATGCGTTCTCCTAAAAGTGTACATATTATTTAAATTCACGCGTTACTTTCTGAACCACTTAAAGAGCTTTTACATTGGGGATCCAAAAGTAAACAAATTATTAAAACATAATTGTTTTTAATGATTTTAAGAATGGTATAGAAAAGACCCTTTCTTTGGCAATTCGTCGTAGGTATATTGAGAAAAATAGTAAAATCTATTAGAGTGTTAAAAAGTTTGTGGCTCCTAAATTCAAACCTAAGATAAATCCAGGCCTGGTCACGTTCATGTAATGTCTTTCGACAAATTACGTTTTACGCTCTGTCATGTCATCTATCGCTAAAACGCTTAAACTCTTTCAAAAATACACGAATGCCTGTACTGACATCTACAGGCAAACCATCCAAACTTTTCTAAACTGCTATTTCTTTAATAAGATCTATTAGCAAAATATTAAACAAATTTCACTAAGCATCCAGCGGGATAATTCTCAAACATTTTTTTAATACGTGATATGTTTCCGTTTTAACATTTATGGGCGAATCAGTATACCAAACGTTTAAATAGTTTTTAAATATGCGTAACATATATATATATATATATATATATTAACATCTATCTGCGATATACCTAAACGCTTTCCTAACGAGCATCATATTTCCTTATTTAATCCAATGACATTAAAAATATGAAATTCTCGAATACAGTAGAATTAAAATATATAAAATGAAATGCCTGTTATATTCCGGCTACTTACTTACTTTAAGGTTTATCAAAGTAGATGCAATTTATACAAGTTAAATTCATACCTATATATTATTGTATTCGTTTCTGTTTTTACTTTGAGTAACATGTCAGGCCAATAGACGTGGTTACTTGGAAGCCCACCTGAGATTCCAAGAGTTGGTGTTTAGGTTAACCAGCGGGTTCAAAAATACTGTTGGGATAAAATCTTCCCTTAAAACAAAAAATGTTGGCTTACAGATTATGTTATGGGAAATTCTTCTTAAATAAATTCATTAATTTTTCTTGCAGTGTACAAAGGATGTACTTGTCTTTTAATTTCAGCACTACGCTGGTGCGAGAAATATTTATAATTTTCCGACTGTCATAACATGATACATTGTGTTGAAGCTGGATAGCGCTGATGCATTGTTATTTATAGTTATTAGAGCATTGCAGAATTGAAAAACGTCGTTATGTGTGTCATCAAATAATGTGCTATAAGAGTTATATTTCTACAATTATTTGTATATGTAACATTTTCCAAACCTTCCAAAGACTAGAATAGATTTTAGTTTGCTCACTGACTTTCATGAGAAAATATAACTTAGATATAATAAAATACATCAAAATGTTTAAATTCTGGAAATAAAATGGATTTTGCCGAAAATTTTATTTTTCGTTTTCATCGAACGTTAGAAAATGAGCATAATAGGAAAAATACAAATGCCATAGAATTGTGAATAATAATTTTACATGAATCATGTAATAAATAAAATATATTATTATGGCACATTGCCAATAATATTAAGGTGCCGAAGCACCGATACAGAGTTTGTTATCATGCGTTGATTCAAAAGTTTATCATTATTAATAACTCGATAGATTTAACGAAGTTATTGTGAGGCATACCTGTTATTATAGTAATTTAGATAAATCACTTGGATAGTTATACAGAAAAAATCTATCTAACCAATTATTTTTTCTATTATTAGATATTTCTGTGCATTTTTTGATTGTGATTCAACTGGTGTATTTTAAAAATCAAATAACTAAAAAAAATAACTAAAGTTGAATTATCACATTAAAAATGTGATTTTATTAAAAATATTATATTATAATGATTTATTACACCACGGCACAATAGTAAGATAACGGCAATATTTCAAACTTATTATTATTATTATTATTTTTTAATGTTTATTTATTAATCTGTTATAAGTACAATGATACTATACAATAATTTTTTTCTTCTCTAAAAAGCATAGGCAGTGAAAAGGATTACATATTAATAATTATTGTTTGCAATAACTAGCCTTCAGGGATTAAATACTAATGTGACATCACCCCCTCTCCCATGAAAGGTGTGTTTCCGCAGCACACACAACTTCATGTTAACCGCCACGTTTACACTACGGTAAACAAAAATAAATCCAACTATTTAAATGAACACACAAGAATTTAATATACTAGTGCACTCTGTTTCCCAATTTGCATCGCACTAAATTCCCAGCAGAAAAACAAAAATTAAAAAAGAAACTAATATAATCCGAGACGCTTGCCATCATACAGTGTTAAAAATACAAAGTTAACAAAAATTAACGTTCATTCGCATAATTCAAGTAAATTTACATGGGACACACCCATTCAGTGATAAAAAAAATCCCAAAATGATTATGCGATTGATTACAAAAACACTTTACATACTATGAATTATTCCAGGGTTAACTAATCCAAATTATTAAAATGAAAATTTTCCAAATTAATTTTGGTGTCTCTCAACCATACGTATTAATGACATAAACATACTTTTAATTTTCTTTCCTCAAAAGCTGCCCTCAAAAATTAGTTTCTACGCAGTTGACCCCGCCTATTCTCAAGCAAATCCCAACGCGACCAACGCGCCTCCAATAGTCGTTATATAGAAATTACTTTTTCAACACTATTTTTTTTTCAGACTATAAATTATTTCCTACCTTGGCTATTTCTCTCCCAGTTTCTAATTCCAAAACAAAGTATTATGACCAGGTCTGCACCTCTCATGTTCTCTCCAGAAGTATTCACTTCGAATGTCATCTGCACCCTTCACTCGAGCATATGAACCATCGCGCCAGCAGACACACAGCCTCCTGCCAGTCACCACCCCACTGTATATTGACTATCTCCCAAAATTTTGCCCCAAGGCACCACACTGAAATTTGGAAACCAACAATGAAATGCCAGCAAGAATTTACCATACTATATCCCATAACGCCTACCTCTACAACGTACATGACATGTTTGAGATATCATACACTGATCTGAAACTAAGGCTTAAAAACTAAATTTATTAATCCTATTCCTCATGTAGGCTACCCCGTCTGGTCTCATACACAGAATTTACACCTAACTTATGTGCTAAATTTTACTAACTAATTCTTCGTGTATGTCACTACTCTGGTGACATACACAGAATCTACATCTATCCTAACAACTAAATACTCTACTTTCTACGTATACGTTATATCTTAGCAACGTACATAGAAACTAAATCATTCATGTTAATCTACTCCCTATCCTCATCGTATATGTTACAGCCATGCAACATACACCGAACATGGCCATTTTTTCATTATTTATAGTCGCGAGCGGTGTACAAACGACTGTTGACAGACGATGTGAGACTAAGTCTTAATCTTGATAACACTCCCACTCTGGTATCCGAAAGATTAACAAGTGGTCTTGCTTTGTTCGCATTTTTTACGTCGAGTACAACAGCATACGAGGCGACGGTGTTGCTTTGTTCGCATTTTTTACGTCGTGAACAACAGCATATAAGGCGACGGTGTTGCTTTGTTCGCATTTTTTACGTCGTGAACAACAGCATACAAGGCGACGGTGTTGCTTTGTTCGCATTTTTTACGTCGTGAACAACAGCATACGAGACGACGGTGTTCAAATTACCAAAAATCTAAAATTTACTATCTTCACAAAAGTCATCAAAACAAAGTTCTACTTTTAATTTTTAACGTTTACCCTGGAGTAATCATAATGTCACTTATATTACTAAAAACTTTAAAACCATAAAAATGACTAACCATCAAATTTACTAAAAAATTCCTAATCCATAGGTAATCAAAATTAGATTTAGCAAGATGTCAATAATCAAAACAAACAATAGCAGTTCTCTCATACGAACAACGCAAGTAATTAAAAAAAACTTCTAAAACAGAGCAAACTTAGCTACCCAGTTTACAGAGCGATTGCATCTCCCCGAGTTATTAAAACCTTTTATGAACACAATTAACATTCATCTCAAAACAACACGAGTTTTAAATTTTTAAAATATATACTTCGAAATTATACGACAAAAATTACCAATGTAATCGTCTTAATTGCAAATCGATACTACAAAGTTCCCAGGTCGTGATTTCCAATATAACACTTGTGTGAATCTTCAAAATAAATGATTACACATTTCTATATCAGGAGTGAGATCTCTTTTACATCAACAAAATTAAACGTCTAGCGGTCATCAAATAAAAATCTCCCTATCATTCACAGCAATTTTATTAACACAATAATATTCTTCCGGCGCATCAACACGACAATTAATATTTAACAGGCGCTATTAGCTCACACACGCTGAACCGCGCTTACAAAACTACACCAATAATTGTTAAATGTTATAAAATATAACCGCGCTGTAATTACGCGCGTTTATATTTGAAGAAACGAAACCGCTAATATTAAAGCGTCGCGAGCTCGTTGCATTCCAGAGAAGGCCGAAATACATGAAATACCACGATCCTTCGAAATTCGCGCTAATATTAAAAATACTTAATTTTACAAATAATTTTTTTGCGGATTTAATCAAAACATTGTAATTACATTTTCATTTGAACCACAACCGGTGTAAATCTTTTATAAAAATAAAAACGTATTCGCAATTCTTTTTTTTTAACAAATACAATATAAAATTTTAATTATTCATCGAAGCGCTGAATAAATACTAGTTTGATTCTAAATTATAACACAATAATATAATGTTAAATAAAGTCATATATGTAATTGTCACATTGTGCAAAAAAATTCTACCTCACACATAGTGTCGAGTTGTTATCCAAAATTTTTCAACAAGTGTAATACACCAGCAAGACATGTGACAAAATAACATTATTATGACATTCTTCAACAAATTATTTACATGTGAGATTTTACTAATGACTTAAAAAAATTTACTCTACAAGAAAAATAATGGTATTTCAAATCGATCAAATCAATATTTCCAAATACAATTTCGTGACACTGAAATTTTCGAGCAAGATAATTTAAAAGAATCTCACTATCTTTTTACAACCATTTTTCAATCTCCAGATTTCCTTTACACTTGGATAGTCGCTATAACAGATACAAAAAAAAAAAAAGTACAATTCCTTCAGTCGACATTACACACAATGCTTGGGCGCCAACCACAAGTGAGAGAAAAATCGTCGCCTCGTAAGTGACTCTAAATTCCAGACTTATAGTTCCAGACTGACATATAACGTCGTACACAATAACTAGTTTTGTAACAAACACAAAATTTTTTGCACCTCCGTCTCGTCTTTACCGAGTCCCACGTGCAGGCGCCATGTTACGATGTGGTCTGGCTCCTGCGGATAGGATGCCAGGGCACCACCACCGACTAGACAGTGATTGCATGAGACATATGGATTTGGCTGAAAATAGAGTCCTAGGTGCTTACCTTCGGCCGATGACCTTTCTTTCACTTGTATTAAATGTGGCGAGTTGCCAAAATTGCAACTTGATACTAATATGACCATACATTATTACCTTTTTTTAAATAACCATCTCTTGCACCCATAAACGGTTATCCCGGGTCCTGTAATCTCTGGCCAAAACTTTCTCCGATTGTAAACTCGCAATTCTTATTACCCTTATACCATTTCCTTTGACCTTCCTGTTTTTCTCGCACCCTCGCCGATATCCCCGAAGAAACCGAATCTTCTACCTCTTCTACTTCGTCTCTAGGTTTCAGTGCATCGAAAACTGACCTCATTCTTCTACCTAATAGCACTATCGATACTTTAAACTTTTTTTAAATTCAAATTCGAACTTCTTTCTTCTTGAATTTGTATAATCTACTACCATGGTCTATGCTAAAATAATCTGTTAACGTAAAATGATCAGTTGCGAACAAAAAAAAAAATATTTTGAAAAGAATCCAGTATAATATCAGTATAGTATCAATAAAATTTAATAAATATCTGCCTTTTCTATATACAATCCAATACCCTTTGACAAAGCTTTGACTTTAGGCCCCTCAAACATGCCTCCCCCCCCCCCCCTCCCCGACAACAACATATCCGTTTTCAAATTTGTTACAATGACAAATATGTCAACATACCTTGTTATTTTTTATATTCCCTTAATGTTCTCCTCCCCCACCCCCTAACCTTTTTCCTGAATACCGAGCAATGAAAATTATTCACTTTTTTCTATTTCTCCGAATCTTTCCTTCGAGAATTCTTTTTCACATTAAAGTGATAAAACTATGTTTCAAAAATTATTGCCTGAAAAATGTACGGAGTATTCAAAGTATAGCGATTTGCTGAGTTTGTTTACATTTTACATTAATATTAAAAAAAAAAAAACAACAAAGAAAATCTGCATTAATCAAAAATTAACATTCTTAAAAATAAAAATGCTTTGGAAGATTATTCTAAGTAGATACATCAATATAATTTTTTATCCTAGACGTTTCAGTCGTTCAGTGACATCATCATTATTTTTTAAATAACGTTATATGGGCTTTGAGAATATAAGTAGGAAGTAATTGAAACAAATATTTTGATAATAATTCACTTTTAAAAACGGTTGGTTTTATAACCGAACCCCTGATAACAACTAGGTAATTGCAATGCGTTGTCCCAACGATTTTATCTGGAATAGTTTTCAAGTGTCAACCTTCATAAATCACAGATCTGTGCCAGCTGTCGGTCCACGGGTCGATTTTTGACTGATCCGCCAGTGAGCCGGTGATCCATTGATCCGTTGAACCGTTGAACCGGCTCAACGAAAAGATCCGGCTCAGTGAGCTGGTTCGTTCGCGAACGACGCACCTCTACTCGCCAGGCAGTAGCGCGACCGCTCCTAGTACAGCGGCATGCTCGGAGTTGTGACAGACAATCGGGTATTAAAAGGACTATCAGTAAAATTTAAGTCGTAAATAATCAAACGTTTAAAAAGTTTTAGAACCCAATTGGATTAAAAACTTCAATGTTTCTAGGAATTTACATTTAATATAATGTTTTGATAAATAATTTAAAACAAACGTATTTAGTTTGTAAAAATCATAATGAAGGTTCTAGATACAATATTGATAGTATCGCACGTAACACTTTTGATGTTGAATGAGGCGTTATCTGCTAGAGAGCCTCCAACAGTTAATATCATGGGACAGGGAAAGATCATGGGTACTTACAAGATGCCTATTAGAACCCAGAGGATAATTGCGTATCTCGGCATTCCTTACGCTCAGCCGCCGATAGGCAAGAGACGCTTCATGCCTCCGGAGGTTCAAGAACTGCCACTGTGGGAGGGAGTGAGGAACGCCTCACAGCCCGCAGCTTCCTGTCTCCAAGATACGAGTGGACGAAGGCCTCTCAGAAAGCACGATGAACTGTTCATGAAGCTGTTGGAGCCGCATGTGGAGGACCAGGGAGAACGTCTCTACGATGAAGATTGCCTCTTCGTGAACGTGTACGTTCCAGATGGTAAGAATCTCTTATTTTTATATAATTTAAAGTACTAATATGATAAAACTGTTATATGGCCATAAGATAAATAGGAATAAGTAGCTCTGGATCAATTATTTGCTATTTAAATTAAATATGATCGAAAAATTTCTAAATAATATTTAAGTTAAAAATTAAATTTAAAATTTTTTTTTATTTAAAAACGTTATAGATTTGAATACTAGTATACGGAATTTTCTAAAGATTTTTCCAAATGCTAGTGAATTTTCTTATGTTATACTCGTATTTAGACATTCAGTTAATTATTTTGCTGGCACTAAATATGAGGCAAAATTCAGAGAACTGCTCGGTACGTATTTCATCTCGGATATTTACTTTACATGTATTCGAATATTCACGAATATAAAACGAGTATATCTATATTATATATTTAAAAATCCGTGGATGCTCTTAGAAAAGATAGCTTTATTAATTTACGAAAATCTTTTAATCATTTAAAAAGGTATTATTTACGCATATTTTATTTATTAATTAAGTTTCAATAAAATAGATCAATTTTGATTGATGAAATTAATATATAAGTACTTGACTGAATGTTGTTCTAATATGATTTGATTTCTGTATTATTCTTTTATTTTTTAGTAGTGATTAACTTTCTCAGCCCGTATATATTTTTGAAAATATTGTCCTCCGCTGCATAACGCCCCTCGTTAAATAATTTTTCAGGTACTAAAATGCGGTCTGCTTTAATAACTGTCAAAAAGCACGCAATGCCATATTACTAGAGAAGTTAGTTCCGAATAGAGCAAATTGCATACGTGTATTTCATATTCCTCTTTGTCGGAATACCGACGCAATTTGAAAATTTGTATACAAATACTCAAACACAAATCTTAGTGTACCTTTAGTTACTTTATTCACATATATCACAGAAAGTAACTTTTTTCGAAAATACCTATTTACCTAATTTTTTAATAATGGTAAAATCGATCAAAAAGTGTTAAAATTTTTGGCCCCTAAATTCAAACCTAAAATAAATCCAGGACTGGTCACGTTCATGTAATGTCTTTCGGCAAATTACGCTTTATGCTCTGTCATGTCATCTATGGCTAAAACGCTTAAACTCTTTCAAAAATGCACGAATGCTGGTACTGACATCTACAGACGAACCATTCAAATTTTTATAAACTGCTATTTCCTTAATAAGATTTATTAACAAAATATTTAAAAAATTTCATCACGTATCTAGCGGGATAATTCTTAAAACCTTTCCGTTTTAACATCTGTGGGCATTCAAACTTTTTTCAAATGTATCTCATTTGATTCTCTATACACCAACCAAGCGTTTAAATATGCGTAAAAAATATATATATTGACATCTATCGGCGAAATACCTAAACGTTTTCCTAACAAGCATCATGCTTCCTTATTTGATCCAATGACATTAAAAATATGAGATTTTCAAAAACGTTAGAATTAAAATATATAAAATGGAATGCCGACTGTCATGACATGATACATTGTGTTGAAACTGGATAGCGCTGATGCATTGTTATTTATAGTTATTAGAGCATTGCAGAATTGAAAAACGTCGTTTGTGTGTCATGAAATAATGTGCTATAAGAATTATATTTGTACAATTATTTCTATATGTAACATTTTCCAAACCTTCTAAAGACTAGAATATATTTTAGTTTGCTCACTGACTTTCGTGAGAAAATGTAACTTAAATATTATAAAATACATCAAAATGTTTAAATTCTGTAAAAAATATGAATTTTGCCAAAAATTTTACCTTTGGTTTTCATCGAACGATTAGAAAATGAGCATAATAGGAAAATTATAATTGACATAGAATTGTGAATAATAATTTTACATAAATCATGTAATAAATAAAATCTATTATTATTAGTTTTAAGCAGAAGCTTTGATACAGAGTATGTTATTATGGGTTGATCCAAAAGTTTATTACTTTTAATAACTCTATAGCTTTAACAAAATTTTTGCGAGGCGTATCTGTTATTATAGCAATTTAGTTAGTTATACAGAAAAATCTATCTAACCAATTATTTTTTCTATTAATAGATTTTTCTGTGCATTTTTTATATGATTCAACTCTAAAGTTGAATCATCACATTAAAAATGTGGTTTCATTAAAAATATGTTATTAGTTTTATTATTATTTATTAATAGTACTTATACTACCAGGCCTCTGGGAAAATTCAAAAGAAATGTAGAATAAAATAATAGATAATTATGTTACCACCATATAACCCATTTTATCCTATATTGTATCATTTATCATTCTCTTCACATCACTCAGCCACCGAAGTCTTACTATTTTTTTATCAACATCAACCTAAAAACAATATGACGAATGATCTTGGATGTTTTTTCCCAACTGAAAGGAAAAAATAACTTACTGATAACATTCACAATGGAAGATATTATTCAGTTCAACCATTTAGTTCCTTGAGTGAGTGAGTTGCACCAAAATTTTTTAACACACTTAACTTGGTCCTGAATTATCATGAATGAAACAAATAATGAGAACACTCAAAGGATACAGAGAAGAAAAAGAACAAAATAAGCTGTGATTGCATTGTGTACAGTAATTTTAAGTGTAAAATAAAATTGTTCTTTATACTCGTATTATTCTTCCTTAGAACTTCACAGATATAAAATATTATGTAAAAAATACATCTAAAGTTTTTTATGTTACATGTAATGGCATGTTTTTTTTACAATTATTTAATCATCGTTTGGCACTAGAATCACCCTCACAAATTTATAACTCTTTACGTAAATGAGTAATTAAAATAAATTATGGTTGAACCCATAAAATAAATTAAATAAATAGGTATATTTAACACCATTTAGAAAGATATACAGATAAAAAATATTTTTGTTGCCACCTGGACCTGGAATAAAATCCGATTGAAGACGCCAGAATGAATGATTTAATTCATTTTTATTTAATTTTTGGAAACATTAATATAGCTTATACATATAAACAATATATGTATTGTTGTCCTTTGATTAGTTTAAAGTCTACTTTAGAAAAATGAATGTACTTAATACAATTATGAATTTAATTCGCCGATAACTCCGTATATATTTTCTGACGGTACTGTGACCTTGTGCAAAGTGTATTTAATTATTCAGTATGAGTTTTAAAAATATTGATATTTGTACACCTCGAAGTTCATAGTTATCTCGACAGGCGGTTCTAACTGTTTTTTAATTATCTCTAGATTTATGACAGAAAGCTACGTTCTACATTACATTCCATATCTTCATGCTGTCAAAGAAAAACATAATACGTTCATACTTAATTACAATTACTCCCAAACGCTTATACTTATACAATAAAAATAAATAAAATTATTATTTTTATTGCATTAGTGTTTCAAAGAATGATAATATCAGATCGAATTGTTAGTTCATATTCTATCTATTTCAGTTAAATTACATAACAATTGGTAATAAATTCCATAATTCTTAGGCACATAATAAAAAAAGTCGTAATTCTTTCGCGTTGTTGTCCAGACCTCCAAAATGTTAATGTATTCGTAAGAAATTTTCACGCGATCAATCTGCACGTAGAGAGAGAAAAAATCATGTCGTTGACTTCTTCAACCTGACCTTCACAGAAAGCTCCCCGACCGAACAGTGGAGTAAAATATTTTTATGGTTTGTAACGGCAAATTAAAGGGTGGATTTTTCCAAGAAAAAAATTAACCTTTTTTACTATTTAAAACGGTCTTTCAACATGGCAAGCTTAAAGTATTTTTTATTTTAATTTGAATATAAAAAGAGATGTGTTAACATTACTTCTGTATAATATTTGACAATTTTGTTTTTCCAAGTATAGACATATTTTGAGATCGTTTGATTTTAAAAATGGGTTTAATTATGTATGTCTGGAGGTGGCATCAAAGCTAGCTATTCTTATTGCAATGTCTTAACCAGATTGACATGAGATATTTATTGAGTACAACAATAATCCGTTTTTGGGTTTGTTATGATTTTGCCACTCACAGTCTAAAGTTTAATTTTTTATTTTTATTTTAATATTATTACGTACATATACAATCACATAAGAATAGTTGGTTTTGTAAAACTGTTTTACGCAGAACACGCGTTATTCCTCCGTAAAGCGATTCATTTCCAAGAACCAAACTCCCGCGCGTTGTTACCCATGTGCTCCTCCTTCGCGTGGTTCCCGCGCACAAGCAATTTAAAGAGAGTAAAAACTTATGGCCACTTGTATATTATAATTTTCAATATTTGCCAAACCGCAGAACAGCGTTACGGCAATATTTTCAAACTTTTTATACTGGTACACAATATTTTTTGGGTCCTTTAAAAAATTTCTACGTAATAAAATTCTCACCATTTAGGAGAAAAAAAAAAACTTATACCAAAAAATATTAATTTTTGCCATAAATGTAATTGGTATTGATTTTGTATTATTTATACACGAATAATAAATAAATTTTCTAACAAATGATAATTATCAATATAAATTAATAAATTACCAATTTTAATACGTTTTTGGTCTCTTATATTTTTCAGCAGTTCTGCAAGTATCTGAAAGTAGTCCGTCAACGGGGAGAATATTTTCTTCGAATAAACGAATCCTTCTTCTTTACATTGTCGACCAAAGCTGGTACGTCGGCCATTTCTTTTTTGACCTAGTATGTTCCCTGTGCGATCGAGTCCCGTGGCTGTTTTTTTTTCAGCTATACTCTCCCTGGTAACCTATGAGCATATTTACATCTTTCAGATTCCATATTTACAACACATTTCATTTATGCTCTAACAATGACTTCGTGTGTTTTTGTCTTCTTCGTATGGACTGCTGAATAACTAAACTAAACTAAGTCAATAGTCTCTTCTCTATGGTCTTGTGGAAACTTATATTTTCCTAATTAATGTGGTACGTTGTTGCAAAAAACTATATTACCGTTCATTGAAAATAAATTTAAAATTTATGAGTCCCTTCTTCTGTAATACTTTACATTTATTTCTTCTTCAAGAAGGTTCCACTGTTGCCGCTTAACTTTTGTTTTCGGACGAATCAGATCGTTTGATCTAGACTGATTTATCAGCTGTGACCTGATGGGCTTGAACTTGAACGTGGCGTGTTGTTGTTACCCGAAGAGTGATTATATTTATTCAGGACTTCTAAATTTTAACATAAATGAACAGTTAATTAAGAATTTTAAGGACAGTATCACGATATCAAAATCAACATTTAGGAAAAAATATGTACTTATATAATATAAAAACATAACATTTTTTGCTGAAAATTGTATTTTCTCAAAACAATAAGTTTTTCAAAAACTATTATGTGGTTGAAGATTGTGACCCAGATTTGTATTTAGTATCACAAAAAACTGAAATTAACTTTATTTCAAAGTGAGAATTTTCATGCTGAGTACTTAATTGATAAATGATAAAAAATAGTTTAATAAAAATATACATTTTAAACATACGAAGCGATAGGTTCCATTAAAACTACACACAGGCATACAAAATTTAGCATTCGAATATTAATTAATATTTATACATATACTAAAAAAATTGTATTAACTCCTCAGGATGTCAAATTAACATCATTTTCTTTTGCCAATGTGTGTATTTACACTCTTCACATACAGTCACACATATCAATAATAATATTTTGCAGTTCTATAAATGTTTCAATTATGGTGGTCTTTATTGCAGCTCGTAAATATATACTAAAATTATACCCTGGATAGAGAAATGAAAGCTTCCATACTTCAACATCTTTCTACCGATTTGCGTATAGACACATGTATCCCATTATACCATTTTCCGCTAGAGTTCAAGGTGTTTCTACAACCAAATCAGACTTCACTAAATCGATGTTCTGTTTCATCTGTATTTCGATTTAGTATGAATAAGAGTTTAGCCATGATTCATACAAAAATATCTGAAATGTAGCAACGATTATAACAACTCAAATAAAGATTTTCACTATTTATCTAGACTTTTCGCCGTCAGCGTGGATGACTCATCTAAACATATCACTAAAACTATCAATTTAAAAAAATATATTTTATTTATATGCAAGTGCGACTTTCCATTAAAAAAAATTGCTATTTTTTGTATACTCCGTAGGCAATAATTTTTGAAACATTACTTTTTCACATTAATATAAAAAAGTATTCTCGAAAGAAAGATTCGGAGAAATAGATAAGGGTGACCAATTTTTTTATGCAGTCGACAGACATTTAATTTCACAAGTTTTCGAGGCACTTTAAAAAGTTGCATTTTTGTTTAAAATAATAGGCGACAATAGCTATCACGTACTATCGGTCCATGTCCGGCATTGCTCGTATTCAGGAAAAAGGTTAGGGGATGGAGGAGGAGGATGTTAAAGGGGTCTAAAGGTCTTAAGGAGGGGCATAAAGTAAAATTTGGTTTTCAAGGGGTATAAGATTGTGTGTAGAATAGCCAGATATTCATTGAATTGTATTGATTACACTGGATTGTTTTCAATATTAAACTTTTTTGTTCGCAACTGATCATTTTACGTTAACAACGATTATTTAATCATAAACTATGGTTGTAGATTAAACCAATTCAAGAATAAAGAAGTTCGAATTTGAATTTGAAAATAATTTAAGTTTTTTAATTTTACTTTTATATATTAGCAAAACAAGCTATAGCTAATTTTAAAACAATTTCTTCTAAGTATATTTCTTCGTAGTATTTCTCTGTGATCAGAGAATGTGGAAAGAGAAAAAGCCTCTTTCAGAAAAACCTCACTTTCAAGTCCGAAATTTCGATGACTTTAATGTTGAATTCAAGTCTCTTTTGCTCTTAAAATTTAAGTAGAGGATAGTACATATCAGTATGGTGCATGCTTATTCATTCGTTGTCTATTGTATATTATATTGTTTGCGATACAAAAAAAACTAACAAATCTCCTGACACGATGGCGTAACTCGCACGAAACTTATCTCGAAGATCTCTCAAAGGACAGTACAAAGTATTAGTCATTAGTAGAGTGACCAACTGATATATATTGAGCTATTCCGTCAAATTATCGAGACGACAGATTAGCTTTATAAGGGTTAAACATATCTCCGCTTTCGTATAATAAATAACTACCTTTAAAAACTTACGCGGACTAAAATAATGTTAGAGTAAAAGATCATGGTTACCGTGTGCAGTCTATCTCCAGGTTCTAGTAAAAATGATAAAACGTCACATCGCTAATAAACTTATGATTTTCGCTTTCATGTTCAAGCAATTTAAGTGGTTGTCAAGTTTAATTGAACACGGCAAGTCTTATGTGAACATTGTTTAGATAATATAATGATTTTGTATCCAATATCATATGTACGCTTTCACTCTGTTCATTCTAAATAACATCTAATCAAGTTCCATCATATATCATCCTTACTCCAGAAAACGTATGTAGAAAATACAAACTTATAGCATTCAACTCGTGCCAATCCTTCACCCATAACCAATTCATTATTTGACAATTTGAAATAGTTAGTAACAAATTATCAACAGACTTTTTAATATATGACAATAAACAAAACATTGTAGATTATTTGTTTAACTTTATTTATTTAAAACCACCCAGTACTGGGACCGCTGCGCACGCCTTTCGTAGATGGCGTTGCCGTAGCAACACCACGCCGCCCGTCGCGTGCTCCGCGGTGCTCCGGTCTACGGTGCTACGGCGTCTCGCAGTGCAAGATGAGCGGCCTGGCCTTTTGTTAGTCTCTCGCCAGGCAGTAGCGCGACCGCTTCTAGTACAGCGGCACGCTCGGGGTTGTGACAGGCGATCGGGTATTAAAAGGGCATCTGTAAAATTTAAGTCGTAAATAATCAGACGTTTAAAAAGTTTTAGAACCCAATTGGATTAAAAACTTAAATTTTTCTAGGAATTTACATTTAATATAACGTTTTGATAAATAATTTTAAGCATCATATTTAGTTTGAATAACTCATAATGAAGGTTCTGGATATAATATTGATACTATCCCACATAACACTTTTGATGTTGAACGAGGCGTTGTCTGCTAGAGAGCCTCCAACAGTTAATATTATGGGACAGGGAATGGTCATGGGTACTTACAAGACGCTTTTTAGAACCCAGAGGATAGTCGCGTACCTCGGCATCCCTTACGCTCAGCCGCCGATAGGCAAGAGACGCTTCACGCCTCCGGAGGTTCAAGAACTACCCCTGTGGGAAGGAGTGAGGAACGCCTCACAGCCCGCAGCTTCCTGTCTTCAAGATACGAGTGGACGAAGGCCTCTCAGAAAGCACGATGAATTGTTTATGAAGTTGCTGGAACCGCATGTGGAAGACCAGGGAGAACGTCTCTACGATGAAGATTGCCTCTTCGTGAACGTGTACGTTCCAGATGGTGAGAATCTCTTCTTTTTATATAATTTAAAGTACTAATATAATAAAATTGTTATATGGCCGTAAGATAAATGCAAATAAGTAGATCTGGATCAATTATCTGCTATTTAAATTAAATTAGATCCAAGAATTTTAAATCAATATTAAAGTTTAAAATTAATTTATTTTAAAAATTACACTTAAAAATTTAAAAACGTTATAGATTTAAATATTGGTATACGAAATTTTATAAAGACTTCCAAATGCTAGTAAATTTTCTTGTGTTCTTTGAATTATTTGAATAAATATACTTATATTTAGACTTTTAGTTAAAGATTCTGTGGAGTTATGTTGATTTTCAATTTTACCAAAAAAAAAACAATGGTTATGCTAGTTCAGAATAATATTTATTAACACTTTAATATTTTGTTTTATAATGTTATCACGCTTATGTTACTTTATTTTGAAAACTGTGAAATTATGTACTTCAATACTATTATGGATAAATATCTTTTGTCTCATATAGTCTCATATGTTTTATGTTATGTTTGTATATTATGAAATATTATACTATTAAAATCCCTTAATTAATTAAATATATAAATAATCTAATTAAACACCTTTTTAATTAAAAATATACAATTTGTTATACATGTAATTTAGCCCTGGAGTCGATTAATCAAAATATCTGAACATTTTTCCAAGCACATTGGTTTATTATATTTTAAACTATGCTGGTTAATTATTTTGCTGGCACTAAATAGGAAGCAAAATTCAGAAAAACTCTTTAGCTCAGCACGTATTTTCCGTGCGGTATGTATTTCTTCTCGGATATTTACTTTACATTTATTTGAATATCCACGAATTTAATACGAGTACACCTATATTATTATTTAAAAATCCGTGGATGCTATTCTTCTCAAAAAAGATCGATTTATTAATTTACGAAATTCTTTTAATCATTTAAAACAGTATTATTTACGCATATTTTATTTATTAATTATGTTTCAATAAAATAGGTCAATTTTGGTTGATGAAATTAATATATAGGTACTTGACTGAATGTTGTACTTGTACAATATAATTTCGTTTCTATTATTTTTTAGTAGTGATTAGCTTCTTCAGCCCATATATATTTTTATATTTTTGAAAATATTGTCCTTCTCCGCTGTATAACGCCCCACGTTACATAATTTTTTGGGTATTAAAATGCGGTCTGCTTTAATAACTGTCGAAAAGCACGCAATACCACATTATTCGAGAAGTTAGTTCTGAACAGAGTAAATTGCATTCGTGCATTTCACATTCCTCTTTATCGGAATACCGATGTAATTTGAAAATTTGTATGTGAATACCCAAACACAAATCTTAGTGTACCTTTAGTCATTTTATTCACATATATCACGGAAAGTAACTTTTTTGAAAAATACCTTTTCACAAGTGAGAACAATGCATGAATAATTCAGCTAATTCATTTATTAATACTTACTTATATGTATAGATGACACATGTAGTTATATTCATAGTTCTAATGAAATAATTCTCACGAGTTAGTTAAATATATATATATATATATAAATACATTTCTTCTTTTTCCGATCGGAATTCATTGTTGAACATTGATTTTGCTTTTACAGCTCGCTGTCCCTTGCGATTTACTGCACGAGAGTATTTCATTAATTGTTATGAGAAGGAGGAACGAAGACGAAGACGAAAGTACATTTTTTAATTTTAATAATGAATAGTTCGTTAATTTAAAAAAAAAATTGAATAAGTGATTTTGAGTTTTTAATTAGTTATTCGTAAATCTTCGATTTATAAAAAAGACACTACAAATCTTTAGAAAAACTTTTATTTGTGTAAAAAAAATACAAGTGATTAAAATATTTTAAGCATTGTACTTGTAAAGAAAATAAAATATGGAACAGGTAAATAATAATTTAATCTTAAACATCTAACAATGAAAAAATAGTACCCGAGATATTTTTTCAATTATTATTTGGTATTTGATTAATATAATTATTGATTATTATTTATTTGAATAGTTAAGAATCTTATCTTCTTCAACTGAATCTCAATATAAGATGCCCCCTACTGGAAAACAAAGTTTGGGTCGACAAATAAACAAACAGTGAAACAAAACAATATATAAATATATATACCTACAATTTAGTAAATAAAAATAAAGATAAACAGACAAAATCAATTTATCGGAAAAATATATTTGTTGCTATCAGGATTTGACCTTGCATTCTTTCTTATTGATACATTTAATTTGTATTAAAATATTACAGAACTTTGTTCTAAAAAAATTGCTACTTCAATTTGTAATAATGTATTTTCTTTAAAAAAATATAATAATCAATTATTGTAGTATGTATGGACACAAAGTTTTGAAATCAAATTATAATGACGGCTGATATTAAAAGAATTGCAAATAAATCTGTAAGTTTTACACAATCTTTCAAAATTATGGCATGACTAGTACCAAGAGAAATTTTATTTTTAAAAAATAGTTGCCCCCAGTATTTTTTCTTACAATAAAGTAGGTTTATATTATGTGTTCAAATAAAATAAATTATACTGCCTTTAATAATCAAATAACACAATAAAATAATAATAATACTATTATCGGAATAGAGATGTGAGATATTTTATGATCAACCCACTCCCTAGAATAGTACCTTACCGTGTTCTACCGATAGCATTTTCCAGCCTTATTGTGGCCGTAGCACACAAGCTATGCAGAGCGTGAAGAACATTTTGCACTCAGTACTTTGACTAAAGGTTGTGATATTTCAGGAATAAAAAGCTTGCGTACTTGTTGACAATGGTTTCAGTCCGCTGAAAGAGCGTCTGAAAGGGTAGGAAAATTAGACACCTCTTGGGTACCTACCTTTAATGTACTTACCTTCAGGCATATTTTAAAATACCTCATATCTGCGAAATACTATAAAAATTGGTGCTTCCTTCATACAGTACCTACACATTAATTTTTTTTTTATTTAAAAATAAAAATCACGTTAATACACGTCACATGAATATTTTTAGTATTTTTTAACTAAGCTAAACATTTATGCAATGAAAATAGAACTAAGTTGATAGTTCATGGAACAAGGCTCGAACCCCTGAAGTAGGCAAGTGTCTTAACCATTAGATCATAAGCACGTCGTGTTAATATAAATCTTGTGAAAAATGTACAAGATCTCTGGCATTTTGGATGTTGAATTATTTACTTTTATTAAGAAGAACACATTCTTATTGTGAAGTTGTAATTATTCAGAACATAGGTCTGTGATGTTTTTTTTTTAAATACTAATTTAATGTATTAATTATAAATATATACATAACAATGGAACAACAGATGTATTAATTTGAAAAAGTGTAACATATAGGTTCGAAAATTTGTCATGAAAAATACTGGCGTTATAACACAATTGGTAGTGTACTTCCCCGGATTGGAAATAGAGATCCAGGTTTGAATCCCGGTAACGCAAAAATATTATTTTTCGACAAAATCGATTTTATATGTATATATTTATGAATTAAATATATTAATTAGAAAGATATACATATAAAATCAATTTTATCGAAAAATATTGTTGTTGCGCCACCGGGATTCGAACCTGGCGTCTGCTATCAGTTTACTCAAAGGTATTTGAGATTCTGTTAAAATAAGGTAGATGGCTTTTTCAAATAATGGAACGATTAAATGTATTAATATCAAAAAGGTAACATATAGGTTCGAAAATTGACGCTAAAAATATTGTCGCTGTAGCATAGTTGGATAATGCACCTTCCCCGGTTAGGAAAGAGATCCAGGTTCGAATCCCGGTGGCGCAACAACAATATTTTTCGATAAAATTGATTTTATATGTATTAATATATTTAATTCATATTTAAAATATCACAGACCTATGTTCTGAATAATTACATATTCACAATAAGAATGTGTTCTCATAAGTATATATTTATAATTAGTACATTACATTAGTATTTACTTTTAGGTTATACAGCCAAAAATCTCTTTCAACCCACTCTATACTTACCTTCCAACTGTTTACCTGTACTGTCTTCTATATTTCCCTGCATAATGAGTTATAAGAGATCACATTTCTCATTGCGCAGAATATGTTCGACGTATGCAGCTTTTCTTTGTTTGATAGTCTTGACTTATTCACTCATCTTGGTATCTTATCATTGGTGAATGGAATGTGGTCAACTCGAGAGATAAAATATTTAGCTTAAGTCGATACAGTCACTTCTTATATGCTTGTAGTCTTTTAATGTGTCTCCTTTGAAAGTCCGGACCTCGACTTCATAGAGCAGCATGGGTATGATGCAGAATTTTATTACTCTCCAACGTGTGCTCAGACTTTGTTTCGATTGCAGAAGAATTCTTCATCTTCAAAAGATAACGGTGGATAAATATAACGCATGTATCTCTAAATAAGGCATTTATTTAAATGTTAAGCCACGCGGCATTATAAATATATTTTTTTTAAATAAATCATGCATTTTCTTGCAATTTTAGTCCGTATATTTTTAATGGTAATAATTAAAGAGAGATGTATCAATTTAAATGAAATATAAATTTATCATTATGACTGACATACAAATAAAAAAGTGATATAGTCCTGAGCCAAGTCTCGCTAAAATAAATAAATGACAAATTTTTAACCAAATTTTCCTTAAGGGTGAGCTTTCATTTTTCCAGTTTGAAATTCGAGAAATTATACACGAATTAGATATGCTTTCAAGATGGAGCTAATACAGAGTGGGCCAACTTGTACTGACTGATGTAAAATGCATATAACTTTTTGTAATTTTAATATTTATTAAAAAAATATATTATTTCATGAAAGTGTACTTTGTTAATTTTTTTAAATCTATGTGTGAAAAATAACATCATTTAAATGACCTCCATTTTCTTGTTGACAAATAAGTGCTCTTTCTAAAGTATTTTGCATTACATTACGTAACATTTTTGTCTCCAAATTTGTTATTTCTGTACGAATATTTTATTTAAGCTCCCGAATTGTTGCTAGTTAGTTCATGTAAACACAAAACATAAATCAAGCGCCGTCAAATCTGGGGAACGGGGAAGCCAAGCAAACTCTGCATTTTTTTTAATCGGTCACCGGAAATGTTCAATAATTTTAAAGTTCTCTTGCACTGGGCATGTAGTCATTATAAACATTCATAAATTATTTATTATCTGAAAAAAAAAAAAAATTGAAAATAAACCCCACCATACATTTTAAAAAACAGTCAGCCCACCCTTTAGTTAAATTATTTCAAGTGTCAGATAAATAATTAATGCCATTATTTATTACGTAAATCATACAAGAGAGGAAGGTTTGAATAAAAAAAGATGACAATAAAATTGTTGAATTTCTCGCATTTGATACAAATTTGTATTTTCCACCTTTTTTCATATTGATATATGGAATGTAATAAAAATGTGTATTTTAATTTTAATTAATCAATAGAAAATTAAATAATTTATTGGTATCTTATTCATATGTATGAATATGTTTTTAAATCAGACAAAGTACCTACATATATTTAGATGGTCGCTTAAATCAATGTTCTTAATTTAAGAAATTTATGACAGCTTCAATTTATTATTTTGTTTAAAACGCCCCTTTGCCGTTATGGTGATGTCTGTTACATAATTATGTTCTATTTATTAAACAGACAGCTTTGTTTAAAATGCAATAGTGTTATACAGAAACGAAGTATTTAATTTGCTACTAATGTTGTGGAAAAAGTTCAATATTAATTCATACCGTGGGTAAAATATGCGTGAAAATATTTTTTTTCGGCATTATTTAACGAAAATTACGAGAGCGCGGACTTGACGTCATTACGGCCGATGTCGATCGGCGATCAGAAGCTAATAAATAAAATAAAAATACACATTATTAGGATCGATATAAATATTATTTAGTAAGAAATTATTACGTTTTTGATATCAAACTTGACTTTAAATAATAGCTAAAGCCTCAAAGCATGTGAGTAAATACAATATATTATTTAAAACGTATATTTTTACTAAAACAAAGTATTTTTAAAACGTCAAAAATTGATCATATGTACTGCAAATTGAAAGGTTTTTTACTCTACTAATTTTTAACATTTTGCAATTTTGATTCAATGCAAATTTGTCTCTGTAATCTTGGCTTTAAGATTATAAGAAAACATATTTCGTTTATTCAATAATTTACACAATTAACACAATTTTGTAGCACGCGGAAAATGCATCTAATGGTCGCGGCCTTTCTTATAATGCTTGTTTTGTCTTAATTATGGCAAATAACATTCAGTTTATCAGTTTTAAATAAGTATAAAGATCTATGTAATATTTTAAAAAAAAGTCAAATCTAGTGTATAACTTCTGACATAAATGAATTCATTTGAATTATCATTAAAAGTAGCCCTTTAAAACGTTGGACCGAAAACATTTTTCAACAATTAACGAACTCACTATCACACCGTTTCTCTGCGAGGGTAGGTAGTAATAATTGAACGCTACTCTTCTGTCTTAACAAACTTATATGGCGAAAAATGTGTTTTCTCGGATTTATACTAAAAATATATTACATGTAGAATTGAATGCTTTAATTTCAAAATTTAAAAAAAATTGATCCGGTCGTATGTATTTAATAAGTTATTAAAAACTTAAATGACTTAATATTACTTTAAAATTTCGAAATTACACTATAATAATTTCTGACATTTGACACACTTTATCTATGGTTAACTGATACAAAATCATATTTTAATTTATCAAAGAATAAATCCAAAAAAATACACCATCTTCGATATGTGTAGACAACATTGAATTATAAAATGAAACCAGTTAACCTAATCTACAATTCTACGGGAATTTTTTTTTTGTATAAATTTTCTCAAGCAATCTCGTCGTTTATCGAATTTTCTAACAGGATTAAATTCTAGTATCATATTAGAGTTTTCCTAGTCATCCGCGGACGTTCTCTATTTCTGATGCTATCAACACACACTTGTATCATTTTTTATAATGCTCCATTTATTCGTTTCGATAATATATAAGTTGTATCTATGTGTCCAAAATGTAATTAAAATGAATTGTTAATTCTGGCGTCTCCTATCGGTTTACTCAAAGGTATTTGAGGTTTCGTAAAAACAATGTAGATGGCTTTCAAATAATGGAACGATAGATGTATTAATTTGAAAAGTATAACAAAAGTGTAGTTATATGACTACTTGATCTATAATTTTTATATAAAAAGTAGAATATTTTAACATGTACTTAATGTAAATGATACAGTAATTTAATAGAGAGGTGTATAATTAAATATTATTATCCTCATCGAAAGGGTTAAATATCCTCGACATGTCGTGCAGCTTATAAAGGGTCAACGAATGACGTGAACACGAAATGCCGGTTGGGTTCAAGTGGACACGGTGAACTTATTTTTCACAAAAATAACCATAGTTTAGTAGTAAGTCATTGGTCAAGACCTTCAAAAAGTCGTTCAACCTAAAATGATCCCTAAGTATAATTTCACACCTTATACCTCATTTGATTAAACTATTAACGCGGGTCAAAAACACTATTCGTTTTAATTGTTTTTTAGGTTATCTCGAACACTGTGCCACTTCTATTCTGGAATTGTTTCCAATATCGTTAAATTATTTAAACCATATTTAAAAAAATACAACATCATTATCTCATGAACGCATGCAATCCGCATAATGTTGCAAACATGTACATTATTATAGAAATTTGACACATCTGCGAGAACCAGTCGTGGTTCAGTTGGTTGAATCGCCAAGTTTAGAAATCAGAATCATTTATCCGGAAGCGGTGGAATTGAACCCCGGCCAATTTTTTTTGTAAATTTAAATTAGCTGAGAACAAATCAATTTATTAAACAATATCTTATTTTTTATCTAACAAGTTGTCAAAAAAAATTCCTAGACTATATGGGTTCAAATCCAATAGCGGTTATTCAGTTTAGTCATATTGCAATAGTAGGTACTAGTGCTTTGGGTTAATTTGGACATGTATTTAGATCTTTATTTAATGCAACGATATATATATATGTATTGTAACCATAAGTTCCATAAAATTTTATTGATATTTCTAATTAGGTCAGGGATTGGCTACTTTCAGAGCTATCAGTTACGATGTGGCATTTCATGTAAAAGGCCTGGGAATAATGCCAAAATGTACAATCTGGTTTGAAATTGTCGGCATTCGAAGGCCACGCCTGCCAGATTAATTATTACAATGCGATCGAAAGAAGTTTAACTCTAATTATTCCAACACTCTTACTTGTAGGGAGATATGAGTTTGCATGCAATGTGATCATGCTCTGATAAAATCTGCGGAAAGGATATCGCCTACAGTAGGGTGGACTGAGTCATGGCACAGTATTGAGAAGTAAATTAAATATATTTTATTATAAATAAGTGACGTTTTTAAAATAAGTGACGTCATAGTATACCGAGAACTATGTCATGTGTTTTGGTAATAACATAAGTAATGTTGCTTTAAATGGTAGGTAAGGTACACGTGAGTCAGGTTCTGTTGTGAGTCATGAAGTTTATGTGATTTTTCATGACATTACCAAGAAATTTCTGACTAAATCCTTAACTCAAGATGAAGTTTAATCTTATCCTTCTTTCTCCTAAACTCAGTAGTATTAAATTGATGGCAGACATCATATGACATATGTATTAAGGTTGTAGTTATTTATTTAATGAATTAACTAAATAGTTAATGATTTCAGTGTTGAATTACTAAACTAAACTAAACAAAACTTAGTTCAACTTTAAGTTGAAATGCTGAATAGTATTAATAATTTGATAAATTATACAAGAAACGGATTATATTTTTACATTTTTTTTTTAAAGGTGTAGTTCATTTTTATATAATAATTTTATTAAACATAATTAAAATAGAATGCATTTTTACAAAATACAATGAATCTACCTTCCAATTCTAATTTTATACATTTTTTATCTACTAAGACTATTAAAATCCACATAGTGATGCATTTCTTAAAATTAGCTGATTAAATGACTCGTCATGTTTTAAGAAAAGATTCGCATCCTTTAAAAATTATACCTTTACACGATAAATTTTCCGAACGATACGATTCAATCAATTTAATTTAATTTTTCGAAGTTACAATCCTTTTTAATATGTCAACATCTATAATTTATCAAACTATGAGTACACACTAATTCATCGGTTTTCTCAGCAGAATGTTGGACAGTTAAAGAGGCCTTGGACATCTGCGTACTCCGGAACGTCTATAAGGCTGTTATATTCTCCGACTCACAAGTAGCTCTTGAATCCCTATCTGCTAATATAAAAGTTTGGCTAGACGATGAGATAATCTGTTCAATCAGAAGATGTCTATTAAATTTGGACAGCAACAGTAAACAGGTGTCATTCGTATGGATTCCTGCACATTTGTGGAAATTAATGTGTTGATAAACTGGTGAAGCAGGCCACTCTTTCCGGAGTTTTCCCCCATCAATTTCATATCTCGATGTATGACAGACTAAATATGGTATGTACGAATTCTACTAATACTGCACAATGAATGGATCCAAATAATCATAAGGGTAATCGGCTTAAAATAATTCAAAGATCTATTCCCCGCACCCCCTGGCTCTCCAATATGAAAGTCTCCAAGAAAACAACATCAAATATCTCTAGAATGAGAATTGTGCATTGCCAGGTAGCCTTACATTTGTTCAGATTGAACTTGATAGATTCCTCAATCGGTGAGTGTGGTGCTAAGGAGGAAACCCTTGACCATATCATTTTTGCCTCTCCATTGCGGATCGCAGGTTTTTTTTACAGTAATCTCGTCACTGGTAATTTTCAACTCCCGGTTTACTTGTGTCATCTTCTTTCATTTTTTGAATGACAATGGTATTGACTTGTAATATAATATTTCCTATTCTATAATATTATAGTACTTTTTTCTATAAAATTAAGTTTTAACTTGATAAATGGCACAAATCACTCTTGAAGGGTGGATTACCTATTTAAAAAAAGAAGAAGAACAGTACACACTAATTTTAGTGCATTTTAAATATGTTCAGTGTGTATTGATTTCAAAATTCCTCAAAAATTGTAACTTATAAGTACGAGTATACATAAGAAACGCCAGTGTTTTTGTTGTGATGTACATAAGTTTTTCGAGTACTCTCCAACGACTCCTATCCCTGACTATTCTTCTCTAGTTCGCGGACTCTCCCATCCTTCTCCAGTCCTCTTCCACAGTCAGCCCACTTCTTCCTTGACCTGCCTCTAGATCGCTCTCACTGTAGTATGTACTTGATAATGATCTTTGAAGTCCTGGCATCTGGCATTCTTTCAACATGAGCAGTCTATCGCAATCTTTGAGACCTACAGAAGTTTACGATTGTTTCTAACACAATTAAGTTTTAGAGCTCATTATTCAAATTTATTCTGTAAGTTCCATGTTCTAGTGTAGATCCATAATTTTTTGTTAGTATTTTGCGTTTAAAAACTGCTAATTAATTTTCTTCGATTTGGGTTAGGCACTGGTCTTATTATTGTCTATTAGTAGTTTGATTCATTGACTCAGTATTTCCGACCAGATAATATTTTTAAAGACATAAAAGTTTGCATCTTAAAAGTATCGTAAAGTATATAGGAATATTTAATAATATCATTGGCGGATGAGTAAAGTTTATTTGATGTTTCGCAAAATAGAAATTATAAAAATACACAGCTATTTTAACAGCATGTAAAAATTAAAATGAATCGGAAATAAACAAATAAAATATTTAGATAAATATCTAACCATTTTTGAAACTAATATATAAAATTTGATTTTAATACTGTGAAATATGTTTTTAAATAAATTACTTAATCATATACTAACTTTAGGATATTTTTAGTTTTTACTTATCATTTAATACTGGTCGCTTACTACGCGGCTTATTAGTCAGGTTGATTAAAATAAGCTATGTTAAAAAAGAGGTTAGAATTAACTTAAATGATTTATTAATCCACATAAATCAAGGCCTACTAAATACGTCAGTTTCGTTTCGTGAGAAAACAATACTCTCAAACCTTAAACTCCTTACAGTTGTAGGTAGCTTAGAATATTAGCAATCAATTTGATTTTTTATTTTCTGCATTAATATATCTAAATAAAATAATTTCATCAAACATATCAAGGTAAGTAACCCAATGTTACAATAATTATACTTTTAAAAATGTATTATTTTTCAATTTAAAAAATATTTCTTACGTATAAAAACAGTTTTAAATCTAGAATGCAGAATTAAAATTCCAAAACAATTAGCAATCATGCTGTCGTGACGGTGCTAACATCCTACGTAGATTCACATGCATAATTAATTGGAGCACTGCAAACTTTACAATACAAATTTCCTCTACCATTAAATTATCATATATTGCATTTCTTCGCCGGAGTTTTCAGTGAGTTTGATTCGCTGTAGAAAATTCTTCGTAGTTTATTCTTACAGTATTGTAAAATAAATTAAACTCCAACTCAAATTTATCTTTCTCTACGGTTGTTTTTGTAATTTATTTTACATAGTATAAAAATTATATTAAATCAATCTATCTACTCATGACTGAAGTGTAAAAAGTGAATTGAAAATCATAGCGCTTTATTCTAAGATGAAAATCTTTTTCTGTTGACGTTTCCATTAATAAATAAGATTTTTCGGAGGATAAACCACGTACAATTGACTTATATAAATTATTTTAGTAACCCCTACCTCTATGGGTAATTAGGTAGCTTCGGTGGAACAGAGGCACTACACTTATCATTAAAATTTCCCAGTTTATATGTATAATATCTATGTATACGCCAAAATAGCTGTAATATTTAAATATTGCTTACGCAAACTAGCAGAACTTAATAATAATGTTTATTATGATTAGATTTTTATAATTTCATTAATAATAAACATGGAGATCTACAAACCAAACACGATAACAATAAATAAGATCTTTCGGGTTCAAAATTATTTACAGATAACAGATACCATTTATTATTATAAATTTTAAATTATTAAGGAGAACACATTCTTATTGAGAAGTTCTCTTATTCTTATGTCTTAGTCTTATTCAGAACATAAGTCTGTTAATACCTATGTTCTGAATAATTACAATTTCACGATAAGAATGTGTTCTCTTAAATAATATATAAGTTGTAACAATATGTCCAAAATTTAATAAAAATGAATTGTTAATTCTGGCGTCTGCTATCGGTTTACTCAAAAGTATTTGAGGTTTCGTAAAAACAATGTAGATGGCTTTCAAATAATGGAACGATAGATGTATTAATTTTAAAAAAGTGTAACATATACGTCAAAAATACTGTCGCTGTTGCATAGTGGTAATACACCTTCCCCGGATTGGAAAAGAGATCCAGGCTAGAATCCCGGTAGCGCAACAAAAACATTTTTAATTAATACATTTAATTAGTATTTAATATATTCGACACGTTTTAATCATCATTACAAATATTTTTAACACACACAATTAAATAGCACAGTAGAATGTGAACACTGGACAATTATAATTTTGGAATTGAAAGATTGCGGTGAAATAATTTAAGAGCATGGCGTACAAATTATCAACTGAATTATGAATGTTAATTTTATAAATAGGGAAGGTTGATTCAAGTTGTCGCCAATGATTAAATAAATATTTCCACAAAGTGTTTTAGAATATAGATAGTTCATAATGTTAAGAGGAATATGAAGAAATATATCTATTTTGGGTAAACCATATAGTTTTGGAAAGACGAACACCAATAACTATGATGGGCAGCCCAAGGTAAATTAAAATTAATATTTAAATCAAATATCTCATAATGCGTCAAAACTAAAATGTTTAAACACCGCGTTTTTCTCACAATTGAAGACGCTGACTGCAGATCTAATGCGTAAACCAAAAGTATCACAACGAGCCATAGAAAAAGCAATGCTCGACATGCTGCCGATGTTACTCAGAATGTGTCAGCTAAAATAGCAACGGGCCGGACACCATTGCCGAAGAATGGACGATCACTGGGGAATGAAAGTATTGTGAATAATAATTATTGATATAAACAAGATCCGTAAAATGGAAGACTGAGGAGACTGGAGAACTTAGGAGAAGATTTTATCAAGCTGGCTAATGATGATGCTGAAAGTGTGTTCAAACGATGTATGTTCAAAACAAAAAGTACCGCTAACAACAAAAGCTTAAATAAACTTCAATTACACATGAATTTCCTTATTTTACATTGTAGATTAATAATTTAGAGAAGATAATTAAGAATGATCTATCAGGATCTATGAGTACAATAGAAGAACAAACATATTTTCTGTTATTTAATATAACTATAATTAAAGGTTTTAACCTAATTTTAATATAATTATATCAACGCTATGCGCGTGATCTTGTCGGTTTAATGGTTAAGACACTCGCCTAGTGATCTTAGGTTTGAGCCTCATTCCAGAAATTCAGCAAGTTTGTTTTATTTTCATAGCACAAGCGTTTAGCTTCGTTTGAAAATAATAAGAATATTGATGTGATACGTATTCGTATACCCATCTCTATTTTAAAAGAAATAACAACTGTCATTGACAAAAACTATAACTAAACGAACAATTAAAATCTTATCGATGAGATTTATTAACCAAAACATTTTCATTTACAGAGTGCGATCATAAAAGTATAATGTTATTCGCCGAAAAGAGAGAAACTTTGACCGTAAAATATGAATGTCGATTTTCCTTTGTTACATTTCTCAACCTGTACTTGTTATGTGTATATTTATTATGAATATGTATGGAGAACAAGGCAAGTTTTAAGTTTTGGGGGTCGGCAGGGTGTCTCTCTCTGCACGCTGGATGACATTTATTTAGTAAGACTGAAGTTTAAAACATATTTACTGTTTGCCTAATTGTCTCACATTACGTTCGCCTCAAAGATAAAAAATTCTACTTCTTTAGCTCACATCCATTTATTATTGGATAAAAAAACTCTCTTAATGGCAATCCAGTTACTTTGTGTAATAATTCTTATATCATCGGCCCAACGAGCTGATGGATGACATATGTACCTTTTTTGTTTTTAGTAGAGGGCCCTCATTAGAGTATATTTTTATTTTAACGGTTGTTATTGATTTGAGTGAGATACCCAATCTTTGTCGTTTAAGTCTTATTATATGGCGAATTATATCTTTTTTTTTGGTCATACTGCAAATAAAAAAATAAAAATTCAGTCTACTGTTTTGTAAATATACTCGGAGTTCAGTCTGTAATAAACATATTACAATATATTATTCCCCTAATTATCTTAAAATATATTTACTAATTGTCAAAAAACGTGTCATACTAGAAATATTTGGATCATCATATTATATCGTGTCATATCAACGACCCGTTGACAATATATACACGAAAGAAAAATACAATATTTTAATGCATAGCAAACAACTGAGATGATTCCTACAATCCATCCATATTCCTGAAGGGATAACTCTCCTGGACTCTCTGAACCCGAATAAAAGCTCGTTTCTCGTTCTTTATTCAGTTACGTTAATCTTTAAATCTCTTTTAATCATAACCGATACTTCCAGTTATAGTGGTTTTATTGTATATGTGTATGTTAATACACATATACAATAAAAGCGTCCTACAGGAAGAAAGAAGTGAATCATCCAAGTGAGGGGCCGAAATTGGATCTAACAGAAACTAAAGCAAAATATAGTCAAGAGTAGAACAGTACCATGATATGATACAAAAACCAAAAACAAAAAGGAAGCAAAGAATGTTTTTGATGATGTTAATTTAAAAATTAATGACGTGGTATTAATAGTAATAACTTATTCATTAAACGAGTTTATTCCAACACAATTTATGGAAATCATTATACCTATTCGCATATATTAAACATATATTATATATATAAATTTAAATATTCTAATTAATAATTTTATACAAAATGTAAATGTGATATTTATTTAAAAGGATATACGTGTACACCAATACAGTGATTACATGATTAAAATAAAAACGCATGTCTCAGATACGCATATCCTACTACTGCACATTATATGTTCGTCTGGTTCGCCTCGCCCCACCTCTTATGCAGTTCAATGTGTTTTTTTCATTCTTTCAAAGACAATATAAATTTTATTACGAGTACAGGTGGTGTTATTTTGTTGAAAATAAATTATGTACATATAAAAAAATATATTAATTGCATATTATTCTATAAAACATTAAATACATATTTAAACACGCTTATGTTAAAGCAGTTTTGTGACACAAAAAATGTATTCTATTATAAAAATAATGTCCGAGTTATCTATGCCATCAGTTCTATTTTGAACACAGATTGACCTTTTAAAATTGGGAGCAAAATATTTTGATTTACCGATTCACATCCGACAAACTCGCAAGCATTTGAAATCATAATAATGGTCATTTTTTTGTCATACAGCCCTTGCTTGACCTGATTTCTGTAAAATTTTTTGGTTTCCACAGGGTGGTCGAAAAGTAAGTCTCGTTAGTATTTGGTCATTACGGTTCTGCCGTAAGAAAGAGGGTAGGATGCCATTTGGGCCGAAGCGAGGCTCGCGTGACCGCCAGCATTATAATATACAATACCGCGCTATCGATCGGTGCCATTCATTCGGTTGCCATTGCTTTGGCAACAACCCTCCGTGCAGACTTCTCTTTGCCCCACCCCCGTCCGCACCCCACCCGACCGCGACTATCCCCTTGTAATTGATTCAAGGAATGAAGACTTCCTAAATGCAATAATATCCGGTGCACGCTTTTTCTGAAACGATTGCACCCTGTGTTTATTATATGTGGATTATTTCGACAAGATTTCTGGATTAAGTTTTCTGATTTCATAATTTTCACCGATTCATGGTTTTTAAGTATTCTTCTGTATTGGTGATTACTCATATGTGCTTATGTTTTAACATAACATTTTTTAGAAGCTCTTATTTAATTACAAATCTCGTATGTTGAGTTATAGATTTATATCTCCTGTGAACAAGTAGGGTACACGGAGGCGCATCGGATCGCAGGGCGAATTGGAATTAAAATAAGGAAACAGTCCATATTTGAAACATTGCGACAGAAATAAACTTGTCGCCTGTTAGCATTACTTCACCCTTCTCTTATTATGTACCTACACTATAAACATTCAATTGTTTCAACTCATAATTAACGCAGGAGATGCTCGTTAATTAGAGAATGTGGGAATGCATTACAATTTTTGTGTGAATCTAAGTTATGTAACTTATTAACTCGCACATATATATATTTTTTTGTACCATAAAATAACACATATGAAAATAAAGGTCTTTAGTATACGTGATCTGTTCTAAAGCAATTACTTTTATAGTATTTAAAAATTGTATTTATTAAGATACAATCAGAAGTTATAAAATTGTATGTAAAAAAATACAATCAGAAGTTATAAAATGTTATTTTTTAAAATGTTATAAAAATATTTTTGTCTATAATATAGTTGGAGACAAAATGTATAGGTAGTTAGGTAAGCAAATGACAAATTAGATTAATTTTACTTTATACCCACATCAAGCAACCACTTTGTTATTTTTGGTTTAAAATCGTTAATCACTTTAGACCTTTTAAGGTCTAGTGGCAATTTATTAAATATACGCTGTGCACAAAACAAGAAAGTTTGTTGACCAAATTTGGTATCCGTTTTTGGCACTGAAAAGTATCCTTATATTTTGCTCCTAGTTTCTTTTTCATCAGATCGTAGATGTAAAGTGATGTATTGAAATTTCGAATGTTTCGGTTGTTAAAGAATCAGTAGCGACGTATATGATGTTTAAATATGTAAAAGTTAAGTATTTGTGTAATGAATATTTTTTGAAACCCTTAAATATGGGGCGATTCAACAACACGAATACTTTACTTTTACATATTTAAACATACAACAAAAATAACAATCAAGGATCATGGTGTCTGTAAAATATGAGAAAAGTCCAATATAAAGAAATGATTACACATCGAGCTGCAGAAGTTTATAATTTGCCTTAAACAAGTCTTCAATGAAAAGTTTATTGTTTTAAAGTGCTTGATGTGTCGTTGTTTAAGCTGTTAAACAATAATCAGCAAGCAAAGGCATGGCAATATTTACACCCAGGTAAAGAGATTTGAAGGTACATTCCGCTACAGTGGGAAATGCTACAAAAAGCTTAGTGAAGAGAGGAATATGTCGACCCCAATGCATACCGTATTATAAGTTTGTCAGAAATAATAAAAAAAAAGACGAGTGCTTAAATCTCAGTTTTCAACAACAACTCATAATCTTATACTAGTGCATAACCGTCTTTTACAACAAACTGTGAGGTTATTGACATTATACAAAAACTTATTTTATCGCCTGCGAAGACAACGACTACAAAAATGACTCGAATTGTCACTTATATACCAAGTAATGTCGATTGTTATCAGTATTAAAATTGTATTAAAGTTAAGGAGCATTTGAGATGTTTGAATAATAATGGTTTTTCAGAACTTCTAATTATTTGTTAGAAAATAATCATTCTTTTGATAAAAATTTGGGATTGTCTATTTTACATGTAATTGGTATTGGTCTTAAATTTAATAATATGGAATCATTGAAAATAAATAAAGCGTGTAAAACTAACCAAAATAATCAGTAACTTTTTGAAGCAACGTCTTAACAATAGCACGTGTTATCGTGCCGAAGCATCAGCTAAGGCAGCTAGTCATTTCCTTGAGAAAACCATAAAAAAAAATACGATATAACCTAGAAGTTCACCAGTTCCACACTCATACCTAATTAAATCTTAAATAAAAGATATAAGGTAAATTCCTAACTAAGAAAGATTTGAAATAAAATAAAAAATATTACAGATAATCGATAATCCATCGATAATGTTAACTTTTAACATATGCAAGAAAAAAACTGTAAACATTTTTTAAAACAATGCACATTGGCCTTATATACTTTGTTAGGGTAATATGGTCTATGGTTGTAATATATATGAACATTCAAATAACAAACTACATTTTGTGCTTAAGATCAAAAATGAAATAATTATTGTTATATCACAATTAAATGTTTCCAAAACACGACAATTTGTCTAGCTCAACAACCATTAGGGCACTCAAACGTATCAAGATCTTATGTTGATAAACCAACGTACTCCTCGTGATAATATTTGCCGCATCCGTTACATATATCTCATATAGGCAATCCTATCCTCCTCCCAACCATGATGATACCACCCCGTTTTCATATGTGAAAAATCAGCATCCTTTCTAGTATCAGATGTTGCATATTTTTATTTTTTGTTATTAATGCCCGCAGTCACGAAAATTATAAAATGTCTTAATAGATAAAAATTTGACTGTAACATCTAAGTAATTCAACTAAAATCATAAAATACATGAATTAAAAATTTACATAGTTTACTGTAATATTATCAAAATTACTCGCGATTGTTTCTGTCAGATTTTTATTATTTATCTGGCGCGCGCTCTTCTCATAAAAACTGACACGATACTGGCAACAAGCAGCGAGATACAGGGAGGCCGCTATCAGGAATCAACTTGTTCACGCCTAATGTATGTTTGTAAGTAGTATTTGTGTGTGTAAGTGTATTTTAGATATGATTTTTGCTTCATAGGCTTTATTACCCGACAGGCCTTATTACGTACATCATGATCATGTGCTATTGTCCTAGGAGAGTCGGGCCAAAGTTTCGACAAGACCTTTCTATGTTTTCCTGTCTTGCGCTGTTTGGGTACTTGTCGACCAATCAAGGCCCAATCTGTTTTCATAGTCATTATTGCTATTTATTCTAGCTTAGTGTGGGCGGTTTCGTTTTGTGAAATATTGCGAGTACTGCGTGAAAGAAGCAATTTAAAAAAATCCTTAAAATCTATTTTATTACCGTTTAAATTATATGTATTTGTATTAAGACATTGTGCACGATATTTCAAAAATTTAAACACGCGTAGCGCTTCCTGTCCCATGTACTCAATTATAAAATTTGAGCGTTTTATTCCTTTAATTGGTATAAATTTACATACACATTTTACTGAAAATATTAGAAAAACAATTTAAATATACCCTGCCAGTAAACAAAACTAGATAAATGTATACTTTTTTATCTGACGTCACAATAATAGAGTGACTGTAAAGAAAATAGCTGTCTATTGATAACATTACTGGTGATGTGTAATTAAATTTACCTCCATTACTATTTCTGGTTTTCCCTGTAGTGTGCTTCTGATTGACAGGTAGTCTGGATTTATGACTCTCACGTTGCTTTAAACTGCAAATTTAATTTGTATTGGAAACGTGCTTTACGTAAGTAAATAGTAATCTTTACCTGCGAATAAAAATGTTACTATTAAAAGAATTAACTAACTTTCTTTGATAGATTAAGATTGATGAAATAAGACTTGATGAAGAAAAAGTAAAATGATACATGTAATAATTCACAACAGTTTTTGAAAAAATGTAATATCAGTGACATCTATTATACAATGCGGAAAGATTGTAAATGAATATTAATATTCATCATTATTTTTTGCTAATTTGTACTGCGATTTAGCGAATTTCTAAAGAAAAAGGACGCTAACATTGGATTCGATAGCTATGAAGCGCAATATATGTATATACATATATATATTGCGCCATATATATATATATATTGCAATAAAATTTTTAAAATATATAACCAGCTTCAATGTCTTAAAGAATACATTTTAATAAATGAAATCCTTTAGAAAGTGTAAACGAAAAAAGAGCAAACATCTCAAATTTCCGATAAAAGGTTTTCGTGAAGGAAGGGCCTTTCCCGCGAAATCTGTCACTTTTCATTTAGAACTTTTAAGGTTTGCTTTCTTCAGGGAGGAAATCAAATGCTTCCTCTATTTAAGATTGACTAATGAAACCATAAGTTAAATCATCGGAGCTGCTCGTGAAACTAACAAAATAGTTCGATATAACCTCGCGTTCAAATTTACCAATAAAATGAATAAGTTAGAAAGAGTGATTTTTATTCACCTATTACCGGTAGTTTCCCTTTATAAATCAAAATAGTATGTTTTTAATTTATCGGATAACACAAGTTGATTTTGGTTAATACAAAAGTAACATTTAAATTTGCAGCACGATTTTTAAATTGAATAATTTTATAAATATATTGTTCGTTTATAACAAGAGCCTAAATCTAGTTACAGGAATTTCTAAGAGACCCACTCTCCTATCTTTATTATCTAGAAATATCACGATTTTTCATGAATTTCATCGTATTTAGTGATATTAATTTACAGATTATTTTTTTCAATGTTTTTAAGACGTTTGTAATACGTAATGTAAATATTTGTATACTAAATGTGGTAACTTTGGTAGTAACCACCCTATTCCCTCGGTGTTTTATCTTCTCTTTACTATCGAGTTACTTGGGTTGAGTTCTTGTGATAATAACTCAGGTAATAATTACACTTTATTTATAAGAAGTATTTACAGTAATTAACAATTATACAATTCTAGAAGAGACTAGTAATTATTGAGAAGTGGCTATGGAAAGAGACCCGTTCTCCCCGAGACGGCCTCTTATAAGCATTGTCCCCCACCACTCATCTACTCATTCTCCTGCCACACATACACACATGTCCAAAGTGACAGTTCTTACACTAAATTTTAAAATTCCCTATCTTTTTTAGGTTTTAGAAAAGCATTAGAATTCCAGATAAATTGACACTGATAATTCCCGGACAGAGGTTTTAGCCTCAGCTATTTCATTATAGATTCAAACAATGATCCTTTGATGTTATAGTTACATAAAAAAATAACAATTCTCTACAATAAAAGTACATACACATACAATAATTACTAAAAATCATTTTCTGTCAAACATTTTCATATAATAAAAAATTGAGAACTATTAACTTTCTTATGTAAATAAAAGTATTGTCCTTAATAATAGTACACCATTAAATATATAATTTTCTCATCATTATCAATATTGTCTAAAGTTATGGAACCTGTTGAATTGTAGAAGTGGTACCCAGAAGTATAATTAAATTTACCAATGTAGGGTTTAATTAGAAAATAATTAATTTTTATTTACATGGTTATATGCATTTTTAATGCCAATCTTATTTAACAAAATGAAGAAATAAGGAAATAAAGTAAAGCTGATGTTAGTATAATGTGTAAGATTCAGAAAGGATCACTTAGGTGGTTTAGTCATACGGAACGGATAAATGAGGAGAGAATGGTAAGAAAGATGTATGTCGCAAGTGTTGATAGCACCAGAAATAGAGAACGTCCGCGGAAAACTTGGCACGACCAAGTAAACCAGATACTAGAAGATGGTTCTGTTAGAAGCCTCAACAATCGGCGAGCTTGTATGAGAAGATGAATGAACGTGGATGAGGCGAAAATTGTGTGTCAGGACAGAAGAGTGTGGCGCTCTATCCTCTCTACCTACCCCCCCCCCCAGGGGGAACGGCGTGATGGTAAGTTAGTTAGTTATTAATTAGACTTCGCTAGTATTGAGGCAATTTCAAATAAACGAATGATGAGGGACAAACTACGCACGATTTTCCCAATGAAGAACCATATGTTGCAGTCAAGCAATAACCATGCTGATTGTATATGCGATACGGTTGAAGGACTAGATGAGTCATTTGATGACTATATATTGATGCAGTTATGTAATTAGGAGTATTAATTAAAGCAGTGAATATTTTCGTACAACAATCGAGATTTATTAAACATGTCAAATAGTAAGGCGTGTTCTGCAAGTAATAACTGATTTAGATTCGCGTGCCGTGTGCTTTCACCCTAATGATGCCCGCTCCTGTAGCTACCTGGCTATCTACGCATTCACCAGCTCTGCCCCAGAGCTCGAAAAGGTCCGACCTTTATTTACGATCTGGAATCAGGTCAGCTAAATGTCTCCTCGAGGTATGGCGAGCAATGTGATACAGAGACACGCCCACTCCTGGCACAAGGGCTGGAGTCAATACACGAGAACGTGCTAGCTTGATTAAACTGATACATTAATCTTAATAAACTCCAGCCAAGCTCTTGCTACAGATTAGAGACTACTCAAGACTGAGTAGTGTTGTACAATGGCAATGACTTCAATATTCGCTTTGCATGGTATATATTTAGGGAGGGTTTAATTGTTTTAGATGGCAGTAGATATCATTTAACCTAAATTTAACCTTAAAGATTCTAAACAGACAGTTTAGAATCTTTAGACAAAAGTAAAGTAAATTCAAATGTTTTCAAGGTAACTAGCATTTTAATGAAAAGGATGATGGAATAGTTTGATTCTCACTATTTTCTAGATAATGTTTTTGTGATTGGAGATATTAATTTTCAAAAATTAATTATAAACAAACATTATAATAAAATACACATCATAGGTTATATTTATAAAGGATAAAATTATCACACACACACACACATATTGACACGTAAGATCCATGTAATTAAATACACACTTTTACTAGGTGAGGCAATATTAATTTATAGGAATAAAATATCAAACTGAATAAAATATCGTCTGAATATTTATGTTTGAATTTTGAGTAACAATTCAAAATCAAAACAAAAATGAAACAAAGGATTTTTGAATATACTTATTGAAGTTCTACATTTTCATTTAGATTATTAGTAAGCACAAAAATAAAATTTATCAACATTTTTTGAAAAATGCTGTTATGTACATTCAGAATTTTAACATAATCTGTATCTAGATCTTACAATTGAGTTCTTGGAAATAATACAACACTATTTATTCTTGAAAGAATGTAAGATAATAGAGAAAAGGTAGAATTTGATTTTAAGTACTACTTTTTCACTATTATTTTCCAGTGCTAAATCAGCGGGTGGCCAATGCAACCACTCCTTTATTTTGTATGGAAAAAGGTAGAACTTACGCCACGTGAACTGTGGCGTACGAAACATTTTATATATCAGTATAAATACTTTAAATTTTATTAAATACATATATATTGACATAATACTAACTAACAGATAGTTTCAAATTATTATCAAGACCAAGATATTTTTTCAGTTTCATTTAGTAGTCACAATAATATTAAAAATAAATGTTAAAATCTTAAAAAGATACATCGGTACTCCTTCATTTTAAAATATTATTGGAAATGTACAATTCTCCACAATTTAAAAATAAACACTAGTGTATCCATTCATCAGAATGTTGTAATATTTAATTTTAAAATAAACATTTAAAAAAAAAACTCGTATCGATTTAACGGGGTATTAAAATTGTGCAATCAATAATTTTTTTATTGTTTTTCTTACAAAAAAATATAAATTCTAAAACTGGGAGATATTGGTATTATATTAGCAATTAAACAGTAATGCTACAATACGTGCATAAAAAAACAGGACTATTTGTTTACTGATTTATTTTATGATTACTTTTAAGTGTTGTGAAATTTGTAGTGAACCACAAGACAACATTTGAGACTGAAATAGAACTCATAAATATTAGGTATATATACTATAATTTTAACATCATACTAATATTTTGTTATTATTAATATTGTAAACAATATAATATATTATTGAAACTTACCTAAATGTAACTTTTTATTGAATTGTGATAGTGTTAATACAAAATATTTAAATCGATTCCCATTACACAGTAATTATTAGCTCAATGGGCGAAAAGCCTGAAAAACTATTCAATTAGAATTAAAAATATATTTATTCGATCTCAGAATGCTTTCCTAGGGTGGTTGGTGGCTGAGCTATGGGCTGAGGGAGATTTGTGATAAGAAAACATTTTCTTTCATGCCTACAATTTCTAGTGAGGATCAATACTTATAAGGGAATAACTAAGCCTCTTAAACGTTTCCTGTTTTTTCTATGATTCCGAGAAATATTGCTCTGTATATTGTTGAAATTAAAATTACCTACAGGTATGTATTTGTAATAGTTCTAACATGCCGTGCATTACTAACAAAAAAAACAGGCAATCAATATCAGCGTATTATACCGTTTATCTGGAATATTCTTTTGCTTGTATTTAGCTAATACTAATATCCTTATTAATTTGGGAAGATTTCATTAAGTTCGTCAGCTAGCCTGAGCCATCATATAGTGTTAAAATAGCGGTCGTTTAAAAACTTATTATTAATATATTTCACACCCAGATGAAATATACTTATCTTCATTTTTTTTATAGATTATTTAACTTTGTTTATAATAACCACTTAATTAGTAATTTAAAACACCAACCGGTTTCGGAAAATATCATTTCCTTCTTCAATTGACATAACTTAGTTAATCTGATATTGTGTTTTAAATTACACATGCGTTTTAAATTAAGTGGTTATTATAAATAAAGTTAAATAATTTATAAAAAAATTAACATTATAAACCACAATGTTCATTTTTGCGGCAAGTGCCGAATTTAGTTTAATTAAAGTGGGGGGGAAAAAGTTTTTAATTTTTAAGCGTTTGACATTTTCACCAATCTACCAAATTCTACATTGGTTTTTAATATTTTCTTATTATAAGATTGTGTCAACTGGGAGATAATTAAGTGATAATTCTGTAATTAAAAAAATGAATTCATAAATGTGTTTTATTAACAAGACTTTAAAATAATAATGCTAGAAGCCTTGAAAATACGATATATAATTACGGATATAATAAATTGAATGACTAATAACAGACTTATTTTGAAATATCCTAAAATATCATGAAAATATCTCAAAATATTGATATGCAGGATTCCACCAAAAATGTTTTATCCTTATAAGTGAATAAAAAAATGTATCTACCGCATAAATTGTCTTTGGTGATTATTTCCAAAGCAGTCACAGTGGACGTGTTCGTGACATGTCACAATAGAAGCAGACCCCCTAGGAAGCAGGCCCTAGCCTGGGTGGAAGTAATGACTGCGGACCGTGTCATTCATCTAAACAACGCCCTTTTGTCTTTCCGCTTCCTAACCTTATTCACGACGCACACAGCTAAGCCAAACAAAAAGTCGATCGCTTGCTCCAAGAGCTATTTTTATCTCTATTGTAATAATTTGATATTTTATTAATTTAAAGATCATCTACAATGACGTGATAAAATTGAAAGTCTTTTGTGTCTAAAATCTATTTTACACCTAAATTCGTATATAAAAATATCAAAAGTAAAAGTAACGAAAATTGTGTTATATTTTAAATATCTTTTTCTTTATAGACAAATTTGGAAAAAAACTGATACATTTAATTATAGTGAAATAGCAATATCCTTTGAAATAGAAAATTTAATGAGATAATATCCACTATTAAAAATTTAATATAATTATTGTATATTAAAGAAAACACAGTTTTATTGTTAAGTTACATTTTCAAAACATAATTCTATGGTATTTTAATACTAATTAAATGAATCAACTAGAAAGTTATACTGAAAAAAAATCTATCTATCGAAAAAATATTTATATCCCGGTAGCAACTAAATATTTTTTCGATAGATAGATTTTTTTTCTGTGTATCTTTCTAGTGGATCTTTGTAAACTAAAACTTTTGAACGTATTTTTTGCAAATACTCATTATTTTAATACTATAATGTAACGTAACCCTGAATAATCGTTAATGGTAAAATATTTTTCGTTAATAATCTTCGGGCACTTACTGTTTCGAATTTATTTAGCTTTATGAAAATTATTTCATCATTTAAAGTGGATGCTCAAGCTAAAGGCTTTTACCTTGACGTGCTGCGATAATCTTAATTTTTAAGCTATAACTCTTTTGTTGTACATTTAAAATCATTATTAAGTCATTTTTCACTCTTTAATCATCTTCTGCTGATCTACATTTAATGCATTTTCCTTTTACAGTTACCTGTTTCTGGGTTTTGCTTCCAATTTTGCCTAATATCCGTTAAACTATATGTAACTGTAGCCGATAGCGATGGGGATGTCCCTAAAAAAATGAATAAGCAGTATTTTGGTAACTTTTTCCAAATGTTTAGATGGAAATATACTATTTACATATATTTAAACAAAGTACTGTTTAACTCGATCCATTATTGGTAGCGTATTGATGAAATGAAATAATTATGGAAACCTTCACCAGGTATCCAAATTGTATGGGTATGGGTCGATTTTTTGGTCATGGCACTTCAAAAATGTGTTTTGTACCGATACACGTCATAGATGTGATTAGTATTGACTTGTGACTTATTGATGTCTTTGATAACTTTACTCCACCTTTCACTGCATCCCGGAGTTTGGGGAAGCGTTGAAATAGGATATAGGTTGATTTTTTGGCCATGGCACTTCAAGAATGTGTTGTGTATCAATAAAATACCGATAATACTGATTCATATTATTTCATCCTTTATCCGTAAAATAAATAAAAAAATCGACCTATAATCTACCACATATCTATTTAGTCTGCTTTCTAACTTCTTTCCCTGATCTGTAGTTCATTAAAAAAATTGTTACTTATTATTTTTGCGAAACTAAATATTTATATGATGATGTCTAGCGGAAAATTATCAAGTTTAATATTAAATAAAATAAACTACAATATTATTCTCATATTTTATTTATATAAAATGGAGTTTAACGATGTGGATTTTACGTTTTATAAAGAATATCGTCTAAATGCCGTCCATTTCTCTCAAGACACTCTTGCAATCGGATTCTTAAATTTACGAACACGCGAGAGCAAAGCGTTGGTTCAATGGCAGCAACTTCACGGTTGATATTTTCTTGTGGGGCCTGAATTGTTCAAGAATTGTTACTATAAACTCTCGACATAAGGTATCCCCACAAAAAATAGTCGCATGGTGTAAGGTCCGATGACCAAGGTGCCCAGGGTATGTCTCCGTGCTTACTGATTAATTCATTGAGAAAAATTCCCCTCCAGCGAAACTCTAGCTATGTGTAGAGGGGCCCCGTCTTGCTGAAATTGTGTTTTGTTGTTGAACCCGGGAAACAGCTGCAGTTACGGTACCAAAAAATAGTCAATCATTCAGCAATAAACGTCAGCAGTAACTGTCTCTCGCTGGTTAAAAAAATAAGGGCCAATTATCCCAAAAATTGCACACCACACTGCCATTTTTGGAGAATACAAACGTTTTTAATGGCGTTCCCTTTTTGATGGGTTATCGGGGCACCAGTATCTCATGTTCTGTTTATTAACATAGCTATCAGCATGAAAATGTGCTTCGTCAGTTTACAATATGTTTCCAAGCGTTTGTGCTGTTCCAAAACGTTTCAGCATCGTTCTCGCTAAGGTTTCACGTAAATAATTGTCATTTTCGTTGAGAAACTGTACGATTGAGAAACTGTAGTTTCTTTTTCAAAATAACGTGCACTGTTGATTTTTTTATTCCAGTACAGGCTGCAATCTTCATTATCGAATTACACGGATTGTACATAACTTCACCTCGAACTTGAGCCACATGTTCTGGCGTCGCTGCTGACGTTGATGGTCCCGGAAGAGTTTGGTATACCATTGTCCCTTCTTGTCTGAACTTTTGAATCCAACACCAGATAAGTTGCGTACTCGTCTCATCACTTACTTGTCGAATATTAAAGTGAGTACAAAAAGCGCGACGCGCACAAACCAATGAATCACCGCACTTTAAATATTACTCATCCACGAACGCGCGGTACGCACCCGACCAGTGACTCATTGCGGTTAGCAATCCCGCAAATCACGCGCGTCGAACAATATCCCTCTCACTTACCTCACCTTGATGTTTTACGAGATTATAATTTAATCTTGAAATACTTTTGTTAAGCACCCTATATATACACATATGGTTTCAATAGATCGTTAAAATAATTTCTATTTAATAGGTTTTGCTGAGTATCGTGCAATGTGACGATTACGTACATTAAAGGACATTGCAGTTTATTCCACCAAAAATATTATTTTTCATTCAACACTTGACATATTGATTTAGGAGTTGTAAATAAAAATGGGTTTCGTGCCGACATACAATGTACATATATGTGATGGACGAACATTTTTTAACAAATATTAACCTATTTTTCTGTGGTCATTATCAATTTGGTTTAAGAGAAGTAGGTAATCTTGAAGGTTTTTAAAACACGCATTGACATACATAGATGTACATGCAACGGTGTGAGCTAAGAGATTAAGGTTAGGAAAGAAAATATTTTATTTGATCGTTATGAAATGTCTTTTCAAATAATGATATTAATTGGGTCGCCCGTATTTGTTCGATATCAATATGGTTGAATAATCGAACACTTAAATTACTTCAAATTAATTGTTTAATATAAAAAATATACAAATATATGGTCAACATGGACCGACCTTAAACATTAATGGTTAAATGATGTTATTACTCAACTGTTCACCTTATTTAAACATGCGTAATTTTTGAGGTTGAGTCTTTTGTATGTATATGAATTGGGAAATTTGGAGGCAGAAAGATATCCACTTTCAGGTACGCGGACGATACAACTTTGATCGCTAGAAATGGCTACATTACTCTGTCGCATTGAAAAAGAGAGTAGAAAGTTGAGCTTAACAAGATATAACAAGAGATAAACAAGAAAAAAACAATGCTTATGATCATTGAACCCTTAATTTTTTTGGGGATCTTGCGAGACGGGAAGTTAGCTTGGATAACCTTGTTGTGGTGAAGAGAAAGATCCTCCATGCATTGGACCGACCAAGTGGAAAATGTAACAGACACTTCTCTGGTGAATGTTCTAAGATCTGCAGGATGCCGAAAAAAGTGTAAGAGCACAATCAAGAAGGCGGGAGTTTATTGAGATCACGATTCTCAGTTGTGAGGGACCGACGCGGATAATGATAATGATGAAAACCAAACTACTTTGAAGATATTTTAAAATTATTATTCTGCAAAGTCTCGAATATAATTTATTTAGATGTTGAGCATCAACAAAAAACCTTAATTAATATGTTCCTCAAAACTCAATGTACTCACATTTTTATAGTCAACTATGTTTCCAACAATATTCTCAACATTCAGCGTCCATATCCAAACTCGTGAGAATGGCTTGACAGAAATACTATTAAAAATATTCCATAGTAAATCATAACAAGATTTTTAAAATTATTTTAAAGATTAAGCAGAACACATTTTTGCTGTGAAGTCGCATTTTTCAGTGGTATATTAATACAAATTAAATGAATGAATGAAAAAAATCTGTCTATTGAAAAAATACAGATAGATAAGGAAACCAGGTAGCAACATTTTTTTTCGATAGATTTTTTTTCTTTATATGAATCTAGTTGATTAATTTAATTTTTAAATAGCTCAAATAAAAAAAATGTAAGGTAAGTTTTGAATTCTTTATGAATGGGCACATAATACCATAATATATTGCTGTTCTGAATTTTCATAGTTTGCAATTAATGGAATGACGAAAATAATTAAAATAATGCCGGTCTTCAATTATCTACCATTTACTAGTATTTTCTATGAGAAACCAAAAAAACAAAACTAATTAGCATAAAATAATATTCATAGGCCAACATGAAAAAACACCATGCATCAAAGTATATTAGTTTTTAAAAATGTATTGAAAACCGTTTTTAAATCACGTATACAATGAAATATTATTCATAAATCACAACACGCAACGTCACTGTATTATTTCTACAGAAAAACCTAAAACCAACCTGAGAAATCGAAAAAACCATTATGGTTTCTGTATTTATATACCGGTTGTATACCTTATTTTTATCAACCGTTAACTAACATTAAACTATATATGTATGTATATAAATAATAAAATGAAGCCTATGTAAATGAAATTTATATTTTACGGCACATTTAAAAAATATAAAAAACGAGTTCATATATTATAGTTCTATGAGAAAATGTAACGAAAGTAAACGTATATTATTTTAGTCTTCTTTCAAAGTTCATAATTTTAATACAAATTAAGTGAATCAACTAGAAAGATATACAGAAAAAATCTTTTTGTCCAAAAAATATTTAGTTGCTTCCAGGATACGCTAAACTATATTTTTATTACATACTTGCATTACTTATGTATCGTTTTTATTTACATTCTCTAATAAAATGTACATAAAAGTTGAGTAATGGAATAAATAAATCACGACATCCACAATTTCATTATATTTTAGTTTCTAGACATCAGTTTGCTTGATTATCATCAGTAATAAGAATGATCATCTATTTTACAATAAATATTCTAAATGACTTAGCTTAGACTTGCTTTATTTCATAAAATATGTCATTTTTACTGAATATGCAATACTAAAACATTAATCATCTATGAAACCATGTATATGATTTACATTAAAATTAAAATAATACCATGAAATTTCCAAAGAATAACTGTTTTATTTAAAGTGTATAACATATTATAATATGAAGTATTTCTTTGTTTTTAGGTCCATCCCCCACGGGAGGTTTTGCTTCGATAGTTTGGTTTCATTCGGGAGATTTTCTAAGAGGCAGCCCTTACGACATTAACCCCTTCCAACTTGTTTTAAAACAAAAGGTAAATTGTTTATTTTTTTACATGAAATGTTAGGTACTTACTTTTCGGTTTAGTTGTTGAATATTTCAAAAATTATAAACGTTCTTCCGACATTTAAAAAATATTATTTTTCAAAGTACAAATTTTCTTCACTCGTTTGATAAAATAAGTATTTCTTTCATGTAAAAATGTTAAATTCTTAACATGAGCCAAAGGTCTTTTATGGTTGGTTTTACCATAATTATAATGACTCTTTTGCGTTTTGCATTCAAGCAGAATTAATGCAAGTCAGATGTTAACTAGTTTTAACGAATAATTTGTATTTTTTAGCATATTATTTATTAAAGTTGAAATGAAACCAAACGTTTATAAAAATTGAATAAATAGTACTTAGAATAATAACTCTCATTTAAAAAAAATAATAAAATATATTGTTTTTCCTAACTAAATCACATTGCAATCACATTGAGCGATAGTTTCAAATCTTTCATGAAATGTTATAATTTGATTTCATATAAATAATATATTACCATTACTTTCTTAAATGTACCTACTTATAAATTATACATTTTTGTAACGCATTTGTAACGTCTGGTTTTAATAAAGGTAATTCACATGAATAGTTTTTACATCTATCGAGGAAATGGCCAATGACCACTCGCAACCCGCTCTGGCGAGCTTGCGACCCTTGTTCTATCAGATAAGGGAAAGCTAGGCTATTCGTGCAGCAAACTCTCATTCTATAAAAAGGGGTAATAAAGCGCGTTGTGATTTTTACAGGTCATTGTGGTGACTGTGGCGTATCGACTCAACATTTTCGGCTTCTTCAGCACCATGGATGGAGAGGCTCCGGGCAACTTTGGCCTCATGGACCAAGCCGGCGCGCTGGAGTGGGTGAGAAACAATGCGGAGTCCTTCGGCGGCAACAAAGATAACATCTGTCTATTGGGACAGGGGACGGGAGCCGTCAGCGCTGGTTTGCACCTGATCTCAGGAGATTGGTCCGTCAAAACTTTCCAAAAAATAATCGCGATGAGTGGAAGTGTTCTCGCCCCGAACACGGTGATCCCAGCTAGCAAAATGGCCAAAACTGTCAATAGAGTGGCTGAGGCGTTCGGCTGCTTTCGGAAACCAACTTCAGCGCTCATAACTTGCCTGAGAAATGTTAACGCTCAGATCATGCTCGACCAAGGAGAACCGTTGACTGACTGGGGTCCGATTATTGACTTCGGTTTAAGCAACTCGAGTAAGGCTTTCATCCCTGACTATCCGATCAAACTCTTTGAAAGAGGGCAATTTGAACAGGTGCCTATTTTAGTTGGATTCACCGACATGGAAGATGTTTTACTATTAAATAAGGAAGATGTCGAAGATGCTGGAATCTCAAAACCCGAATACGACACCATGATTAACGACATCATTCTTTCAGACCTGGCTGTCGAAAATAATAATGACACGTGTTACACTAATCAACAGCACATGTTTGATACAGTGTCGTTCTTCTATGACCCTATTCCGCCGACGAAAAACGAAACACAGCTAAGGAAGCTATTTTTAGATTATTACGTTGAAAAGAACTACGGAGCTCCCATTTATATGATGGCCAAGCACATGAGCAAACACGCTGCCACTTTTGCGTACAGGTTTGATCTGAAACCGTTGTCGGCCGCTGTGAATGAAGGAGTTCCCGCTTGGATCGGAGTGGCTCACAACTTTGATCTCGTTTTCGTTCTCGGGCTGCCTTACTTGGCTTCTCCCTTGGAGCTGAACATGTGGGACGACTCGGATAAGAGAATATCTGACATCATTATGCGACTGTGGGCAAACTTTGCGATATATTCTCACCCCACAAACTCCGGAGTTTACATAACGTGGGAGCAGTACATGCCGGATAACCCGGGATTTCTCATCATCGACAGAAGTTTCAACATGAGTGGTCCCACCAATATCAACTACAAGTCTTTTGAGTTTTGGAACGATTATTTTCCAAAAGTGATGGAACTTTCGACGCTGTGTTGCAACGAAACCAATTCCGGCTCTTCTGCCCTCAGGCCGTCTTGCAGCATCGCCGTCGGAACGATCCTCGTCACATCTTATTTTATTTTTTTTGTAACACAATTTTTAGGGTACAATTCAATGAGACAGTTATATTGAAAGCAATTTTCTTTATTTTAATTGTTCACATGATCTAAATCATGCAACCGGTATGCCTTAGGAGTGTCTTTGTAAAAATATATTAGATACACAAATAAATATTTTATCTATTGTTATCATAAATTATAATATTATATTAAATTTAAGAAAAGTAAATCTATAATTTCACCATTGTAATAAAAATTTATGTGAATAAATAAAATCTTGAATAAATAAGTTTAATTTATTTTCCATTTAGAGTAATAACTTAAAACATTTCTAGATACCCGTGATTCATTTGTCTTCCCTCGTACAGAATATATGATATACGAATATTTCAGTTCCAAAATCCACACTAATGAATTTCCTTCATATCAATACTTTTGAAATTAGCAAAATTAACTTTGTGGTTAAAATTCATTATTTTTATTTGTTTACTTTATTTTATTAACCAATTTTGAGTTTAAATACTTCTACCGGTTTCGAAAAATACAATTTTCTTCTTCATATATATATATTTAGTTAGTATTGACATCCTGAAGAAGAAAATGGTATTCTTCGAAACCGGTAGATGTATTTAAACTCAATAAGTTTGTTAATAAAACAATGTTAACAAATAAAAATAATTTCTACATATCGAATAAATTATCAAAAACCCTTCTGAATGTTTAAAATACCTACTTATCCATCTCAGGCTAATTTTAAATGAAAATTACAATAAATTATTATTTATAAATAATGTAATTTACAATGAAATTAAGATATATTAGATCATCATCGTCATGTCTGCGTCACGTTAAAATGATATTAAAATCTCAACTTCTGCAAAAATTAATTAGGTCAAGTTTTGGAACTGGATGATTTATATGAAAAGAAAGGCAAATATATATAATATATTTTTTAAAAGAAAAGACAAAAATAATTAATAACTAGGTACACGACCAGGTAAATCATTTTTTTTATTTCATTCATTCGCCTCAATGTGATAAATATAATACAAATACAAAAAAAAAATCATATAATAATATGTCAGCTCTATAATATTTTATAAACCGCTTCGAAAAAGAATTCAGTATAAAAATAATCTCTTTGTGAATAATTATTTAAATGTTGCATTCTTTATAATAACAATATTTTTAGAATATTATTAAAGCACAATGCCTGTAAAGAGGTTAAATATAATGAATATTTTTTATGCTAAACATAAAACATGAAAAAAGTGGAAAAACCGTACTACATAAATTAATGGTTACATGACAAATCTAGGTGTGAGGTCAGAAATCTCCACCCTAAATTGAGTACATACCTATACAACCTGTGTTTCTCAACTTTCTGTAAAATAACACGATAAGATTAACACTGAAGTAAAATTAAATTTAAAAAAAAACAAAATTAATTTTAAAAAAAACATACAAATTAGCCTTAATGGACATTCTTAATTTCGAGGAAATTAATTTTTAAACTATTTCGTATTTTAGACACATGAGTGACGAACTAAAAATATTACAACGAATTTATCATTAAAATAAAGTTTTAATTTAAATATGCTTATTAGTGTGCATCAATTAAGAATTCAGTAGATTTCAAAGACAACGGGTGCAGAAGAACTGTGTATTGAAAGGAATGATTTTAAAATCAAAATGTTAGGTTTACGTCAAAATGTATAAGTATTACAATTATTCTAGATACAGTCCACGGCATACAGTCCCGCCAATATACTTCGTGTATTGTTTTATTAGTGCCTACCTAGCAAGAAATTGCTAATACAATTGCTACCAAATGATAACATACAATTTCCCCATGACACGTGTTAAGCCTTCTAATGGTCGATCATAAAAACCTTTATTTTATATTCTTGGTCACGTTTAGGCAATAAAATATTTAAAAAATATTTTAAGCCCTTCACAGTTCAAGAGTCGTAAAAGAAGTTATGTAAATTAGTACCGGTTAACGGTCATGAAAGTGTTGGTTGGTCGACCATAGAAAAGGGATCTATACCTGCGTGTAGTTATGGCGAGATTTCAAGTTGTTTTTTTAAATTGGCAGAAAATAAAAAACAAATGGCAAATATACTTTTTATGAATATCAAAATTAAGAGAGAGAATATTATATTATACTAGGAATATAATTTGTAACAATAATTTTATTTATAATTCAACTATACCTTGATAACATTACTATACAAAAATAAACCTTCTACGTAAGTTGCTTCCATTTAGATTGGATATTACAATACAGTAATACAGGGTGAATATTATGTTACAGGCCGATATTATTTTTGAATAACTAAGAAATGAAATAGAATTTTTTAATTTAATTTTTATTTATCATTTATATAGCTTATTACAATTATGTTTAAAATATGGAATTGTCAAGTAGCTGCCTCCGGCAGCGGCACAAATGGTTGCTCTTCTAACCATATTTTTTATAAGATTCTTCGCGTGTTATTGCAGCAGTTTTATTACGAATATTGTACTGTAGCATCGGAATTGTTATTAGCTTATTGGCGTAGATCTTTCCTTTCAAGCATTTTTACAGAAAATAATTGGGAACCGTCAAATCAGGTTCATGAGGAGGCCAGTCGATATTACCACTTTTTGACATTACGCGGCGGGGAAAATATTCTCGCATAATTTCAAGCATAGCTCGGGCTGTGTGTGAGGTAGTACCTTCTTATTAAAACTACAAATGTTGCAGGCCCAATCTACCCAATTTGGCCACCAATAAGTTTTCCGACATGTGACGATGGCGATCACCTTCAATGGATACAGCATTGCCATTATATTAAGATAAAATGTTTTAATGACTTTAATATGTTGTTGAAGCATTAGATACTGCATCATAAATTGTAATCAATTACTCTTTACGAATATTAAATTTGAACTAATAAATATCAACCAAACCAAAATGGCCATCAAACAAAATCGGCCTGGAACATAATATTCACCTTATAGTTACGTTATTCTTTTTCTTCAGTCGATTAGCTCATTACTGAGGTCGTGACCTACGGGTTTTATCCTGTTTATATGATTTATGATTCTCCTTCACTTTGTTTTGAATCGTTCCAATTAATTATAGTTAAATCGTTATTGCGACTGATTGTGTTTAAATGTAACGATGATTGGTAACTGATTATTCGTAATTCTTCGAGCAGTGATTCGTACACTAGAAAGTAAACCTCCAACAGTTAAATTTTAGTTACTAATCATCGTCAGAATCACAGTCACGTAACGGTTTACTATCACCAGTTGCAATGCATAGCCTGTAGCGTCCTTAATATGGCCAAATGGCCAATAATTTTCTTTATTCTTTAACCTTCCAAATGTCTAGTTAACACCAGTTTTTCCAAATTATCATCTCAAAGTCGAACAATTTCTTTGATTGTTTTAAAATATAGGCATTTCATTGCTTACCAAGAGATTCTAGGAACGTTTTCAGTATCACATTTTAAATACTTTTATAGTTTCTTTCTCTCAATTGATCTCAAACTCCATATCCACATTCCGTAGAATCACACGGAAAAAGCAAAGGACTCAACTAAACATATTTATGAAATTATGGTAATCATTCTCTCCGCATGCGAAGTATCCGAAAATTCTAAGGATGTATATCCTGCATCATATTTCTAAGGCATTAAGATTTTTTTACTCACTTGTATGTAACATAATCGGTTAATGCACGTTCCCCGGATTGGAAAAGATCCCGGTTCGAATCCCGGTAGCAACAACAATATTTTTAGATAAAATTGATTTTATATGTATAGCTTTCATACATTTAATTTGTATTTATGATACTTTTGAGTCAAAGCTCTTAAAACTTACCTTTACTCTATAGGGTGTCTTCCATTTCAATTACGGTTGGCAGTTAAAAGGTTAACTAGACGCATTTTTGTGGTTAAGGTTATGAATCTATTTTTACAAATTGTATCCAGCTTTGGCATTATATTTAAAAAATAGTATAAATACACATTTCAAAATTTCATTCCAAGAAAAAAAAAGGTTCCGACACAATCGCAGCAATTTCCATCGGAACTCGTCATTCATCTCTTTGACATAAAAATGGCATAACAATTTTGTATGTCAAATTCATATACGTATATTGCTGTATATATTTGGTGTGCTGTTGCCGACGTGAATTTTTTTAGGTCGCCGAATTACTTAGAATTTACATTTGACCATGAATCGTAAGCTAAGGTATAATACACAGTGAAATAAAACTTTGACCTCTTGAAAATTTAGCATGCATAATAATTATTCGGGTGGTTCCGCTAACTGGCCTTAAAAACTATTATATAAAATAAATCGTTTAATTACGTAATTTAGTAAAACGCTTTTATTAACATAATAAAAATATGTACTACTTGAATAGGCAAAAACAAAAAATTAACAGTAAGGGGTATGAAGGTAAGGAAATTTATTTATTTTTACTTTAACTGTGATGTACATTAATATATATATTACGCTTCCCCGTCTATATCTATGACTTTCTGGATGTGGTGGTCGTGGCGGCTTTGTTAGTGTCATTTTCTTCGGTAGGCTATAAAATACTTACTTAAACGACCAAGTCTGTGAGATTCTTGTCATCTCATCTATCGCTTCGCGTCGCACTGTATGGTTTATTTCCTTATCTGTGTCGCTATCAAATGTGACGTAATGTTTTTGTCGTATTTTTCACGTTTGTACAATTCCAGGGAGAGCAATACAGAATGCATATTAGTTATATTGGCTCTAAATAATCAATATAGAAAATCTGTCTCCAAAAGTACGTTATATACAAGTTTGAGCAGTGGCGTAACTAGAAATATTTCAAAATGGAAAAATGGGCCGTCAGGAATGCCGTTTTAAGGATTTGTATGCTAGATATAAAAATAAAAAAAATGATTTCGTGTTTCCTACATATTTTCAAAGTACGAAAAAACTAAAGTGTGTTTATTGATATTTATATGCACTTTTAACTGAAATAAATTCCTTGGTTTACGGTGATTTTCGCTTTTCGACGATACTCTGGTCCCTAATCTTTATATGACATTTGCATTATATTTCTGTATACATCGATAATTTCTTCACATATCTTCGTAATACACGTGAAAAATGGTTCATAAAATTTTATTTCCATTTCTAGTAGTGGTGGTTTTAAAAAAATATGTATGTCTATACTACGCTGGGAAAATTATGAATACCAAAAATAACGTAGGGCGCGGATCTTTTGGGTCCCAATCTAATGTGTGCCCTAATGCACTGCATTGGCTACCTTGGCTACCTTGGCCATGTTACGCCACAGAGTACGAGTACTTACATTGACATATCATATTATAATGTTACCAGTGCCTTTATAAAGTCGCGCAAACGGCAATTACGAAGGACCTCGCTTCATCACTGAGAAAAGGAAAGTAAAATCATAGAAAGCATAAAGAAAAACTAAATAAAAAATTAAGGCTTAAAAACACTATTTTTTTTACTTCAAAAAATACTGGCTGATCTGATAACTTTATGTACGACCTAGGCTCCGGCTCTTTTATTAATGATATAAACTAATACATAGTTTCTATGGCTTGTGTTGTTCGTTAGCAAGTTTATGTTCATGGAAGTAAACACGAATATTATTATAAAGCTCTCTTTACTTTGATTGTATTTTCTGTTTGCAAATTCAAATATCTTCACAATTATGAAACAATCTAAAAATAGATTCACAGGATCTCGTTTTGTAGCATCTTCCCGGATCCCTTTGTCCTTTCATCAAATAGTTGTAGGGGTATTTTGGTAACGGTGGTGGACACACTCCCGGGAACACTAACCGACACGTGTACCTCACTAAAGGTTTCATGCAGGCTGGAGCGTTGAAGTAGGGAAAGCCGTAACAATAGGATGGAAACGGGTTTCGGATTTCAGGCTGAGGTGTTGGTTTCTTTGAGAGCTTAACCAAAATCAGAAAAGGCTTTAAAGATCTGTAGCAATTTCTCTAGCTGGAGATATCCCTTCTGTGCCGCAAAGAATCATTAAAATTATATGTTCACATTAAAAAACATTTTTGAAAGATTTATCGTGCAGATTTAATAATAGAAAACATGTAAAAACCAAATAAAGTTTATAATAGCATAGTTTACAAAATTATACCTGTGTTAAAATGAGTCCGTCAAAATCGTGCTCGAAACCTAAACCGAAGGCCCATACGGTACTGCCCTCCCGCGCCACCTTGCCACTGCCCTCCGCTATGCGCTCGGCCCAAGTTTGCTTTTCCTGCAGACCACTGTCGCCTCCTCCTTGTCCGAGACACAGAGTGAGTGAGGCATCTATTGCCCCAGAATATTCCCCTCTTCACCATGTAGGAGGCTAATACCGGAGCCCCCTTACCCTCCCTTCAGCCTCTTTTTGTCGCCCTGTAACTGCCCGGCGATTCATCTGATGTGTCACAATTCTATGATGAGCTACCGCGAAAGATCGCTGTGCGACAAGGTAAAAAACATCAGCAGTACAGCACATATTGGCACTGACTGAGGCGTAACGGACTACTTCTAGTGTCGCCCTACCGGTGGTTGTGGGGGTGTTGCCTGCTGACCTCCTGATGCTGGAGAAGTCCGCCAGACACATTCTGAAGAGGGGTCAGGAAATGCGTCATTTGGGACACACTTTCAAACTATCTGGAATAGAATATAAGGTATTATATAAGAGATTAAGAGCGATTATTTTAGCAAGGCGGCACCTCTTGGGATATAAACTTTCTCCTTCCTCACTACAGTTGCCGTCCAGTAGAAAAGCCGTGGAGGTTCTACGGTGTTTGACCACTGCTCGGTTCGGCTTATTTTGGGACACGAGGAATTTATAAGTAAACTTTATGATTAAACTCTAGCACTTGATCCTCGGTGAGCTTGTGGCCGAGTGAGATAAACGACAGATCATATACTTTGGCGATGCGTAATATTGACGAATACAAGATAAGATTTGAATTTGATTGAAGGTTTGATGGAAATGGATCAGGCTTCCACCCGGAACACTAATCTACTAAAATGAATTTGGAGTTCTTCAGGACCTTTGTGAGGGACCTCATGACAAGTTAGTCCGTATTTATTTTCTTTCGTCTTTTTCTCTTTTTCGGGGGCCTGTTCTTTATCCTCTAGGCTCCACGACTAAAGCCTAAACTGATACATTTGTTTTATTTATTCCTGTTCTACTTACCAGAGAAGTATAGACTTATGCAACATCAATCTTGAATATATCATAAAATAACAACTTTTAGCCTTTTTAGAAAAATGGAAAATACTATGTGAAGAACAATGTGATTTTATAAATAATCAGTCATTTGAAATGGCTCTCAATCTTATCTTGGAAGATTGAAAAGATGATTCTGATAAGGTAAATATATCATTGTAGTTTTTATGAATTTTAAAAGAGCTTTTGAAACCAACAACCTTGAAACAGAAAACAAATAAAATTAAAAAAACTGACGATAGCGATTAGGGCGAATTCAGAATATTTTTAGTTTAGTTTATTAGTTTTACTTAATTCTCTTATCAAATTTTCTTCAAGTTTAACCTATATAAAAATAACTGCATTCATTGTAAATTAATTTGTACACCGAATTATCATCCGTATACTTGTAATTTAATATATAATTCTATAATTTGTTATTGTTGTAGAAAGCTGGTTATATAGAATTTGGGATGACTTTTATTATTGAATTTTATGTACGATTATTTAAAAATATAATTTTTCTCCACTGATTTCCACTATAATTATTTATTAGTGAGTAAATATACGATCTGATAAACATTTTATTATATTTTTTGTTTAACCGATTATTAATTAATTTAATATTATAACCATTATTAATTGTATTTTTTTAAATAATATTTAATTATATGTTGAAATTATTTATGGATAAGGGAACATTAACTAATCTACTAAGCATGGAAGGAAAACCTATCTTTTCATTTAAATGATAAAGTATTTTTATAAATTTCTACTCTACAATATGTTTTTTATAGATTTAATTTTTATTTTTAGTGAGTGATGTCTTTATTTACAATAGATACAGTAAAATGTATATCGTCATTTTCCTAATTAGTAATTACTAGTAAATTATTTGAATATAAATAGTGTTTTTATTAAAAAGCTACATTCAATTAGTAGAATAATTTATTATAAATAATTTTAGAATTATATATAAAATATTTTATCTTAATAACGGGTATTTATTTATGTATACTATTGTGGTGAGCACCATAATCAGTAAATAGTCTTGGAAAAACGATATTTAGAAACCTTCATTCAAGTGAAGAATATGTGTTTTAAATAGTGTTGCTTTCATGGTATACCTACATACATACGTACTTACTATTTTCAAGCTAAGCTAAGAGCACTTATAAATGTTACGAAAATAAATAGGACTAGCTTAAATCCCCGATTACTTGATCACTAGGAATGATCATTAGTAACACGACAAGTAACCTTAGACAGGGAGTCGGCAAAATGCACCTATTTATTGCACGTGGTTCTTTGTTGTAGGTAGTACTGAGCCGGAAAATAAATTGTATTTTATCTATTTACTGTCTTTATTACACAGAGTGAATATTATGTTCCAGGCCGATGCTGTTTTTGAATAACATTAGAAATGAAATAAAAAATTTAATTTGATTTTTATTTATCAAATATGTAGATAATTACAATTATATTTGAAATATTATATCGGCTAGCGGCATAAATGCGTGCTCTTTTAACCATATTTTTCATAACATTCTCGCACACTTTGCGTGTTACTTCAGCAGTTTTATTTCGAATATCGCTCTGTAGAATTGGAATTGTTGTTGACTTATTGGAGTAAACCTTTCATTTTAAGTATTTTCACAGAAAATAGTCGGGAGCCGTCAAATTAGGTAATCGAGGAGGCCAGTCGATATCACCACTTTTTGGCATTATGCGGCGGGGAAAAAATTCTCGCAAAATTTCAAGCGTGGCTTGGGCTGTGTGTGAGGTGGCACCATCCTGTTAAAACCATATGCGTTGCAGGCCCAATTGACCCAATTTAGCTACAAATAAGTTTTCCAACATTTGACGACAGTGATCACTATCAATGGTTACAGCATTGCCATTATTATTTAGATAAAATGTTTTAATGACTTCAAGATTTTATTGAGACGTTAGAAGCTCCATAATAAATTGTAATTAACTACTCTCTATAACTACCAAATGCGAACTGACAAATCTGCTAAACCAAAATGGCGGCTAAATAAAATCGGCCTGTATCATAATATTCACCTGTACCTACCTGCCTTTTTTATGGATCGCTATGATATCCGTTTAAGTCAGAGTTTATGGGGGTCCTAACTCATAGACAGGAAAAAAATAACTAATTAAGAAGGAGTAGATCTACTATACCCGTATAATTTATTTATAATTTTGATTAACGAATTATAGCACAACATCGGAACTTAGGGTGACCAGGGTGAAACTACAAAATAATGGTTTTGAGAAAAACACAAAAACAGTTTTTATTTCAAGTGACTAATCATAATATAATAACATTTAATAATAGTTTCAGAACTGCAAAGACAAACCCATAATTTTTCTTTAATAACTAATCTTTAAACGTTTTATTTCATTTTAGTTACACCCGAGTTTATCTTAAAAATCAATTATCGAATGAGTTTCATTTTTGTATCACTAATAGAATTAATTTTTCGGATGCCAAAATTTGAGATTTTTGTAGTTTCACCATTGTTCCCTTAAGCTACCGACATTTCATTGAACTATCATAACACTGTGAAAAAATATTAAGAAATTTGAATGGAATCATTTTATATTTAAACATAAAATGTTCAGTGTAACTTTACTAAAAATAAAGTGTGTGCTGTCAAGTATGCAGAATACGTATTAATATACGTGAAAAGATATTGTGACATTAATTTTTTTATATAATCTGATATTTATGTTTTAATTTTACGACTCAAAAACGATTACGATTTTAAAACAGTGATTGATGATAGACTAGTCTATTTTGAAACTACGCGTACACGTAAATATTCTGTATTTCAATATTCGTTCTCATTTTGAGACCTTGGTTTCTGCACGTAGGTCAATGCTTTAATCTTTTCAGTTCAAATAAATGACTCTTAAGATTGTAAATGATTCTGAAAATAATAGTTTGATTGAAAAATTAACGACTTTTATGAAAACTTTCCGTGACAGTGGCCGATTGAGCTTTCAAAATTTTCAAAAATTAAATTAAGTGCATGACACTAATGTAGGTATTATTTTGAATAAATTTGAATAGTAATTTTCTTTCATGGAGTAAAATTGCATTTGAGTGCTTATGCGAATTTAAATTTTCAGCGGTTATTTAACAGGGTTGTTGAGAAGCGATACTTTAAAATGATACACACATAGAAATAAGACTGATTGTTGGAACTAAGGTGAGATAAAAAAATGACTTATTATTAAAAGATAAAATTTTACTTTTTCTGAGATATTATTCTCATGTATTGACGATTCTTGGGCTTTTCTCAAGGACACAATTTCACAATTATATAATATGAATTATTATCGACTAAAATTCATTGCTGTTATTGCTCCATACATAATGATTTTAATTAATGCTTTTAATATTATATGTCCACATATTTACGTTTCATCATCATCACTACGTTTCTTCGCAGATAGACAGAGAGAATTGAATGTCACACTCTCGTGTCGCTAACATTTCACTCTTTCTTCCCTCTTACTTTCATACAACTGCTCACATGCTCGTCGATTGTAAAATATTCTATCAGGGCCGTTTTGCAATTACGGTTTACCTGATCATAGATCCGTTTATAGCATAGTCGAAATAATTAAGGAAGTGTCGCTCAACAGGTTTGGATAGAGAGTTTGTGAGGAGATGAAACAGAAGACGTCCGCAAAAAAGTTATTCAAAAATGTATTGAAAATATAATTTATGTATATTAAAAGAGTCTCAAGTCGCGCGCCCGCAAAACCAAGCGCAGGTGACCCGATAGCTAGTATTTAATATGTACATAATTTATTCATAAATACTATGATACGGTCACATATTTTTGCATATTAACCTCCCTTAAAAATATGGCGTACGTGTCACATACATGTTCACATAACAACAAATGAAGTAGGTACGACCTCTAAAAAAACTATAAAAAGTGTCACGCCAGGTGGTCAAGCCTCTCCTAGCACTTTAGATTTATTGCTGGACTGTCATGACTCTTTGTTTCGTGCTGCCGGGAGAATGACAATGTCTAAATAACGCTCACGAAAGCCACCATTAAGATTAATCAAAGCTGCCGAGCGCGACAAGCATGCGAGGGAGTGCCCGTCAAAAATAAGGGATGTTTTATCGTTTATACAATATTTGCAAGATTTAAATTATTTAAATAAAATTATTGCATCTTAAATTTTATCTAAAATGGAGTATGCTATATATTGAAGGGTTGAATTGTAATAATCAAAGTTAGCTAGACCTATATTGATGATATATATATATGCTAATACTACTCTTAACTACGTATACACAGACACATTTTAAAACAACTCAAAATATAATTACCTCACCGACAAATATACATAACCTACAAGCATCAAGAGCATAAACAACATATAACCAAAGGAACTAAAAATATTTTCAACCTAAACTATTTAATAGGATACTGAAATCGTTCAGCAACTCAATTGATTTATCCCAATAACATGTAAATGAAAATAAAAACTTGGATTCGTAATATTGGTGCACTCACCCAAATAAATTGATTCAAACCTTTAATAATTGTTGTCACAAATTATTTCAAAATAATGTATTTGTATGTTCACTTTGTAATTTTTTTTTGTACTTGTTATACTAATTTATTTGTACAATTGCTTGTAAACTATGTCCGTATTAACACATAATTTCTCTAATGAGACGGGCACGGTCCAATCACATCTTTACTTATGTATTATATAGTTACCAATAAATAAATAAATGTGTGTTTTATATTCTATTTCTAAAACACAGCATTAATAATGAGTACATTTTCATTCAGGACAGCCTCAACAGTTTTCGCATGTGATTCTACGTGAAGATCGCATATTCACACTGAATTTCAATTTTTTCCAAAGTAAAATACACATTATTTGTTTTCAACACTTTATTTATATTTGATCCTTATTTACCTTATGTATAATCAAATCAATCCTCAATAAATCTCCAGATTGTTATCCATGTACATCAATTCTTAAATTGAACGGAAAATCTGAGCAAATCCATAACAATGTAAAAATTAATAACATGGTTTAATCTGAAATACTAATAAATTAGTAATGTTTGTGTGTCTCTTTGGCAACATTATCTAAATCTCGTAAACACAATATATATGTGTGTATGTGTGTGTGTGTGTGTGTGTGTGTGTATAATCAAAGATATGTATAAAATTTGCAATATAACTTCTAGTTTCGGCCAGATGGCATATCGAGAGATCAGAATGTTTTAAATGGTGACCAAATGAATTCTAAGGTATTATCAGGCCGCACCAAACAATCGTGCCTAAAATTACATTCAGTAGAATTTATGGATATATTAGCATTGAGGAAGGATGTGTAAATATACAATCTTTCTGTTACAGTATTAGAGATGATATGAAAAATGAGTGGTCCACAACATTTATAACATTATTTGTCAGTATAAGTAAGTACCAGTATTATAATGAATCATAAAATATAACCCATTTATTAAACATTTTTATACGATTACAATGAATTTACACCAAGAATAATAATTGACAGTTACTTATAATTTTATAATTATATATATACACATACATATATATGTCTTTTATTTCAATATAAATGCAAATCTTAATATATCCTTAATACAATTATTTCACATTTAAATAAATAGTTGTTTTTATTATTTATTGGACTCGATTCTTTGAACCTTCTACAGAAAGTGATCCAATCCGATATTTAAAAAAAATCATATTAGGCATTATAATACACCTATAATAATTTTGAAGTACAAAAATCAATAATTTGTGTCAATGCTTTTGAAATTATAAAATTTTTTCAGTCATAAAGTGAGTTAGCTCTTATTAATATAAGAAATATCGATTTTTAACCAAAGAAGAAAATAGTTATGAAGAAAACTAAAACATTTTTTTAATATTTTGAACGGATAGAAAATAAATTCGCATCTGATGATATGTTTTACTCGATACCGAAATTAGTTTTTAAACATAGCATTTTTTTTTTAATATTAGTAAATTATTTTATTAATAGACAAAATTGAAGTAAATTTGAATTTCTCCTTTTACATAAAATCCAAAATAATAAGTCTTTTAAGATGCATTAATGATATAAAAAATTTGACTACATAATTTTTTTGGTAATATAAGCAAGCTTGAATCTACTTCTTTTACTTTAATTTTCCTTTGTTTAACCATCGATAATGTCATAACCAACGACTCTGCTTTATTGTCATCTTCTTAGCTTGTAGGTAATTGTACGTATTTGTAATTAAATACTTGCACTACACAATTGAAACTCGGTAACTCGGACAAAAATATAAGTAATTTCTTCAATATTAGCAAAATTACTTTGTGGCCACATAATATATAAATAATAAGACAAAATATTTAGCAAGCTAAATATTATAAATAACCAAATCCTCTTTGAAATAGTAACCTTTTAAATTTGTTTTCATAGTAGTTCCTACTTAGAAACTCACCACTTTATAGTTTTATTTGTATCTATGCTTGTATTTTTAATATTAGAAAACATTGGTTCCTGAAGAAGAAACAATAGGTATCGAAATATATTCAATAAATAGTGGTTTAAACAAAGTATTTTGTCTTATTATTTGTATGAGTATTTCTTTGTTGAATTGAGTATTGAATAAATTCAAGTTGAAATATGACATAAGAAATCAATATATTGAATTTAGTCATTCTATATATTTATATATACATATATCTGATAAAAACACATTTGATGTATTAGTTTCTTTAAGGTTTATATTAAAAATTGCTAACAAAGTATTTTGAGAGATAAAAATTTGACGTGGCTATATTAAATTTTAATTTTGTAGTCAATTCACAGTTTATTCAACCTTTAGAGATAAGACCTACATACTTAATCTTCTCTAACTTCGAGGGTTCTCTTTTACTGGTGTGCTTGTCTTTTGTGTAAGTCATAAATAAATTAAGAACTGGGAATTGGGATGAAGATTTTGGGATAAGATAACCCAGGATGGGTCGAGTTATAATTATTATATTTGTATACTGGTTATTTATTCACGTCTATAAAAGCAGAGACCGGTCACATATGATGGCAATAATAGAAATGCTACCCTTGCAAGCGAACTGCACAGGATAGGGACCAGCACACAGTTTGGGGGAGGCCTATAGCACTACCCAAAGATGGTTGCAAAATAGCTATTGATGCAAGTTGAATACTTCATGTGCATGCCGTCTATCCAACAAACTGTAAAATATCTTTCCATCTCTAGCTAACTAACTAATTAGAAATTTCGCCGACGTGGGAATTGATTGCATTTGCCGAGCTGTCAACATGCTTTTTTGTGGATAAAAATTGTAGCCGTGTGTATAAATCTGGACCACAAAGAAACGGTGTTCTACATATCTCCAGAAGTGCAGTGATATCTCCGTTCTTCACTACTAAAGTGCGAGTCAAGTGGAGGTGAAAATTGACGTCCAACCCAGGACTGAGATCGAGGTAGGCCAGATCCATCTGCCATTATCCCTTTTTTGTTCCATTTCGGATTGCGTCAACTAACCATTAATTTTAATCGATACAGTCTACGGGATCTTATACCACCAATAGCTGATGTTGATATAATGGCGTTTATATCGTCTCAAACCTTTAACTCACGAAATATATTCTTATGAAACAAATACAAATACTGAATTTGATAGCCTGATTTGAAATTTGTGTATAATAATCGAATCTCACGCTCAGCGTTATATGCGACATTTTTCACGTTATTTTTAAATATCTTTTATTTGAGATATATTTTTCAGAAGTTTTGTAAAAAGCAAGAATAAATGTTTTTAATTTAGCAGTACGCGAATCCAGTTGCCATACGTCAATTCTGTTTTCTACAGGAGAACACGAACAGTAATTCTGGAATATTTGTTGTAAGAAGGAACAAATTACATATTACATATTAAAAAAAAAAATTCTTAAATAATTTGTAAAGAAAACTATTATAAATGTTTTTCAACTGCGATCCAACAACGTCGTCCAAAAATGTCGCAAAGGAAAAGAGTAGTTTATAAAACGTTTCTTGCATAGTGTATAAAACATGTCAAATATGCTATGACTATAACTAAGAATTTACGTGACGTATTTTCAATAAAATCATTTCATTTAATCACTGTGAGATCATAACATTAAAGCTATTTTAAATTCATCTTTAATGTTATTCTTAAAACTACTGTTACCCTTTTCGTTTTACACGATTTATTTCTATATTTTAAAGATTCAAATGTTGCTTATTTAATAGAAGTCTCAAGAGAGCAAACGTTTTAGAACAATACTTACAACTTACCTGTGTTTAAGAAATGTAAATTTACATCTTATGATTATTTAAATACATACACAATTACATATTTATTTTTATTTAGACGATTGTTACCCTTTTTGAATGTAAACAATTTGTATACCAAATTTAATTGGAGTAAAATGTTTCAAGCTAGCATAATTGTCGAATGTTTTCAATGAATTAAATCACTATATCCGATGACACCGATGTTGACAGGCTAATTCCTTTAGTCATACTCCTGCCAACTGAAGGATGGTCCTCACAAGTTTCCCGACGATCTTTTCTGATCGTCCAGTCTTCCGCTTCGACAGCCGCTGACAACCCTCTCACTTTGGCCCCTGTAAATTACAAATAATAGATTTTTATCTTCAATATCCCATCGTACATTTTTCATTTATAAATTTATTTTTATTACACTTTTACAACAGAATTGGTAATCAAAATATGTGGTAATTTATAATTTTTTGTTTTCATTTAGGAGATTTAGAAATGATCAAAAAATTAACAAGTTTACAAATAAATTATCAATTCTAAAATATTATTAGGAGAACACATTCTTATTGTGAAGTTGTAATTATTCAGAACATAGGTCTGTGATATTTTAGATATATTAATTAGAATGATATACATATAAAATCAATTTTATCGAAAAATATTGTTGTTGCACCACCGGGATTCGAACCTGGATCTCTTTTCCAAAGAATGTGTTCTCGTAATAGTAAAGTTGTATCAATGTGTCCAAAATTTAATAAAAATGAATTGATAATTCTGGCGTCTGCTATCAGTTTACTCAAAGGTATTTAAGATTCTGTAAAAATAAGGTAGATGGCTCTTTCAAATAATGGAACGATTAAATGTATTAATATCAAAAAGGTAACATATAGGTTCGAAAATTGTCGCTAAAAATATTGTCGCTGTAGCATAGTTGGATAATGCACCTTCCCCGGTTAGGAAAGAGATCCAGGTTCGAATCCCGGTGGCCCAACAACAATATTTTTCGATAAAATTAATATTATTTGTATATCATTCTAATTAATATATTTAATTCATATTTTAATTCTAAAATACATATTATTATAACACCTACTACTATAATTACTCTAGAATTTGTTTATCAAATCGTTGAAAACCTCTGAAAAATTATTATTGTTTTGCCTCTATCTCGGATACCAAAAGTTGACCTTTTATATAAATGAATATAAAAGAAACTGACATACCTCATCGATGCGAGACTTCAAGATTTTAAATATTCTGGTTGTGTAATTTATATATCACACATCTAGATCAAAACTAAGACAACTCAAAAAAACTAGAATTTTCAGTTATTATTGTATTCGGATACTTTGTCATATATGCAACTAATTTTAGCCGCATTTCTCGCATCGTGTCATTTCAGTTTCATAATATTAGTAACAAAAATTTTTTTTTATGGTTATCTTAATTTTGATTTAAGTGTGCGATATATATTACTAAAGTATGAAGCACCTATGTCGCGCTAGTCTTTTCTATGTAGTCTCATGTTTTCAAAATATGGTCGTATTCAGTGTTTTCAATTAACATTTATTTAGATAGCCTTGACCACCTTAGTTCAAAATTAATTAAGTTAATTATATTATTTTAACTTCAAAAATTGTTAATATGAATACCTATGTTAATGAGATTTTAAGATTTTTTCTAATCATTACATTTTCAAATGTTCCGATGTTATGAAGAAGCGCTTAGATTTATTAACGTTCTGTCTAAATACTACCCACTAAATAATGTTTCGAAACGGTTTAAACAGTGATTCTTAATTATAATATTTGGTATATTTTCTATAAGTGATGCGAACTGATCATGGTACGAAGAATGAAATAATAATATCAATTATGAAATAACAAGATTTCATCCAAACCAGTAAAGCGCAGAAATCTACCAAGAAATTACAAACTTATTTCATTTATTATTAATTTATGTAGGAGTAAAATAACCCAAAAAATCTGAGCTACGTGTAAGCATTTATACAATTATTATTTCAATTAGGGTGCTCAAAAACTTCCACAAAAATAATTGTTACATAAATAATGATTTCTATCGAGATAATTATGTAATTCTATACTACGGAAGGTATTCACATTATTATCAAATTAAAAATATATATCTGGGATCCTTACCTCTTGAATTCAGTTAGCGCCATCCCTCGGAAAGGCGTCACGTTATGTTTGCATGCGAGTGAGATCGAAATGGATGTCCCTCTGTAGTCTCTTTTGGATCCAGTCCGCCTCTTCACCCAACACAGCAGGTATCTGTTTTTCACAAACATAACAATTCCTTATTATTTTCACAAATAATCAATAGAGGGAGTACAAGTCGAAATTTTTTTGAATATAAAAACGCCACGTTATTACCAATAAGGTACTGATTTATTTTTCATCACGACAATATTTTAGAGCGTGAATTCTATTTCCTGCACTTTTTTCATATATTACAGTTACGTTCCATGTTACATATTAGGCCGCATGTTTTAAACATTAGACATTGATATCATGGCAATCAGAGTCCCAGGTACTAGTTAATTATGTATAATTTCACATTTAAAATAATAATTATTACTGTGAAAATAAAATAATCGCTGAAAAATAGAGTAAAGAAATCATATTTGAACAAAGCATTTTGAATCAAATTAAATAATTTGGGATTTTACATTGAAATACGTACTATAGTTAATAAACTATAAATTTCATATATCAGCATCACACGAATTAGTTAATATTATTGGATTTTTTTAAATATTTTAAAATAAATTAATGTTTTCTAAACACGGCTTGTTTTCACAATACAAATAGATACAATACAATTCATTTTTATGTAATACTTTTCTTATAAATACATTTATAATGCTTGAAAATAAAGTGATATTTTTTAAGTAAAGAAATTTGATTATTTTCTAGAATTAAGATTCATCCCGAAAATACTTGTCCCACACATATGGTCTGAATCAAATGAACCAACCCTTTTCCTAAGGGTTTTATAAATCCAGAACATGTCTCAGAAAGTTTCCGGATCCGCCACCAGAGTGCGCACCACCCGCGCTCAGAGAGAACATCAGGAGTTGCCTACATTTATGATTACTTGTGATTTTCGGCTGCATGAGACAAAGAAGCTAAATTTAGGTTTTATTATTGTCAGCAAAAATATTTAAGTAGCGGAGAGGCGTCAAGTATCGGTGTTCTGAGGCAGGTGGGAAATTTTCAATGAATTTCTTAACCGCATCAGAAGAAAAGATGTATATTTGTAGTCCATAAAAGTAAGCCATTTGAATTACTTCGGTACGCCTAAACTATTATGAGTGAAGCCTTCCATACTATGCTTTTAGATGGAAATATTTTCTAGTGGATGGGTAAAGGAAGGCATATTTCAAGGCCGGCACGTCCTTCAAATTTAACATCTCTTTATTTCTTTTTCTAGGGTTATAAAAAAGGTTTAGATGTATGCTTCTGAATCACATCAGAATTTAAATAAAGTATGTATATTTTGCGTACATTATATGTACGCGTATATATACTACATATACGCATATATTTTGATAACAAACTGTATTGCCAAATCTTATATTCATGGTCACACATGTCATACAAATTATATATATATATATATTATATATATATTATATAAACATATAAAAACATCGATGTCAACTTTAGTTTGGTTAATTAATTTATTATCAGGTGATGATTTTTAGTGAATCTATGATAACTAGTGCATACCTTGTTTATCATTAATTAATTAGTGATAATCGTTGAATATTGTAAAACAATCTCAATATAATAATAATCATTTTAGAACATAAAAAATATAATAAATTAAAATAGAAAGACGAAATAATAAAAACTAATGAAAAGTCGTGAAACTAATGAACAAATATTTATTATTTTAGTAATGAAATTAAATTAGTAATTAACCGCGCCCTTATTGGTGTTTATTGCAGGTAGATAATATTTGAGATTATAGGTATAGAACATACTTCCTTACTTAAAGTAACTCAAATGTTCACCGCTTCAAAATTAAATTAAATTAATTGTCAAATAAATGCTTTTAATTTGAATTTAAAATTTTTGGCGACTATAATCTAGTGGACCATATTTACAGAAAACTAATTTTGAAATTATACTCGCATTTAACATAAGTGAGCATTCACACATGATTGCAAAATAACTACAACATGTTGACATTTTTCCGTATCCTTTGACTTCGCAGTGTGGCTGCCATTCTGGTTCTCCATAACGACAGAAAACTGCTAATATCGTCGGACCAAGATATAGACTCGGAATACTAATATTATTGAACTGCTGGTTGAGTTTGCAAGATTTCGTGAATAAATTCGAATATCGCGTTCGAATAGTGGGTGATCATCAATCAAGTCTTGCCAAATGTTAAAAAAATAGTTTGATATTAAATATTAAATTTTAAAACGATCGTTATGAAGTAATAATTACCTACCTACAAAATATTCATGTCAGAAATGTTATTGTTAATTTTAAGAACCTACGGTACGTTAGCATTATGGTGTTTCGATTCTTTCTGAATTTCTCTTTTCAAAAAAAAAATTGAGAGACATAAAGACATTAGAATTTTACATGTAAGATAATAAGTCCAATCATATACATTCAGACGTACACACTACATTCCTATCTAGCCAGTAAATTTTGTTTTTAATAAAGTCTAGCCAAATAATTATATTTTCTATATCAAAATATGTTGGTGAATGCGAAGGTGAAAAGATAAACCAGTTTTGTTTTGCTTAATTTTCTTTATAAAATGTAAAATCTCATTAAACTTTAAAATTTCCAATGTTATTAAAAATATTTTAAATATATATTTTAAATCAAAAATAACGTTGCTTGATAGAATGTTAATAAGCAATTCCCTTATTTTATTTTGGCTCCCATAATAAAAAAAATCTAGCTAGAATTGCCATAAAATTTTCTTTCATAATTATATTAATGAGAGAGCAATTTTTTAAGACTGCTTTAATATTCATCTTCTTCTTTTTCTTTCTTCGCCATGTGCGTCACGACGGTACAGATATGTTCCTTTGGTGTATATGAGTTATATTACCCATATTCTTATTATTCTTCTTTTAAATTTGTAATCCACCCTTCAAGGGTGGATCACAAAAAGAGCAATGGACAGGCAAAATAACGTGGTCAAGGGTTTTTTCCTCGGCACCACACTCACACATTGGGGAATCTATTAAGTTCAATCTGAACAAATGAGAGGCCACCTGGTAATGCCCAAGTCTTATTCTAGAGATATTTGATACTGTTCTTTTGGAGACTTTCCTTTTTGGAAACCAGATGGTGCGGGAAATAGATCCTTGAATTACTTTAAGACGATTACCCTTATGATTATTTGAATCCATCCATTGTGCAGTCCAAATAAAATTCGTACGTTTTTTACCATATTAAGTCTGTCATACATCGGGATATAGAATCGATGGGGGAAAATTCCGGAAAGAGTGGCCTATCAAGTTGAATCTATCAAGTTCAATCTGAACAAATAAGAGGCCACCTGGCAATATTACTCATATTGTGTTTATTAAAAAAGCTGGTTCTAGACCTCAATACTTCTAAAAACAGTAGCGATAGCATAAAGATTTTGTAGGGCTTTATGTTATTTATAAGTGTAATCAAGTATCTATATAAGTGAGTAATAGTAAGTATTTTAAAGTTGGTGTTTGTTGATGGCTCCCATTGATAAATTAAACAAATTATATATGTAATTGATATCCCATATTCATCTACCTATTATATTTGTATTACCCCTTTTCATGTAATACGAGCAAAATATGGTTAATGACATCTACTTATTTATATTTTGTAGTCCGTAACCGGAGTTGACAGGCATTAAAAATTCAAATGTTCTAGTGTTGAGGAAGAGAGTAGAGGTACTATATTTTCACGTCAGAGTCATATAGAATAACTAGACAAAATTTGGAACCGTAAATTAGAAACAAAATTCTTTTTACAACGTGAACTACCATATAATACTATTGCAAACTAATGAGTATGTTTGCACTTCTGATGCTGAACGCAAAAACTAAATTAATTTAAAAATATTTTATCACACACCACCATTGGTTTAAGTATTGATTAATTAACACCTACTGCCCGGTGGATCAAAACAAAATAGGTCATTTTAGACCCAGTTTTCAGTTTTTCAACCGTTTTGTGGGAGTTTTTTTCTAGATATTTCATTTTAAATGTGATTTAAAGAAATGACATGGTGTGTCGTAATGTTTCTGCTAAAAAATTACAAATAATGTACATATGCTCAAGCATCAACAGACGTCCTACACAGCCAAAATACAAATATCCACTAAGCATGTAATCTTCTCGTCGGAACCCGAACAGGTAGTGTCAGAAAACTTACAGGTAGGCGCAACGCCCCTCAAATAGTTATATTACTGGTATTGTCTAGGGGCCGCCAGACAAAAATAAGTCAAAACAAATACATGGACGCATACCTGGTATCTTTTGTCTACCCGCTCAAAATGTTGACAATATATATTTCGGTGTAAGCGCTGAGTTTCAATCCCGTAAAAGTGACTGATTTTTGACATTTTTATCAATATCTTATTTGAATCTTATCCGATAAGATTTATTTATATTAAAAATTATTTGTAAATGTTTAATAAAAGATTAACTAGAAGGGAAACAGCATTAAACGAATATTTGTAGCGTAATTCATATTTTTACAAATATCCGGGTCAAATCTGACCCAACACCGCAGAGTATGTGTTAATAAATTTAATAAAATAAGTGATCTACAATATAATCTTGTAAGAGTATATAATTAGATAAAATTCTGTAATACCTAAGTACATAATAGACAACGATATAAAAAGTTATCTGTATCGTTTTTTAAATGAGGTTTATAAGTCAAATATAGTAATTTTAATGTGATAATTTGTGAAAAGACCTGTGTTGATACTTTTAATGCATTAATTATGTAAATAAAATCATTTACATTATTATGCAAATGTTTACGAGAAAAGTAGATTAACAAAGATGGGAAAAAAATATTAATTATAATTTTAAAATAGGTTGACTGTCTACTTACAAGTCCCCAAGGATGATAATTTAAAAATATTCGACAATTTCGCAAACTTCACAATATGAGAGTGATAAAAGAAAAAATGATCGTTCATCGTTCACCTCTTTATTTTGTTAAATAATAAAAGAATGTATCTACCAGTAATAATAAACCGTTATGCGACTGTGAACGCGATGATGATTGGTACCTGAGATTTAACGATGATTGGTAACTGGTAAACAAAATGAAAATATTTTGTCATTTGTCTCCAACCATATTATAGATAAAAGTTTTTTTGTAACTTGTGATTTTACTTTAACAATATATAACTAAAAAAAACTGCACACCTTTATACTTTTAATTTAAATGTATACCTTTATTTTAATTGTATACTTTTAATGCTAAAAAATAAATCAAAATAAAATAAAATAAAAACAAAGATTTATTTTCTACCAAGAAAGTCATTGCTTGTACAATTATGAATAATCAGTAATCAATCATCATTCTAATCGAACACATCACAGTCAAAATAACGATTTAAATAGCAACTTGACCATCAGTATGTATTGAAATTTTTCAATGTTTAAGAATAACTATAAATAGAAGAAGTGATTATAAGAATGGAGTCCTGGTACCGACATTGATGAATGGAAGTGAGGCCTAGAGCTGGCAGAAGAGGAACGAAGAGTAGACTAAATGCAGTTAAAATGAGATCGCTTAGGCGTATGTGTGGCAGATCCATTTATGACAGAGTAAAGAATGAAGAAATAAGGAAAGAATGTAAAGAATCACTGAGATGGTTTGGTCATATGGAACGGATGAATGAAGGGAAGAATGGCAAGGAAGATATATGACGCATCCGCGGAAAACTTGGCACGACCAGATAAACCAGATACTGTAATGCATTGTCATAATTTGCTTTAATTTTTTTGTCAATTCATTTGGGATCGGAAAAGTTTTAAAATAATTTATTGAGAAATAGTACATTTTTTCATTCGACGCAATATAACCAAAACTTTATCAAATATTTCTGAAACCTTTACTTATACATTTATTATTTTTATTATTTATATATTTCCGAAGTCTCCTAGCCGATGAACTGATAAATAAAAATTATCGAGGGCGACAAAATTATATAGTTCAAGAAATCCAACATTGGATTGGAAAAGTTGCATGTCGTCGCGGTGGCTAACAGTAGCATGGTAAAAGATTAAAAAAGAACCCAATTTATTTATGATGTGTCAGAGTGAATGATTGTAATTTTTTTAATTATTTATCATTTATTATTAAATATACTTAATGTTATTTGTTTATGTTAATTTAATAAATTTATTTTCAAACATGATGCTAAATGTTCATTGGTCAATATATAGACAAATGATTTTTTTTTTCTGACAAACTAATGAATATTTCTTATTTTTTTATCAATTTTACTTCGTTAAGGTAATAAGTATTTTAAAATATGGTAGTTCAAATTCAAATTCCAAAATAATTAATTTGCCCTATAAAGGGATTAATTGAATTCACTTTGAATATAAGGAAAATCACACAAGTAAAAGTTATTTTTACTAAGACATACAATTTATATTATCTTTTTATCAAAGAGATCATTAAAAAAATCAATACAATGTTTAATCGTTGAATATTTACATCTCACGAATAATAATATATTTCTAATTGATTAATTTAATTTGTTTATATTTAATTTTAATGAACATCGAGAATAAAAAACCGACAGCGATGTCATACACAACTTCGTGATAAAAGTGTGTTATCTTTAAAATAAAAATCAAGGGGGTGTGCGTTTGTTTTGCGCAGGACGTAAAGAGTATGCAATAATTGTTCAAAGCATTGAGATTTCTGTGAGGGTGGATTGAGGTCAAGATTCTTACGGTCCTAGAATGTAAATTTTGAATAGATGGCATACAATATGATACATATTTATCTGTACACAATTATGTTTAAATCGATTAGAGGGATAAATGAATTATATAAAGAATAGATGGACAGATATTTAGCTTCTATATATATAGAAGAGTAAGCTATTCAACTTGAACGTCGTGAAAAAATTTCCTTCATGGTAATAGGTAATAACTGTTCATTGATAGTTGAAAATAAAAAGTTGTTTATAATTGAAAACACTTCAAAGATTTTTTCAATCTTTTGTACTTATGGAAGTATACGTTTTTCAAATGTACTAATATATTTTCCCCATAATTGATTACTTTTCTTTATTAAATATTATATATGTTCCCCATAATTGATTACGCTTTCTACACCAATGTTTAAATACCGACGTTGGCCATTCAAATAAGTAAGATAAATGGATTGGCTCGAATTTGAGGTAGTACCCATAAATCTTGTATTTTCAATTAAATCTCGTTATAAATTTTGAACATTTTCTATACAGTTACATTTTTCATCCCACCGTGGTCTTTGTGTGTTAAGTTTTAAGTAATTAATTAATTATTTAATCAAAACTCGTTTTTCTTTGATTCTCGAATATTTACTTCGTGTAAAATCATTCTCGTTGAAAGGCAGACATTGATATCTTAAGAACAAATATTTTGAACAGTTTTTGTTACTTAATCTTATAAACGCCAACATGTCAAAGATCTGTTAAACTTATGAACAAGGATGGGACAGGTTTCAAAAGAATAATCATTTTTAGGTAAAAAACAACAATATCATAAACAGAATCGTTGAGATAGCAAAAACAATTTTTTTTCGGAGCTTATTAAAAAAACAGTTCATCTATCGATACTGTATTTCATTTAAATACAATAATATGTGTGCACAGAGTATATAATATCATAATCATCGATATAATAATTTGTTAGGAACTCCAACGTCAACACTTACTTATTTGAATTATATATATAATTGCATATTTTATTCCAGTAATACAATAATTATCATGAAATATTTGATTTTATAAATAAATGAATATCTTATTAGGAGAACACATTCTTATTGTGAAATTGTGATTATTCAGAACAGACGGTCTTTCAAATAATGGAACGATAAAAATGTATTCATTTGAAAAATGTAACATAAAATATGTCGCTGTAGTATAGTTGGATAGATTCACCTTTCCCGGTTTGGAAAGAGATCCAGGTTCGAATCCCGGTGTCGCAATAACAATTTTTTTGATAAAATTGATTTTATATATACATCTTTCTAATTAATACATTTAATTAGTATTTAAATTAATATCATTAAAAAATATTAAATTGATTTCTATTTTAAAAAGCGGTACGTAGATTTGCGCCAATTTGCTGTACGCAATTGAAAGAGTTACCCTACTACGAGTATTTATTTATTTTACATTAAGCAATGATGATGAAAACGTCAATTTTTTTCTATTATATTTTTAAGCTAAGCTCTTGATGTCGTGATTGTGTGATTGTACAAAGATGACTTGTTTTCAGGGCGCACGTTTGGGTACGTTTTCAAACTGAACGATTTACATATCCTAGGTCAAGGGTAGGCAAATCGAAACCTTACATTAGTTGCGTGCAGGGGTTGCATGCAGTGAAAAATCATTTTCATACTTGAACCTGGTAAATAAAAAATTAAGAAGTCGGAGATAACAATTAAGAATTTAGAGTCCTTCTATGGTTAAAAACTATTAGCTTTAAATACGTACCAGGCATACATTCTCCATAATGGTTTTAATTTAATCTGTACATTTAGTTAAGCATGATAAGGTTTATATAGGCATTTATATAACGTTAATTCTATGGTAACTTTTATGTTATTTACGTTCATACCTAGGGCAGAGGCTGTTAGTAAATTTTACATAACAAAACAGTTGAAAGAGTTATAATGATTAATATTATAACTATAATATTAAGTTAAATTATTATAAATTTCCTTAATGACTTATTTTGGAATAGGGTAATATATATTTATAAGTCATTAGTTAATACCGATTCTTAAATAATTCACGAACTTACAGGTAATGGTATGTAAAATGTTCGTTAAGTATTAATTTTGAAAACGTATATTAAAAGTTAATCTGAATACTTGCGGCTGATTTTATTACCTTAACTGAAAAAGTACCTACGAAACAGTAATAAATTCCATATCGATTTACGAGGGCTAATGCGAGCACGCAGTATGTGTAAAGTAGAAACGGCGTAGTAGCTCGGTACCAGACTAAAATATCGTATTATTCTATCTAGATAACTAACTCTCTGGGTAAATACACTATTCATACATTCAACGCAATTTTTATGATTATTTTCACTTATGTGTAATACGAAACAAAATTAATGAAAATCATCAAATAATACTAAACATAACAAATTTAAAATTCAACATTCAACGAAAGCTAATAAGCAAATAAATCCAAAGAGATTCTAAAACAGGTACATAATACAGACGTATAGGTTAATTTTTTACTAATAGCACTGTACGGTCGCCCACTGACGAATCTGTTGCTAGTACCATTTTTATTATTATTATAATATAATAGTATAGTACACAGATTTGTTTAATGTAGGGAATGAAATAATCTGTACACAATACATTCATAAAGTGCCATGACCTAAACGTCGACCTATACAATGGTGCAACATACACATCTCGTAGATTATATAAGATAACGTTTAAAAAAAAAATGTTTTTAAGTAATAAATTTAAAATTAAAAGTTACTGCTTGTACAAAGAAATTACCAAATGATAGTACAATCTCCGGGTCGCGCGTCAATTCCGGTCGTAAATCGGATTCACCACAAGGTGGGGAGGAAGTAGAGAAACGTGATACAGGGAGAAATTAATTAGGGGAAGGAAATCTAGTCGAAAGACCAGTGATCTCGAGGAACCGGAATTTAGAAACGACTGCTCGCCTTATCTTGAGAACGACGCCTCCACAAGTCTCTCTGATCATCGCGAAATCATACAATGATTGCACGAGGATGATGACGATCCGCGCTCCCGACTAAAGATGACGATGTCAATGTACATCCACGGTACACACAAACAATGCATACTATGATCACACAAATACAGTGCTGGTTCACTGGAACTGAAAAGATCCACACCGCGAATGCTATCGCGATGTCGATATCAACCAAATAATAATGATCAGGTTGACGTCGGTTGGCGTCAAGGACACATTTCATACTAGCATTAGGATAGGTCATAGGTAAGAAATTTGGACGCGGGCATATGGCAAAAATAATTTTCGCGCCCGATATTACAATCGCGCTAAGATGTGTTTTGCAAACACGGAACAATAGTTTTTGTCGTATACTTTGTAATATTTGTATGAGTGCTTATCAAATTGTTTTCCTCTAAGCGTTGTCTTCTGGAATGTATTCAATTACTATTTTTTAATATCAATACCGCTCCTGTAAATCATGATATATCTGATAAATGGGTACGTAAAAGTAATATTGTACAAGTTTAGTAAAGTTAATTTTTTTGTTGTTACTGTATTATGTAATCATAAGCATGCAATATATAAAACTAAAAAAAAAAAGCATAGGTAATGGTGAGTTAATAAAAATGAAATTGAATTAAATCGACTTAAATGTTCTCGTTACTACTACAAGAGTGTGAAAGAAAAGACTAAGAAGAACCAATACGATGTTTGAGTAAAGTTAATTAGCAATAGAACTATAAGCTGAACAATTGTTTAAAAGTCGATTAATAGTTATTTAATGGAAATCGCTTGAATACTCAGTGGCAAGTTTTGTTTTCCACTACTCATACAAAACGATTAAAATGAAATTGAATGCTGAACATTACAACTTGTCGAAAAGTTTAAGTAATCAAGAAAAATCCAGTTTAAACATGTTTAATATAAATTTTATAATATATTTTAACTTTTCAAGAATGATTCAAGTCCCGCAATGCTCTTGTGTATGGTTTGTTTTTCAGATAATTAGAGGGAAACTATTTTGCATAATTTTAAATAGATTCGAAGCAAAGCATTTAACTTAAAATAGCGCATCACTTGAATGAAAGGCATGTGTAAGCAAATCTACTCTATAACTCCATAGCTCATATGTAAGTATAGCATCTTAATATATATATATATATTTGTAATTACAATTCTGTCGAAAATTTGAATAAACAATGTGTACTAGAAAGATAATAAAACACGAGTCGTTTATTTCCAAACCTCTCCATAACTGATTTTTAACAAAACCCAGAAATCACAAAAAAAACTGAATTTTCATCTCATTAGATATTTTGAAGATAAGGTGTATGCATCAATATTACAGGAAATGAAAAAAAACAAACACAAATATGTTGTCGATTTTCAGTAATTATAACATTTATAGAGAGATTTTCCAATCTATACCATTTATAGATATTCGTTAATCACATTATTTGATCTTATTTGGTACAAGCCAGTAGTATACCACTAAAAACTATTGGTTAGTTATATTATTGAGCCGTTTGGAAGCTAAGTATTCAACATAAACTTGTTTTTGTTTTTTCTATTACTTATATATTATTTATGGTACAGTATTTAAACCAATGGCAAGTGCCATTTTTTTCTGATAAAACTGCATTCAAATATACATTTTCATTATAATTATAGAGGGTTTTTGAAGTAAATGACTCATGTTCACTGTACTTATTCTGAGTAAGTACTAACAATGTGCGCAATTTTTGAGACCCCAAACTACGCACCAGAGGCAGTTGTATCGTTAGATCATTCGAAAATATAATATTTTAAACCACTTTTTAAATAATATTTTATGAACACCATGTGTTTTTATTAATATCTCATAACTGTCTCAAGAGCTGTAAAGTATCTGTTGCCGACCGAGCCTTTCTGTGGGGGCGTAAAAACAAAAAGTACCTACGTGCGCACGGGAGGCGTAGATTTTGATGTATTAAATGGACGATTATTAACTTGTGGAACCTTCAGCGAAAATCGCCCTTCGTTTCCTCGGGGAATAACTTGATGATATTAAGTTATATAAAGAATTCCCACTTTTATTCTTATACAGAGAAGCATTCAAATACGATGTCACTTCAATATTCGTAAATTTTATTTTACAAAAAAATTTATTTGCTGGCCTCTTTGTTAGTATTTTATTTGTAGTTTTACCGTACTGTAATATTATTAATTAATGTAGCAGATTCTCATTGCCGTCTGTCAGGCCACTCCTCTTGCGGCTTCCTTCCTGTCAAGATCTCTAGCAAATGCTCCTCGGTGTAGACTTTTTATTAGATATTTTCTAAACTGTAACTGTATTCGAGCAACAATAAATTTCTGTCAACTGTAAGTAGTTTATCTTCTTTAAACTGCTCTGGCCACACATACACAATACATTTTCATCAAAAGAACACGTGAGCGCTGGGTGAAATATACAGGAGTACCAGACTCTCACACATATCCTTATGATTCTTACAACATATGTATCGATTCATAAAATACGTCCGCATTTCCCAAACCTTAATACATATCACAAATATATAATATAGATATATTTTTTTTAGATTGTTAACATTGTTTTATTAACCACCTAATTAATTAAATACATTTACCGGTTTCGAAAAATATCATCTTCTTCTTCAGGATGTCATCAACTAATTAAAAAGGTATGTTATATTGTTTCTTTAACAGATCTATTTAAAAAAAAATTAATAATATGTGTTTTTTGAGTTTTATAAAAAAATTTAGTACCAAACCTAAATTGTTACTTGATAATACAAAATCATTATAATAATATTTGGAAAAAAAATCAATGGGACTTGTGGTTAAATTTAGTTGATTATTTATAATATTTTGGTTAGCTTTCAAAAAAAAAAAATATGAATATATTATTTTAGTATCATGCGAATAGTTTCGTTAATTTAATGGTCCGTGTCCACATATGAGATTTAATTCAGAGGTTTGATTCGGGTTCGCATTAAGGACAGTTCGGCGTTTAGTGTGAAGTAATTTAGGAATGATTACCCCGAATGCTTCGCATGCGGATTACAATGACACCCCCAATACGTACGTACCGTCTTCTGACTCAGAGATAGTCTCATTGAGAAAACATCGTGAACATAGGCCTTAATGTAACTGGTTAGTACCTAAGTGAGAGCTTATGTTACCATGTAAGAGTTACCACACTCTATGGTAAATCGTTTAAAGTATTTTTAAGAAATGCATGAAAAAAGCAAACACGTAAAAAGATTTCATTGGTTCCATGGTATCGAAAACCAAATATAAAAAACACTCTATATGTCTATTACAGTTTTCAAATTATTTATCTCCCGCACATCAAGAATTTATTATTCAAAGACTGGGCAATACATAATAAAATACTTTTCCAGTTCTGTGAAAATGAAATATTTATGACTAGTAGTTTCATAATCTTAAAATAAAAAATTTTCCACACACTTTCAAGTAATATGTATGTATGGTTATGTTAAATTTATAAAGACAAATTTTTCTTTTAATTATCAGGAATTTTTTATATATTTTCCTAAATATATAATATATATTTAAAGGTTTTTTTATAAAGGTTTATAAAACGAGCATTTTAAATATGTAGGTAAGTAAGATTAAATAAACGATCATTGATTTTATATAGGATGATCGTATGTTTAATTAAGTAATTAATTTTCAAAACACTTTTTTCTTTTTTGGCTTGAAGTAATATCACAAAAATGATTTCCGGTTCCCTCAGTCTCCTCAACAAACCTTAACTTTTTTTCAATCTAATTCTTAGTATCTTTAATACGTTTCTTACAATTTTTCCTTGAATTTTCAAATTAAAATTTCTCTGTAGGGCATCGGCAATATTTCATCAGGAATAAATAAATAATAAAGTCTAAGTCTTTCAGGTAAATAAAAAGGCTCAAACAATAGTAAATGAGCCCTTTTTTCAGTAGGTACTCAGCATTAAATACATCGCTTATATTGTAACGAATTTTTATTTATGTCATATTTTCCTATAATTCTCAGAAACTTCTTGGATTTTTGAATTAACTTTCTCTAACATCTATTATAAATCTCTTATACTTATACTATGTACACAAAAATCTTAAATATGATATACTGATACATATATACACAGAATTCTGGTGAGAAGCAAACATGAGTACAACTCAGTAGTCTGGTTTCTCAATTTTCTCAATTACAATGTACACGTTCAAACCATAACGAGAATCCAATATACATTATTGAGATTCGTTAACTTCAAATCAAATTTATCCATCGCACAATTCAATAATTCAATTACAATTCACTCATGAAAGAATTAAATATACTAACTATACGGAATTTGATAGATTTGGTTTTCCTGTAAAAAGTTATTAAATTTTAAGTTGTTAAGTTGCAATTTCAAAACACAGTTCTTTGATATTTTTAGTTAACTTTTAAAAATGGAATAATAGATATATCAATTATTAAAAAATATTGTTGTTGCGCTACCGGGAATGAAACCTGGATCTCTTTGGATTGGAAAGATATTTTTCGATAAAATTGATTTTATATGTATATCTTTCTAATTAATACATTTAATTATGTGAGTATCTACGAATGTGTATATCAGTCCATGGGCTATCATGTGATATGTACAGAAAAACTATAAGTTGAATAATTACAAAAATATGACAATTTTTATTTAACTAGTGACTTTTCCAATAAAATTTTTAAACCATATTTTCTAGTTCTAGACTATTGTATACTTTATACTAAAGAGTCATAAACATCCAGATAGAGAACGCTCTACTTTATCTGAAGGCGTTTTCAAAAATTAAGTGGGACAAGAAACAACAGTGAGATTTAAAAAAAATAGTGATATTTTGGAACTACTTCACCTGTTGGCGGGCCAAATATTAATTATTTAACTTTTGTTAAAATCAATTGATTATACCAAACTTGTGAATAAGTGTACATATAAATATAGTGAACCTTGGCAGGGGTTAATAATTGAAAGAATGCATTTCAATCAATTATTCTTCAAAACAACTATTAAATTAATAATAACCAAAAAGAGTTCTCAACGTATTTGCGCAGTGTGCAGTGAGCAAATGTGCGGCCATCTATAAACTAAAAAGTGTCTACAATATCACCATAACCTCAGATAAATACATGGAATCTACCTGGCCTAAACTGATCAAGAGACGTATTGCTGTTCGAATATCCATACAAACAATAACCATTTGTGTATTTTTAGCTACGTGATATTTTATGTTAAGCTAGTGTTAATTGTTTAGACTTATTGTAATATTTTTTGTTATAATTAAGAATTCGTAATTATCTAGTGGATCGAATGAAAGGATAATTTTTAAAGATGACTGATAATGTTGTTTTAATTTAGTATAAGGTAGCGGGGACATGCCAATAAGTATCAATGAAGCTTCCCCCATTATACCGCGGTTCCCGTGGTGGCATGAAGAGGAGGACGGGGTGCAGAATGGGTGTGTGGAATATGAGAAAAGGAATGGACAGAAAGATGAATGAACTATGTGATAGTATGAATGAAAAGAACCTAGATATATTGTGCATTAGTGAGAGCATAAAGAAAGGAAGAGGAGAAATGGAGCATAATGACACGCTGGTGCTATGATACGGGGTCTCAGAGGAGGACCGGGCGTATTAGGGTGTTGCAGCGTTGCTCTCGAAAATAATGATAGAAAATATGAGAGAAAATGAGCTTGTCAGTGCCAGGCTCGTGTGGATCGGTTTTAAAATTGGAATTACAAATGTATTTTTAGTCCTACGTTATGCTTCCGTAAACTCAGAAAATGATGAATTTTGGACGAATATAAGGGATGCAATGAATGTAAAACGGAATAATGAAAAAATAATATTCGCAGGCGATTTGAATGGATGGATGGAGACTCGGAGGGATGGTTTCGAGTCAGCCATTGGTGTGTACGGTGACAAAAGGACGAATGGAAATGGAAAAAGTCTACTTGAGGTATGCTTGGAAAGTAACCTTTTTGTCTCAAACATCTTTTTTGATCACAAAGGAATCTATCAGTACATATGGGAGAGAGGAAATGATAAGTCGAGAATTGATTTTGTGGTGGTTGACTCTAGACTGAAATCCGCTACTGTTGATACTCGAGTGTTTCGGGGCACTGAGATGAAAACTGACCATTTCCTCGTCGTCTAAAGAATACTTTTATTCTAAGGATGGCGGTCCATGAAAAAAATAGTATCGGCTCCATTTAGAGTCAAAATTGAAAATCTGCAAAGGGATGATGTCAGGGAAAAATTTGAAAGGAAAGTGTGTGAAAAACTGAGTGAGCAAGAAGCAAGTGATCTGAATATATACAATGCATGGGAATACATTAAGGTTACTCTATGCGAATCAGCGTAAGAAACCTGTGGCATAGCTACCCAAGGAAAGAAGAAAGGCGATGCATGGTGGGACGATGGCATAAAGAAACTTGTGAAAGAAAAGAAGAATGCGTGGTACTATCTGTTGACATTAAATGGGGATGAATACACGAGAGCAAAAGACCTGTACAATGCCTGTAAGAAAAAAGTTAAATCTGGTATGAAAGAAAAGAAAGAGCGGTTGAAAAGAGAGGAAAGGTTGAAAATGACAGAATTTTCAGGATAATATAAAATTATTCTGGAAGGTGGTCAAAAAATCTCAATGTGGTGCTGAAAGCAGTAGTATGAAAGCTATTAAGTCAGTAAATGGAGAGAAGCTAATTAATGAGGATGAAATAAAAGATAGATATGAAATATTTCTAGGAAACGTATGAGAGTGTAGAGAATGCAAATGAGGAAGCACCTGAGAGGATCTATGGGGAAATTATGAATGAGGAAAACAATATAAATGCAATAAATATGGAAAAACTAAAGTATACAAAAAAACATATGAAGAATGGTAAGGCTTTGGGGTATGATAACGTTGCTGCTGAGTATATCAAGGCTGGTGGCCCATTTATTATCTAACGGGAATTTGTCAACCGAGGCAAGACTACCGCTGCACAATGAAGTCCTGGTACTGACACTGATGTATGTAAATAAGGCCTGAAGCCGACAGAAGAGGAACGAAAGTAGACTGAATGCAGTGGAAATGAGATCACTTAGGCGTATATGTGGCAAATCTATTTATGACAGAGTAAAGAATAAATAAATAAGGAAAGAATGTAAAGCCGATGTTAGTATAGCGAGTAAGATTAAGAAAGGATCACTTAGGTGGTTTGGTCATATATAACGGATGAATGAGGAGAGAATGGTAAAAAATATATATGACGCAAGTGTTGATGGCACCAGAAATAGAGGACGTCCGCGGAAGACTTGGCACAGCCAGGTAAACCAGATAATAGATGATGGTTCTGTTAGAGTACATATGAGAAGATGTAAGAATGTGGACGAGGCGAGAATTGTGCGTCAGGATAGAAGAGTGTGGTCCTCTATCCTCTCTACCTTCCTCCGCGGGGAAACGGCATGATGGTAAGTAAGTAAGTAAATTAGTATTTATAAAAAATATGTTCAAAATTTTTCAAAAACGTAATCGGTTGATATTCTGACATGGTAATACATTTACCCAGATAGGAAAAGGTCTAGCTTGAATCCCGGTAGCAACCAAATTATTTTTTCTTTTCATAGATTTTTTTCTGTATATATTTCTAATTGATTAATTTAATTTATATTTAGGTAGTCATTTATTATCAAATATATATTCCAGCTCTTTATGCAAAAGTATGACTCAATAGTCCTTATTTAAACAGTGATCTATGTCCAACTGTCACGATAATTCAAAAATGTCTTCCTCCTTGCATTACAAAGTTGTTGTCTAGTAAATAAAACACTCGCCTAGTGATCTTGTTGTCGAGGATTCAAACCATGCTCCAATATACTATCAAGGTAGTCCCATTTTCAAAGCATAAGCGTTTGGATTACTTTGAAAATAGAAAGAATATAATTATGTGTCAAATTTTAGTGTACGCTTCTCTTTAAAAAAAAATAATATTTTAAATTTAAATTAAGACAAAAGCTTTATGTGAAGTGAATTGAAACTAATGGCAGATTTACGGGAAATATCTACGCATTTTATCGATACCTTGTATAACAATTTTCCAGATACCGTTAAATGAAATGAGAAAGAGCGCATTTCGAATACCGTAAATTTCATTACCGTGCTAAAATGTAATTTATATTTATACCACTCGGTACCCAAAAATTAGAGACGCTGTGCGTCGGTCTTGAAATTTCACGCCGTTTGTAAATTATTCATTTTGGAGACTCTTTGTGTGCTATTTACGTTGCCATATTAACACTCAGTAATATTAATAATCAAAATATCAAAAGCATGTTTTTTTGCTTTATATACACGTGATTTATGTGCTTGTGTTTTATGCTTAACAACAAAGGCACACAATTTACAAAAGAATGAGGCGCCTAACAAATTAAGATTCTGATTTAAAAGTCTCCTGAGGTCAGTTCTCACATATAGAGCTGGGTCCTCAGTAAGAAATGTGAATATTCACTACTGGTCTTTAAATGTACTCTTACACTCATAAGTGGAACAAATTGCTTTGTAGACAGACAGTAGAGGGCGATGGGAAGGATGATTTAGTCCTCTTCTTAATGCTTCGATTCCACAAGGAAACACTTGTAAGTTGTCGAAATATTTATTAAGAAATAATACAGTACAGACACTTGTGAGGTGTAATACAACTAAGCTTAGATTGACAAGCTCAGAACACCTGATACGGCTTATATACACTTACAGAAATGAATTATGATACCCAAACTAGCGTTGCGTTTTGTCACGTAGGCCAATTTTAAATAGTCTCCCGGGTGTATTCCATGCCTTTCGGGATGATATTACCTTTATCAAATGCTGTAACGTAACAGCACGTTACTAAAAATTCGGTGCCAAAAATTAACAAGGGAGTGAAATTTAGTGATCGTGGTACTGTCCAAGTTAAAGCTGGTCACGTTCAGAACAATCAGCAATGGAAGTGTTGAAAAAGTGTCGGAAGACCCAATCTGCGGTAGTTGGATGGGGTACCAAGGACGCTCATGCAGTCGGTATTGCAAACTGGCAAAGGTCAGTGATGAACAGATTGGAATGGCGAAACTTACTTGAGAATGCCAGAGCCAACACAATGAGTCGATGGAAGGTTTAACATGCGTTTTCGGTTTCAGATGCTGGACAGGGTACTTCGCAGAGAACATACCAACCTCTGGCTCCTGGCGTCATGATCGTCCCAGCCATCGTCTAAGGAAAATACCTAGAGTGGCTGAGTGAAGCATGGAAGGGGGTTACAATTAAGGAGGAGGAGGGTGTGATGTCCATGGAATGGTGGGATGGTGTGTGTATGTGTGTATGTGTGCCGCACCACCAGTTCGGGTATGTGTTTCTATAAAGACGACGCGCAGGAGTGCACGCGCCTCTTTTATCTGCAGTTCATCGGCTTAATAGTTTGACCTATACTAGTGATATACCTTGTACTAAATTATAGCTTATTGTAATAAAAGATTAATTGTTACAAAGTATATTTCTTGGACCTTCACATTACGAGGTATACACTAAAGACGTACTAAGAAGTCAAGTACAGAAGTAAGTAAGTAAGTAAGTACAAGTAAGTCCATTGATGATGATGGTATAGATGATTTATTAAAGGGAGATATAGTAGAATAAATGACTTAATTTTTTAATACATATATTTTTTAATTTATAGCAAAGATTAGACAAGTTGTCCCAAAAGTCTTTTTCATAATAAAAATTAGGTAATAAAATAATGGATGAGCTTAATAAAAAAAAATATTTTGTATTTCAGTGCAGACTGCGAGAATTTATTTTTTGTGTTTTCTAAAAGTGATCCGTTATTTCGCTGGTACTCTTCTAAACGGGAGGCAACATTTTTGAGAACTACTCGGCACGTATTCTCCGTGATCGCCGCCATTTCTTCTCGGATATTTTCTTATAATTGGTTCAGAGAGGAAGAATTGTTACTGTATTCGTTTGATTTAAGGTAGCCCCCTAGGAAAAAGTCCACTGGTGTCAAGTCAGTGTTACAGGTCACCTCGTCGGGATATCAATTTTTCAGGGATAATTTCACGAAAAACTGGTCAGGACACACTCCATGGCGACTAAATTTCCGAGGACGCGGCTAGCGATCGGCATACTCCTAGCGCTTTTCCTGCTCATTGCATTGGTGCAGCGAATGAACCAAAATGAAAAAGACTTTTGGGACACACTGTATTGTGTTACATAATATGTACACGATACTTGAATTAAAATGAAATTGAAGCTAATTATTATTTTACCAAATATTGTAACAAAAGATACAAGTTAAGCGAACGAGTGAAGTTGTTACAAAATTATGAAAGTAATCATTTCTAATATTTTAAAAATATTCTATTAACTTCCACAAAGAAAACAAAAAATATTTATAATAAATTTATAACTTTAAATTAAAAAAAAAAAAATTTTTTTTAAATAAATTTCACGCATGAATCCATGATAAGATTACAATTGAAAAAACTAAGTGTTATTATTTTTTGCACAAACATTCTCGTATATGAAGGAGCGCGTACACTGAGAATTATTATTTTCGACAGTTGTTCTGAAATCAGTAGGCTGAATATATTTCTTATAATATTTTCGAGTTCTTGTTATATTTTTTTATATACTATTTCTTGTTAAAATAAATATGTTTTTATGATATGTTTTAATATATTATATTATAAAACTGTGTAGTATTTTAAACATTAAAATTATTGAGCCTTATAAATAATATGAATAATAACAATTGTAATCACATCATAAGAAAGTTAATAAATTATTAAACAAATTATAGATATCTCATATAGTATAGTATAGGTATTACACGGCTTACGACCTGTCATCGGCTGGCTTAAGTGATCACAGTGTAACTTTCACCAATCCACCCAATTAACCTCCATATGTCTCAAATTGTTTAAAGTTGTATATATATTACCGCGTAGAAACACTTCGAGTATTGACTAGAACTTCACTGTCGCCATCTATGGCCTGAAAATTTGATATTAATTTCTCATGTCATAGATGTCACTAATGAGAATCTTAATCGTGAGCCCTGTAATTATTCATTCTTTCCATACAATATAATATAAATAGCTTTGTCTCTATGAGATATCTATAATTTGTTTAATAATAATGCCTTTGGAGGTAAAAATCCCGTAATTGTGTTTTATATTGTTAATAAATAATTATTTAATATATCACAGATTATAGAAAATGAACGATTGCAAAGTAAATAAAGGTTATTCCGTCTTACTAATGAAGGTTTACCTTACCTATTAAAATGCTGTCTGAAGGTGCCACTGACGCAGTACAGCGCCAGGGGATTGACGCAGCTATTCATGAAAGTGAGGCAGAATCCGACGATTCGAAAAGTGTGCCAAAATGCATTATAATCGTCTTCTGCACTGGAACTTAAAATACATTTCTTATTATACATTATTATAGGTTACCACATGATTATAATAATAATAATAATAGTAATATTAATACAGGTTATAGCATTTCAATATTTTAAAACGATTACGGAAAGAAATTTTGTAGTAATAATTCATCACAAAGCAATATCTTATTTAATCAGATGAATTTTATGTTTACGTCAAATGATTTCAGTCAGAATCAGTTAGTACTACACAATTTTATAATTTTTGCTAATTGATACAATCAACACATAAAACATGGATTGATTCAATTAACGCCCACAAAGGTAAAAATAGAATGATCGCTTTGACACTAGATATCTCTGATAGCCGGATACACCCAGAGAACATGTTAGGGATATCGGTTAGGACTAAAAAAGAAAATCATGTATGACAATTTTGCTAAAAATCAATAAAACTGATCAAACAAAAACTAATTTATCATTAAATTAAACATGTTTGTTCCTGTATATGTTCGTAATAATTATTTTTAATATAATTCAACAGTTTTGTAAACAAGATATTGTGATCGTATCTCACAGATTAATTGATTACGCATTCTTCTTCTTCTTTCAAATAGGTAATCCACCCTTTAAGAGTGATTTGTGCCATTAATCAAGTAACAATTTTATTTTATAGAAAAAAGTACAATAATATTATAGAATTTGAAATACCATTGTTGTTCAAAAAATTTGCTATTATATAGATTAAATGTGGTGAGTTAAAGGAAAGACGATTACACAAGTTAACCGGGAGTTGAAAATTACCAGTGACAAGATTACTGTAAAAAAAACTGTGATCCGCAATGAACAAGCAAAAAAGATATGGTCAAGGGTTTTCTCCTTGGCACCACACCCATACATTGGGGAATGTATTTAGTTTAATCTGAATAAATATGAGACTACCTGGAAATACTCAATTCTTATTTCAGAGATATTTAATATTATTATTTTGAAGACTTTCTTTTTGGAGAACCAGGGAGTGCAGGGAATAGATGTTTGAATTATGATTATTTGAATCCATCCATTGTGCAGTCTAGATAGAATTTGTACGTTTTTATACCATGTGAAGTCTGTCTTACATCGGGATATGGAATTGATGAGGGAAAACTCCTGAAAGAGTGACCTCCCTGGTCAGTTTATTAGCATATTCATTTCCATGAATTCCCTTATGTGCCGGAACTCAAACGAATGACACCTGTTTATTGTTGCTGTCTAAATTAAATAGACACCTTCTGATGGAAGAGATTATCTCATTGCCTAGTCAAACTTTCATATTAGCAGAGAGGGATTCAAGAGCTGATTACGAGTCGGAGAATATAACAGCCTTATCGACGTTCCGGAGTACGCAGATGTCCAAGGCCTCTTTAATTGCTCAACATTCTGCTGAGAAAACCGATGAACCCGAATAATATTAAGATTATATCTTAATTAAGGTTATTCTATGAATCAATCTAAGGTTTTTCAGCACGTAGTACTTCTTTATTATTTTAAAACACGTGAAATCATGTATTTTAAAATTGTTGGTAATTTTTGGCTTTTCGTGTATCGTAGAATAATAAAAGAGGAAACTAATGACATTAAAAACGATTTTTTGACCATGAATGGAGATAGCTGTTTTGCAGATTATAATATCGATATATAACTTTATTTGAATTTCAATCTGTATTAAAATATTTTTACTTGAATACATAATACATTAAGAATATATTCACATAGGATATAAAATCTCGTATTTGAAGACATGTTTTCATACTAACGTATGAAATAAATACATGATGGAAGAAACGAAGGAGTGCCTACAAATACAAAGAAATATCAGATTACTAATTTTTTTACATATTAGCATATTAGTAAATATTAAAAAAAAACAGCTTTACATCTGAGTCGTTTAATTCCAAGCCCCTCTATAACGGATTTTTAACATTTTAAACGTTTAAAAATAGATTTTTCATCTAAATGCTTCAATAGATATTTTCAAGATACATTTATGTATCAATGCTACAGGAAATGCAAATATCTATCCAGTACCTACCTACTACTCCCTCCTCCTATACCAGAACACAAACATTCTGTAGTGTGTTCTCTATGGTTTTTGTATCAGTTAAATTTGAACCTTTGAACTGTCAAGATAGCGTTTACCATCGGGTGCTTTGATTTACCGCCAAGTTCGTCCTGCTATGTGGCGCTGATACGGTCTGTGTATAATAGAGTTCTCGCTACCGTGCAACTCGACTAGTGCTATACATTGTGCATGTTTGACACTTTGCGCTACCACCGAAGTGTGTATGTCCAACTTCGTGCTGAACAGCGTTGTACGTATTTTGCACTGTATGTGAATACAGTGCAAGAAGATCCCGGAAAGAGCGTTTCACAGATTGGTCGTGTTTTCTGGTTCTCGGTGGTCCTTCAGCCAGCCCCTGTCCCCTATTCCTGTCCCTCTCTCGAATTGTTTTCACCCTTCCTATATCCCTTAGTTCCCCACCTCTTCGTGTAAACACTGTTTTATGTGTTTATTTATTATTTTGTATGTATTAATAACATCATAATTTGTACATTTATATGGCGGACCAGATCTTGTACACACAACCCGGTTACGCAGGAATAAACTAATTATTACATTTGTATTCTTCAGTATTGTGGATATTATATTTTTTCATAAACATGACGTCACAAAATACAAGCATATGACGTTGGAATATCTTTTGTACATAACATTTTTTCTCTTTATATTATATTTAAAATAGTTTATTCATTCTCATTAGGTACATAATATAATACTTATTCCCACAGATAAATATCCCTTGCTGTACTGGTCGCATGAATTAGGTAGTTTTTGACAGTGTATTTTTAAATTTTATTTAAGTTTTTGAAAAGCGGCCATTTTTTAAGATGGAGAATCAGGCTCTTAGCCGAGACACTTACTAGGTCAAATCGTGTTCACAAAACCGTTATATATATTTATGTATACATATGTACTGATATATAAGAATATATACAGCTAAACTTTTAACTCAGAGTGGGTTTTGAAGTTTCCTGGTTACAATGAAAAAGTGCATTTAGCTCTGAGTTTATAAATTCGGTGTTTATTGCATCTATACTTTAAAAAAATGCAGTTCGCGCAGTGAGATTTATAGATTAATTAAAAAATATATATTTATGCAAAAACCATCACCCAATACAAAATCTGTTTTTTTATTAACGCCCCACTATCAATTCCGATACAACTTTATTAAAACAAACTAACTTAATTAATCAAATGGAAAAGTAGACAGAAATTAAACGGGAAATATTATTTATTGGTACATACAAGTTGTTTTTAGTATATAATAATACTCCGTTGCTACACGAGTTCGTTATATACTTCACAAATATTCCACTCTGAATAAGGTTATATAAATTGATTTACAATATACAAAAGACTGGGTTTCAATGTAAAGGTCTAAATCTGAAGCCCTTTTGAGATATCCGTAATAAATTCTTTGAGCATGTTTATGAAATTGAGAAATACGTGTAGAGATGCTGCTCTCGGTGCAGATATTCTGAATATGTTCTCGATATACAGTACAGATATTGTGAAATACATAATTGCAGCATAAGATAAATATTATTAAGGAGCGCATTTCCCCGGATCGGAAGGGTTCCCGGTTCCAGTCCGCGTGGCAACAATAATATTTTTTCGATAAATTGATTTTATCTGTATATCTTTCTAATTGATATATTTAATTTGTATTAAAAAATATATGAACAATAATTGTGATCCAAACTCAACCGTCTCTATGGTATGCAGGCTTTATTTCTTGAACCTTCAAGTCAAAATACTAATGCAAAATATAGTGTAAAATGCCATATAAACTGTTTAATTACTGTAGATGTCTCATTATTGATACGTCCGGACTTTCAACAATATTTACAGATGGAGGCGTTACAGATCGATCAGAAGCATTTGTTTCACAACTTCAATATATTATTCAATCATGTATCGACTCATTTTCTTTAATGGTATAGTTTTTGTTTGATGATGTTACATATGACGTTTCTAACCATGAAAATAAGAAAACAGGGAGATATTTAAAATAACGATTGAGTTTAAATCACGCTACATAAATTAATATTTTAAGATGGAAAACAACGAAATGAAGTGGCAATAAATGGATAACGATGAGTCGATACTGCTCGCTGATTACGATTTACTTAACTATTGGAATTTATGTTCTATATTTATGTATTGAGATATAATTTTTGAATAAATAATAAAATCAATTTGAAATAAATATCTATGTTTTGCCATACTATAAAAAATTGAAATTTGAGAAAATGATTTTATTGTTAACAGTTAGTAAAACTAAAATGCCAAAAGTATATAATATTACATTAATTTAATAAATATTTTTCTTTTTATCGTTTTTTAAAATAAAATATTGTATTGATTCAATGTGTATTTTTTTAAAATAATAATACTTCATATAATAGCGCTAACTAGTAAATGTAAAAATATACTTACTTACTCACCATCATGCCATTTCCCCGCGGGGGTAGGCAGAAATGATAGAGCGCCACATTATTTTGTCCTGACACACAATTCTCGCCTCATCCACATTCATACATCTTCTCATACAAGCTAGCCGATTATTGAGGACTTATTAACCATTAACAGGACCATCCTCCAGTATCTGGTTTACCAGGTCATACCGAGTCTTCCGCGGACGTCCTCTACTTCTGGTGCCATCAACACTTGCGTCATATATCTTTTTTCCCATTCTCTCCTCATTCATCCGTTCCATATGACCAAACCATCTTAGTGATTATTAACATTATTTATTCATTATTTACCCTGTCATAAATGTATCTGACACATATACGGCTAAGCAATCTCATTTCCACTGCATTCAGTCTACTATTGCTCCTCTTCTGCCAGCTCCAGGCCTTACTTCCACACATCAGTGTCGGTACCAGGACTCCATTATGAACCACTAGTCTTGCCTCAGTTGACAAATTCCCATTAGCTATAATTTTATTCAAGGCGCCGTTCACTTTATTCCCTGCAGTCACCCTCCATTCGATAACTTTCTCTGTCTTTCCGTTTCTATCGAATATACTTCCCAAGTACACAAACTCATCTACTTGTTCCAAACATTCATTACCTACAAGTATTTTTCACGACGTCTTGCTTTCCTCTTTCTTGAATATCATCACTTTCAACTTGTTTACATTCATAATAAGGTCGCTTTCCTTCCATACATCGTGCATTCTACTCACTAGCCTCTGTGATTCTTATTGATTATTCGCCATTAATACTGCACCATCGGCGTACAATAAACAGCATACAATCAAATCGCCTATTTTTGCTCCTACATTCATATATTCCAGTTCTTTCACACAATTATCCATATACAAGTTGAACAGCCATGGAGACATTACACAAACCTGCTTGACACCCTTTGTAATGTCAAACCATGGTGAATGATCCATTGATCGTTACACATGCAGATCTTCCTTCATATAGGGATGCGATTCCGTGTATAAGTTTGCTATTAATTCTTTTGATTTTTCGCTAAAGTAAAAATGTGATCGTAATAATTTGTGTAATCGTAAAAAAATAACGAACTTGGGATGAAGAAAATTTATTGACAAAACACAATTTACGATTCAAGTTGATTGATTCCGTCGTTTTATTGTTTCATGTTATTATTCAAAGAAACCATGTACAAGTACCGGCATATATTGAGAATATGTTTTCTCGGATTTTTACAAAAAATATATATTCCTGTAGAATTGAGTACCCCTGATTGCAAAGATGAAAACAATCATATCCGGACGCAAACACTTTACTTAATTTCTGATATTTAACACGTTTTCTGAAAAAAGCGTGGTTAAGAACAAACTACAATTCTATTTCAAAATGATGAGAGTTTTGTGAAAAGCCATAATATAATAAGTAATATAAATATTGTGCTATAATCAAATAAAATATTTTAAAAAACACACACCATCATCATAAGAGAAAATAATCTTAAAATCGTTCCAAGAATGGTAACTACTTTTGGTTAAAGATTATTCACCTTTCAAGCTCCCAGAATATACAATCAAATTGAAAATAATATTAAAACTTTAAGTAACATTAAGGATGTTTAAAATTAGTTGTTGAATTTAGATAGAGCAGATAATGAGAGTAAACTGTTATATATTATGAAATAATTCTTATAACTGTATTTTGATCTTATATTTTTTCCTTTATGTGCTTACATTCTTTTACATATTGTATTGCACTTTAGTATTTTTTTTCTCTGATTTTATATATTTTCACGTTTACTTGCCTTGTATGTTTCGTTTTATATTTGATTATTGATATTGATGATTATATTTGCCTTCAATAAGTTATTCGGTTTTGAGAAATGTAATTTGTTTGCCAATTTGCTATAAAACAAGCTTGCCTAGTTGGGCAATGCATTTTAAAATCTGTGTAAAATATATGTAACAAACTGTCTGTCTTTTTAGCTGTACAATGCTTATGTGTCTAAATAAATAAATAAATATGTGTCATCGGATTGTAAAATTAAACTAACTAACCTATCTTAGCCAAATCGAACTAACTAATTTAACCCAAAAGCTTAAAAATGTAATTCTATCAGAAAACGTGCAGTTTGTATGAAGCTCTCAGACTTTTGTACGTATTCATCACGTTTCTAACTTGTCTATGATTTCGTTATATTTACAGATTAGCATCAAAATGTTTGGGGTAAATTAGTAAATTTAACATTTTTGAAATCAGGGCACTCAATTCTACAGGAATATACATATATTTTTTTGTAAAAATCCAAGAAAACACAATATTCCTAATATATAACCAAGTTCCTTCAACGATCTTTAGGCTTTCAACTAAAATAGTCAAAAATTGTGAATTGAATTATTAGAAACATAATATTATTTATTCAAAAGTTAATAATAATAATAACACCGATATATGAATAATTATGTAAAACGAGAAACTATTATATTATACAATATCTTAATATATCACAACAAATATAAATATATTATATGGGATCCAGCGACGTATTTCTGGTATTGAATCATTATGAACCTTTTTTTAACTTTGATAAAATGATAATAGCTAGATTTTCCATAAATGACTTACATTAGTTTTATATAAATGGAAGCAAATCAACGATTCCAATAATTAAACAGAAGTCCAAAAAGTCAGAAAACTAAAGAGGCATGGAAAGATGAATGTTGGGCGTCACACGAAGAGACAGTATAAGAATCGTGCGGATAAGAGTAGTTGATAAAATTGAATACCCAAAAAAATAATGGCAATGGACAGGCCACATCGCTCGGAAAACGGACAATCATCGAATGAATGTTGTTATCCAATAGCACCCGTGAGAAATCAAGAGCCACCCTAAAATCCCCTGGACTGACGAAATTCTGCGGGAATGACGATGATGATACATTTATTTTATTGTACTTAACTCTTTCTTTCATCTAAAACCTTGAAACATTGTCAACCCCAGGTGGATTTTTTATTTTTTCGATATCCTCAATAATTGCGATTCGTATCCATTACATCCTATGTTAGATTAGGAGAAAGTAATAATAAATAATATCCATTTACAATCTTTCCGCATTGTGTAATAAATTTCACTGATTACGATCTCCAATATGTGTCGCTGTTCAAAGCAGAATTAATACGTCGCTGGCAATGGTGGAAAGTTTTGTGCGACGGATATATTAGGCTCTGGACCATAGAGGGGTTGCTTTTTTTAGGTTTAGTATTTGTCGAAAACTGCTATGAATAATTCGTGGATATAATTAGGTACTTGATTATTTTGGTATTGCAGTTTAAAACGACTCTACACAAAATATCGTATGCACTTGAGATTTAAATTTTTTGTTTTACCTGACCATATTATTTCATTTCTTTATATTCATTTAAGATAATCATTATAATTTTATATTGCTCCAAGTGAACATGTGTATTATATATAGCATGTATCATTTTACTAATATTTTGTTCTTTCTTACTAGAAATAAAGACGAAGTACACTACGTGGTACATTGTTAAAGCAATACGATAAAGGAAAATATAGATTCTACGGAAACCCTGACTGCGAAGCGTCCACAATAGCTACCCGCAGGGCCTAGCACCAAGCGATCGGCTATCACCGGATATCGGCTTATCCGCTAGTATTATTAACATTATCATATTTTATTTATCATTATATTTATTGAATTACTATAAAACCAGTTTTCTGTTTATTCAAAACATTTTTTATGTGCTGTTACAGTTTTCAATCAAGAATATTTGACATAAATCAAATTCTTAATGAAATATACTATTTAATCAGAATACATTTAAAAAAAACAGAATTACTTCACATGAGAATATATTATCATGCTTGCTTGCCGGGAAGGTGACTTTAGATTAAGCTATGATTAACAGCAAGAAAGACTATATAAAGACAGACTGTCAACAAGTACCGAAGCAGCGCAAGACAGGGGAAGATGGAAGTGCTGCCCCCCCGACTCTCCTAATATGTTTAATGAGGGGTGACAATGATGATGATATTAACACATCCAAACATTTTTTCCTACACTTATTTTTATTACAGGATCATCTCATCCGGGATCCGTTATTACTTAGTTCTTAAAAATAAAAGATTTTCTGGTTTGATTTGCAGCCAGAAAAAGCGATCAATCAATGTGTACAAGAATTGATGAGTAATTAAATAATTCGACCTAGATATTTGGTCAACTCTACTTAATTTTGAATGTAATTATTTTTTTGTTTTCTACACGTGAAAACCTATATGATATGTGATGTGCTAAGCTGGGCTTGAAATATGTCGTCATGTTTATTGTTCAATGAATAAATAATTATTTTTTTTACGATCCGTATTCATACATCTGGGGTCTCCACCTCTTCAATATTTGCGATGAAAGATCAAAATGTTTTTTAGATTGCTAAAAATCAATTTTGATTATGAAATAATTAAATATTTCTTGTAAAACTTTTGACTTTGTTGTTTATTGGAAACAACGTTTTCGTACTAAGTAATTCTTGCTTGCGAATTAATATATTTTTTCAGAAACTGTCATATTCCTCCCATATTTAACTAATTGATATTTACAACTTAAAATAATAAACGAATATGTATCACTAAAATGTGTGAATATCTATTTTAATTTTTATCTCATATAATTATTATTATTTTTAATATTTATTACAAACTTTACATTGTGGTTTTTATTAATTTTAATATAAATTATTCATTACTTTGTTTTAACCCACTTTCACGAGCTTATTACATCAACCGGTTTCATAAAATACAATTTCCTTCATGAGGGTGTCAAATGAACTAACTACTATTCAGTAAACCTTAAATGTTACGTGAATAATGTAAAAATGAAAATAATTTACCTGTAGTAGAACCATATCATGAAAACGTGATAAGGAAGAAAGCAGATGGCAAAAACCACCACAAAAGCCAACACCATAATGGCTACCTTTCGCCTAGCCTTAACCTGAAATAAATAATAAAGCACGATTAATAATAATAGTTTATCGTACAATTTATTATTACAATTGTATATATTTGTCGTAACGCAATAAATTTTACACTAAAGATACTGTGTGGGAGAAAAGTGAATATTGTAAGAATGTAGAAATATAAGAAGGCACACAAAAAATATCTGAATCGAATGGAAATAATTCAAAAGTATTCTTCGCGTAGGAGAACAGTTTCTGTCATGGATCCATATCTGACTTGCGCCGCTCTGTTAACCATAGATCCAAATTTTCATATTGTCATTTTTTTGTTGAATTTTGTGTTATTTCTTCTTCATTTTAAAATATTTGGCACATGATGTATTTTTGTAATAATGTTGTAATACTTAAATTCACACAGTGCCTAATTGGTTAGGTACAAACAAATATTCCAAAAAAAATTAATAATCATTCAGTTCAAATAACTCATTCAAACGATCTGAAATCCAAAATAACATTTATTACATTACAATATATTGTAGCTTATATACCTATATAGAGAACTATGTCTCGTCTAGGTTATATCGCGTTTTTTGAAGATAGTTTATAGTGGCCGACATTTCGGCACGGCATCACGTTCCATTGGCAAGGCATTATCTGAAAAGTTAAGATACAACCGTACTTGTTCACGGAAAATGTAATTTAAAATACTCCCACTACTCAACTGTAAGATTTTTCTTAACATGCGTCTTCAGAGACAAATTTCAAAGGAATTACTTTTTTCCTTTATTTGCATCAGTCAACCATGTCTCCGATCCATGTAAGCAGATCTTTAGTTATTTAAAGCTCTATTATTATTACAATAAATATAACAAGCATATTTTAGATAGTAAAATTATAGAATATTGCTAAAAAATATCAATATCAAATACAAATATCTATTCCCATTTAAATCACTCTAATGTATATATGTACGAGTATATATCCAATATAACAGATTACATGTTATTCCACATGTTTTGTACGGCCATATTCATTAGGGGTTTAGATGAATGTTTGATCCCTCCTACGATAAGAATATTTTTTTTGCTAATACATTCAACGATGTTTAAAGCATTAAAAAAATCACAAAATTTTAAAAATCTTTTGACATAATAACTATTGTAATCAATCTGAAAACAATGAATGTGCTTACTACGAATGAGTTTTTATAATTGTGGACCAAATATATGAAGAAATGAAATCTTTAACACATAACAAAACAAAAACAAACATAACAAAAAGGCCACCCTCGCATCTTGGAGTAAATTTAGCCAGCATAATTAAAGTCGTTCTATTTTATCTAAGATAGATGACGACTTTGGATTTAATCGCACAAAGGTTTCTCTGGGAGGATTCTCGCGTCTCCTGGTAAGGATCGGTACCATTTATTTTATTTATAATAAAGAATTCTGCCTTGATGACAATTAAGGAATATTTATTCTTTTCTTGTTCCATCACAGCCAGCAAAACTGTATTTTTAAACTTCGCAGCCCTTGTCAGCCGATGAATACTCAACAATATCAGAAAATCACCATCTATATTGTCATGATAGATGCTTATTATGTGTACAAAATAGATATTTGTTAATTATAATATGTTTATATTCATTCAGTTCCAATAAGTTACACATCCGAGAAAAGGAGAAAAAACATAAAATAATATTCATTTATAAGATACGAACAGAAAATATCACCGATACGGATAAATTACATTAATATTTAATGGTGTTCTACGACATTTGTTTACAGACGTAAGGCAGATATTATGATTGACCAGATTGATTTATTTTATTATTAATTTTGTTTTCCAATATAGTATCGGGTTAAATGGTACTTGATTAACGACGTCATAGGCAGAGGTCTGCTAATTCAAAATATGTTATTTTAAAAATAAAAATAAATATTTTAGGGTAAACAAATGAGTATTGATTTGTACACGGTTTGAGTTTGTTATTTTCTAGTTATCACAAATGTTAATGCTGAAATTATAAAACACCACAAAAACACGAATGAGTGTAGAAACTTCTTCCTTACTATGAGATGAAATTAATACTTGTACCACTACAACTCACCTATATATATATTATATTGAACACTACTCAATTGCACTCTAGAATCCTAAAGAAAATATAGTTATTCCACCCCACTCTCCCAAACATTTCACCCTCCCCTTGACTGGACCAAATTTTGCAAATATCGTTAATAGATATTTAGAGCCTGTACAAAACAAAGGCATCCTCCTCCCCAAATCTCCAATTTAAATTTAAATTAAATCTGAATTCCGAACATTATAAAAAATATATGTTTTATTAATTTGATGATGTATTTTTAAATATATATTTTTTATAGTGTCTGTATACTTGTAATGCCTAATTGCGTCTATTTTGGAGAAGACCACAATAAAAAGAAATAAAACTCTCAACTAATGACACATCGTAAAATTATTTTCGATAAACGATGTCTGTAATACATACATTTTTTAGCGTGGATTGTTGACGAATATGTAAGTGATATAATATTATTTCATCTCTGACATAAAAAATTCATACGTATTACAAAATTTTAAGCTAAATTGAATTTATTTTCTTACAAAATTGAAAAAAGACATGGCACTCAGCCATTAAACATGTCCTAAGCAGAGATGATGTAATCCGTGTGTCCGATATATTATATGTAAGTGTTTTTTTTAAATTTACAATTAATTTTGATATATATTAATAATATTAATTAAATGTATTAATTAGAAAGATATACGTATAAAATTGCATACTAATTAATACATTAAATTAGTATTTAAAATATCACAGACCTATGTTTAGTTTAAGGTTTCCACGAGAACTAGTGTACAGAACTGACGTCTTATCTGGGTTAGAGCGCGTTTTTGTAGATGATTTAAGCGTTGCCACAAAAAATTACTGACAAACGTACTTTTTCGTAGAAGATGATATAAACTCAACTGTGAAAGATTTATACCTCATGCGAAAAAGGAAGTATCAGTAGTTAAGGTATAATAATAAAAATCTAGAAAATTATTTATTTATATTAGAGGAATTCCTATACAAATTAAAGGAAATTTGTTATGTTCTATTTTTATTATACATCACTGCTTCTTTATTTCCATGAAACTTATTAACAAACACGTTTTATTTAAATGTAAACAAAATTTAAATGTTATACTTTTCAATTATTCTTAATGGTGAGCTATTATTTATCCAGTTTGAAATTCGAGAAATTTTACACGAATTACATATGCTTTCAAGATGAGGTTAATAGTTAAATTCAAAGTATCAGATAAATAATTAATGACGTTATTTGTTACGTAAATCGTAACCGAGTTGAATATAAAGAGACGACAATAAAATTGTTATTTTTCTCGCATTCGACACAGGTGTCAAAAATAACTCGTATCTGGAGTCTTCCACCTTTTTAAATAAAAATGTGTGTTGACATTGAATATTAAATATTTTTTTGAATTACCTACCTTATCAATGTATATATATGAATACGTTTTGAAATAAATAAAAAGTATCTACATATATTAATATGGTCGCTTAAATCAATGTTCTAAATTTAAAACTTTTATGACAGTTTCAATTTATTATTTTGTTTAATATTATCCATTTAAAACGGCCCGTTTCCGTTTTGGTGATATGCCTGTTTCATAATTACATAATATTTATGAAACAGATAGCTAGTGTTTAAAATACAACAGTCTAATATATAAACGAAATATTTAATTGCGACTAACACAAAAATAAGATTCAAAAATGTTTACTTTGTTCAAGAAAACATTGTTTTCCCTTATTTATTTAAACATTATTTTTTACATTTTATAACGAAAATAATGGCAACACCGATTCGACGTCCATTATAGCCGGATCGATCAGCGTATTGAAGTTCGATGGCCAAATAAAATGATTGTCTCCATAATCTTGACTTCAAGATTATAAGAAAATATATTTCGTTTATGTAATAATTTACCATATTAAGATAATTTTGTAGTACCCGGAAAATGCATCTAATGGTAGCGATCTTTCTTATAATGCTTGTATTGTCTTAATTATGGCAAATAAAATTCAATTCATTAGTTTCAAATGAGTATGTAGGTCCTATCTAAGTAAAAGATTTATAAAAAACAAATTTAGTGTTTAAATTTTGATATAAATGAATACTAAAAACACACATTTTCGTAAAAACGTGAAAATTTAAATTATCATTATTGACGCCTTAAGCAATACAAAATAGCAGACGAAAATAATAAGTCAGTTGGACTATTATTTATGCATTGTGTAGTTTTATTTTGAGAAAATACATTTTTACTTGTATTACATACCAAGACTAATAATAATTAACATAACATAATTCGTAATATAAGAAGCGAGAAAATATAAATCAAGAATTATAAGTCTCATAAATTATTTCAATTTTAAAGTTATCTCCGATAGTCTCCTTAAAGTTTGCGATGTAGGAAACTTATGTGACTAAATAAATCAATGGTGATATAAACTTTGTATCAACTTTATATATCAATTTTAAGTATCTATGGCATATAACGTATGAATAAATTTAACAAATACTGAGACTTACTACAAACGGATTTGCGAGAATTAATAACTTTTTTTAAACGCAAATTAAATGTATTTTTTTATTTATTATCTTTGTTTTATTAACCACTTAAATGAGTTTAAATACATCTATCGGTTTCGAAAAATACCATTTTCTTCTTCAGAATGTCATAACTAACTAAAACATATATTGTTTCTTTGACAGAATCTATTTTTAAAAAAAAATCTATTTTTTAGTACCTAACTCAAATCATTACTTAATACAAATTTACTCGAATAATTTTTAGGAAAAAATTTTAGAATAGGACTCCTAGTTAAATTTAGTTGGTTGTTTTTAATTTTTTGATTAGTTTTACACGCTTTATTTATCTCCAACGATTCCAAATTATTTAATTTGTAACCAACACCGTTTATATGCAAAATTGACAATCCCAATTTTTTATCAAAACCATGACCATTTTCTATCAAATGATTAGAAAATTCTGAAAACCCACTATTGTTCAAACATCTCAAATGCTCCCTTACTCTTATATTAAAATTTCTACCCGTTTTACCAATATAAAATGCAGCACAATCCTTACAACTAAGTTTATAGACACCAGAATTGTTAAATTTATCATCTTTGTCTTTAGAATTTATAAGTAAATTTCCTACACTATTATTTGTATAAAATGCCAGTCTAATGTTTCGTGGTAGATGTTTATATATTTGATTCGAAAAGTTATTTATGTATAAAATCCTACGCCAATAATCATTATTATCATTATGTTTTATCTGTGATTTATATAAAAATTGATTATTATATTCTTTTAATTTATTTTTTAAAATAGTGTCTATCAAACCTGTATTATACCCGTTATTAACTGCTATTTTTTTAATTGTATTCAATTCAATATTCCACAAAGTTAATATTGCTAATTTTAAAAGTAAATCAAATGTATTAATTAGAAAGATATACACATAAATTCAAAATTTGTCGTCAATGCACTGTGTTGGTGTAGCATAACCGGTTAATTTATTTTCCCCGGATAGAAAGAGATCCAGGTAGCAACAATATTTTTTGAAAAAATTGATTTTGTATGTATATTTTTCTAATTAATATATTTAATTTGTATTTTTAAAAATATCCCAGAACTATGTTCTGAATAATTACAACTTCACTATAAGAATGTAATCTCCTTAATAAAATTAATTACAGTTTGGTGGTCTGTGATTACACTTATATATCTTATTTTGGAATATATATAGCATTTTTAAATTTACTCGTCTTAAATAAATAATATTTAGAACAAGTAGATGAGTTGGTGTATTGGGAAGTATGTTTGATAAAAATGGAAAGGTTGAGAAAGATATCGAAAGCAGGGAACAAACTGAACCGCTTTTTGAATGGATTAATATCTAATGGGAACTTTTCAAACGAGGCAAGAATAGCAATAAACAATGGAGTATAGGTACCGATACTTATGTAAATGAGGCATGGAGCTGGCAGAAGAAGAACGAAAGTTGAATGAATACAGTGGAAATGAGATCACTTAGGCGTATTATATACGTGATAGATCAAATTATTGAAGAAATTAGAAGATAATGTAAGATTGATCTTAGTATAGTGAGTAGGATTACAAAAAAAATGGTTAGATGTTTTAGTTATATCAAACGGATGCATGAAGAGAGACTGGTAAGAAAGATATATAACGCAAGTGTTGATGGAACCAGAAATATAAGACGTTTGCAGAAGTTAGGCACGATCAGGTTAATTGGATACTGAAGAATGGGCCTGATAGAAACATCAATAGTCAATGAGCTTGCACGAGAAGATGTATGAATGTGGATGAGGCGAGAATTGTGTCAGAACAGAAGAGTATGGCGCTAGAGCTGATAGAATATATCCTCTCTGACTACGCCGGCGGAGAAACGTTTATTATTTGTAAAGAAAAATACAAAATAGATTAAACCATTATCCCGTTAAGCTTCAACCGCATCTTATCATTCGTGCTATAACAATTTAGTAGACGAATACAATTTAAGGTTTTATATTTTTAACACAAAATATGTTATAAGAGGCTCTCCTGGAACGTTAAAAATAAAACAATATACGATATGATATATATATGTCTGAGACATGTAACGCTTATTATTTGTTAATAAAATATAAAATAAAATGAAAGAAAAAGAAAATAAATTTAAAAACGAAGACTCACCGTGCACATAAAAAATAGAATAAGTAATGAAGTGCCCGGTTGGGGCGGCATCTGTCGTATCGTTTCTTATTTCTATGTAGTTTCTCTGTTTGAAATTTGAAATTTTACTTATTCGAATTTTCTGGGCGATAAGTAAGCAATACAAAACGTATTTGTTTTCTTGGACGGAATAATCTATTTGTTGAATTCTTGAGTATTGCTGTTGGTAGAAAATTATCAATGTGAAGGAGGATTATTTGGTCTATTGGGAACACCTTTATTTGGAAGTGGAATTTACTCACTATTATTATACATTATTAATAAAAATCAAAAACTGACACAAAAATCAAAAATTTTATCATAACTTATTGGGCCATTCCAAAAATAATGCCGATTTTTCAATTACATCATTTAAAAATTAGAGGAAGATGAAATAAACTACCTGCATCAGGTAAAATTACTACCTGCTATAAAAGCACCGGCTGTAAAATTAATACTAGCTATAAATGCACCTGCTGTAAAATTACTACCTGCTATAAAAGCACCGGCTGTAAAATTAATACTAGCTATAAATGCACCTGCTGTAAAATTACTACCTGCTATAAAAGCACCGGCTGTAAAATTAATACTAGCTATAAATGCACCTGCTGTAAAATTACTACCTGCTATAAAAGCACCGGCTGTAAAATTAGTACCTGCTATAAAACCACCTGCTGTCAAATTACTACCTATTATAAAAGCACCTGCTGTAAAATTACTATCTGCTATAAAAGCACCTGCTGTAAAATTAATACCTGCTATAAAAGCACCTGCTGTAAAATTACTACCTGCTATAAAAGCACTAGCGGTAAAATTACTACCTGCTATAAAAGCACCTGCTGTAAAATGAATGCCTGCTAATGCTGCTTTTAGAGCAGATAGTAATTTATTCTTAGCGCAATTTTGAAGAGTGCTGTTCAATTTTAACACTTAATAACTTGACAATAATATAAGACATAAAATAAGAGAGAGAAAGAAGTAGAATAAAAGAAAAAAGTGAATGCCTGGGCAGAAAAAAAATCTTGTGATGACGAAATAAGATAGCGGAAGGAGTAGAAGCAAAGAGAAAATTTAATGCATGAGCAGGAAATCGATAGACGATGAAAATAAAATAATGGTATAAATAAAAGAAAAGAGAAAATTTGGTGCTTGGGCAGGAAAAAGAGATGATGAAAATAAGGGAATGGAAGAAATAGAAGAAAAGAGAAAATTTAATGCCTGGGCGGGAAAAAGATCGAAAGACGATGAAAATAAGTTAGAGGAAGAAATAGAAAAAAAGATGAATTTCGGTGCCTGAGCAGGTAAACGTGAACAATTAGAAAAACTATCTGAACATGAAGAAGAAAATTGGCTATTCGGAAATACAAAAGGTCATAAAACATATTTTAACGTTAGGGGCAGAACATGAGTCCAAAAAAAGAACGAAAGGATTTGGTAAATTGATTTATGATTCATTGTCTCAATATTTCAACAATATCCATTAATTAATTACATTAATAATATTCCGCATTAGAATGTTATACATTTTTTTTTCTAATTTATTTAAATTATGTTGAAAATTTTGATACTTTCATATTTATTATTAGCCTTTAAAAAATTTTCATACACTTTTTGGGAAACTGGATGGTTCTCTAAAATCGTACTGGAACGAGACTTTTAGATCCAAGTATTGTATCATATATTAATATGAAATAAATATACTCACTAAGATGTATCATATAAATAATTGTTAGTAAATTAAATATGCATAAATGAAATGAAAAATTTGTCTAACATGAGTTCAATAAAGACAATAACGCAATGGAAAGTGTAAGGAATATTAATGCAGTATATGGGGATTGGACAATAAGCATAAGCCAGTGTCAACGGTGGTTCTATAAATTCCTAGCCGGAAACTACAGCCTAGAAGACGAGTCTCGTCCTGCCAGATCTGTAAAGCTCGACGAGGACGTTCTGCGAACCCTGGTGGAACAAAATCTCATGGTAACTGTTGAGAAACAAACAGAGAAGCTTGGATTTGGTCATTCAACCATTCATCGACACTTGCGTACCATCGGAAAAGTCAGCAAATTGGGTCAATAGGTCCCTCACAAACATTCAAAGTCTAATTGCGCGCAGAGAGTGAATGTGTGCTCTTCGTTGCTCTCACGTCTCAGAAATGTACCTTTTTTGGAAATGGTGACCTACCCATTATATTCGCCGGAAATCGCCCCATCTGATTATCATTTATATCGCAGTTTTTAAATCATTTGGACGGAAAAAATATAAATTCTGTAGACAAGATAATTTTAGAAGAGGACCTTATAAGTCTACCAGAAAGATAGAAGAATATTGTAAAAAATGAAGGAGAGTATATTTTAGTTTAAAAAAGAACTTTGTTTACCTTAATTGTGAAAAATAAAATAAGTATAAAAAACCGCATTATTTATGGAATGTCTTGATATTTACGTTAATTAAAAAGGGTGTGCCGTATTATTTTTAATTAAGAAAGTTAATAGCACTCAGCCTTTAAGATATAAGATCTCACCGGATGAATAAGCAAAATCCTCTTAGAGATTAACAAATTATATGTTAACCAAATAAAAAGAGGAAAAATATGCATCACGAATGGACAGATTTGTAATCGATATGTTATGTTATCCAAGATGGAAACCATCCCAATAACTTACTTGTGTGTGTAATACAAACATTAAGATAGAGTTGTATTATTACAGCATGACCCATTATTGATGACAGGAAATCAATCTAGAATGAATATGTATGAAAGAATATATATATAGGGTGAGATTAAACTGTAATTGCTCGTAAACCATCAGGATGAGGTAAGTGGGAAGGATATTATTCGATGCCCGTAATTTGGGGATTTGCCAGTCGCAATGAGTCACTGGTCGGGAGCGCACTGCGCGTTCGCGGTTGAGCAATATTTAAAGTGCGGTGATTCATTTATTTGTATGCGTCGCTCTTTTTGTACTCACTTTAATATTCGACGAATAAGTGATGGGCCGAGCACGCAATTTATCCGGTGTTGGGTTCAAAAGTTCAAAGAAGAAGGGACATAGGTTAAACAAACTCAGGTTATTTTGACAAAAAAACTATAGCTTCACCAATACAAACTGCAAATAGTGCAATTTCTCAACGAAAGTGAATATTCTTTAAGTAAAACCTTAACGATAATGATTCTAGAACGTTTTGTAACAGCACGAACCCTTGGAAACATTTTTTTTACTAATGAAGCACATTTTCATATCGATGGCTATGTTAATTAACAGAACATGACATACTGGTGCCTCGACAATCCAAGAAACTCCATAAAAAAGTTTGCATTGTCCAAAAACGACAGTGCGGTGTGCAATTTCTGCTCGAAGGATAATTGGCCCTTATTTTTTAACCAGTGGGAGACAGTCACTGTTGACGTGTATTGCTTAATGATCGACGAGTTTTTGGTAACGCAACTGCAGTTGTTTCCCGAGTTCAACAACAGAACACAATTTCAGCAAGACGAGGCCACTCCATATACAGCTTGAGTTTTAATGAAGAAGCTGGGGGGAATTTTTCCCAATGAATTAATCAGCAAGTACGGAGACATACCCTGGGCACACCGTGCAATATTTTTTTTGTGGGGATACCGTAAGTCGAGAGTTTACAGCAACAATGGTCGAACAATTCAGGCCCTACAAGAAAATATCCGTCGTGAAGTTGCTGCCATTGAACCAAAGCTTTGCTCTCGCGTGTTTGCAAATTAAAGAGTCCGATTGCAAGAGTGTCTTGAGAGAAATGGACGGCATTTAGACGATATTATTTATAAAACGTAAATCCGCATCGTTAAATTTCATTTTATATAAATAAAATATGAGAATAACATTGTAGTTTTTATTTTATTTAATATTATACTTAAGAAATTTCATCTGGGCACCCTATATATAAACAAAAACAACCTTTCACGTGATGGCATGCGTCATGGAAAGCTGTCAATATAATATAGTCGTATTATGTATGTTTTTCTATTATATTTTTTTCTATACCATACGAACTGACGTAAATACAACAGTGTTTATAAAATATAATGAAACTCATAAACAACTTATGAATTGAGAATGCATCGTATACCAATGATCAAAAATATGTTTACTATTTTAAATAAATGTATTTTGGAACATTGTTTGGTAGTGTGATCAACGACTACAATGTTGATGAGTGTTCGAAAATGAAATTTAAAAATATTAAATAAACCGAATTGACAAAACCCGCATATTTTCTAAAGACCAATAAAAATATGCACACGTGGAATATAATCAGAAGCGTGCACTGCTTGCATGTAAAAAATCTGTTTATTACTAGAGATTGAATTCAGAATGAAATAACAAAATAGTAATGAATAGTATTATTATAATACAATAGATATATATATAAGATAGATAGATTATTTTCGCTCAGGATATGTGTAGTATCTAGTCTACGCCGATAAACCAGAGACGATAGATGACTTGGTAACCAATATTCGTCGCGTTATTGCTAATATACGCCCCCAGCAGCTCCAAAACGTGGTCTAAAATTGGTCTTCCAGGTTGCACTTTATTCGAGCCAGTCGAAGCGCCTATATGCATGAAATCATATTTAAATACTAATGCCATAAAATTATATTTCCAATAAAGCCAATTACCACGTGGCCATTACATCGATTTTTTTGTGTTTTATTTCATTTTAAACCCCTATACATGTATTTTAAACCTCTATAATAAAAACATACTTTATTTGCTGGTCTACCGAGATGAAGTTTAAACCCTCATGGTTATGAGAGTACCATATCGCTAAACCAAGTAAAATCGCCTTTATATTTAGTCAATCGTAACCCCTACACCCACACATCCAGTATTTTTCTCATTTGTAGAATCTTCAACCCACTTGAAGCAGTTAAAATCTTTAAGTAAGCTACAAAAATATTATTACCACTTTTTGTGGGTCATGTAATTTATGGTGATGGGAATGGACGCCTGGAATCAAATGAAATTGATACTCAATTGGACGTTCGCATTTTATTATGATTGTATTTTAATTTGTTCTATTAGGAAGATTCGAGAATGATAATAAATATTTGTATTTTTTAAATATTTAATTCAAATTACTTTGGAAGTTTTCTTATTTTTGTTTTAAGTTCGTGACGTATAGCTGTATGCACATATATATTGCGTATGGGTTTAAGGGCATAAGGGTGACATGTTGTATGAAGTTGTGTTATTTAATGTCACCAATAACAGGGATTAGATTGAGGTCGCTGATGTGAGAATAATGTTGACAATATTGAATGGGTTATGTAGGAGTTTGAGTATATTTAACATCAAAAGAATTTTATAAGTGATGTTTAAAATATTGAAATATGTTTACTGTGAGAGTCGCGGATGCCCCAATACTCATCCACCATACTCGTATCGTATCGATATTGTGTGTATGTATTGTGCAGAGCAGGTTATAAAAATAAATAACTACTTACGGTGGATACTTGGTATTGCACATAAATAAACGAAAATTATGTTTTATAAAATTATTTCTTGTTAATTAATTCGTGTGGCGTACCGCGAGATTGGGAATATAATAAATGCTTGCCCACTCGCCGGTACGTCACCTAATCGTTCCCTTTTTGTTGTTTTATGAATAAATTGGGTGCCGTGGACAATGTAGTTTTAAGTAAAAATTGATATGCTTCTATTGGTAAGTCAATCCTATGCACAAACTACAATAGATGTTTGTTGAATGGAAATCGTTAACTTCCAATATGAATACACAAACATCGCTGTTTAACATTCCAACATAATTACAATACAATACCTATACAAATATTTTACTTTAGTTTTACAACACACTAACTACATTTTTTAAATTTTCTATAAATTTTTTAACAATATTTGTCAAATCTTTTCTTTCTAATTTTAATTATATAACACCATAAGAAAACAAAAAAAAAATGTCTACTTTAACACAGACGGTAGTCTAGCGAGGACAATGCTATATGCATGCGAGGTGGATACCTACTGCATCCCACACATTAGTAAGTGTATAAAAAATCGCACACCTAGATCAGAACTAAGACATCTCAAAAAAATAACAAAATTTTTGAGTTATTATTGTATTCGGATACTGTCATATACGCAACTAATTTAGCCCCAGTTCTCGAATAGTATTATTTAGTTTAATAACTTTAGTAACAAAAGATGAAGAAAAATGTTTTTACTTTTTTGTCGACTGAAAAATGACTTCATGAGTTATTTAAGTTTTGATCTTGGTGTGCGATATGTATGTTCACTTCTGATTTACAAAAAAATGTATATCAATAAAGGTTTAAATAAATAAATGAGTTAACACGCACATCACTAGTTTCAAGAGAAAAATATACATGCATTCTTAAAGATCTTTTCTACGACGCTAAAGATTGATGAAAATCATTTTAATTGATTGAAATATCCGATAAGGAACATGACCTTGGTTCATGCCTAGTACACCCCATTGTATGGGTGTATTGTGAAAATCATAGTATTTATATGTATTTTTAACGCGTATTTGTAAAATAATAAAAAATTTCAACAGAAGTGCAATACGCAAAGAAAAAAATGACATAATGTTATCATGTCCTTTCACAATCAAAATTAAAAATAAATACAAAATGTGAAGTAAAGCAATCTATCCGTCACCATTTAGTTGAGACACAAAAAATTGTAATAATGCAGTCCTATAAAGAGTTGAATTTACAGCAAAAATGTCGACTACCTCCGCATATTCATTCTCCAAAGAATGCATTCTGTGGACTGCATGAGTTCTAACATTATCACTGTAATTGAACAATTAATTGTGTCTTGATCACTTCAATGGTGCGCGAAAGTCAAGCAGATTAACAATCTGGGGGCAGTCTATCGCACCATTGATGACGCTGTATAGAAATATAAGGTCGATTATAGAACGTCCCTATGATATGAAATCACAACACCTACTTACTTACGAACGCATAGTAGGTTTCGTGTAAAGGTTGACAACCTGCCTATGCTATTACGATTGCTCGGTAATTATTACCAAAATGAATATAATTCTGAAAATCTACTTCATTACAAAATATGTATAAGCACCTGTAACACATCTGTCAATCTGTATTTGTGGATTACAATTATTATAACAGATGACAGTGATAAATGTGGGTGCTGAAAACATGAATACAATTATATTTCACCAGAGAACCTGCGTGAATTGCATTGTTATTATTACAAGGTTAAGGTTAGGTACAATTAATTAACCTCCAATCCTGTTTTGTAACCGATCACTAAATTTATAAGCTGGTACACGGTGAATATTATATTCTATATAATTAATATTATAACTAAGAAATAAAATACAATTTTTAAAATTGTTTTATATATATCAATCACTTGGCTTATTACAATTATGTATAAAATATGATTTTAGCCAAGTGACCGCCTCCAGCAGCGGCACAAATAAATAGTTTTTAACCATATTTTTCATAACATTCTCACACACTTCGTGTGTTATTTCAGCAATTTCATTCCGAATATTATCCTGTAGCATCGAACTTGTTGACGGATTATTGGCGTAGATCTTTCCTTTCAGTACCTCAACAGAAAATAGTCGGAAGCCATCAAATCAGGTGATCGAGGAGGCCAATCGATATCATCATTTTTTGACATTATGCGACTGGGAAAAATTTCAAGCGTACCTCGGGCTGTGTACGAGATGGTACCGTACTGTTGAAACCACGTGTGTCGCAGACCCAATTGAACCACTTCAGCCACTAATAAATTACAGCATTGCCATTATTATTTAAATAAAATGTTTTAATGAATTTAAAACGCTATTGAGATATTTGATACTTCATAAAAAAATGTAATTAACTTCTCTCTATGACTACCAAATTCAAACTGACAAATATTTGCTGAACCAAAAGGGCGGTTAAACAAAATCGTCCTGGAACATTATATTCATCCTGTATTTATTGGGTCGGTATTTTAAATATGTATAGTAAATACTATCTAATAAAACATCAGCTCATAATAATAACCTCACTTAACCTTACAAAACATAATCTAACCTTGCCTAATCAATAAAATGCAACGACAAAAAAAAAACATTTTATTATTTATAATAAACAAATTATTATTTTCTTAAATTTTATTTTGGTACTGAAAGTTAATTATTTATACTGATCAAAATTTCATCATATTATCGTTATTTATATTAAAATAAACGCAATACATCAGAAAATAATATTATTGAAAATATGTATCCGACACAGACTACCAAATATATAGACATGAACTACCGCAAATTCCTTGATTTAATATTTTGATTTTAGTGTCACCCGCTTTGGTACCACTTACGCAATTAAATAGCTCCGCAACTTTATTACATATATGACTCGATGGAATTAAAATTTAAACGTTGATAATATAATATGCATTAATGTAAAAAATATGTTTTGTTTACACAAAGATTTAATTTTCTAAGAGTATATATTTTTACTGTTTCATAAATGTGTCATAAACTATCGAGTTTATGTTTCCACAAAGAATGTGTGTAGAATATCCCTCGTTCCACAACTATTATTTCAAATCCCTCCTCTCTAATATATAGACTTTATTTCATGTCTATTAATTTACTGGTCTGCGGTATCCGAAAATATTTTATATAGATTTTGGAGCTCTTTTCCGCACTTTTAGTCTAATCTATTACATAAATATGTGGATTTTTTTTTTAATACAATGTGGTTTAATTCAATTATTAGACCTTTAATTCAGTTCATGGACCCCAAAACGGGTAGAAAGGAACATGCTCGTTGGTTTAGAGATGTGGTATTAGCGTTGCGTGCTGCGTATACCAAAAAGTAGATCTCCATTAAGAAGGACAGACCATGTCCGAAGCACGACCTGAGTTTTGCACTAAACAATTCAGAAGCACATAGATCAAAAGAGAGATGGCTCGATTATAAATAAATATTTTATAAAATCCATACTTCCAATTTCTGAGTATTCTTTTGTTCAAATTCGAATAAGCAAAAGTCAAAAGTTTCACCCGGTTCCCAAGAAAATTTGCGAGTTTAACACCCGAGGCCCGCGGCAAAGCTAGTTTTGTGAACTGTAATTCTCGTATCGTTGCGCGTCATTAAATAGAATCTATTCAATATTAAAAGTAAAGTAAAAAGACATTGAGGTAGAAGCTAAATGTGATCGACTACACGAAAAGTTGTTTATATTGTCAAAAGGTTTCTCAGCAAGGTCTCGGATCCTTTTAAAAATGTATGCGAGGCTCCGTCCACCGGGACAGCCGACTCCTTTCCAGGGTAGCGAGACACCTTAAATGCTTTATGAATACTACGAACAATTCGGATTTAGTAATCCATAATAGGGTTGCCTAAACTCCCTAATGATTCTTCTAAAATCCAGCAAAATCGGTGTTGTCATAATTATAAAAATTAAATTAGGAAAAATGATTTCAAATCTTTTACGATAACATTTATATGTAAATACGTTATGAAGATTTCTAGATTACCTGCCTCCTAGCAAGCTGAAGTTCCCCGGGAATATTCTTCACGCTGAGGACGAGATGATGAGCCATCAGAACGTAGAACACTCCGATTATTGCCAGGGGAATGGCGTAGTAGACAAGGAATCTGCCCAGGACGATGGCGCGAGCGTACTCGATGCCCCACTGCTCCGGAAAAGGGTAGCACGCCTCAAACTGAAAAAAAGAGTTTAAGATATTTTTACTCATATTTTTTAACTTGGGCATTAGTATTTCTTTACCACAATAAAAATACAACATACATTAATGAAATCACATTTTATTTGTGGAGTTATAATTTTTCAGAACCTATTTCTTTCATAATTATAAAAATTAGATGAATCATTTAGAAGGACATATTGAACAAAATATATCTAGTCACTGCCGGGACTCAAATTCGGAACACTCAATCGCTGGTAGGTAGGTTTAATTAATTTAATTAAAGTGACACTATACGGTAGTTAACTTTAAACTGTAGGGACACTGTATACAGTTAATTAATATTATCACTTTAATCAAATTATGTCCTGCAAAATCGTAACTTCACAAATAAAATATGATTTCATGAAAATCAATATAATTAGTTACCCACGATAAATGTTTTCTATAATAAAATGAACTGAAGGTCCTGGCATCATCTAGCAGGTTCTCCTATTTTACAGGCTTTTGAAAAACATTGTAATTAAATGGATGCTTCCAATGGAAATAAATAAAAATCTTACTAATAAGGTAGATGCAATCTGTCGACTTTATAAAATATCACTTTAATTTAATTAATGAAAACTGCCTACAGGTAATAAAAAAATTCAGATTCGTACCCTGGTAGAGACAATATTTGTTTAATTAATTAAGTGATTTATTTAATTTGTTTTAACCACAAAAAATTATATAAAATCAAAAGCCTTACAACAATGAATACAGAACAAGAGAAATATGTATTTGAAAATATTAAAATAACAGTTTTATCGTTTGTATTTAATATTACCCATCAAAATATCACTTGGATATCGGCAATATAAAAAGCATTTGGGAGACGTTGGAAATATGTTATTTTAGTGTTGTATAAAAAATCTAATGGTTACATATACATATATAACATAAGAATATATTTTTATAATATTTCTTATTTTGGCACGTCGATAGCAAAAAACACATCAAGCGTTTACATATTATATTAGTCTGATAACTATCGGTTAACACTTATTAAATAAAAAATGTATTTACTCCTTGAATTGAGAGATAATTTGTTTTATTGATTTATCTTGCGAGGGATCAAAACGGAACTAACGTGGAATATATTACGATCATTTTTGAAATCCCTTAAATAATATATTAAATTGCGCCTATGTATATACTCGTATATTAGTTGGTAGCCCAATATACATTTATGACTATAAACAAGATTATCAGCACAAACAACCTTGCTTAACGAAGGCACAGTCAAATTATCACTATCTTGTGCCAAACATAAACAAATCGCTCGAAATCATAGAGATTTCACCTATTTTTGGTACCATTTTATCTAAGGCCTTTAGTGCTAAAGCAGTTTAGAAAGGAAACTGACATTACATTGGAGTGAGGTGTCAGTTTTCTTTGAATTAGGTTGATATTTTTATTCTGAAGATATATTTTTTAAATAGAAAGACATATTTATTTTTATCGTTACAGTGATTTTCAAAAATTTCGTAATCAGAATTTGATTCTGGATTATACAACTTCATATTACAAAGTAAAATTTGTATATGATGTATTTTTTACAAGCTATGCACGAATAAGTAATGTAATAATATAAACACTTATGTTTAGCATATTTAACGATGTGTAACGCTGAAAAATCTTTTACAGAAACAAAATATTTTTGTAATAACGTAATAACATTCGGGCAACTACCTTTCCAAATTTATTTAGGTTTATTAAAATCGTTTTAACATATAAAGTGGAAAATTCAGCCTTTTACCAACGGTCGTGCTGTGTTAATTCTAATTTTAAAACCACAACAGTTGTGCTGTGCATTTGAAAGTACATTTTAAATTTTTAATCTTCTTCTGCCAATCTGCGCCTAGTGTTGGATATAGGCATCCCCTTTTATGTTTTCACAGATCTCAATTATTTGTCTAATTTGACAAGTAACAGGCTAGAATATATATAGAATGTAACAGCTTAGTCCAACATATTTTATGGGTGAATACCTGACTACAATGAGTCGAAAATGTTGAAACTATATGTGCAAATTCTGCACCGTCACGAAAAATATTATAGTTTGAAATTCGCACTTCGAAATAAATATATTATTTACAAAATGTATCTGTTATTAATCTATATCTTTGCATCAAGTCCTAAATTATGTAACAAAAATGGTTTTTCCTCTCAAAATTTGATGTCATTTAATTTTGTGTATTCAATATATAATATAGAATCAATAAAAAAATTAAATTAATCGAAATAATCGCACAATTACATTTTTTTTAAATGCTTATATTTATAACATGGTTGAGATTAGGCACATACTTCTTGAATATTTTCGACTCTTAATTTAGTCAGGTATCCTTAAAATATTGTGGACTAAGTCTGTTATATCCTGTATATGTAAATAATGATCAAAATTAAAGTATTTTTATTTGTAGAATTTAAAATAATCGTATGGCAATAAATTTATTGGCAGTTACTATTTACTATTTAATCGAAATTAGGAAACCCTCTGACATATTGGATATGCGCAAACATAAACGGACTATTGTAGACTCCGTCACTATCAGGTAAAAACCCAGAAATATTGCTTGCACCTGTACATTAAATGTAAATAGATTCAAAGAATCAGAAGTGAAAGGAAAAATCTATCAAGTCACGCGCTGGATATAAATAATCAATAGACAATAACAGCAGCTGCCAATAATGTATTAGAAGTGTATATATCTAGACATAGAGAACAGTATTTGGTGCAGAAGTAACCACAGATAAAAATGATGCCTGCCATAAAATGTTGCAAGGAAGTCGTACCGGACACTGCCGACGAATACAAAGCAAGATAAAGGAAAGGAAAAATCACTCACAAAAGAGAAAAAGAATATTTGTACTCGTACAAAAAGAAATTGTTGAGACTGAAATTTTACAACGAGTAAAATAGTAGACTATTCTATAAAAAGGTGATCAGTAGCGCTGGTAATTTAAATTACTCTCAACAATTCATGTCAACACAATACTAGATATAGACTACTTGATTACAAACTATGCATACATAGCTCCTAAACTATTAAATTATCTAAAATAATAATATCCAAAAATAAGGGCATTTTCACAATCTAAATTTTTAGCAACAATCACCAATTGAATACTGAAAATTTACACTTTATCAAAACATAAAATATTTTAAATTTAAAAATAAAATCACATATAGGTTCGAAAATTGTCGCTAAAAATATTGTCGCTGTAGTATAGTTGGATAATGCATCTTCCCCGATTAGGAAAGAGATCCAGGTTCGAATCCCGGTAGGGGAACAATAATATTTTTCGATAAAATTGATTTTATATGTATATCTTTCTAATTAATATATTTAATTCATATTTAAAATATCACAGACCTATATTCCGAATAATTACAACTTCACAATAAGAATGTGTTCTCCTAAAAATAAAATCAATTATTGATAATAACAGAAACTACTCCCTTATACACGATACACAAAATTAGCCATCGGTAATGGACTCACTCTAGAATTACTGTTATATTTTATTTTTACTACCTACCACCAATTCTACGTTTTTTTTTCTTTATGTATAAGGTGTTTTTATGAATTTGAATGACGAATTACAATGAAATAAAGCAAATATAATAAGGCTGCTCTGATACAGGCGTCGCCTAGTCGAGTAACGTCATCCGATAAACTGATTATTGATGTACCTAGATATAAGATTATATATTTTTAATATAACATTTTTTCATATAACATATTGTAAGAAGGATTAAATAAATAAATAAATAATAAGGATAAGCATAAAACAATCCTGAAGGAAATCACACTAAGCCGGTAGGTGAGGCACTTCGATATCCTGCATAGTCATAACATAGCTACACACAGTGGAGAAACACGCAGAGGATGTGAAGAAATTCGTGAATCCGTCGAAGTTTGAAATATAGAGGAATAACGCTACTAAATATTACATATAAATGAATACATTAACTAGCGAGAAACAATGCGTAAGTCTGCATGTTTATTTATGATATATTATATTATTTTTAAATTGTGTATATATAATTATATATTTTTATTTGTTTTGGGAGTGCTGTAAAAATTACATATTTTAACGTTTTTATGATACTTATTAGAGCTTAAAAACGAGTACTGTTCTGTGATACTGCCTACAAAAGGTAAAAATACTGTATAATATGCGTATGAATAATGTAGGCTATCCTCGAAAACTATTCTCAAGTTAATAAAAATGTATATTTTTTAAAATCTCGAACCGAAACATAATAAATCAATTTTTTTTTAACAATAAAATTGTTTATGTGCAATATTCGAAAAAATTCACATAATATTATGGAAAAATAAGATAAATGCGTTAAGTATCGGTTTGGATTGGGCTCTAATTCATCTCAAAAACACTTTACAGAATTGTAAAGATTACTCCGCGGCCAGAGGGTAATTATTTTTAATTTACCTGAGTGCGTAATCGCAATATTAAAAATATGATATCTCAAAATCTTCCAAGGACTTAATGTATTTTTATTATTTTAATATTGCCGTAAACCGTTATTTTAATATTGTGAAAAATTGTATGGTATCAAAATCTTACGATACTTTTGTTTAGATTTTTTAAAATTATTTTTTTTTAGTTAATAGTTAAAAAATAGTAATGTATAACACATTGACAGTGATAAATAAAGTTTATTTTATTTTGAAAACTGAAGATTTCCTCAAAAGTGATCAGTTTAATATTATATTATAACATAGGATCCAATTCATAAATTTATATTAAAATTATATAAATGTATTACATTTGTAAGTTGGCATTAAGCTAATATTTATTTTTATATATTGGCCATATTATCTGTCAATTACTGTCAAAAATATTGTGAAAAGTTAGCAGGTGTTGAGCACTGGTTCTATAGATTATAATACATTTTGCTAAGTAAAAAGTAAGCATTTTTATTTAATCTCAACAATTTCAAAATAATATTAGAAGTACTTTTAGTATATTTACTGATAATAAATAAAGTGTTATCAGATCTTATTTAGTGAACTCTAAAACGACAAAGCTGTGTTCTCTATTAAAAATTCACAAAACGATTTTTTTTTTACTTACAGTTATTACAATATTTACATATGAATTGCAGACGTACTTTTTTAAATTTTGACCTTATTAAGAGCATTACAATCACAATATTTAATTTAAAACTTTAAATTTTCGGTTTGTTAAAGAATAAATTTATTGGTTATTAAAACAATTTTATTAAGGAGAATACATTCTTATTGTGAAGTTATAATTATACAGAACATATGTCTGTGATAACAACAATATTTTTCAATAAAATTGATTTTATTTGTATATCGTTCTAATTAATACATTTAAATCTTTTTTTTTTATAGGCGCCCTCTATCCAATGATACAAATGTTGTATTATGTAAATAAATTAGATTATCTAGAATCCTTTTAAAATACATATTAAATGAAGAAATTTAAACATTATATTATAACAGTATATTTTTGTTAAACATTAACAGTCTTAACTTTTTATATATTTTTATAATGCTGTTCCATTCCAAATTGGAATTATGTTATCAGATAAGAATATTATTGTTAAGAGTTATAAAATTCTCTTTAAAACACTTTCTCTTACAAATTCTTATTTACATTTATTGTAACCGCCCTTTACTTGCAAATTGTTTTTGAAAATTATTAGCATCATATTTTCTTTTAAATTACCTTCGATTATTACCAGCACGATTTCATAAGCGAATAATATGGTACTATACCCGGTTGAAAGGTCAGTAGTGCAATTTGCAGAGATGATATTATGAGTCCCTCGTGATGTTCCATGTTAGATTTTACGGGATCATGTCCATATCAATGAGATCTTCTATTTTAACGATTCATACTTGCTTTATTATCGAATTTATATCCTTTCAAAATCCTATGCATACGTCTAATCATCTATCATTACACTCCACGTCACTCGTTCCATAAAAATGTGTTTCCTTCGTGTTCTTTTTTATAATTGAAAGTCTTTATGGGTGAAGGTGATGTGTTACAACGACAATAATAATTAAGTCTTTGAAATACTTGACAAGTTTTCGATTAAATAAATAACAGTTATGAGTAATGCCATCAATAAATATTAAAAAAGAGTTGCGCAATAAATTCAATATTTTTTTCCTCTCGTCTCGTCCCAGGAGACCGCCAGGTAAAACCTAGTTTCAATAATAATATTAAGGGAACAAAATTAATATGACAATACATTTTATGTACGCATCTCTATGTTTTTAAAAAACGTTCCCAGTGTGCGCAAGATTCGATTCGCAGCCTCTATATCGATATTTTGAATCAAAGTACAAATCCTTGAACATAATATTTAAAGCAGCATAGCTTATTGTGATGTATCTGGATGTAGTGAATGCGTGACGCGCGCATGTTGGCAAGACGACAATGATGCGGGTGAAAATAATAAAAGATCGCCGCGGCACTCGGGCGCGCTCTCTCGCATCTGAGCCGTTACTCGAAATGTATCTCTTGTAAATACCTTAGAACTGTATAGCTTGTAGAATAAATACTACCGTGCTACTCAATCCCGCATACAATAAGGACCGCAAGCAAATAACACTGAAAGATATCCCACATAGAAGATATCACAAATTGACGCAGCCGGTATTCAGCCAGTGCAAAGGATATCACACTTATGATTAGACATTTTATATTACATAGTATTTAACTACCAGCGGTTAAATTTAGAGTTATTCTAGTTAATACTTAAATAATAACAGTTTTAGAGCTTTATTATTTATTTTTAATAATACATAATAAAGTCTGCGTGATATTCTTGATGAAATGTCTCCAATGTTAGATGTAACAAGTATTTATTTATTTTATATTATGTTTATAATTATTAAAATTTTTTAGAATTATATGTATACCTACATATTTTTTCTTACTTAACAGTAATAGAGATCCGTTTACGTAATACGTGTCACATCAATATTATTACTATTTTCAAACTAAGCATAAAGCTTGCGCTATTAAAATAGGACTAACTTGATGGCTTTCTGGAACGACGCTCAAACCCCGACCACCAGATCACTAGGCGAGTATCGCAATCACTAGACCACAAGCACGTCATAATATGATGGTAATAATACATGTATAATATATGAAATACTGTGTAGGTAGGTGCAAATATAATATATATTTAGGATTCACAAGGCTAGAACTTAGAAAAGAATTGCAATCGCGGAGTCACACATGCTGACTGCAGCATGTGTGACTGTAGTACTGACTAAAACGTAATGCAGAGTTAAAAAGCTAAATTATATTATAAATGGTTAATTATTTTAGCAATATTTGTAATCGTAACGTGACCTTGAAACAATAAGAAATCGTCTGACATTTTAATCAATACTGTTTTATTGTACCACAATTCTGACAATAATTTTCAAGAAAATAAGTTTAGTTTTAGTAGCATTTATACATTTTAATAAGAACTATTGATTAGAAAAGAAATATAACAAAAAGTGTAACGTTCTTTGTAATGTAATATTTTTTTTATTGTAGATTTTCGGTAACGTTTTGTGTCATTATAATATATTATAATATAACGGATGACCCAAACCCAACCGTTTATTATTTTTATTTTTACCATAATTGTAAGCATTATCGTGTACTTAGATAATACAAAGTACGCGAGATATTTATTCAAAATATAAAATTATTTATCTCACGTTAAACTTGATAAACTGAGATAAAATATGGTTAAATGTATGTATTTTATACATTATTTCCATCGCATGAGTAATTTTTTTAAATAAAATTTAAACCTGCGTAATAATAAACTAAATAAATTACAAACCAAAACAAAAAAATACAGGTAGGTTATTTTTTTATATATGTATTATAAAATGAATGAAACATTTTTTCCAATATTTAATAATTATTATAATGTAAAAGTTGTTTAAAATATGGATCACATTATAGGTTTCTTGTAAGTTAATTTAATCATTTATTAATAAATATTATTATTTTAGAATTGTTAATAACAGTAATAAGTACTGCATAATATTTATTCTGTCCTTCAGCACAATTCGTAATTGAAATAATTTAATTATGTATATTATCAAAAATAAATATTTCAAGTTAAAACCTGCAACGCTTCCTGACTGTTCCAATGAATGACAAGTGACGCTAGTGCAATACAAGGAATAAGGTATGGTTAACAGAATTGAATTATCTATTAAACCTTTATATATTCTGTTAGATGTTTTATTCATTCATTCTAATGTTGCACTTGTATCGACAGCTCAATCTTTTGTGACTACTTCTGTACTTTTTCATCTTTTAGTTTCGATTTCTTTTTCATCTCTCTTTGTGTCGATATAATAGTCATTGCTCTCCTGAATAGCTGGATTTTATTTTTATATCCATTATGTCTTTCCATTTACTTTTCTTTTGTACTAATTATATCAATCTTTTCTGGCACAATGCGTTGTATTTTCTATAGATTAATATAAATATATAAGCCTAAAATATATGATTCAATGTAGGAGGTTATCGGTTTTACAGTCAACTACATTTTTTTTATAAAATACTCCTACACAGGCAAAATAAAATACCATTCAGATGACTCCGCCGCAAATATTTATAAATCTACTTAGAAACTAGATAAATGATCTAGACTAGCGATAGCAAACCTTTTCATACTTTCTTTTGTTAACAACATTCAACACACGTTTTCATTAGGGAAGTCGTTTCCGATGCATTGCATTGGTTGTATTTATCACTCAACAGTTTATGTCTCTATTGTAACCAATGATTACTTGTATCATAAAATTGTTAAAATATAATTTGACTGACAGAAAGGCAATCGAAAACTTTTCTATTAACTTTCTTTTATTATAATCTTTTAATTTAAATTTAGAAGCTTTTGATAAATAAATGCACGAGTTGTTTGGCTGTGTGAAATCGAAGCGGGAGAGCATAGTTCCTACTTCGAGTTTAAGTTCTTATAGGGGTTTCCTTCTACCTAATTCTAAAATAATATTTTCACATGTCAGATGTCAAATAAATTAAATTAAATAAATAAAAATAAAAATATATTTTTTCATATCAAAATTACGTATAACAATAACACTTTCATGTTTACAAAACTATTCTACGTGATACAATCAACCAATTCATCTTGGTTTAATACTCATTTATTGTTTTTTATTCACAAACCTTTTGATAAGATCAGTAATAATTGTTAATATTGAATGAAAACACACCTTTGTTGTGAAGTTACAATTCATAGTTGTTATTGTTAATTACACATAGTTGTTTGCGTAAATGCCTTCGATATCTAATTCACATGTTTTCAATTAACAATAAGGGTACATATGATATATGAATACTGCACTAACATTTTTATTGTACTAACTAGATTTCGACCTACTGAAGTACGCACTTCCGACGATCAGTTTATTTGGGCCTCTGAACTGGTCGAAGCACGGGATGTAATTGATACGCCTGTCGTTTACCGTATTTTGCATTCTCCAAAAAAAAGGCGGCAATACTCACATACAGTCACGCACAATACTATCAACCAGGAAACTCAGTGGTGTCAATCAGAGTAACAAGGCGCGTAAACAATAGTTCTGTGGTATTTTTGATACAAATTAAATATACAGAAAAAATTAAAAAGAAAAAAATTATTTAGGAGAACACATTCTTATTGTGAAGTTGTAATTATTTAGAACATAGGTCTGTGATATTTTAAATATGAATTAAATATATTAATTATAAAGATATACATATAAAATCAATTTTATCGAAAAACATTGTTATTGCGCCACCGGGATTCGAACCTGGATCTCTTTCCTAACCGGGGAAGGTGCTTTATCCAACTAAGCTACAGCGACAATATTTTTAGCGACAATTTTCGACCCTATATGTTACCTTTTTGATATTAATACATTTAATCGTTCCATCATTTGACAGAGCCATCTACCTTATTATTACAGAATCTCAAATACCTTTGAGTAAACTGATAGCAGACGCCAGAATTATCAATTCATTTTTATTAAATTTTGGACACATTGATACAACTTTATTATTTAGGAGAACACATTCTTATTGTGAAGTTGTAATTATTCAGAACATAGGTCTGTGATATTTTAAATATGAATTAAATATATGTATATCTTTATAATTAATATATTTAATTCATATTTAAAAAAATAATTGATTCGTATCGATAGATTTTCTGTATATCTTTCTTATTGATTAATATAATTTATATTAATAGTATTCTGTTCGGACGCTGAAAATGCAAGTTATAACAAGACCCCTGACTCAATATTAAAGTGCACTGCTATCACATCTACTACACCGAGAAATTTAAAATTCACTCCACCATAGTTCGCGTTTTGTATAGTAATTAATAAAATTCACCCAGTAGCAGGCAACTAGAACGCAATAACGAAAAAAGTTATATTATTCACATTTAATGAATAGCTTGTCGGTTTATGATCTAGTGGTCAGAGGTGCGCGCCTCGTTGCAGGAGCCCAGAAACTTTGTCCTATTTTCATGGTGCAAACATTTAGTTTATTTTGAAAATAATAAGAATATTAATGTGATATGTATTCTGTGTAGGCATCACTTTTAATATATATATATATATATATGTGTGTGTGTGTTTTAAAAAAAAACTTTTTATTTTTAAGAAGAACACATTATTATTGGGAAGTTGCAGTTTTTGAGAACATAATTCTGTGATATTTGTGTCTACTTCTGATAACTATGACTTTTATCGGTATAACTTTCTAATTGATGAATACATTCAATCTGTATTATTAAATATCACAGAATTATGTTCTGAAAAACTGTACCTTTTCAATAATATTGTATTCTCCTTAAAAATATTTAAGTTGTGTTAAATGTTTCTCAAATTTAATCAAATGGATTAATTAATTAATTCTGGCGTCTCCCATCGGGTTTTACTCAAAGCTATTTGAGATCCTCCGTATATATGAAGTAAATTGCTTTTAAAAAATGGAAAGTAAAACATATAGTTGCGAAAAATGTTATTAATTTACTATGTTGACATGGTGTAATGGTCAGCCCACTTCCCCGGATAGGAAGGATTGCAGGTTCGAATGCCGGTGGAAATTTTCTTTTTTTTCGATTAATTGATTTCATTTGTATACTTTTCTAATTGATACATTTAATTTGTATTTAAAAAATTCTACTCAACTTAAATACGTTTTACAATTACAATTCTTACATTGCCCGAGAACCATTAAGAATGATCCGCGTATCACTCTGTAACAAGTGTGACATAGGTTCACTATCTTTGGTCGAGACTTTCAATCCAGAGAGTAGACAAAAATTAGATCTTTGTAAAAGTAGGTACGATCTTGTCATGCCCATTATTACGTGGTTGATATACCGTACAATGAGGACGTATCGCTTTTCTCTACTATCACTTATTCGACGCTCGAATTCCTGTTTTGTGTTTTCTCCTTTTCTTTACGACTTTAAGGGATCAGTCATTCCCTTTGTTGTCATCCTTTCACACAGAGTCCACCCCGTAAATAACATATTATAAATCCACCCTATATTCAAAACCCTTAAAAGGGTCTCACGTTTATAATTTTTTAAATGGTGTCAGCTCGATAAAACGTACGTGTTTCTCACTACCAAAAAATATTTGAAATTTTTCAATAATAATACTACTGATAGAATGTCCAGGCATATTATCTAATATAAGATAATATACGTAACGCAAAAATAATTATATTACCTCTAGTCTAGAGTTATTCTACGATATATTGTCATTTTGTAGGGCTACACTATGTCTTGAGAGCTGCGCAACTGGTGATTGCGTGGATAAAATAAATCTTCGACAAAATTATTAATTCATAATTTTTAATGATAATTTAATAAATATTATTAATAATTGTTTGTAAATTGAAATATTATTATTCTGCTATTTAAAATAATAGTGCTAACCACAGACCACCAAATATATAGACATGAACTAACGCAAATTTCTTATCCCAAAATTTTCATTTTGGTATCACCCACATGATCACTTTGGTACCACTTACGTAATCAAATAGTTCCGCGGCTTTTTTTTTAAATGTGACTCGATTGAAACGAAAATTTAAATGCGTAAAATATAATATGCATTACTTTAAAAAATACGACTTGTTTACACAAATATATAATTTTCGAAGAATTAAAACTTTTACTATTGCATAAATGTGTCATAATTTATGGGATTATTTGTTTCCACCGAGGTTATGCCCTTTGTTTCGCAACTAATGTTCCAAACCCCTCTCCTATATGTACATTTTATTTTATGTCTGCTCATTTACTGGTCTATGGTGCAAGTGTTAAATTACCATGGGTCGATTCGTAAAAAGTTTAAAGTTTTGTTCAAACATTAATTGCTTTTTTTTCATTCGGTGCTTTTTACAATATTTATTATAAAATTATTTGTTAATTAAAACACAATCACTTTGTATGAAACCGCGAATTTTATTACACACCAACCGCCCACGATACGCCCAGCATATTTAAAACTAACAATAAATACGACCTGACGAAGCTTGACCTAAGCGAAACCGGTTGACGTGTAATAAAATTCGTGGTTTCGTACAAAGTTATTGTTTTTTATTTGATATAATATGTCAAACCACAAATTGATTGCTTTCTACGAAAAAAAAAATATATATTTGCGTTTATGGTTAACTGATTTTTGAGTAATTTAATTGAATAATTAAATTCAAATAGCAAATTATTGATGAATAGAAAACGCGAGCTATATTATTGATTTTAATTATGATTCTTGGAATTTGAACACCAACAACGTACGATGTAAAAGTATATACCAGTGATACGATACATTTGTATATAACAATATAATTATCATTACTTACACTACCGTAGGTACTATTTTCTAAAAAAACTGTATTGTTATAGCATAGGTATCGCTGTGCAAAGTTTCTAGTCTTATAAAATGTGTAAATGTCGAAACGTCTTCTTATATTGTCAAAATGCCGACAGAACAATATTGGAGTATTAAGAAGACCATAAAAAACCATTTAAAGGTCATGTTTTTATTTCGATAAACTTTATATATATATAATTGTATAGATTTCTTAACAATGTTTCAAGTTGCCAACAGGAGGGTTGAAAGTTGCCTTTGAATTGATAACAAAACGCAAATAAATGTTTCACGAAAATGCAAATAGGTCCGCTTAATTAAATCGACAAATCTTTAGCCCGGTTGACAGTATGAAATAATATTATTTAGCTGTTATGTTTGAATAGTATCTAATTGCTGTTTGCTGTATAATTAATTTGACTAACGAACGAAAGTGACAGCAATCCAAATTTTGTATGGGCAAGGCCATCACAGGATTTGTATTGGTTGATTGGGTCAACTCAGCTCGAGTTGGATAACCATTTGTATATCTGATAAAAAATCATTTAAATGTTTTTTTGTATATACTACAATGTTATTCTCATAACATTGGGGGTGTGTTTAAAGAAATGTAAAAAAAATAATAGAATTGTACTCTTCTTCTTCTCGTGTCTTATCTGTACAACAGACGTTGATCAATTAAGAGATCCACCGCTAACCAAAGACCGTTTTATAAGCAAAAGCTCATATATCATTCCTACTCATTCACTGCCAGGTTGGCATTTTTTTATACTAAACAGGCGACCGTGCAACGTAGCTCAGCGCATAGCGTCCAAGCAACGACGCACGACCGCCAACTATAACACCCCCCCCATTACACCTATGACCCCATATAAAAAAAATACATATGAAAAGTATACAATGCACATAATATTAATAATAATACAATATCAACAATGACACAGTAATAACATATAAATGCCGGCGAGACAGATTGGCAACTAGGGGAGTACACAAAACACTTCCTCACGGATAACAAGACAGGCACAAAAAAAAATAGGTGAAGTTGATTCTCTACCCAAGCACCACTGCCGGCAGATATTTTTCAGGAAACAGCACACCAAGGAGTTCGACTGGCAGGCCAATTATATACCCGCCGCAGGATTTCCCACCTAGAGACTCACATTCTCACAAAAGTTGTCTATCATCATTTTATTCACTGCGACCCGAATGGCTCGAATCCTCCACAATAGAGTGGCTAAACCATCACCGTAGGTTCTTCAGCCATGAATTTCTCTTTCTCACAACTTCATTCGGAATTCTATCTATTCAGCTTATTTTGAACATTCGTAAATTCATCTTATCATTTATTTGGTAAGTGTTCATGCTTCCATTCCATAAAATAATATCAAGAACATATAGCATTTAACCATTCGTAGTCGAAGATTGAGATCATGACTACAGAATATCTTTTTCATGCGGATAAACGACCCCATCTGTCATTTATATTGTAACTTGCAACACAAGTATATAATACTTTGATATTCTCCAATTTATAGTCTTTAAATTTAGTTAACGAACACCTCAGTCACGGCCTATCCTCCTTTTTAAACGCACGAGTAGAGGAACACTAATTTTATTAACAATTTTTCTTTGTGATAATGAGAGACAAATTTAAAAAAATTTAAAACTTAATCAAAAACTCATTCCAAACTCAAATAATGAAACAAAAATATGTAATTTATAATTTATGTAAATGTTTAATTCATTTTTATTTGAAAAATAAATCTTTGATGTAATTTGTGATTCTACGAGTATATATGAGTATACATAATGATAAAATACTAAGAAATATTTGAGGACAAAATATTTTTTCGACAAATAGATTTTTTTTGTATGTATTTCTAACTGAATAATTTAAATTATACATCATCAATTATTCATTTTATTAGCTTTATAATTGCAATCAATAAGTTACTGTTTTTACTATTAGTATCTTATATAATTAATTAAATCACAAAGTATATACAAATTTCAACAAACGTAACATAATATAAAAAACCTTTTTTTGTAATATTCACTGTTAGTGGAATAAGAATGAACGAGAGAAAAAATATCTACCTGAGTGGTGGGGTTCACAGTGAAGACCCTGACGTAGGAGCCAGCCACAGCAGGAAGCGCGCACACCACCGCCAAGAGCCAGATTAGTGCTGTGGCTGCCAGGGTTACTTTTGTAGCTCGGCTTCCGCCTCCTAAAAAGTGAAAACATCGTGTATTTGTGAAAAACTCTGCGTTTTAAATTTATTTCTATAACATCACTTCACTAAACTAATGTGTTTTAATTTTCTGGGTTATAAAATATCATGAGTAACCGGAAAATATTAAACAAAGTAATTTTGAGGTATTTTGCCAGATATTGAATACTAAAAGTAGGCCCAGTAACCCAGCAGTCCCTAGAATAAACATTTCTAATCAGATAATCATGAAAACTATAATTTTTAATATTATTTGAAAAATATTTATTATTCGGAATATTTACAAACAAGAAAATACAATTTATGCAACATTGCAGTATTCATAAAATGCTTTTTAATACCTGTATATATTATAACGTTATCTTATAGTACCTACCCGCTACATTTCGCAAATGGCAACACTGCACCGTGGGAAGGAATTTCTCTATGGCACTTTCCGTTGACGGTTCGAGAGCATGTGCAATAAGCTGCTCGTGACATTAATATCAAAAAATGTGATTTCATGTTTAGAAAAGGAAGGGTGGGAATAATATAAAATATTAGGCATCTGTGTTACGCTGTACCATGTTGATCAATAGTTATTGTTATTGCGTTTTGTGTATTTGCAGGATGTAAAAATCTCTTCCTGTCACGACGTCCGTGAGGCGTAATTAGACGACAATACTAATTTTTTCGTGAAGGATTACTCACGAGCCTAAGCATGATGGAAACACGATTGGGTTCCATCTGCTCAATCTATTTTACAACATGAGGATGCATGGGTTTCTGCGCTACTTCAGAAACCACGCCAAGAAGCAGGTAACCCAGCCTTTATGACATTTGCGGTGTGAGGAGACACCAAGTATACAATTACGCGGTGACTTGGAATATCAAAACTGAATTCAAATTATGGATTGCTCCTGAAGAGCAAAGATTATTATGTGAAGGAAATTATTAGTTGTAAAATTTAAAAAAGGTTGTAAATTATAATATTTATTCTCACATCCGAATTGAATACATAGTTGCTAATTTTGTTTTAGACGATTTGTTGAAAGTCTTTTATTGAAATCACACTAATGATATTATTTTTGTGCTATATTACCTTATAGACTAACATTTTCTTATTCTATCATGCTCAAATTTTGTATTCAAAAGCTAATTAATTATAATGTTGTAAATCTCAAATATATTCTATAATTTTTTTCTTGAGGATGATTACTGATGTGGATGTGAATAATCAGGACTACGCATCTCATGCTTTCCCTTGAGCGAACCAGAGGTCGAATACGTCATAATATATTAAAAAAATACACTTAGCTAGAATCTGATGTACGCCATTTTAGTGGGCACATATTAATCCTTTAAATTAAGTAAGTACTAATATTACGGTAAAAGTCTGAGAGTATAAATTAATCTTTAAAATTAAATAATTAAGTAAATGCTGTGTAGAGTTAAAAAAGGAAATAATATTGAAAAATCTTTCAAAAGAAAGATAAAAATTACAATGTATTTATGGGATTAATTGAGTGTCTTCTGTATAAAGAAGTTAATTAATTTTTTTTTTTTAATCGCACGCAATAAAAACATAAAAAAAGTCTTCATTAGTTTGAGTTCATAACGTCTAATCTAAAATAACAAAGGAATTAAAACAATGGCTTTGTAGTCAAATAGTGAAATTGTAAGGATTGAGAATCTTTTTAAATTTATACCATATAAACCAATAAATTTATTTACAATATTATTCATCAATCTAAAAATGTTCCTGTGATCAGAAATTAAAAATAATGGCTCAATTCTGTGACGAAAAAGATGTTTTAATTTGATTTTTTCTATTCGTAACTTCAAGGCATGTAAATAATCGATTAATCAATTATTTTCATCGTTGTCACATATTACGATTTGTATATATTACGATTGAATTCTGAACTATTTGAAGATCATAATATATGAAAAGGGCTTTAGAGGAGTAGTGTCGCTGAAATAATTTCAAATGGAATTTAATTCGATTATAAATTTATTAAGCACTTTGTAATAATTTTTTCCGTTAATTATTCCATAATAATGAAAAACTATATCTTTCATGAAATAACTGATTTTATATAGAATGATATAAGTTTAATATAAAAATATAGCAACATATAAAACATACTTAGGCGTCAGATCTGTGTTGACATTAACAATAAATTAAAGTAAGTTTTCATTGATTCTCACTAATTCAATAAAAAAGTTATAATAATATATTTTTTTAATAAAAAAACAATAATTAATTAAAGTGGAAGTGTGCCCTATTAATATTTATAATAAATTAACTAACCATTCTTTTAAGTATCTTAATGCACGTTTATAATACTATTGCGTTTCACATTACAGTTAATTACATTATAGTATTTTGTGATAGAATATAATGTATTAATTAATGCATGATTATTATGTATGTATCTAAAAGTAAATATGTTAATCGATGCTAAAATAATTATTTCACTTGTTAGGTACTGAAAAACTACTCAATTATAATAAAAGTATGCAACTCGAGATTTATGTTATGAAATAAAAAGTAGGTCAATATATATGAATTGACCGATTTTGGATCAAAATATTCATATGATTAGTTTCAGAAATAAGTGATTAAAAACAAAGAATCATTATGAAAATAATTTATTCTTCTGAATAGTTTCCCTCTACTTCAATACACTTAGCCCAACACTTTCCCAGAATCATTATATCAATTTTGTAGAAAGATTTCCCAAAACCTTCAAAATAGCCATTTACGGCATGTATGACATCGCCATTGGTGGAAAATTTATTTCCACTTCACTTTTTAATATTTGGGAATAAATAGAAATCAAGAAGACCAAGTCTGACGAATATGGTGAGTGGAATAGAAATTCGAAGTGCAATTCATAAATTTTAGCCTCTGCAACTAACGCCGTGTGACCTGGAGCGTTATCTTGAAACAAAAAATTATTTTCAGTCAAAGGGGTCTTTCATCGCTCAAATTTTGTAACAAGTCCGAATAGTATTCGCTATTTATTTTTCTTCCCTTTCCAAGATAATCCACGAAAATTAGTCATCAACGGTCCCAGAAAAGTCGCCATCACTTTGCCAGCCGACAATTTCGCTTTCGCTTTCTTCGGTTCGGGTTCGCCATTTTCTGTCCACTGTTTGGACTTCTCTTTGGTCCCGGGTGTACATTGACGGATTGTACATGTCTCATTAACCATGATGCAACTAGTAAAAACTTACTAAAGAACTTTAAATACTCCTCTGTAATATCCACTCGGCTATTTTTTAATCGACTGAGAGCAAACGCGGCACGTAACACACGCAAAACTTCTTTGTACCCAAATTCTCATGCAAAATTTAAAAAATACATTCAAAATAGATGTTTACCATCTCTACTATCTTCTATAATTTGAAACAACGATCGTTACGTACGATTTTATGGATTTTCCTAATCATTTCCGGAGTCGTCACGTCTTCTTTTTGGTGAGCGTCTTCACAGCTCTGACGTCCCCAATTAAAATAGATTACCCATGTGTAGACAATGCTCGACGAAGAAAACGAGTCTCTCAAAACAGCATCCATCATGACTTTAATCTGAGTAGTGATCTTCCTTTTTAAAACGTAAAAGTTTATAACGACACGAACTTCCGATTTCTACATATTCACAAAAATGAAGGTCAGTTTCACTTCTAGAAGCTCTTACTAAAAAGTGATCGTTGAAATGAGCTGATATTTGGCCTGTATTCTAGTTAAAGATAACAGGTGACAATGTCAACATTTTTTCTTTCTAAACACATTTTTATTTGTCATTTCGGATAACTTATCAATCAGCTTAAGTATATCTCAATCAAAAAGTGCCAAGCGTGTGCCTAAGCTATCGGCACATTTTTGCCATCGAAACTTGTTTTTGCCGGCAACGAAGAAGCCTAGATAACGAGTGGCGATGGGGTCGGGGAAGATGTTACTTGAGAATTAAATATTTTTCCTAGTAAGATCTATGCCTCAAGCCAGTGATCTGGTGCCTGGAAGAAATAGTAGTCAGTTAATGTAGGGTTTGGTAAATTCAGCGGGTGTTCACCAAACGCGAGTTTTAAAGTCTGACTCCTGCGGTTTAAGAATTGCTGTTTATGTGATCGAGTGTTATCTTGCAAAAGAATTAACCTCTTTATCTCTATTGAGCAATCTCGACTGCTAAAACCATAATTCATAAGGTTTATTTGGTGCGTATTCGGTTTCGGACTGTGTTTTGGCACTTCATCTTTGTCCAACCAATGGTTTAATATGATTAAAATAGTTACATTTAATTTGTATGCTTATTCACATATAGTTCGATATGTGTTGGCTTTCTTTGTAGCTCATTATTATTCAAGACGGTTGTAGGATGCTCACGTGATTCATTTTCGAGATTAAAATCGTCAAAATGGAACTTCTCAAATCATCGACGCTTCCTTGCTTCCTTGGGGTCATCCTTGCCAAACACGTCATTGAAATTTAGAGTTTTCACTGCTACATTGGTTTCACGACAGAATTAATATTCGAAAATAAGACATTTTTTGACTTATCCGCGATTTTACATAAATTGATTTAAAAAAAGCAATTCTTGAGTTAATCACAAACCAAAATGTATCTTCAATATAAAAAAAATCCAAGAACTGTCAAAGTGACATATAATCATAAGTGACTGTCATACTTAGTATTTACGGAAACCAGACATTTTATAGTTAATAATCTCTATTATAAATAAAATCTTTGAAATATAAATTTTCCCTGAATCCATTAACCTTTTTATTAAACATCAGACAGTTTTTCTCCTGAGACGTGTTTAGCAGCAGTTACTTTATAATTCTTGTGCGTGGATTAATTTTCATTTTCATTAGTCTCTTGGGATCTCCCTTGGTAGAAGTAAATAAAGCGATTCACACCCCACAAATACGCAACTAAATTTAATTCATTTTTTTATGGTTTGAAAAGTTGAAACATATAGACATGAAGGTGTTTCAAGAAGTGTTTAGTATTATTACCGCGTCATCCAGGAAGAATGCTCTGCGGCATCAATTTTGAAGACATAAATGCGTTTCCATGATTTCCCTATGGTTGACATTTTTGAGAAGTTGAATACAGACTTTTTTAATAAATTATTTAAATAAGAAATCCCCATCTGATACATTTATATTTAGTATACTCGTGTTGAAACGTGTTTATATTTAAATATAAAAAAAACACAGACATATAAAATTAGAGAATTATTTTTCAATGGCTCTGCTTACAATATAGTTTTATGAATAAGTTGCAAAGTTAATAATAGTATATTTTTGATTTAAGTTCTTCCGTATTCGTTTAATGTACTGTGTATTCTTCCATCATTTTTTCTGTTTTCATTTTACCTTCCACGGTTATCCCATTCACTCGTATTAAACTTCCTATTCTCATTTCGTTCGTGATATTGGTTTTATCAAAATTAATCATTTAATTATTATCTTTATTATTATTTTTGGATGTAGTCATTAGAGTGATGTCGTAGTTTTGATTATTGATTTGAATTTTATTGTCAAATGTTTAATTCAGTTACCCGGTATAAAGATTATTTTTATCTATATAGAACATAATGCTACTTTATTTATACGAACCATATAATAATTCGTAAATATATAAGCCAATAACTGAATAATAAACATGTATTTATTTATTTATATCCCAATATATAAAAAATGGAATATTATTATACTGGGTTCTATCAAGTATTTAAATTATTTATTGACATACTGTAAGCATACCTTTATATTGAAGCTATAATATCGATACCAGCTATCGGGAAATAGAGATGATAATTTTATTACATACTGATATCAAACTACTGATTATAACTGCACTTAAAATTACATCATAGCATGCCATAGAGACAACAAATAACGAAAATCTCCGGTGTAAGTAATAGTTCTTCTTCTCAGCGTGCTATCTACTAAAGAAAGTCAGCAATCATCATGGCAATCTTCATTTTGGATGCTGTGGCGTGAAATAATTAAATTAAGCTGCGCCTAAAGCAATCTTAAATTTTCAGTCTAGAATTCCTTATTCTGTTCAGACTTTTTTAATCATCAAACCGGATTATTATTTTTACTGGTTAAGATGAGAGATTTTTGTTTCCTTTGTTGATATAATGAGTCGCAATCCCACGTTCATTTGAATTGAATGTTATACAAGTTATATTGAATTTGTAATATCATGAAAATGGAATAACAAATATATCAATTTGTAAGAGCTCCAGCATATAAGTTAGACAAATTGTTGTCAACTAACTCGATTGGTATGGTTTTCTCCGGATAGGAAAAGATCGAATCCCGGTAGCAAGTAAAATATTTTTTCGATAAATTGATTTGTTCTTTATATCTTTCTAGTTGAAAGGTACATTTAAATTGTATTAAAAATATCACAGAACTATGTTCTGAAAAAAACTGCAACTTCACAATACTAATGTGTTCTTTTTAAAAAAATTGTTATTTTTATTTGGTGAACAAACACATTATATGTAAAATTTTAAATGTAAAAACATATATCGGTGTATTACTTAAAATTACCTACCTACAATATATAACTTCTTATTATGGTCTTGGAAAATTACATTTTTTCTCCTATAACAACTATTCGCTATCGAAGGAAAATTAATTAATTGTATATTATATATATTGGATTCGATCAATTTCGATTGACGATCAAATTAAATAGACTCGCAAATGTTATATTTTTTCTACAAATTAAATTAATCAATTAGAAAGATATACAGAAAAAATCAATCTATTGAAAACTATGCTCTGAAAATGCAACTATACAGCAAAAAATGTGTTTTCCTTAATAATTGTTCTAATCATAATTTATAATCAGTGAGCTTCCGTATCATGCTTTTTTTGTGAAATATTTGCACTCGCGGTGTTTTTCTCAGTGAACCTAATGATATTTTCACAGAAAGATCGGTATTTTTTTATGCTGAGATTCTTTAATTTATCACTTTTTCATGTTTAATCACAAAAACATATATTTATTTTATTTCAAATTCACGACCGCAGTTAATTCCAGAAACCACTAAAACTAATCAGTCACGTGGGCATTTCTGCGTTTAAATGCTCGATGTATCTCGATGCGTTCTAAATAAATATTTAGCAAAGCTTTTGTACAAAGATGATGGACTAAATAGTTTCTCCAGAAAGAAATGAAAATAAAATAAATCTGACTCAAGTTGTATTTTATTTTTCAACATAATCTCTTCGAAGATCAACACACTTGGTTCCAACATTCCTCCAGTTTCTCAATTCCCTTCTGGAAATGACTTTCAAAATAATCTTTTATAGCTTCAATCACCTCTTTATTGGACTCAAAAGCCAGAAATCCTTTGAGTTTCTGAAACAGGTAGAAGTCCAATGAATTTAGAACTTCAATTCTGTCTGTCTGTCAAATGAGTGGGTGCATTGTCGTGGTGAATACTTTTTTCTACCATTTCCAGTTAGTTTTCACAAATTTCTGCTTTTAGCTTTCTCAAAGTGTTGTATAGTATCGGTCGATAATAGTTTTACCTTTTACGTGATATTCAAAGAGCAAATTTTCTTTGGCTTTACAAAAACTCATGCCATTTTCTTCCCACCCGATTGAATGGACTTTGCCTTCTTCGGAACCAATTATATATTTTTTGTGATGTGTAATAATGAATCTAGGTCTCATCCGTGATCGAGAATTAACAGTTGAACGGATTGAACAAATCCGGCACCTATATAGCAGAAAGCTTTCTTAAATTCAATTTATTATGTATAATATAAACTCATGACATGTTTTTTTACTAATTTTAAGTGAAAAAAACGTTTTCTTGAACAAAGTTGTAATGAAATATTTCGTGTATATATAACACTAGCTATCTGTTTTATAAATAGTATGTAATTGTGAAACAGACATATCACCAAAATAGTAACATGGCATTTTAAATCGATATCAATATCGAACAAAAAATTAAATTGTCATAATTTTTTTATAATTTAGAACTTAGATTTCAACGACCATATAAATATATATAGATATAGCAGAAAGTTTTCTTAAATTAAATTCATTTTATACAATATAAGCTCATGACTTCTTCAATTTCGTGAGCTTTTAATTGGCATTCTGTCAAAACAATGCAATGAATTTTCTCCTCAGTTTCTGGTGTGGTAGTCGTTTTTGGACGTCTAAACATGGTTCATCACTTATTTGTGCATGTCCACCATTCAAGTCTAAAATTCTGAAACATGCCGTGTAAAATGAAAATGATGAATCCACACAAACAACATCTAACCTGGATTTCATCTCTGTTGCGATTTGTTGAAAAAAAAAGATTTCTAGTTGAATTTCGTTTTTATCCATAATTGAAAATACACAAATTTTTTTAACTTGAATGCTTGTCAGAACCAGAGTATTTTACAAGTCGATTTGATATTTGCAGTCATTTTATATGAAAAAGTTGTCAACAATCTACCTTAGAATAAAGTTGAAAGAAATTTAGTAACAAATGAAGAAATTTACACAAGACCTCTAGATTTGCTGCTGACATATATAATATAATAGATACTATATATCCTTCAGTATATATAATATTGTAGATAAGATATAATATGAGATCTGATAATATACCTTCAGATACAATAAGATATTAGATATTTGAACTATATCTAAATGCATTATACATTTTTCAACAACATTCCCCACTATCGACCATAGCCCGCCTGCGCATAAATTATTATTATAAATAGATTGACGAGATCTTCATTCATAGATTTAATTTACATTTAATAACATTCATGTATTTTGTCAAGAAAAAATATCAAATATTCAGTTTATAATTATTTGATATATTTTGTTTTTGTTGTTGAGAAGAAACTTAAGGCCTGTTTTTTATTTAATTTATCTTAATAAGTTGCTGTAATTTCATTTGTAAATATAATTAATTATTCTTGTATCGAGTAGATACACATCTGAATAATTAAATCCAAACGAATTTGTTAAAAACAAATGGAGTGAAATAAAACTGTGTTTTAAGACGCAACTTTCAATAATAATTAAATTTTTCGCGTTCTTTACGAAATCGTCGGTTTTTATTATTATTATATCAGAAGTTATACACTAGATTTGACTTTTTTAAACTATCACTTAGATAAGACATTTAAAACTAATAAATTTTATTTTATTTTCCATAATTAAGACAATGTTAGCATTATAGGAAAGACCGCGACCATTAGATACATTTTCCGCGTGCCACAAAATTGTCTTAAGATAAAAAATTATTGCATGAACGAAATGTATTTCGATTGATACAAATTAAGAAAATAATAAAAATGAATTAGAGTTATAATTATTCAATTTGCAGGACACATTATTCATTTTCGACATTTTTAAAATACTTTGTTTTAGTGAAAACATACGTATACCTATTAAGTCGCATGCTTTGAAGCTTCAGATACTATTTAAAACTAAGTATTATGTCAAAAACACAATATTTCGTTTTTTAATAATATTTATTTAGTCTTATAAAGACGATAATTTTAATTGTCCATCGATGTTCAATACGCCGGTTTATCCGCGCTGTCATTATTTTTTTATAAAAAGGCGAAAATATATGTTTTCACGCATATTTTATCCACAATATGAATTAATATTGAACTTATTCACAACATTCGTAGCAAATTTTTTTTACTGATTTTAAGGGAAAACAACGTTTTCTTGAACAAAGTAAACATTTCATGTCCCTTATTTTTATGTAGATCGCAATTAAATATTTCGTGTATATATAACACTGTTGTCTTTTAAACACCAATAAATAGTATGTAATTGTGAAACAGACATATCACCAAAACGGCAACATGGCGTTTTAAATCGTATTTAATCACTTTAAATAATCCAATAAATTATTTATTTTTCGATGGATTAATTCAAATGACAACACATATTTTAATTTAATTCCATATATCAATATGAAAATCTATAGAAAAGACTCCAAGTACGAATTATTTTTGACACTTGTATTGAATTAGAGAAAATCAACAATTTTATTGTCGTCTCTTTCTATTCAAACTATTCTATTGTAAATGAAAAAAACTGTTAATCCTGCACCGATAGGATCTAATGAACGAATTGCGCGATCTCCAGGTCGCGCATCCCGCAGATTGGATTACGACGATTCCGGTAGTAAATCGGAATCGCCGCCAGGGGAGGTAAAGGAAGAAAATAAGGGAACCTGCATATAAGGGTCGGTGATGGGATAGGGGTTCCAGTCGGAGGACTAGTGTTCTCGAGGAACCGGGGTTCGAAAGGACTATTCGCCTTATCTTGTGTACGACGCCTCCGTCACCCCTGCATTCGTCGCCGAGATTACACAAACGGCACGCGGATGGGCAGATCTCCACTTTTAATTGAAGACGGCGATATCATAACTACACCCGCGGCACAAAAACAAAATCAAACACTACCTGGTCACCAAACACAAGATCAAAAATACAGTGCTGGTACACTGGAGCTGAAAAAATTCACACCGCGATTGCTATCACGATGTCGCGATCGAACAAGTATTGGTCATGTTGACGTCTGCTAGCGTCAATGTCACATTTCACACTGAAGACGAGCATTAAGAAGGTATGGTTGAGGAATTTGGACTGGGAAAAGGTGTCAATAACATGGGTCACGGCCAATTCGTAAGACGCACCAAAAATGTGTTTTCCGTATCCGGAACACTTATATAAGAATTTAACTTTTAGCTTCATATTTAAAGCATATGTAATTCGTGTAAAATTTTTCGAATTTCAAACTGGAAAAATTAAACCACGCCCTCAACATATACTCTGCGGTGGTGGGTCAGATTTGACCCTGGTGTTTGTAAAAGTATGAATTACGCTACAAATATTCGTATAATGCTGTTTTTCTTTTAGCTATTCTTTTATTATATATTTCCAAATAATTAGAGATACAAATAAATGTTATCGGACGAGATTCAAATGAGTTATTGATAAAAATGTAAAAAAACGCTCAAAAACTGACCTAAGATAGTCGGATTGAATCTCAGCGCTTACACCGAAATATGTATTGTCAACATTTTTAGCGGGTAGACAAATGATACCAGGTATGCATCCATGTATTTGTTTTGACTTATTTTCGTCTGGTGGCCCCTAGACAATACCAGTAATATAACTATTTGAGGGGCGTTGCGCCTACCTGTAAGTTTTATGACTTTAGCTGTTCGGGTTCCGATGAGAAGATTAAATGCTCAGTGGATGTTTGTATTTTAGCTGTGCAGGGCGTCTGTTGATACGTGAGTATATGTTCATTATTCGTAATATTTTTTAATTTTTATCTTTAATTTTTTAACAGAAACATTACGGCACATCATGCTATTTCATTAAATCATACTTAAAAGGAAATATCTATAAAAAAATCTCCCACAAAACGGTTTGAAAACTAAAAACTTGAGGTAGGTCTTTAATGACCCACCACCGCCGGACGTGTTTTGTTCTGACACACCGGGCAGTAAGTGTTAAATGTATACACATTTTTTAATTTAACACAAAATGTTAAAATAATTTTTTAAATATTCGTCAAGATAAATGACATGAAATCGATTTTTGAAATGTGTTCATAATTTAAAGTTTATTTTCATATCATAGGTAAAATACTTTTATGTATACTTACATACTAAATTATTAAATTATTCACTTGTTTATTTATTATTATTATTATTATTATTTGGCGTAATATTGTCCGTTACTACCGACGATTTATCTCTGGCATGCGGCTTTGACCCAATATTTCCTTAAACACTACCATCATTCACGCTCTTTGCATATAATGTTTAAAGATTAGATATTTTGGTCTTGTCACATATGACGTGGTGACCTTTTCCCTCCTATTATCTTCAAACATTGTTATTGCATATATCAACTAAGAATTCTCTCCTTTAAAGCCTTCACGCTTTATTAAATTATAAATGTATCTGATCCTATAGATTAATGTTTGTGTTGTTACTCAGTTTTATATCAAAAGTAATTCAATTAAAATCAAACGCAGCTAGAGTATTTTAAATATAAGTATTCAACAAATTCAAAAGCGTTTTCCAGCACATGGATAGATATAATTGATTGAAATCGAATTAATACATCTTCAAAAGATGAGATAATTAATGAAGCTCGTCAAACTTCCAAGAACTTCAAAAAACTATAAATAATATTTTCAGCAAGCTTTCCATTCTATAATATAACAACAGATAAAAAGTTTCACTGTACAAACTGTATTTGATATTTTTGTTGCGATATTGCAATTTCAGCGGCGCGACGTTCTATGTTATTTTTAATACAAATTAAATTAATAAATTTGAAAGATATACAGAAAAAAATTTATCTATCAAAAAAATAAGTCGTTGCTACCGGGATACGAACCAGGACCTTTTCCTATCCGGAGAAATACATTATCATTTCGCCATATCAACCGATTACATATTCGAAAATTTATAAACTTATATTCTGTAGTTTTTTTTTATAACTAATACATATATTACTCCATTTTAAAAGCAATCAAATTAATATTGTATGACTTCTATTCGCACTTTAAACTTTTTAGACGAAATGGAACTGAATTAACTGTGATGACATTATCCAAATATAGATCGTGAATGAGATTCACAAAGTATTTTGGGACTCTTATTTCACGTAGTAAGTAGATAAAGAATATATATGCTTTGCCCAAAAATTACCGGTAGTGCCTTATAAAATAAAATATCTTAAACATAGTATATTGTAGAGTAGATTGAAAAATATGATTCATTCATATAATTATTTAAGTGCACGAATGCCGAATACATAACGCAAATTTCTTGTCCCAATGTTTTCATTTTGGTGTCACTCACGTGATCACTTTTGCAATCAAATAGCTCCGTGACTTTTATTAAAAATATGATTCGATTGGAAAGAAAATTTAAACGCTGACAAAATAGTATGCATTAATGCAATAATAAATTCGCCTTATTTACTTACACAAAGATTTTATTTTTGAAAAGTAAATACTTTTACTGTTGCACAAATGTATCATAAACTATCATATTTATGTTTCCACTAAGAATGTGTGTAAAATGCCCCTCGTCCCGCAACTCGTGTTCCAAACCCTTCTCCTATATGTACACTTTATTTCATGTCTATTCAATTACTGGTCTGTGTTTAAATGCAATAAATACGATGATGAATGATATACATAACGTATGCAATGATTAGCAAAAAATTTATAAAACTTGATAGAACTCCAATATTCTCTTATCTCATCAATATCTCAGCAAACGTCATAGTATGTACCTTGGTGAGGAGATACTTACAAGTATTTTATTTTATGACTTTTGAAATGTAATATATTTTAAAGTCTTACCGTTAGCGTGCCATCGCTTGAGCGGGTCCACGATAGCGAAAAATCTATCTGCGGACAGGGCCGTGAGGGTGAAGACCGATACGCCAATGGAGATATCCTTAACGGTCTCCGAGAGTCTGCAGAGGGTGCTGCCCCACGGCCACGACTCCACGGTGTACACGGTCGACGTGAAGGGGAGGCTGGTGGTTATCACCAGCAGGTCGGCCAGAGCGAGAGACAGAATGTAGCTGTAAGAGAAAATATAAAATAAATATCAAGTATTATGTACTCGGCCATGTACATGTAGTGATCTTCTCCAACTGCCACCATTTTCTTCCACAAATAGTCTTGCGATATCTTGAACCTTAAAACTATCCAGACATATTCTCAGGCAACGTTTGCGTATATTTTATATACTATACAAGCATTAGTGTATGAAATGGGTGTATCTAGGCTAAGTAAGTAAGAGTAGGTATCTCAGTGCCGAAACTTTGGGTTACGTTTCCTCAAGGAAATCATCTACAAAAACGCGATCTAACATATAAGATAGATTAGTTCCATATATATGCAGAGTGTAACAGACCTAGACTACAATATTGTATGGGTGGATACCTGACTAAATTTCAAATGTTCAATGAATATGTGCCTAATTTCAACCATGTCAGAGATATAATCATTTAAAAAAAACGTAATTTTACAATTATTTTGATTAATTTAAATATTTTATTTATTCAAAATTATATATTACATACAAAAAAATAAAAGTCATCGAATTTCGAGCGATCAGACTATTTTTGTTAGATGATTTAGGGAATGAAGCAAAGATATAGGTAGATTAATAATGGATACATTTCGCAAATATTTATTTCGAAGTACGTAGACTAAAAGCTTAATACGATTTTGTAAAAATTTCAAACAATAATGTTTTCCGTAACGGTGCAGGTTTTGCACATATTCCTTGAACATTTTGGACTCGTAAGGTAGTCAGGTATCCAGGCATAAAATATTGTGGTCTAGGTCTGTTACACCCTGTATATATGTATAAATATTATATAAAAATTAAAATCGTAAAATAATATCATATTTCTAAGAACACTTATTGTGATGTTGCAGTTTTTCAGAACATAGTTCTGTGGTAATAGAAACACATATAGAAAAAATCAATTTATCGAAAAACTATCTGTATATCCACCTATTTTATTAATTGAATTAGTATTAAAAAAATAATAACCTTGGCCTCAAAATAGTTACATTAATACATAGCGGGTACATAATATTTTGAGTCTTATATTGACGTCCTTGGGAGGTCCACCAAACTACCAACATTATTCCACCCTCCCGTACCGTTAAGTTTATGATATTAAAATAAATATAGCAGACCACGCAGAGAGGGACCGCTGAAGATAAAAACAAATATGTGTTGAGACTACGTTTGTATACAGTTACAAATAAAATGCAATAAATTGTTTTTTTATAAATATTTATGTGAACTTTTTTTCGTCTAATAGAATTACAGAACGTTGAGAACAATAATATTTTTAAAAATATTTTGTGAAAAATGTATGCAAAGATTTATTTTAATATAGAATATATTTAATCAGTGAGAATCCCAGTAAAATTTGTCGCGAAAATTTCTAAACATTTTTATATACTCTCACTTTTAACTTGTGTTTAATTTTCATATTTACTGATATCAGGACCAATACCAGGAATCAAATTTTGAAATCAAAAATGTTTTAGAGGCGCCGAGTATCGATGCCGGCACTTCTCACATCCCTCTAATCCTGCTATTTAGACTGTAAATTGTAATAAAAGTATATTTGTTGTTTTTACATTATTGTTATGTAAATTAATACATTGATTTATATACATTCTAATTACTAATATTAAAGTTAATTAAAAATATATTAACCCCTGTTGAAGTTAGTAAGAAGCTAGTATGAATAAAGTGCTTGAGATATTTATAAACTGTTATTTTCAATGGTTAGTATCCCCGCTTATCAAGCAAGAGACGGGGACTCAGTTCCCCGCCAAGGAGAATTAAATTTCTTTTTTTTTTAATTTTTAAAAATTTAAAAATTATGAATATATTTTCAAACCAGAAAAACACATTCTATGCAAGGGTGGCATGATACATATGTCTTAGAATTTTCGTCCATGTTTTATTGAATAACATTACCATGTTTATGCTCAATGGAATCCCGTTACTAATGATAAAAATCATATTTACTTATCATCACGCCATGCAGAGAGTATAGAGCACCACACTCTTCTGTCCTCATTCACATTTCTCGCCTCATTCACAATAAAATATCTTATCATACAAGCTCGCCGGTTATTGTGGCTTCTAAAAAGACCATCTTTCACTATCTGGTTTACATGGTCGTTCCAAGTCTTCCGGGTACGTCTTTTATTACCGGTACCATTAACACTTGTGTCATATATCAAAATTATATTAAAAACTATAATTATAAAAATATATTTAAAAAGTATACATTTTTGTGAAAATTTCATAATTAATACTCTATTTTTAAATATAAATATTGTTACACGAATAGAGTTGTAAAATAGTATATTATGTACTATGATTACAGCTTTTTTTCTAATTTATCAGAGTAATTTTTCTTAATTTCCCCTTAAATTAGGGTCAAAGATGTTAAAATCCAAATTCTATCCTCTTGAAGATTCCGTTAATTAACAGCGGACTTCAAAATAAGTGAGACAGAAGTAAATTCAAACTTGGGAGACTTTGACAAACTTTCTTTAATGGTATTTTAAAGAGCTTTTACGCGTGACGCGTTAATTTAGTAAATATTGGACATGGCCAGTTACAAAAAAAATTATGCAATAATATTAAGATTATTCAAATGAGACTCAGATTCTGCATGTATTAGCGATTTATATTAGTTGTCCAACTCTGGAAACTTTCGCAACAGAATTTTTGTTTAGCGGCTGTTATAAAAAGGCATCGAAAGAATATAACTTTTCTCTATTTTATTGTGGGGATGGAAAGAAAAGAGCATATTCCTTTATAAAACAAAGCTGGCGTTATTTATTTAATGTGTAGTATTTATATTATATAATTTAAGTGTTTTAATTTGCACGTTAAATGTTTGGCAAAATAACTAAAACATTTTTATTTCGTAACATTACGTACTCTAAACATTTATAAACGTGGTAAAAATTAAAATTAGCATGTCAATGTTACCAAAATAATTCAAACATATGGTTCAGTGTAAGAGTTTATATGTAGCGCCTAATTCCAAAACCCCCTAAAACGAATTTGGGATAATTAAAGTTAAATATTCAGTTCTATATATATTTTTGTCAGCTACATGCAGAACACATTGTTTCTCGCAAATGTCACTTAAATCCATTGATATTGCATCTTAAAAATCAGAGTTAGTTATAAAATATCCCAAAGCAGACAGTATAAGTTTCTTTATAAAATGGAATCATCCAATCACAAATGCTCGTTGATGATCACGTGATCTAAAATCTAGTATGGCTGCCAGAATGATATATACAGAAAAAAAATACATTATTGAATTGTCTCTTATTATATTAAAAGGCATTCATATTTTGTACAGTTGCGTTCTAGTATCCATAGAACAATGTAGTTATCTCTCCCATTCCCCCGGATATCTTATTCGTTATTATTTTAGGCTTACGCAAAATAAAGGGAAACCGCACCCCTCTCAGCACGTAAAATGAAAGGTTCTAGGAACACATGTGCGGTGTCACTCGGAGATAGTTTCCAAGAAATCGATTTTCAAAAGAAAGACATTGTATATATTTAACCTGTCATATATTTTTTGAGGTTAAATGACAGGGCATGTTTTTTCTCGCCAAATTCTGTTTAAAGATACTTCTATTATTTGAGTACGATTTAGTATAATTATCTCATTTTCGATAATGCACATTTCATCCTTGTACCCCATCAAATTATAACTAAATCCAAATCCCGCGCAATGAAACGAGACCATTAGTATTATATTATCTTTTGTTGAAATTTTCATCAAATCACAGGCTTTTATTTTAAAACAGTATTTAATTAATTTTTTTCTGAAAGGATAAAAGAGGTATTCTATAATGAAAACCGTTTGCACAAAGCACATGACGATATTTGAATTGATTCACACGGAGATCGGATTTTAATTACAAAATTATTATGTCACACAATTTTAACCACTTTTAACACTGTCTATTATATTTATTGAATTCAACGACATACTCATACACAATAACTCAAATGCAATTTGAAATATTCACGTTAAGATAAAAAAAAACATTCACATAAAATTTCAGAGACCTAAGTAAAATTATGAAATCATTTACTCTATAGCTTTTACATATCATTTTTTTTCTTTCTTTCTTGGTATCAGTGTTTGACTCGACTCATAATGCACCTCCATAAGTCCCGGTCCTGAATTGCTCTCACAGCCGATTCCAAAGTCTCTTCAGCCAGATGCAACGTATCTATCCACCGTAGTGGCACTGTTGGGTTTATGGTTGTTTATTATTATTGACTCGTGAGGATCTTAATTGTGTGATCGAATCAGGTTTTATACGTGGTGAAACTGAAGGCCCTAACTCTCTTCTAGTCTCACGCGTGTTGATGAATGTCGTAGTGTATATGAATGTGCGTGTGTGATTATTCATGATGTATCTAGAGAAAGATATTTAAATAAAAGAGAACTTACAAAAGTTGGCGTTTATTGCGGGATGATTTACAATGGTATGAACGACGATAATAAAGTTAATTGCGCGAATAAAATTGAAGACTGGAGTGGCCCGCTTGAGGTGTTGACGAAAGAATGGTCTGCGGAGAAGTGGTCGGCTAGCTCCTAGGACTCGTTCGTCGCAATTTTTTGGCATCTGCTTATTGGTCAATTCGCTTCGGCCCTGTATGGCTGTCAGGTGAATTATTTCATGGCTATGTCTGTGGGGCGCTTGCAGGACCACCACAGCACTCTTCTTTAGCTCAAAGTTTGCCAAGGATAATCTCATTTTCTAGGTTGTCACTTTTCCGCATAATGTGGTCAAAGAATTGAAATCTCTTATTCACTGCTGTAGATAAGTCTTGCTATGGTTAGATTTGTTACAGAATCGATAAGTTCGTACGTCGTACTATCCACGGGATGCGCAATATGTTTTTCCAGCAATACATTTCGAAGATATCTATTTAACGCTTGTCACTTTTGCGGGCTATCCAAGTCAACGTTGTATACATGAAAATTGGATAGTGCGTCTGAGGTAAATATAATACTTCCGTTTTCTTTGAATTAATAAGAGATAATAGTTAAAATATTATGTTATTGGGTAGTCAATAAAAATTGCAAAAATATGATTTGTAATGTTTTTAGATAATGGTTTTAAAAATTTCATTTCTTTGCGTTCCTTCAGAATAAGCGTATTCAAAAAAAATACTGAATAGAAATATTACTTGTAATGCATTTAAATTCTTTAACTAACAAATTACCCCGAATTACATTGCCGCTAAGAGTAGCGGATAGGATAGCTGAGTAGTTGATGCCGGAAGGCATGTAGAAAAATATGACACAAGATGCAAGCGATATAGTGGTTTTGAAAATCGCATGCAAAATAAAGCCTAGCTTTATATCAAAACTCATTTTTATATGTAAATTTGAAATAAAACTACTGCGTTACTTCGGAATGATGTGTCAATATATTTTAATTTAAAATACGAATTTCAAGTGGATATTTTTGATAGAACTTCTGAAAATTGCTGTCAAAGCGTTAGAATAAAAAAAATGAAGAAGGAGAACTTCTGAAAATTTCAAAATAAAGATTAGATTTTGAATTCAAATAGTACACCGACTGTGAACAGAAATTTGTATTTGAAAATAGTTATCATTAAAAAATATATATTGTGACATTGCAAAAAACGTCATGCATTTGAAAAAAAATAATTTAGTCAAGTCATAAAATTATGACTAATTAATGAAAAAAAAGGTTCACTCAGGCTTTTACTCAGGATACGCACACGGGCCGCCGCGAGGAGTAGATAGGAGTAGTAGATAGGCACTCTGGTGGCCACCGTTTCCAGGCCGCTTCTAGAGTATTTTTCCATAGTATAACAACGTCAAATCGACGAGGCCATATTATATTTTGCCGAATTGTGCTATTGACTTGGGCAATTATGGATATTGCACTGGAGGTTGTTACTGTCATATAATAAATGGCTACGATTTGAATGGTGTCCAATATTTGTCGCGATATTGGACGTCTTGGCAAATTTTGGGACTGGAAAATATGGAAGGATTGAGATAATGAGTTCTGTACCTTAGATTCCAGGAGCTGCCGTGGACTCGGTTGGTGAAGGATAACCCGAAAACGCAAGCTAAGTGACTCATTAAGAGTGATTTTTCTACGATCAAATTTTATTCGGACATTTGAGTTTATTGAGGTATAGACAGGGGTGTAACTTTAGGCTGTAATTAATAGTTGTTAGATAAGTTTCCATACGAATCACCTTACGATTTAACCAGTTTATACTTTATATAGAACAAATAATTATTGTTTAAAAGTTAAAGTCTGCTTTCATTCTGGAAACCTTTCTTTTTATTTCAGATAACAAAAATACACATTCCTCGGATGATGACCAGCAGATGAAGTAAAAGGTGTGTAAGTGATTTGAATCTCCTATCGAACACACCTAATATTTCATGCTCTACTCTATCTAACTAGTGAGGAATGTCCAGTCTCACTTGGCGGTTGGACAATATCTCACAATACATAATATGAATGATAACAAAACCTCAGAATTGTATCTTTGTATGTAATATTTTTCTGCTTTTTAATATCTTTTCTGTAATATTAGGTACTTGTTTTGTTATTAAAAGTTATGGTGATAAATATAATTTCACCGCATCTCCTTTGTTTTTGCCAAACTTGTTTTATTTATTATGGCGTTACTTTGGATTTTTGGGAAACCAGTATCTCATGTTCTATTTATTAACATAGCCATCAATATGAAAATGTGCTTCGTCAGTAAACAATATATTTTCAAGCATTCGTGCTATTCCGAAATGTTCCAGCATCGTTCTCGCTAAGGTTTCACGTAAAGAATAGTAATTTTCGTTGAGAAACTGCACGATTTGCAGTTTATATGGATGAAACTGTAGTTTTTTTTTCAAAATAACGTGAACTGTTGATTTTTTTATTCCAGTACAGGCTGTAAATCTTCCTTATCGATTTACGCGGACTCCGCATAATTTCACGTTGAACTTGAGCCACATGTTCTGGCGTCGCTGCTGACGTTGATGGTTCCGGAGGAGTTTGGTTAACCATTGTCCCTTCTTGTCTGAACTTTTGAACTCAACACCAGATAAGTTGCGTGCTCGGTCCATCACTTACTTGTCGAATATTAAAGTGAATACAAAAAGTGTGACGCGCACGAAACAATGCACTTTAAATATTGCTCAACCGTGAACGTGCAGTGCGCTCCCGACCAGTGACTCATTGCGACTGACAAATCCGCAAATCACGCGTGTCGAACAATACCCTTCTTACGTATCTCACCCTGATGGTTTACGAGCAATTACAATTTCATCTTGAAATTTTTCCGCTGGACACCCTATATTAACAAATCATATTTTTGATATTAACCGTCAAGTACTTTACTTTCAGAATTAATTTAGTTTTACCAAAACTATTTAACTGTTAAGCCTTTTCAGGCCACAGTATACAAAGTGATGATAGCTAACATGATAGCCAACGCATAAAAACAAGAAGAAGATAACTATTACATCATTTAAAGAGGAAGCTTAAAATGATGTATTTTACACATCCTAAGACGGACGTATTGTTATTTAAAATCGTTTTAAAGTGCTTTTTCACATTTCAATCTTCTTCTTCTGCCGATCAGCGTCCAGCTTTCTACAACTCACTTTAACTCTACAACTCTTTGCTTAAAATTTTGTCAAACAACTTACCCGATCGTTCGATAGTAACACGCACTATCACATATAATATCTGTGTTGAGTAAAAATAATACACATAGAATCAAGAACATTATATATACTTACATATTTGGAATGTTCCTCATTGCTCTATGCCTGATGAACACCACAACCAGTGTTCCATTTCCTAGGACGCCTACCACAAATATGATGGCAAATACGACGGGAACAATGTAAGTCTCCGGTCTTTTGGAGTACGGAATATAATCCAGGAAGTCATCGAGAGAATCGTTTCCTTCATCAGGGTTGTCCCAGAATCCTCCCTGGTACTCCGAACTAGAGGACGACGAGATGAACTCAGCCTCAGTAGAGTAATTCATTTTAATGAATTGGTTTAAACACTTTTTTAATTCACTTCAAATGATTACATATCTCACTGATTTTTAATTGATTATATCAAGTTTATATTGTTATTATTATGTTGCATTATTAAACTTACACACGCAACAAAATTTATGTTTACCACATTTTTTCGGTTTAGTTACATATTTAATTATTATAGTTGGTATAGTAATAAGTAGACAATTAGATTACAAAGAATATATAATATATATAACACTGAAAGTACTGTTCCACTCAATATTTTCCTTAATTTTTTAATAGTCAATTATTATGTTATTTAGGAAAAAGATTAAAACATTATGAAATGTTTGTGTGGCCGTGTTGTATGTAAATCAGAAGGATTTATCAAGTTATGTAAATGATTAAACTGCTTAATGTATGAGTGGTGGATATACCAATATAGTACTGTTGTATTCCGTTATAACTTTGTGGTAATTCATTATAAATATAATTAAAAACAATTCACTTTGTTTAAACAATACATTATTTTTGCTAACAGCAACCGGTTTTAGAACCACCGTTCCTTTTTTAGAGGGTACAAGATACCCTATTAGATACCCGGTTGGTGTTAGCAAAAATAAACTGCCGTTTAAACAAAGTGTATTGTTTTTAATTATACCCCAATATTCATCATCACTCGCGTGTTCGATTGATAACCGTGGAATGTATTGTGTATGTGTGGCTATAACTGGTTATGTGAAGGAAAAACTATTTATGGTTGACATTTTATTTTAAATATGAATTAATAAAAATACTGGAATGTCAATTAGAAAAAAATACTGAACTACACGCGAATAGTTTACGGAGGTGTTCTTTGTCGCTGTTATCGGGAAGACGGCGGTGAGAATAGTGACATTAGAGAGACGGCCTTCCCGACGGTTAACGAGTGACAGTATTGGAAGAGTTTACTCCTGCTGGGAGTTTGATTTCACGCACCGGTATCTGCAGGGCGCGTTCAGTAACACCGAGCGGGGATAATCTATTCAAATATCTATTAATTTATATTGCTGTGATTGTATTGCTATTATAGCTACAATGCCTTATTATTTGATATTATTGGTATGCACAAGAAAGTTTTCATTGATAAAATATTATTAAAATTTGCCTGTTTATGCTAATTAAAATCTTTTTATTTTTATTGAACCACTGTAGTTGTAAAAATGAAACATGCAGAAATTAAATAAATATTTTATTACTGTTATTTTTAATGGATCAAAATCTGTAAGGAATCACCATAAGTAAATACACAATAAGGAACGTTGTGCAATAATATAATAACAAACATGTTGGGAATAAAAATAAAAAACGTTGAAGGATGTGAAAAATAATGTTGAGGATTTTATAAATAAATTACTAGGTTTAACCTAATCTACTAGATTGAATGATAACTAATGGAAATATTTTTCGCGTTGGTTTATGGCTTAGCGTGAATTATTCTTTCTGTTTACTGATCTCGGTGGAGCGATATTTTTTCGGTATTCCAGAGATGATCCCCCATTTTCACAGTAAGTTAAACTTAAACATTTTTTTGGAAGAGTAATATTAGAAGATAAAAAATATTTGTGTAGTGGTTCAATATAACATATTAGATTAATATTATCAATATGATATACATCATTTTATATGTATTTTTTAACCTTTCCTCTCCGATGATGTAAACTGAGTTGAAATTGCCTCTAATTATATGAATATCTCTGTAAATATACTACATACATAGTTCATATTTTAGGTATTCCTCCGTAATATATTTATGTATTGGATAAAATAATTTACTATACGCAACAATAAAAAATATTTTCTCGAAGAACCTGACGTGAATTTGTTAATACGTGTATTTGTACGTGTGGAGAGTACTACATGTACATTGAATTTACAGCACCGGAACGCTAAAAAGATTAAATTCAGTTTACGTAGTAAATTTGGTATTAAGTATTAGATATAATAATGTATAATATATAACCGCATTAGAAAGCTTCATAAAGTTTTAAATAAAATAAGATATATATAGTTTACGTAATTTATGAATGAGTGTTACTCAAACCAAAGTTAACCCAAATTATTCGCATCTAAAAGTAAATTACATCCAAAAATATATTGTGCACACATTGCAAAGGGAATAGTTCATCACCAGCCCGATTTTTCATCGTTGTATGATTTAATACTGAAAACTATTATCATGGAGTATAAATATTGTCATAAAAAAGATTTATTCCAAGAGAGGATAGAAGTTGATGAAAAGAAGTGCAAAAACTGGTGAAATACTAAAATAGATCAAATATTTGCAATGAGCATTTTTAATTAAATTTAAAAAAATTCTAAAGAACTTATAATACCGACTAACTACAATTAAGCTCTTCCACGATTACATTTTCACCCAGGGTTTTTTAAAGTAAATATTCACAAAATAATTTGATACACTAAGACAGATGACATTGGATAAATAATGTAATAAGAGATTATCAAAAATAATTTGAAACCTTACTGTAGAAAATTTTATGGACTATATATATAAAGTATGAAATATTTCATCAATGAAAGTCAATATCATGTTATATCAATAATTGACTTGATAGTATCTAACATAAATCATACAAAATGAAAATACATACACAACATCTCTACATCACAATTAGAAAAATTATGGACTATCAAAAATTTGTAACTGAAGTTAAAAAAATATGTACACATACTAACTGAAACATAAATTAACTCGAATATACTCCTTCTCTATACACGAGTCTTACTCTCATAGAGAAGAAACAAATGTTAAAATATATATATATATATATATCCACTGATTATTGAAATCGTATTATATTTTTAATATTAATAAAAAAAGAAAATAAAAAAATCATCTGCACGTGGCATTTATATTCGTATTGTTTTATTTTATAAGTATATATTCTTTAAAACTCTCAATATTTATGAGTGTATTTAATGAAACACAGCACTTAAATTGTGCCAAATGGGTTTGGAGAACAGCTCGCTTCAACGCTACTGAATCAACAATTATTTTGTTTGTCCTTCGAGGGTACTGAATTATAAGCTTGCGATAGAACTAACTTTTCTATTAAAAACATTAAATTAAATGATGTAGAGATGTTGTGTATTATTTGGGAGAGAATATAAAATAAAGATTATTGTCGTTTTTCCCTAGTTTGTATTTCTTTAAAAGACCAACTAATCATAAATGTGGTGGATATGAAATAAAATAAAAGACCAACTAATCATAAATGTGGTGGATATGAAATAAAATAAAAGACCAACTAATCATAAATGTGGTGGATATGAAATAAAATAAAAGACCAATTAATCATAAATGTGGTGATACATATCATTCATTCGTGATATGAAATAAAATCAATTTTCATACAATACTTTATACTACACTATATGTAGGTACTAATTCACGATTAGTTTGAAAGAAATAAACGTGCATAATGATCAAACTATTTTCCGTATTAAAATTATCATTTTTTTTACATTAAAAGTATCTCATAATGATTTTTAATGTGATTATAAACGGATTTTTGGGGAACAAATGTGTAATTGCATAAGAAAGGCATATGCACCTGAGATATGTGCGGGTACGAGGGTATATGTTATGAATCAGAAGGTTATGTGTGCAGGCACCCTCACCTGTACTTTTGACTAATATCGCCGAGTATATGTGTGGGTGTGTGGATATGTGTCGCCAGAGTAGGTAGAATAAAAAAGATTCCTCACAAGTGTCACGAGTTTATTGATGCCCTAACATAGTTACAAATAGAGGTATATGCAGTAAAAGGTCTACAACGAGAAGCGTTTGATAGTGAGAGAAGTAGCATGCACAGACCGGTCTACGGACGATTGCCGGGGAAAATTTTTGTTGTCTGTTATACGATTGTTACCAGCGTATTTTTGCGGCTGATGGGAGCCTAGTTTTACACCCAGGTATATACAGGGTGCGTTCAGGAGCCATCGGCAGTGTTATTGATTGTAGAGACGATAGATCCTCACAGCTGATCCCCTTTTCTCATGAGAAGTTCCAAGTGTTATCAGTAATTGTATTTATATTATAACTAAACATTTATATTTGACCACCTATTGCTGTTGCATTCGTATTTTGCACGAAACCTAATTTTTGTTCTCGAAGTCAGTAATACCAAATTATAACCGAAATTATAAATTCTTTTTATATTATTTTTTAAATTAATTAATATGACATTTATTTTCTTATAGAAATAGTAAAACGTCTTTCCAGTCAATATAAAATTATATTCAATATTTCCATAAGATACCTGCACACTTTTTAATACACAATTATTTTGCAACTGAGATAATTCAATTGTATGATATTTATACGAATAAAATAGCATACCGGCGCGCCCAGAGCAGAAAGACTAAACAATATTTACATAGTTGGAAAAATATACTACAGGGAGATTTAATAAAAACTAAATTTAAATAATTTTATACTGAAATTGTGGTCATTTTATTTTACGCTCAATTACAATCTGATGGCAGAACATTCAAAATCATTCCTTGGCCGGTATACTTTTCATATTATTCAAATAACTTTTATCGCTTAGTGCATATCATTGTTATTTTTTTTGGAAACGCAAGCAAAAGAAAAAGTATAACTAAATCATTTAAGCGGAAGCTTAACAAAACTATCACATTAAATTTTAACCATGTATTAAATATGAATTAAATGTATTAATTATAAAGATATACATACAAAATCAATATTATCGAAAAATAAAAACATTGTTGTTGCGCTACCGGGATTCGAACCTGGATCTCTTCCCTAACCGGGGGAGGTGCTTTATCCAACTAAGCTACAGCGGCACTATTTTTATCGACAATTTTTCGACCTTATATGTTACCTTTTTGATATCAATACATTTAATCGTTCCATCATTTGACAGAGCCATCTACCTTATTTTTACAGAATCTCAAATACCTTTGAGTGAATCTGATAGCAGACGCTATCCAGGTTCGAATCCCGGTAGCGCAACAACAATGTTTTTATTTTTCGATAATATTGATTTTGTATGTATATCTTTATAATTAATACATTTAATTCATATTTAAAATATCACAGAACTATGTTCTGAATAATTACAACTTCACAATAAGAATGTGTTCTCCTAAAAAAAAAAAAATTAACCATGTATGTTTATATTAAACATACTGTTAGATTCCAAATAGAAAAACCCATAAAAATAGATGCTTGGCCTGTCATATAAACACGTTTGAAAAGAATAAACATTGTTCTCAAATTGCCACACCTATTTTTTTATCCATCTGGTAAATTGGAGTAAACGATCATTAAAAAAGTGAATACTAAAGTTTATTACGAGCGTAAAATTCGGTTGGCCTCGATAGCTTAGGAGAATAATGTTTGGTTACTGGTCTAAGGGCCATGAGTTTATTTGCCGTCCATATTTTTTTTTATACTTCTCTTCGGCGTTAAAGTAACTATTTGGTTGGTGACTATACTAGTCGTCTTGTCAAATTCTAGTGCAAAGATAATAAAATATTTTCTAGGTATGACAAAAAACATAGAATAAACATAATATAAAATATATGTAAATAAAAACTCCTTAACAATTCACGTAATAAAAGAAAACAAATTTAACGTAATAAAGAAGATCCGTATAATTTTTTTTATGTAAATTAATTCTAATTTTTTTTTTAACTTGAATTTGTAAACATAATAACAATTTTACATGTTATTTTAGTTAGTTTATTTGACATTTTGATAAATAAAAAGGTATTTTCCAAACCGGTTGGCGTATTAAATTAACTAATAAAAGTGATTAAAAACAAAATAGTTAATAATTCAATATTAATTATAATATATAATATACGCCTTTACGATTTCCGTTTATTTTGAGATAGACGCAAATTGGAGTAATTGAAGCATACTTACGAGTCGGTACGTAAGTAATGTCTCGTTGAGTTTCGGCCCCGCGCGTCACGGGAAAAATAAATTTGGGTTAATGGTTGTCTTCGACGCTTTACATAATAGGCAGTGTAGATTTTCTATAGGAAAAAACGATATTTCACGAACCATTCCACTCATTTTGTTGTTCTAAGCCAGCGTAAAAGATCCCTTTATAAATATTTACTTTTTGACTATATTAAAGGAAGAGTTCCAAAAATATAGTTATACATTTTGGTTTCAAGAATGTTCTGTTTTATTTTTTTAATACAGACTCTATTCATTTTATAGAACTCCATTGTTAATTAACATAATAAATCAAACACGATTTTTTGGTACAATATTAATTTTTTTCTAAATAATTGGACGATCTGGACTTATATACAAATGTTGTTACATAGTTAGGTATTACATATTAGGCGATTAACAATACAACATACTTAAAGTAATATTTTTAGTTAAATGTAATTATTATCACAATGATGGGAAAAAACAAAAATGTATTTATACGTTTAACTATCATTAGCACAAAATATCTTAATACCTACATCTAATACAAATTCAAGTGTAGACAAATAATGTATGTATTTGGTTAATTAAAGTCCAAATCAATTAAAATCATTAATTATTAAGGACTTAGATATAATCTCCGATCTTTCTCTTAAATCGAACTATCTAGATGATATCGCAAAACGAGCATCTAGAACCCTGGTATTATTCTTTCTCATAACAACCAAAGAATTCAATCAGAATTTCACACCAATTACCGTTAAAAAATTTTTGAACATCAACATTTTGGCAACATAATTGTATCTATGTATGTTCATTTTTTTTTGTTTGCCGTCAAGATATATAAAAATAATATAAATAAAATAAAATAGTAAGCAAAATAGTACTAAAAGACCTTCCAGATCATTTGTTATCTTAGATAGTGCCTATCACAAATCAATCCAAATACTACCATCTGACTGTTGAGGTCTCCAACTCTATTTTACACAAATATTAATAACACTAGTCTCAGTTATTTCTTTGAACATTTTTTTTTTAGCTTAGATTGATAACAATCCAACATTATTATCATTAGTATAGTTTTTTTTAAATATTCGCCGAATATATTTGTGTTCCGATTGTGAAAATGGGAGATAGATATAAAGCTTAATATTGCTTTATATTAGAAAAAACAACAGAATCCGCACTGTGCATTTTGATGATCGATTTTGTTCAGCTAGGTATTTTAATAATGACAAGAGCTTATTTTCGGCTCGGCAGAAGGAGCGGCTTAGCCGACCTCATTAAACCTATAGACTTTGTAATAAATTAAGGGAAGGGCAGTGTTTGTACGATCAAGGAAAAAAGAGATTTGTAATAAAACATTTAAATATTTCACGTGGATACTTGATTCCCTTTTCTTCTTTAAATTTATAAAAAAGGCCGTTATCCTTTGGTATTAAATAAAAAAAGAGAAAATTTTATGTCCAAAAATAAATATAATTGTCTATTATAACACTTGATGATCCTCATTGTAATTATTGATTTTACAATTTTAACACCAATTTATTCAACGAATATTTCATGGAAAATAAGTATAATTTTAAATATATTACAATTTGTTAACTGTGTCCTTTGAATAAGTTAAAGTAAATCATTTTTATATATAATTATGTAAATCATACAATATTCTGAACTTTTGCAATATTATTTGCTGTTGTAACATAGTCTCTATTAAAAAAAAAAATTTAATGAAGAAATGTAGTATTATTTTGCACAGACATATATGTAATTTTACATGCTTATATAATTATTGAGTATTTCTAATATTTTGTAAATATATACAAAAGTTTTTGTATTGAAAAAATAAGTAATTCAATTACACAAATTGTTTTACGTAATTAATTAATAAGGTAATATTCTGTTGGCTCAAAAGATTTCTGTATAATAATAACTTAATTCTGTATCGAGAATATGTCATACGTCAATATTGGAAATTTTACGGACCGTTAGCTGTCAACACTGTCAAGAAAACGCTCTTAATGTCTCTTCAAAATAACTTTTATTTTCTTTCTACAAATTGCTCTAAATAGGGATATTTTATTGTGAAATATGTTACAAACCATTAATATGTTTTAAATTGTTGATAATTGTACCTATTAAGTAATTGAACTCTGCAAAAGTATACGAGTAGGTAACACATGGTGACATTGTGTTACATATTAACACAATTTATATAATTAAATCGCATAATTTTTCTCAATTTTAATCATACTTTATTTTTATAAATGCTCCATTAGGCACCTATATGTAACAGGTACGTACATGTATCTAAACAGACTAAATTAAAATAAAATATACACTACTCTATAGAACTTCAGTTGTGGGGTGTCACGTGACAACGCTACATCTTTAGAATGTTTCTAGTTAAGTAGTATAGAGTAATAATACACAGAGTTACCACACTACAATATTACGATAAGCGTGTGAAATTTAACGCCTCAGAATATATTATAAAGAGTAGGGCAGCGATAGTGAACTTTTTTCCACAAGAAGAGTCAGGAATATTAAAAAATAATCCTGTCTTGTCAGATAAATAAACAAATTTGAGTTGTATATATCATTGGATTTGGAATTAATTATTTCAAATTGTTTCATTATAAAAATTCGTTTTGTTAACTAGCAATATAAAGTAAAGGGTGTCCAGTGAAATATGTTAAAGCATAATATTAAATTTAAAAAAAACTACAATGTTTGTCTCATCTTTTATTTATACAAAATGGAGCTTAATGATGCGGATTTTACGTTTTATAAATAATATCGTCTAAACGCCGTCTATTTTTCACAAGACTTTTGCAATCGGACTTTCAAATTTGCGAACACGCGAGAGCAAAGCGTTGGTTGAATGGCTGCAACTTCACGGCGCATATTTTCTTGTAAGGCCTGAATTGTTCGAGGATTGTTACTGTAAACTCTCAACTTAAGGTATCCCCACAAAAAAAGTTGCACGGTGTAAGGTCCGGTGACCGAGGTGCCCAGGGTATGTCTCCGTACTTGCTTATTAATTTATTGTGAAATATTCCCCTCAGCTTCTCCGCTGAAACTCTAGCTATGTGTGGAGTGTCTCCGTCTTGCTGAAATTATGTTTTGTTGTTGAACCTGGGATACAGCTGCAGTTGTGGTACCAAAAACTCGTCGATCATTCGGCAATAAACATCAGCAGTGACTGTCTCTCGCTGGTTAAAAAATAAGGGCTAATTATCATTAATTTCATCAATTCATTTTTATTAAATTTTGGACACATTGATACAACTTTATTAATTTCTAATTATTATATTTAATTCATATTTAAAATATCACAGACCTATGTTCTGAATAATTACAACTTCACAATAAGAATGTGTTCTCCTAATATTATAATTTAGCTGCATAACTTAAATTAACTATTGAAATTTAACTAACGCCATTTCCAAGTCTTCTTACTGAATCAAAATAAATTAATATAATTGGAAATAAAAAAAATTAACTCAACAAAAATATATTTTTCAAAAATAATTTTAACTTTGCCCTCGTCTCACCAAATAATAGTGTATCTGCGTGTAATAGGTTTGCCTACTCTGATCAAGGGTCTAATCACTAGGATTATAATCGGCACGCAATAATAAATACAACATACAAGTATATTGTGACGTTATTTATTGGAGCTAATAACAAATAACGCAAATTTGATAAGATAATTAATATTAGCGTAACGAAATATTGCGATTAATATTTTAGTTAAGGCATTAAAAATTAAATGATCGCGACCAATTATTGCAGTATCGTAAGGAGCTGGGGTTTTGACCCTTCATCGGCTAGTACAGTGGTATGCAAGGTATGTCGGTTATATGAGACGAACTCCCATCAAAACTGCTTACCTAACGGCAATCCCAAACCAGCATACATCACTCGAAGAAAAGAAATATAAAAAATAATGACATGATTACGAAGTTTGATTATACTGATAAATGAAAAAATACTTGATTATCACATTACAAGGTTAATACTTTAAATTTTACCTAGATAACAAGGATGAAATTGGGGCAGTTTCATAAGAAAGAAATATTTCATCTACCAAAGTTTTTCATGTAATTAAAACAGGTATAATATTATTAATAGGCCATAATCTTCCCTTCTACGTCGCGCTTAGAACTCAACGCTACTTGATTCCGATCCTTGATGATAACTTCGGGGTGCATGCTCAGCACTTTGTTCTACTCAATATTGGCGCATGTCGGGCTAAATCCTTTTCCGTCCAGAGATAATTCATTGTCTTGCCGGGCAGGAGGAATCCCTCTAACCCAGCCTGACACAATCCAAATTCGGTTGACAACACCCATCCGAGACAAGAAGACCCTGACAGGTATTAATCCTCTGCCAAGTTCGATGACATAAAGCCTATCATAGCGACTAACAATATTTTCCCTTCGAGTAGCGAGCGTCTTTCCAAATTTTAAAATAATCTCGCCGGGACCAGAGTGGCCGACGTAACTGCCGCCTTATGGACGTCAGCCGGAATCAATTCACCTCCCCGCCGTAGGTCGGCAGGCATAGATTTTTATTTTTTGAGAATTGGTGATTATTTTATGCAGGATATTTTTTTTTAAATTTGGTTATCGGGGCAAGTACTACAACGTAACGTTATAGTATATAATAGCTCCATTAGCGTGATGCGCAGTCCAATTGGCACTCGGTCACAGGTGAAGACAGAGAATCACGTATAACGGGGGAAATAATAATTGAAAATTATATATTATATGTATATGTATCTTATTGACACATTTTATTTATATTAAACAATTGAAATTTCGCCTATTGTAGTAAATTCTTATTTCAAAATGTGGTAGCAATTATATTTCATTTGTTTTTGTATTTCAGATTTTCTGCGTATCTAAATTTTATATTGGTTTAATCTTCTTTGGATCAAATGTAATCTTCTATTAGTTAAATCTTCTTCTTCGGGTATTAAATTAACTTCTTCTACGCTAAAGTTAAGAAGAATTTGAGAAGATTCCAGCTTGTAAATCTTTCGCATCGAATGGCGTTTGGTTCATTTTGTAAGCGCTCCTATCATTATATATCTTATATTTTCTCCGACGTGTATTTAAATAATTGTAATCTATAAGGTAGATTACAATATTGGTGCATGGAAAATAGTACCATAACAAGCAAAATAATTTGCACTGAAAACACATTAAAGAAAAATAAATAAACTATCTTAACAAAAAAAATGATTAGCAATATTCGAATATAACCAAGAACACACAATTACTGAATTTTCACCTAAAAAGGCACTGTTATTAAATAAATAATAGATATCTCATAGAGACGAAGCTGTGACCAATGGTGATCGTTATATTTATATAAAGTGATTTTTCAAGCCAGCCGAAGACAAGTTGTAAACTTTGTAATTACCCATACTTCCATATATATCCATTAAATTTAAAATAGCTTCGTCTTTATGAGATATCTATTATTTGTTTAAAAAAATGATTCTTGTTTTTCTAATGCATTATTATAAACTTTTAAAATAGTTGGATATATGGTTAATAATTAGACAAAATACTTTGTTTAAACCACTATTTATTAATTATTCTACATGTTCCGATACCTATGGTATCTTCTTCAGGAAATAATTTATACTATAAAGTGATGAATAAGTTTCGTTTTTATCTATGCTTGTATTTTTTAAATTCAGTATACATTGTTTCCTGAAGAAGATACCATGGGTATCGAAACACGTTGAATAATCAAAAATAGTGGTTTAAATAAAGTATTTTGTCTAATTAGCAATGTAAAATGAGGTCACAAAGAAATTTTGCAAATATTGAAGAAAGGATATATGGTTGTTCAAGACGTAATTTATTTCGGTGCGCTATTTCGATGTCGAATCTGACTAGCTGAACCATCAGTAATATATACACACATATATATAAATCAAGTTACAAGATTGTAACAGACAGTTACATAAATTAAACATCCTATATAATGCTGGTTCATATATTCGTCTTTTCGATTTTCATATATGCAACGGAGACTTGGACAGTCTGCAAAAGCGACAAGTAAAAAAATGACGCTTTTTGTACATACTTCAGAAGAATGATGTTATGTACCATGTGGACAGTATGATACACAAGTGCTCAAATCATGTAACAAATCCAACCATGGTAAACCTTTTCTACGGTAATACGCAAAAGATTTTCAGCTATATTACGCATCAATCATTCAAGTCTAGAAAAGGAAAATATCCTGGGCTTGAAATCTTTATAATACAAGCGCCAGATTAGTTTGAAAATAGTATGAATATTACAAATGTGCAGACGAATACGCCACCGCAGACTGCACGAAGACCAGAGACACGCCGGCTACATGCGCCCCGTGCGGGGCCCGCATCCGGCTAATTACAAAGGCTGCCCCGAGCACCCAGTGAACTGTCGCCAACACAGACCCTCTCAAGCCCCCCACTCCTCCAACTGGAGAAACAAGAACGCTTACCCCGAAAATCGCCCTCAGTTCTCCCAGCAATGGCGTCTAGACCGGCCTCCCCTCATTCCCCCGCTCATCCCACCACCCCCGCCGCCGGCTCATGATCATAATGTTCAAGAACATCTTCAACAACCCTCCCAATCAGGCGTACCCACCAACTATGACAGATCGATTACGGACGAAAATCTCAACGAACTTGCCAAAGACCTCCAAAAATTAATGCAGGAGGCATCTCACGTGCTCATTAGAATATGTAATTATAAATATTAATCATTAAACAGACGCATCACCGTACCCCCCTCCCCGCTCCACTTCAACAGGATTCTCAATAATTCTTAATGTTATCAACACATGTGCCACAGATGAAAGAGCAAGGAAGTCCATCAGTTCCGGTACTCTATAAGCCTTGAGATCTAAGTCCAAGCTAAGTATATATGGATATTAATGTAATATGCATTCCATGTTAGGTTAGGTTAGGTTAGGTAAGCTAAGTATATATGAATATATATTTTTATTTATTATCTTTGTTTTATTAACCAATAAATTGAGTTAAAATTAGTTATGACGTCCAGAAGAAGAAAATGGTATTTTTCGATACCGGTAGATGTATTTAAACTCAATTTAGTGGTTAATAAAACAAAGATAATAAATAAAAATATGAATTTTAACCACAAAGTTAATATTGCTAATTTTAAAAGTATGTATATATGAATATTAATGTAACATGCATTCCATGCACTTAATCATCAACATGGAAAAGTGCCACTTCGATGGATGGATGCTTTGCATCTGGATTGAGAGATCTCGGAATCAGCTGTGATTGCAACGCGGGACCGAGACTTGGAAGGTACCTATATTACTAGCAGAAGATATATCGTTTGATTGAGGCTATTATTTTTCAATACAGAAATTGAGAAATTAAGAGGATTCTCACATACTTTGTTCTATTTAATTTTGTGGTTCTAGGAAACTCATCTTACGTCCATGGCCGCTATATCTGTCGAATATTATTGAACCTTTGACATCATGAATGTATAATACGTAGCCTCTCTCCATTTATAATCCGTAATGTAGTCAGTACAGTACAGTAATGAGGGACTGACTATATATTTATATATATCTCTCTAAAAACGTCCATAACAACTAAAATATTTATTTAATTATAATTAACAAATGTATGAAATAAGGTTTCATGATAAAGTTTTCATTTCAAATATTATCGCAGTCAAATTACTAAATATAATATTATAATATAAAATATTAATACAAATTAAATTAATCAACTAAAAAGATATACAGAAAAAAAATATCTATCGAAAAAATATTTAATTGCTACCGGGATTCGAACCTAGACCTCTTCCTATCCTATCCTAATTGAACTTATATTCTACTTTTAAAATCAGCAATATTATCTGTGTGGTTAAGATTCATATTTTTATTTATTATCTTTGTTTTATTAACCACTAAAATGAGTTTAAATACATCTACCGGTTTCGAAAAATACCATTTTCTTCTTCAGGATGTCATAACTAACTAAAACATATTTTGATAAAAAATTGTGATTGTCAATTTTGCATATAAACGGTGTTGGTCACAAATTAAATAATTTGGAATCGTTGGAGATAAATAAAGCGTGTAAAACTAATCAAAAAATTATAAACAACCAACTAAATTTAAATACGAGTCCCATTCTAAAATTTTTTCCTAAAAATTATTCGAGTAAATTTATATTAAGTAATGATTTGAGATAGGTACTAAAAAAAAATTATTTTTTTTAAAATAGATTCTGTCAAAGAAACAATATATGTTTTAGTTAGTTATGACATCCTGAAGAAAAAAATGGTATTTTTCAAAACCGGTAGATGTATTTAAACTCATTTTAGTGGTTAATAAAACAAAGATAATAAATAAAAATATGAACTTATATTCTGTAATATTTACAATTGATTCATCTACTATTTCATTTTTAAAAACAATCGACTTTGTATTTCCGTGAATCTCAAATACCTTTGAGTAAAACCTGATAGGAGACGACGGAATATCATGTTGATTTAGTAGAGATTTCAACCAATGAATCTCAACTTGTGTTAGTTTAGATTTTGAATCGTTTTTGAAAAAAAAAATGCATTAAAAATGTACCATGCTACTTTTTGGACGTTTGATTAAGTATTTACCCGAAGCTCAGTGCTCCATGAATATGCAAATATTTTAAATACTATTTACGCTTGTAGTCTCGCGACTAATCTGTAAGCTAGTCTACTCTGTTAAGTGCTTGTATTACGAATTTCTGTAGCGAATTTAATATCCTTAGGTACCACCCTCCTAACAATACAAGAGTAGTATAGTAGGGATCAATCTTGTTTAGGAATTTGCCAAATCCAAGGATTTTATAAATTTATTTAAATCTTTTTTATAATGAATCGTTCTATAGAAATGAGATTTAAAATCTGTTTTAATATGAACGGAAAAGAGTTGATAAATATTTACTCTTATTTACTGCTTTTATATACCTTGGGTACTAGAAATAGCCTGTTAATAATGACGGAAAGCAATAATTTATGCTACTGACAAAAGTCAACAAAACACAATTTAATATTTTAGGAGAACACATTCTTATTGTGAAGTTGTAATTATTCAGAACATAGGTCTGTGATATTTTAAATATGAATTAAATATATTAATTAGAAAGATATACATATAAAATCAATTTAATCGAAAAATATTATTGTTGCGTCACCGGGATTCGAACCTGGATCTCTTTCCTAACCGGGGAAGGTGCTTTATCCAACTAAGCTACAGCGACAATATTTTTAGCGACAATTTTCGACCCTATATGTTACCTTTTTGATATTAATACATTTAATCGTTCCATCATTTGACAGAGCCATCTACCTTATTTTTCTAAATTATTTTCTTAGTGTTCTCCTAAAATAATAAAGTTGTATCAATGTGTCCAAAATTTAATAAAAATGAATTGATAATTCTGGAGTCTGCTATCAGTTTACTCAAAGGTATTTGAGATTCTGTAAAAATAAGGTAGATGGCTCTGTCAAATGATGGAACGATTAAATGTATTAATATCAAAAAGGTAACATATAGGGTCGAAAATTGTCGCTAAAAATATTGTCGCTGTAGCTTAGTTGGATAAAGCACCTTCCCCGGTTAGGAAAGAGATCCAGGTTCGAATCCCGGTGGCGCAACAATAATATTTTTCGATTAAATTGATTTTATATGTATATCTTTCTAATTAATATATTTAATTAATATTTACAATTTAATATGTTTAACGCGATAACCGCACACAGTTGACATAGGATCTTGTCCAATAAAGACGAAAAAACTTAAGCATTTTAGGCATATTTTGTAAGGTGAGAAATATGAAGTAATACAATACTATAATATATAGGGGATAGTTCGAGGGAAATGCGGTGCAGGTAAAATACATATGCATCTTCTGGTTATAGATATTGCGAGACTGGTTCCATTGCCTCTAAAGTTTAAATAGCAGACATTATTTCCAACCTCCATAGGGGAGTGGAAATTTTTTTAAATAAAAACTCTAATACAATATTGGGAAGATATCACGTATCATAACGTGCTATTGAATATAGCCGATATCTCATCTAAAATTTATAATGAAATATAAATGTGTATTTGTGAATTGAAGCAATTTTGCTTTGAAAATAAATAAATTGAACTTTGAAGTACTAACGCTCCTATTAAGAAAATGATTTGAAAAGAGATTATGTGTTTTGTAATATAATAATGGGTAATTTGTACAGCCCGTTTTCGTAAAAACTTTAATCTCAAGGGCGCTTAAATATACTCGTATGTAATATTTTGTTGAATTATTTGTGTCCAATACATATATGCTCCCCCTTATCAGATTTCAACTCATATTGATTTTATCACTCAAAATAATATTTGTTAAACGAATCGTTTTATCGAGAATCTTATTTTACACATCAATAACAGAAGACTAATTAAATAGATGAATTAAAAAGTTTAAAATATTAGTTTCCAACGAATATCAAACTAAATAAATCAAAATCAAAGGTTTTTGTGTACCTTTTTGAATCATAATTTCTGTTTAAGTCACATTGAATGAGTATTTAATGTTATCTGACTAACCAATCATAATTGTATGTGTTTATCGTGGATTTGATAGAAATAATTAAATAACTAGACGCGCTTTTTTAGTCTAGCGGTAAAATACTCGCCTTGTGGCCATGTGGTCGGGGGTTCGAGCTTTGTCCCGGAAAACCATCAAGGTAATTCTATTTTCAGTGCATAAGCGATAGGTTAGTTTGAAAAATATTTTTGTGATATGTATTCCACGTGCCCAATATCATCATGGATAGACACGTCGCATCTGACTGGAGACCCTGGAGCCGGCTGTGAGGACGGCCCAGGACCGAAACCTGGAGCATTATCATCAACATGGAATTATCCGTTAAGAAACTTTGCCTCTTCAAGCAGGAATTTTCAGCACTGCCGTCTATCCTCACACATAGTCTTCCATTCATGAACACCAAGTTTTGTTGCATATTCTTGCCATTTATTTTTCGCGATCTTCCTCGATCCTTAGAGTTGCTGATGCTATGCCATTTGTATGTGGACATATTAGAGGAGGCATTCTTCAGACATGTCTAGCATAACGTAATCGACCGATGTTATGTGTAGCCACGTATGTACTCATCTCTATTTGTAAAAAGAGCAAATCCTCAAAAAATATTTTATTTTACCTTACACGACGGTTGAATACCATAGAAAAAACGTATCAAGTAAAGAAGTATTACATGAGATCTAATGTTTTACGCAGCAATAAATAGTTTAGAACACGACCCTTGCTGATGAGGGTCACTACAAATTTTGGAAGGTCTACCCGAGACCCGCTGATCTGACACTCTTCACAAATACAAAATGATGTGCTGTGACCCTTCTGGGGAAGCCAGTAGGATTACAATAAAACATTTATTATACAAGTATAGGAACAATCGTTATTTTGTAAAAAAAATATTATTTTTAATGCAATTATGTTGATGTTTCTGAATTAGAAGATCAAGTAACCTATTTTATCAAAATTTTGGCATAACTTAAAAAATTGTTTTGTGACCCGCTGTACATCAAAATATAATACCGTAAATTCTTCTAATAACTTGTACATTTTCAACGATAAATTGCTTCCCTTTAAAATTAAACTTCGCCAACTTTAGAATAACTTTAAATAAAGAATAATAATAGAAAAAGAGATCCAGGTTCAAATTCCAGTAGCGCAAAAACAATATTTTTCGATAAAATTGATTTTATATGTATATATTTTTATAATTAATACATTTAAATAGTATTTAAAACATCACAGACCTATATTCTGAATAATTACAGCTTCACAATAAGAATGTGTTCTCTTTAGTAGTATATATACAATATTTAATTAATAATAAAAAATACTTTCATAATGATATTTAGTTTTTTCTTACTTGTTTTGGAAACTTATCAATCAGCTCCACGTATGATAATTAATAATGGAGCAAAAAAAAAAAAAAAATTAAAATGTACACAGAGTAGTTGATAGATTAGGTAAGCGATCACATTAACTTAGCGAAATGCCGTTTTAAATTATATTAAAAGTAATGGCACTGTTTACTTTCACTAATTTGTTATTTATTATAACGCATCGAACACGTTATAATAAACAAAAAACAATGAAATAAATAGAGCGATTATATTGTTTGCTAACATTTAAAGCATCATGTTATTCTCATTCGCAAATTTATGTTTAGGTCATGGCTGCACAATGCTTTCTTCGTGCGGAAGAATACAGCTCGGGCTTGCTTAATACGATCTTTAATATCTGTAGAATCGTCCCAATATTAATTTAATCTGTATCCCAAGTAGACTATTTTTACTAACATTTCCAATCTGCGTCCTTAGTACTCTTACCATTATCCTAGTCTTAGTATAATACGCTATCATTAATTTAATTTAATTTTGTCTTGTGTTGTATTTTGTTTTATTTGTCTTTAATTCAAGTAGGTGAAGACCGTACGCTTCGCACGCAATAACCACTCGTATAGTAGTACTTGAATACTTTCCATACAGTCGCTAGAATCACAGTATCGTCAGCATAACGAAGGTTATTATGGTGCTTCAAATTTATTACTAAACCTTCTTCTGCTTTACAGAGGGCCTCTTCAAATATTTTTTCTGCGTAAAGGTTGAAGAGCATTAGTGAAATAATACAATTCTGTATTACACGTTTCTTTATTTCCACTTTTTCGATTAATTGATCTTCTACCTTCACTGATGCTTTTTGATAGGTAGGAGCCTACCTTCTTGTATCGAATTATTTAAGTACACGATAAATATGCACCTTCCTAGGTTGGTATGCTTAACATAGTTGAAATTTCCAGAGAAAAATATTTTTCATATTCTGTCAAACGACCAGCGCGAATTATTTCAATATCGAGACTTATATATATAAACTTGCGATATACTAGAAAAAAACAACCGCCGCAAGTGAAGAAACCACAGACCACTAAATATATAGTCATGAACTAACGCAAATTTCTTGTTTAAATATGTTCATGTTGGTGTCATCCGCGTGATCACTTTGGTACCACTTACACAATCAAATATCTCGGCGACTGGATTGGAACGAAAATTTAAACGCTGACAAAATAATATACATTAATGCAAATAATACGTCTTGTTTGCACATAAAATTAATTTTCGAAGAGTAAATACTTTTACTGTTGCATAAATGTGTCATAAACTATCGGATTTATATTTCCACCAATAATGTGTGTAGAATGCCCTTCATCCCGCAACTAATTTTCAAAACCCTTCTCTTATATGTACACTTTATTTCATGTCTATTCATTTACTGGTATGTGGTAGAGACATAATTTAAGTGGACGCTTGAAACACTAACATGGTTGCTGAGGCAATAGCGCAACCACGGTTGATTTAATAAGCGTTAACTCGCTTCGAGCTTCTAGATTTTTTTTTAACTTTAGTAAAATTAATGTATAATTTATTTCATTTCAATTAAGTCCTTCATAATAGATAACTTTATTGGTGAATAATATTAATTATAATTTTTAAACGTTTCAGAAGTATCAGAACGCTATCAACACTGTCAACACTAGAAATTCTGTACTTGAGGCATTATTTTATACAAAATGACAGCCTCAAATCAATGGAAAATAAAGCAGTAGAGTATGGTGTTTATATTTTTTTCAGGATCCTAAAGTGCAACTGAACTTAAAGATAATGGGCCACCCACCAACATAAATTAAATACATGTCATCAGTTTTATCGTTTATTTCTAATTATATCTGGCTACACTAATAATGTAAAATGCTCTTTAGATAGGTACTTTACATAATATAAATATCACAGCTACGATCAATATTTTTTTAGTCAGCTGATCTTGAGAGTACTTGGGAAAATGAACAGAATTTGTAAGTAATATCGTGTTGCGTTGAAAAATATTTTCCCTTTAAGTAATGTTGTATACTTTACCCTATACACATATATATATATATTATATATTTTGAGCTCTTAATCAATGTGAAACATCCAAAATTATTAATGATACTTATTAAATTAAAATCCTATTAATTTTAAAACAGCGTGAGTATATAGGGTAATAAAAATTATGAATTGATGTATGTATTGATACTGTGAAGAAGATATATTGGTTAATGTAGATAATAGTACGTGTGTGGGTTTAGCAGATGATTTAGAAGGATATGTTGTATTGTGTAGGCTAAGTGCCCCAATAACCATCCATTCGCTAACATGTTCGATTAATTACGATCGCGAAGTGTTGTAAAATAGGTTGAAGAAGAGAAACTACACGTTTATTGCTTAGTACAATTACAAAATGGAAATATATAAAAGCAATGAAATGACTACACGGGAAGCGTTTCCTGGAGATCTTCTATGGAAAGGGGCAACGAGAGGAATGAAAACCACGAGTGGGTCTTCCAGAAGGTTGCAGACTGTTAGGAGTTCTATTTTTACGCACCGGTAAATATGATATGCATTAAAAGATCGTCGGAGGTAATTATGACTGCGGAGAAGATATACTTCCACAGTATCAATTTTATTGTATGTTGGTGTGTAGTACCAGACTCCACACAAAAAAACCATTATTCTTCAAATGGCATTTAATATAATGCACTTTTAAATCAGGGAGTAGGTAGCTATATACAGGACCTAATGAGTAACTGCGCAAAATTTGATCTACATTGGTCAAAGGGTGTATAGGGAACATACAAAGAGACATTCGATTTTATATACCCACCATAGAACATATAAATCTATTTCTTCCATCCTTCCATTTTAGTAACGAGAAGTACTGAAAATTATTATATCGACTGAATAACTGCTGCGGACTATAAGAAAAATAATAGGTACATACATAGTACATTCTACATATTGACGTTAAATTAATAAATGTTTAATTTATGATGAAACAGTATTTATAAGTTTTTCATTCTTGATCAAATTATTATGAATACGCATGAGTGTCTGCGTTACTACTTTTGCAAAGAAGGGATATGTAAGTACGTATAGTTTGTGAAGGGGAAGTACGAAGTACGTTTTTGATACTCATCATGTCGGTTGTATTAAAATATAGGTCAACCTTAAAATTACAAACTAAAGCTACTAATATATTACATATTTTTGTAAAAAATGAAAATGAAAAAACAATTTTTTAACTATCTGTTTCCTTTAGTATATGGCAGAAAAATATACAAATATACGCCATCGTATTTTTAGAACACGACATGACTATTCTTTCCCAATAGTCTTCTACTTCTCTGGAGTGGGGCGAATCCCTTCTTTATGTGTATTAAAAAGTATAATTAATTTAAAATATCAAATTACCTTACTTGTGCGCTAACACCTTTAGTTTAACACGTAGTTATCAATTGTAGTAATCCTAATTTATTTATTTACCAGGGTACACACTAGAGTGTGGATAATAATAGATGATTCGTTAACAGTATCATCTACATCATATATAATAACGGTCACATCTGGAGCACGTACAACCACTACGCTAGGCCCAACTTGGCGGCGTCCAGTGAGTGATTTAGAACTGCGCTGCGGCTGGACATGTTTCGTGCTGTTCAGCCTGGAAAGAATGTAACTTTTTTCTTTTTCTGACAATATTAAACGTGCGCTTTCAAAAATAATTTTTATTTTCGTGTTTTTTTACGAAAATGTGGGTTTTTATTATTCATTTATATCAGAAGTAATACACTAGTTTTAACTTTTGTAATGACGTCTAGTCCGCTTTCACGAAATTTTCGTTAAAAAATACCGAAAATATATGTTTTCACGCATATTTTACCCACGGTATGAATTAATATTGAACTTTATCACAACATTAGTAGCAAATTTCATAAATTAGACGTTTTTTTAATGATTTTAAGGGAAAACAACGTTTTCTTAAACAAAGTAAACATTTTATATATGTCACAATTAAATATTTCGTTTATATATAAGATATAACTATCTATTTCATAAATAGTATGTAATTATGAAACAGACATATCATCAAAATGCAAACGTGGCGTTTTAAATCGATAATCATTAACAAAATAATAAATTAAAGCTGTCATTAAAATTTTAAATTTAGAACATTGATTTAAGCGATCATCTAAATATATGTAGGTACTTTGTATGATTTCAAAACATATTCAAATGAGCTAGGTACATAAATAAATTCTTTAATTTTCCATTGATTAATTCAAATGGCAAAATACGTATTTATTTCATTCCATATATCAATTTCAAAAACTTAGATAAGGCCATGCTAAGGCTTTAGATACGAGTTATGTTTGACACTTGTATCGAATGCGAGAAAATTAACTATTTTATGTTGTCTCTTTATATTCAAACCTTCCTCACTCGCATGATTTACGTAACAAATAACGTCATTAATTATTTAACTATTAGCCTCTATTTCGTGTAAAATTTCTCAAATTTCAAACTGAAAAAATTACACTTCGGCCTTAAGAATCAATCATAATTATTTTTCCTTCTCCGTCAACAATAATTGTTATTGTTATTATACTTCTGATAAAATAACCGTTATCCATCTTTTATCTATGACTTTTATCTGGATATATTATTGGATTTCTATCCGTCCATGGAAGTATAGCAAATATGTCCAAAGTGTTTTTAATATCTCTAGGTTTAGATTACTTAAATATTTTCTTTTTTATATAGATAACAGATACAGTTTGTAAATATATATTCAATTTGAAATAAAGTGTACACTGTTTTTATTACAAGTAAGAAAAAACACATTTTAGCGCAATCGTACGAATTTTTACGACTGGCAAGTATATTGATATTTTTCTTATCTATGGTTGCACTGTCAAATGCGACGCGAGATGACCATATAATAAAGATATATTGAGTTGTTAGATAGTAATATTTACTTTTTTTTTTTTAGGAGAACACATTCTTATTGTGAAGTTGTAATTATTCAGAACATAGATCTGTGATATTTTAAATATGAATTAAATATATTAATTATAAAGATATACATATAAAATCAATTTTATCGAAAAATATTGTTGTTGCGCTACCGGGATTCGAACCTCACCTCTTCCCTAACCGGGGGAGGTGCTTTATCCAACTAAGATCCAGGTTCGAATCCCGGTAGCGCAACAACAATATTTTTCGATAAAATTGATTTTATATGTATATCTTCATAATTAATATATTTAATTCATATTTTAGTAATATTTACGTTTGTTCAATAATCATTTATGTAAATATGTTTTTCAATAATGTCTTTAAATGGAATGATGAACATATATATTTCAAAGTTGATACGCAAGAACACCGTTTGTATAATTCAAAGGCGAACAATACAAAACGAACTAGCATAAAAGCAATCGGCAGGTATTTTAATTCAATTCGTCTTATGACTAATTAAAACGTGTAAATTAGTGTCTAAAAAAAACACATACTACTTATATGAAAAATAATAAAAGAAATGTCATAATAAAGCAGAAAAAAAATATATATATATATAGTTTAAAGTAAAATGAATATTTATTAAATATATTTTTTAAATAACTTATTAAAAATATATATTATATTCGTTATAAAATTAATTAATAATTTTTCTTATTCTAGCACTCCCTGAGGGTATTAAAACTAATTCCTCCCTATATTATGTATCTGATAGGAATGAAACATTTTAGTAGATTTTCAAAACAGCAAATACGTAAATAAATATTTATATGCACTCACGCGATAAAAATATTTCTGTTTTTTTCTAAAACTAGATCAATTTTTGCCAATAACATTTTTTCAATAACATAATTCATATTTAATAAATTTATTAAGCAAGTGCTTTGATATAATTTTAAATAAGTAAATGAATGTGACATATTTTCACGTTCACATATTAACTACAAAAAATAATCGGTGCAAAAAATAGTTATTCGTGATCTTATTTTCTTGTAACGATTTAAAGCTATTTATTTAAAATTGATCAAATAAATATGCCATTATTTTGCTGTATTAATTTATTGATCAAAAACCTTTTGATGTGAAAAATATCCAAGTACAGAATACAATCAAAAGTCAGGAATTGTAGGATGTATAGTGGAAACATATGTAAAACGATAGGACTCGATTCAGTTACGAGCTCGCTGCGCTGCACTAATGTCTGAAGGTTTTCGACATCAGCGTATAATTATAATTTCTAATCTTTGTGAGATATTTAGAAATTCCGAATCTCGAGAGAAATCTTAAGACAACCTAATCTTCATAAGGATTATTGTTAAGTGACCAAATAATATCCCATCCTATCACTTAACTTAAGTGCTATTATTATGGTCGATGTCCATTATTTGGGATATAATAGGTTATGTCTGAACTAATATTCTTAGAGTTTGATGGAATTTTAATAATATACCATGGTCTTTAAATTTATACTATTTCATTATATGGGTACATATAATGAAAAAGCATTCTCTCGATTATAAACAATTAGCGTGTACGAACTTGGAATTCTGTACCGAGACAGCTCGGGAATAAATTCCTAAGAATTCCATGTTCGTTTACTGTCTTGAGTTTTGTGACTTTTAAAAAAATAATCCCAGACTCAAGACTCAATTTTCTTGATACAGGGTGAATATTATGTTCTATGCCGATTTTCTTTGACTGCTGTTTTGGTTTGGTAGATTTTTGGAGATTAGTTAATTACAATTTGTTATGTAGCATTTGCCGAATCAACAATTTATAATAAAATAATAATAAAAATGAAATAATAATGATTTATCATTAAAACATTTTATTATTAGGAGAACATATTCTTAGCCGCATAATGTCAAAAAGTGGTGATATCGACTGGCTTCATCGATCACCTGATTTGATGGCTCCCAAATATTTTCTGTAAAAGTTCTTGAAAGAAAAGGTCTACGCCTATTAGCCAATAACAATTCCGATGTTACAGGACAATATTCGAAATGACATTGGTGAAATATCACACGGAGTGTGCGAGAATGTTATGAAAAATATGGTTAAAAACAACACTTGGTAATAAATTTAATAATTAATAAATAAAAATCAAATTAATGATTTGTATATAATTTTCTAGTTATTTAAAAACAACATCGGCCTGGAACATAATATTCACCATATATTTTAAACAAATTTTGTTAATCCTACTGTCCATTGACATATATTAGGGAATGATTCAGCAACGAGAGATACATATACGAGTATAAGTATATTTAAAAAGAAAAAAAATTTCATAGTTTATATGTTCAACCATAAAGATTTGCATTAAGGAGAAATTAGTTCAAAGATATTAACTACCAAAAAAAAATTCCGAAGAAAATGGTTTTATTGGTTTATTCAAATAGGGGATTAAGTTTCATTGTAAAATGTTTTATCTGTAGGATAAATTCATGTCATTTTTTAAACAAAATCTGTATAGGCTGAAATTATTTAATATCTTTATAAGGGGATTTTAATTGAATTCTGTCAAAATATTATACATACGTTATTGTTTTCCAATATGTTTCTTAAATAATTATTAAATACTAATTTAATGTATTAATTATAAATATATACATATAAAATCAATTTTGTCGAAAAATATTGTTTTTGCGCTACCGGAATTCGAACCTGGATCTCTATTTCCAATCCGGGGAAGTACACTACCAATTGTGTTATAACGCCAATATTTTTCACGACTAATTTTCAAACCTATATGTTACACTTTTTCAAATTAATACATCTGTTCAATTATTTTTGAAAGCCATCTACATTATTTTTTCGGAATCACAAATACCTTTGAGTAAACCGACTACAGACGCCAGAATTATCAATTCATTTTTATTAAATTTTGGACACTTTTTTTTTTCTCCTTGTGTTCTCCTTAATAAATAATTCTTCTTTTTTGTATATTTTAATTTTTTAAATTATTTGTGATTTGTAATTAATCTGGATTATTATAATTTTTATATAATAATACTCTTAATTAAGTTAATTTCGAACATTTTTAAATACTCAGTATTTTGTTGGAAATGTTTAGATGGCACCTATAGTTTAACATAGTAAATTTGTACCTAATAATATGTCATTTGTTTTAGTAATAATTTAACATTTGTTCTAACTATTTCATAAGAACTGTAAAGTGAATAGCTTTCATGATTGGATTTGTGTTGCAGTTTTAAAAGTTAAATTTGTATTGCAACTCCCATCGTGGGTTCATGTTTGTAAAGGGTGTCCAGCGGAAAAATTTCAAGATTAAATTGTAATTGCTTGTAAACCATCAGGGTGGGGTAAGTGGAAGAAGTATTGTTCGACGCGCGTTAGTTGCGGATTTGCCAGTCACTGGTCGGGAGCGCACCGCGCGTTTACGGTTAAGCAATATTTAAAGTGCGGTGGTTAATTGGTTCGTGCGCGTCGCGCTTTTTGTTCTCACTTTAATATTCGACGAGTAAGTGATGGGCCGAGCACGCAACTTATCTGGTGTAGGTCAGTAGACAGGTCGTAAGCCCTGTAATTACCCATACATCCATATATTTTCTATTAAATATAATTAAAATAGCTTCATTTCTATGACATATCTATTATTTATTTGATAACAGTATCTTTGTAGGTGAAAATCCAGTAATTGTTTGTTCTTGGATATATTCAAATATTGCAGAAACCTGCTTCATTGCACTCTTAGATGTAAAGATATAAAGTTTCTGTGGAAACAAGAGATGATGGAGCTGAGTAGTTAAGTAAGTATGCGATTCTGGTATGTGGACCCACCGATGCATGCTCTGCCCGACCGGTGCAGATGATGGATGGCTGGACCCTTAGTCCACCGCAATAACGCTCCTTTATTAAAAAATCAACCCTCTTTTAATATTACATTTTTACAAAATATTTATATCATTTTTATCTCTTGTCGAGAGTTTTATGAACGCACATGTTCAAAAATAAATGATTGTGAAAAAAATTAAATAACTATTTATAATAGTCTAGCGCCTTCTACTGAAGGAATGCGGTTTTTTAAATCATAAATTTGATACAAATATTTTCGTTTTCAGTTTTAATTTAATTTAATATATTTTCTTATGAAAAGATATTTTTTACCCAATTATAAAAAATATTATAAATGTTCTACACATCTTTTTGGAAATGTAAAATGTTAGAAGCATACTTAGTTATTTGGATTATCAATTATCGTTACAGCATCAAGAGTAAAGATATAATTAATTAATAAAATTTACCATAAAACTAGCAAATTATGACCATTATAAAATATATTGTATATAATAAATTTAGAATAAAAAATATATCGGAAGTTGAATAGGTACTCTAATTTTACAGAAAAAACTGCTATGAATAAAGAAAGCGGCCAACAGAGGTGCCTCGAAGAATTCTAATTTATGTCTTACATTATTACATTACATTAATTGTCTTAAAAGAGTAGCTTCAACTAATATTGGGCCACGACCGAACAAACGGATCACCGAACTGGAGCTTAGTTGGGGACAGAAATACTGTTTACACAAAATATATTATTTATAGAATGATACAAATGATTGGTTAATAAATACGTAAGCATAATAGAACTCATGTATCTAAATGTGTGCATTATTACACTTCCCGTCAAATGACGGGCTTATTTAGATTTAGCTAGTATTTTATAATTTTGCAGAATATTTTTAAGAAACAATATAGACATTCTCCTACTTTTAGTCACATGCAATGTTCTGCCTTAAGAAAATTTCGTTAACAGTTTTATGAATATTTAAATAAATTAAACTTGATATTGTATTAATTCTGCAAACAACTAAGATCCTTTTAAAATATTGCGAATCCCAAATACATAAATTCAAATTTGTCTTTATTCTGGAACTAAACTAATCTCCATTGGTCAGTTTTTCAAACTGTTCTGGTTCTACTTCGGCTTCGGTTTTATTTGAGCAATATCAATTGAGTTTTTCTACATTCTGTAGTAATATGGTTTCTTCATCTCGGAAAATTTTTAATTTATCTCATTTTGTGGATGATCGATGATTTTGAATAATGATTACGTTAATTTTATTAACAGATATCGAAGTTTTTTAATATCGTCTGTTTTCATTTTTAAGTTTGATAATTGAACTACACCTGTATTACCTACGTACCTGCACACTGTATTCCCAATTGTATTTCTGAGAATTATGTCACGGTCTTAGTTATGAATTTTAAAAAAATGCTAAATAAAATAAAAGTATTCAAGTGTATAAAATTTTTAAGTCATAATGTTGAATTAAAGAAAAATATTATTATTATTTATTATGTACACAAACTATTTACTTTATTTCTACAGTATTAAATTTGAATTATTTGAGTAGAGATTTTGTAAAATGTATTCACAATAAATACACTTTAAGTAATAAAGAAACATTTTTAAAAAATAGTGAAAATAGCAAATTCTTTGAAATTATGTAGCTTCTATCAAAATTCTGATAACCATTACTAAACTTGTAGGTACTCTAAATGTATAGAAACTATATTATATATTTCAATCAAATCATATAAATTCGATAAACTTTGAGTATCAACATTTTTATTTGAAGCAACTACTGTTAACATAATCATTTGTGATCAATTAAATTTGTCATGACATAAACATTTTTTTTTAAAATCTGTAAGCATGTGTTATTCGGAGATTATTAACGACAACCAGTGCTTTGTGCTGCGCAAACTTCAGCGGTTTAAAGGTTGTTAAAAAGTTTAACGCTTAAGTTAATGTGTAATCAGGCAAAATGAAAATAATATAGGATCGCATGAATAATTGATGAGGTTCACAGAACTGCGACTGCCCTAGTGGTATAATCTTCTGCATAGCATTAGTAAAGAATGAACCAAAGTGAGTATATTCACAAAATTTAGTCGATGTCCAAGTTTTTGAATCTATTTATGAAAATTAATTAATCTCTTAATAAAAACCTAATTATGAGAGTATGGGCGCAGGCAGACCAAGTTAATGAAATATTTGTCGAGTTATATAATATTACGAAGTAAAAAGTTTTATTAATTACGATTATAATGTATATTTTTAATGTAATCCGTAATATATGTATCTCCAATATCAATGTAAGTACCCATTTCTTGAGTAGCGACGATACGGAATAAAATTTATACTGACCGTAAGAGGGACCGTAAGATATTTGTAGATAGTCCCACAAAAGGCATTTAAAAACAACGTAAAATTACAACATACAAATAGCTAAAATTAAAGTCAATCCATTAGCACAGAAGTGCCAAGTGAACCTACATCTAACAAACCACACTCAAAGGATGAATTAATGAAAATTTTCAATTGAAAATTCAAACATCAATATATTAAATTATATTAAATTTTAATTAAACTTTAAACAAATTTTCATGGTACTTGGGTAACGAGAAAAATCTCGTGTTTAGAAGAAAATCCTTCACATTTTGTACATAATTATAATATTTTATAAAAATTCTAACAAAATAAGCGTATTACAATTTTTTTAATAATATTAATTAAATATGTATAAATCTGACATGCAGTCGATAATTATCATAAAAACGTGGTAAAGGTGTTGTACAGAGAATATTAGCAAAACTAAAAAAAAAATTAATTAAGAGAAAAGTATGAAGCGAAAAAAATCTTGTGTGTAAGGTCAATAAAATTAAAATAAGTAAGGAGTAAATCTTGTAATCAAAAGATTTTTCATGTAATTAGAAGACAATCTTTCTACACACTATGGTGAACACCATTCGTTGTCTTACGGCGTGGTGGGCAAGCGGAGCGCATTTAGCCAGGACGCACACCAAAATCCTGAAAGAGATCCGCACGAGAGGCGATGCATGGACACTGAGACCACGTAACCAGAAACAAGAATGGATGTAATAGGGCCCTAGGCACGGCCAACGGTCACTAGTGGGCTTTTTGCGGGGCACGCCACTTTAATCTTTATAATTCATTGTCGATCTTTTTAAAGTCATCTACCCATCGCGTGTATAGCGTGGAATACCTGCTTTGAATTATATTTATGTTAAGACGTTCTGCGAAGTAAGGATTTTCCCCAGATTTTTGTAAGTACGATCGGTTTTCATTCGTTAATTATATTAAGATAATTGAATAGATAAGATATACAATTTTAAAAAAAGTGCTTTGTACAAATAATTTCATTCCTTATGGAAATGGGAAGATCATTGAAATATTTAAAACTCATTATTACTGTTGGGCCTTGTAGTATTAACCTTAGGTACTTTTATCAAGCCATGAGTCGATAATTTTCCTATAGACCCATCTTTAAATCTTTAAGTAAATATATTATATATTTAATACACCAAACTCGTGGAAAAGTTTACCCGTTGGGAAATCCCTAAATTTTTTCTTTCTTTAAAAACCATACAAGTACCCATCAACCTAGCAACAGTAATCAGCCGTTGCGTTCTGATAATCTTACATATACTTAGTTATGTGAAAATCTTACGGCTTTTAATGCTAATGAGCCAACCAAATACATTACCTAATGAGCAATAACCTATTGAAATGAAAAGAATCTCGGAAATTTTCGGGTATTTATTAGGGTGTGGGTCTCCCGCTGGGGGTTGCTGGGATGGGCGATGTCTGGAAGAGCAATGGCTAGAGAGACCTAACGGAGCATTCTACTGGCTCTCCCTCGCACTTCTTGCGACTTGGACAGGGTGAAGTTCTTCCGAACTGTGACTGAAACAAATAAATGTAATGTCTACCCCCTCTTTTTTCTATAGTTTCTTTATGGCTAACTTTTGAAATAAATGTGCCAACAAGTCTTTTATACTGTACAGGTATGGTTCTGGTACGACGATACCGGAGCCAATCTATGATAGTATTATGATGATATGACTGAAAGTAATAAAATAAATAAAAATATATGTAATTATGACGAATCGAAACGAGGGTAAACAACTCTCAAAACGATTCGGGATAGGGTGGAAATAAATAATGAGCCGCTGTCATCCATGTTGGATAACGGGATGTACTGGATGAATCTTGTAATAATATTTGAGCATTAGAGCGAAGAGAAATATTCGATATTTAGTATTCGCACAAATATAAAATACATTTTGGCAAACGAAGTCATATTGCCGCGTATTATTATACATAATTGTTGCATTTGTGTTTCTTTCCCACCATCCTTCCGCGTCATGCCAGTGTGAATTTTGTTCTGGGCCTTGTCGTGCGGTATTTTATCACAATTCGAAGCTTTATAAAAGGCAGTATATTACGAGTTGGAACAATTTATCGCCAATGCAATTGTGCCTTGTATTTGTGGACATCGTCGAATGTGATATTCAAAGAGGTCGCCTGCCATGGAGTGTGCGCACTCGTTTTGTGGACATTACATTGTTATCGGATCAGCGAATTTGTTCGTAATTAAGCTTCGGCTAATCTAGTGGGCATTTCTTTGGGAACATTAACGTTTATATTAGATGTTATTTATTCGTTGTGTACATTTTAATCATGTTATCATTTCACAATCATACTTCGCATTTGTGTGGATTTTTATGGGCTTCGTTTGACGTCACCAGCTTCAGAGTGAAGTAAGACCGTGATCAACATTGCAGCGCGTCGCTAGTCCTTGAAGGTGCCCCTAGGAGTTATATATGGCCAGAGAAGCTGACGTCATTGCAGGTAAGTCGTGCTACCCATCTCTGTTTCTCCAATAATCTGGTTATGCGGTCATTTTAGTTATAATTCCATAACCTACATTATTTTCCATCTCGTTTATTTGGTTCGGAATAATGTACCTAAAATAGATCTAGATCGAGATGGTTCTTTATTCGTTCATTTTTTGAATTCTTATGACCTGGAGGTATGAAACCATCTTATATTAACATCATATTTAACATTTGTTGTATACTACAATCCGAATAGCTAACATTATTGTTCCATTCATGCCGTGGATGTTCGTGAATTATTATTGTTTAGATTTCACGAGATACAATACATGGTTTTCTTCAGCATAAACTTTGGTTTAGTTTAGAAGACAGAGAATTGAATATTTTTTTGTAAACTCATTTTATATGTCTTAAATAAATAAATAAAATCATTCAAGTAGTGTCCATTGGGTAGAAGTATTATCCTTGGTTCAGGAAATTCATTTAGTGTGTTAGCGTTCATTAAATTCAGTTGAACAGTAATAGGGATCTTTAGTTTAGTAGTTTAGGTAGCAGTTAGGGTAGTTTTTCTAAATCTCATGTATTCATTCAGTAATCTTCTTATTAATCTTATGTTTAGGACTCATAATTACTCTTAATATTTGGACATACTCACCAAGTCTCTACTCCCTTCCCACTTCCTTCCCTCTCACCTCCCTCTCATCTCCCTATCGCCTCTCACTTCCCTCTCGCTCCTCTTCCGCTCCCCTCTCGCACCCCTTCCACAACTCACCTGCTCCCCTTCCGCACACCTCCCGCTTCCCTCCTGCTCCCTTCCACTCCCTTCTCTCTCGCCTCCATATCACCTCCCACTCCCTTCGCACACCCCTCCCGCTCCCCTCTCACTCTTCTCCGCTCCCTTCCCTCTCTCCCCCCCGTTCCCACCGTTTCTTCTCCATCACTTCAACAGAAACCCTATTTAAAATCGTTTTATCCAGCTGAACTCTAGCACCCTGAGGAAAAAATAAATATCCCACCCTCCTCCTTTTAGCAATATAGAATAAGAAGATAAATACACTGCACATCATCAAGACAGTAATTTTCCTCTTATTTTGATCGTCAAGTGTGCAAATTCTTTATATGTACAGATTGTCTTGTTGAAACAAAACCTACTTTAATAAGTAGCACGTTGTCCCCTACATTATATAGAATTATCAGTACCTATGATCTTCTTTATTTCCAAAATGCTAAGTTGAGCATTGCATCAGAATAGTCGTAGGTAAGCTCAGAGTAACACACCCTAACTTTCATGTACTTCCGCTGACTAGCCGGTGAGTGTGGTCGAGATACAGGCCCATTAGACTACAATATACTGGTGTATTAATAAATATACAAAAAATATCTAACCACGTCCGAGAAAAGAAATCGAACGCTATTTTCGTTGCGTTTTTATTAGCACTTCACTGCTACCAGTATACATGTATACATGAAGCAGAGTTGTTGATAGAGTTGTTACCCATAAAATATGTATTAATATAAAATAATAATTATGTACCTACTCTGAATATTGTAGAATTTGAATAAAGTAATTTTCATTATCCAGGAGTTGTTGTGAATGTTGGAAGCATTGTCGTTAACCGAGTCGCACATTCATTTAATTTCACAATTTTTAAAGATATCTGCACATAAATCATAAAGAAGACAGTAAAAAATTTTATAGTCTGCGGCACTGATTAAATGTAAAGGATCGCTGTAGAATTTTGAACAAAGTGTTCATGTTTATAAAAAAATTGACATATTTATTACGTTAATTGGTTAAACTAAATCATTTTATATTGGAAATTCAGTTGATAGTCAGCCTTTGGTCGTAAAAAGTGCTATACATTCATCGTATAGCGATTGAGCAGTAGGTACAACATATATATATTTTTTTAAATGATGTACTTAGATTAGTATATACTATATTGGCGTGTAGAAAGTTGTGTCCAACCGAAACTAGTTGACATTAGTGTATGTACATAATGCAATGGTTCTATTATTATTTAATTATAATATTTTTATTTTGAGATTATGTCTTACTAAGTATTCTAACAGTATTTTAAAATGTACAATTTGAAACTAATTTTGTTATGTTTATGGATTTGAGATAAAGTAAATTATCTTTATTTTATTATATTTATTCCGGAGATACTGGACAAGTCCTAGAAATAGCAATCGCTAACAGCTATGCCTGTTTGCTTTCTACTAATCCCTATTATAACACAAGTTCCCGAGCACTCACGCCTATAACAATATTTTTTTAATCGAAATGAGGGACAATGAAATGGAATACTGGTGATGTGACATACTGTATATTATTTAACGAGCAAAATAAGTTCCAAAATATTTACGGAAAAATTTAACTGAAAATGTTTTCGAGCTCTAAGAATAATCTGAAAACATGCTTGTTGAAATGTTAATAATATGGCAAAAGTATACACAGATGTCGTAAATAATTATATTTTACGTTACTGCTACGTAATTTCAATAGCTGATAATATATATTTTAAAAACAATAAAATATTATTAAGGAGAACACATTCTTATTGTGAAGTTGTCTGTGACAATAACAATATTTTCGATAAAATTGATTTTATATATATATATATATGTATATATATATATATATCTTTATAATTAATACATTTAATTAGTATTTATACTAAAATATATTTGAAATAAGTTATTTACGGTAGAAATAATCATATATAATAATAATAAAATTGTTTTTGTTCAGCAGTGGCCGCTTTGTGGTGTGTAAACATTGTATAGATGATGTATATGACATGATATGAAGTGTACGTACAGGAGAGGGGTTTGGAACATTATTTGCGGGGTGTGTGTCATTCTACACACATATATCCAACAAAACATAAATCCGATAGATTATTACACATTTTTACATCAGCAAAAGTATTTACACTTCGAAAATTAAACCTTTGTATAAACATGACGTATTTTTTACATTAATTAATATTATATTATTAGCGTTTCAATTTTCGTTCTAATTGACATTTTTTTTTTTTTAATCGCGGAGCTATTTGATTGCGTGAGTGGCACCAAAGTGATCACGTGGGTGTCACTAAAATGAAAATTTTGTGACAAGGAATTTGCGTTAGTTCGTGTCTATTTATTTAGTGGTCTGTGATTTTCTACCATGCCAACCATTTTATCTACATTTTAGGCAGCCGACTAAAACACTAGTAATATTTTTTTAAATTATATACTGTACTTAATAGTGTGTTCGGATTTAAAAAAAAAACAGCGCGAATTCGTCTAGCGTTAATATTTAGGGTGCGTATTTACTCGGGTAAAACAAATACGCTCGTTAGTGTTTTAAATAATCGACATGTGTGGTAAGTCGATGGCAGGAGAATATATATTTTCTTAACAAATAATGATTTTATAACTCTCTGACTTATACTAAACTTTCACGTTTCGTGCCTATTATTATGCATCGTTTTGTTAGAAATAAATATTGTTATATTCGCTTCACATACGAGGGGATTTAATCAAATAAATATCTTCAGATTAGAGAAATTGCTTGTCACTGAAAATCCAAAATCATGGCGTCATGACAATTTTCATTACAAATACATGGTACTGTGAAAAAAACTGTGCATGATAGATAAAAAAATAAATAAATCCTTTTTGCATTCCAAAACAATCGATAAACAAAATTTATTTAAGGAATCTTAACCATTGTATTCCAAAGGGCCAGTTGTGTGATCAGTGATAATCGTTTGCGGGTTATTTGAACGTCAATTTTATTATATATTGTCAAAACATATATGAGATGTTTATAGGCGCGACAAATAATCATGAAATATGATTTATCTATGGATTTTTCGCCTCTGCGTTCGAAATCTGTCACTTTGGGGAAGAAATGTTTTCGGATTGTGTGGTAAAGTATATTAACAACGATGTCGTCATCGGACGAATTCACATCACTAAAATAGCGGGATATTGAATGATTAATTGTCGTATACTGCAACTTTCAAAGTATCCATGTGTCGGATGACTTTTGGAACAGCTGTGAAGAACTCGCCATATTTAACAGTCGATTTTCGATTTTAATATCGGATATCAGAGAGAAAAAATTGTTTATTACGGGATGTATTATCAAGAAGTTAATATGTTTTAAACAACGATCAAACAACCCGTTTTCGCAAAAAAAATTACTAAAATAAAAAGATCTCACAACCGGCCCTGAGCGAAATAAAATTAAAGTAAATGTATTTTATGTATATAATTTAACAGGTATCAGGTATAGTTTCATCAAAATCATACAATATACTCATCGAAATTGAAAAAATATAAAGTCGTATTTTTACTTAGTGTTTTTTTTTTAGATTTTTTTACGCATTCACGTATGCACATTTTTTCAAAAACTCTTTTTAAATTGTAGTATATCACAATTTATTTTTATAAGTAGCAAATGAGTCGTATAGTCGACTCATATGTTAGATATATAAAATATCTATACACATATCCGCAGAAAACAAAATGGAAAATTACTTGATGTGACATTGTATGTGTTTTTTTCTCCAGGAGGGTGATATAGCTGCTATAATAAATAGTTTGTTTATATGTCTGTATATACAATCAAACTATACAATTATCGAAAGATAGTTAAATATAATATATAAAAGTCAAATTTCCGATATGGTATGTACATACTGTTAGGTATTATTAGTGATTCGCAAACCTAAAATCAATGTACTCATATGCATAAAACTTAGAATACCTAACATCAGAATTTTAAGTGACAAACAAGTCGAAAGGAAATATGCACCGTTCTTTCAACACACATCATTTCTATACCAGAGTACTAATATAAATTTTACTCAAATAATGATACTGCTGATGAACTTCGTTCTTAGCCTTTCTTTACCATACCGTGATATAGAACATTTGTACGCAGCCATGTTGTCAACTCGTGTTACCGTAAGAAATTAAAGTTCTATTAACCTTTGAAAAAATGGTTAATGCCATTAATTTACTATAAATATTGAGCATTAAATATTTTAAAAATATATAATAATTTAATTCGGAGCATTCATCAAGTCCTGTATAGGAGGTTGCATTATATAATACAACCTTCCATTGTATCCATCTTTCTTTAATTAGTGAGAAAGAGACACCATTATACTCGTATTTTTTTTATTCTCTTCACTGTGAAATTAATATGTGATTTCTTTCTGTCTTGACACAAATTGTATTTTTGTCAACGGGTTAATTTTACAACGGATTGAATTGAAAGATAATTATTTTTGTACGATTCGCCTTACATACTACTAAAATAATTAAACTAAAATATGAATTGCATGTTGCGTGTATTATAGGTTTAATTAGAGCGGTAGACCTGTGTAACTGCATGGTTCGGGAAGGGTTAATATAGTAAACAATTTTTCTGCCATAGTACTGATGAAATACTGATATATTGATATTGCCATCATGCTGTATAAATTGAGTATTATATACAAGGTGTAACAGACCTAGTCCACAATGTTTTATGAGTGGATACCTGACTATATTACCAGTCGAAAATGTGCAAGGAATGTGTGCAAAGTCTGCACTGTTACGGAAAATATTATTGTTTCAAATTTTTACAAAGTCGTATTAAGTTTGAAGTCTAGGTATTATTGATCTATATCTTTGCTTCAGGACCAAAATCATTCAACAAAAAAAAGTCTAGTCGTTTGAAATTCGATAACCAATAATTGTTTGTATTCAATATACAATTTGGAATCAATAACATATTTCAATTATTCGAAATTACGATTTTTTTAAATGCTTATATCTCAAACATAGTTAAAATTAGGCACATATCCCTTAAACATTTTTGACTCGTAATTTAGTTAGATATCCGCCCATTAAATATTGTGGACTAAATCTGTTACACCCGTATATTCCCTAGTTGTAATCATGAAATATGAAACAAAATATTTTGATGACCCAGCATAATTTGAATTTAGAATTTGAGGTAAAGTATGTATTCAATTAAGTAACTTTTCACACTGTCTTAATATGATTCGTCTTTAAGGTGATATAAGGAGTCTTAAGTACTTAGATTTAAGATATAAGCATTTTACTAATGTTAATGAGTTACATAAATGTTCCTCAAGTGTACAAGTTCTATCATTTAAGTTATCTCCGAATCAGGTTGAAGCCTTAATCCCAGAATTAATATGGTTTTCATATGTTTTGAAAATGTTGTTAGGACTCAAAGTCTAAATTTGGAGCAACTATAAATACCTTATTTGATTTAGGAAATTGCTAGAAACACTTATATTGTGTGTCGTCATTTTGTAATCAACGCCAATGTGGAGAGGCATAGAATTGTTAATGGGTTTCAGGTAGGGATTCTGTGTTCTCGACTTTTATCAATTCTTGGGACTCGAGAGTCAAAATTTTAAAATCACGGGAATTTCCGAAAACTGAGACCACGAATTTAGTTTAATTAAAAATATAAAGTATTTTAATAATTGATGTACAGTAGCTATTAAGGATGTTATCTGGGTAAAAATATACGTTAACATTAATTTAGGTATTAGAACAAATAAAAACTGTTTGATTAAATATTTATTGACCCATAATGTGGTAGTAATTTTTTTAAATGAAATTAAGTTTTCAATACTAATTAAATGTATTAATTAGAAATATATACGAGGGCCAAGTAAAAAATAAGGTTCCTTACGCTGTACACTCGCCACGCGAGATGCTAGGCGAAATCCGGCAACACCACCTTGATTGTTGGTCCCTTAACTACATCCCCACTACCGGGAGCAAACGCTGCGACGCTCAGTAAAGGCCTGACAGCCATCCGCTATGGAACCCGCCATCGCCGTTACCGCCAGGTGTGAAATCCGTTCGGTGATTCGATTTTTAAACGCGAAGAAGCTTAAACCTGTTGAAATTCATCGACAGTTGGAAGAAGTTTATGGCACAGCTTGCATCAGCGTCCAACACGTCCGCAAATGGTGCAGGGAGTTCTCCGAAGGACGCACAGACGTCCACGACGAGCAAAGGAGTGGGAGGCCATCGGTGTCGGACGAAGTCGTGGCGAAGATTGAGCGCATTCTCCTCGAAGATCGGAGAGTAACGCTTCGGGAGCTTGCTGTCCAGGTTCCTGAGGTTTGTGAAAAAACCATCGACAACATTTTGACCGATAAACTTGGTTATCGCAAGGTGTGCGACATTGACAAAACTCAAAAGAGCCATCCAAAATCGCCGGAGAGGAAGACTGACCAAGGGCGTTAGGCTGCACCACGACAACGCTCGCCCGCATGTCTCTCGACAGACCACCGCCCTACTGGACAAATTCGGCTGGAAATTGCTTGACCATGCCCCCTACAGCCCTGATCTTGCTCCCAGCGACTTCCACTTGTTTTCGAAATTGAAGCAACACTTGGGTGGACAACGCAGATGAAGAGGTGAAAGAAGCGGTCACCAAGTTCATCGGCGGCCTAGCGGCGGAATTCTTCGAAGCGGGTTTTCAGAAGTGGATAACTCGTCAGGAAAAATGCATAGAAAAATCAGGAGACTATGTAGAAAAATAGAATAAAGTACAAGCTTTCAGATGGTTTACTTATATATTGCAATAAAAAATACCTTATACCTGAAAAAAATGTAGGAACCTTATTTTTTACTTGCCCCTCGTACATATATAATCAATTTGATTAAAAAATAGTGTTGTTGCGCTACCGGGATTCGAACCTGGATCTGTTTCCAATCCGGGGAAAGTGCATTATGTTCTAAATAATTACAACTTCACGATAAGAATGTGTAATAATTTTAAAAATGCAATAATCAAAAGAAAATATAATAAAAAAGAACAACTAAAAAAGAAACACATCATAAGACAATAACGCACGTATTTGGCTAAAGTCAACAAAAGTCCACTAATAAAGTATAGTGGAACCTCTCATAACGAGCTCCTCCCATAACGAGTAATTCGCATAACGAGCAAAACAGATTGTGGAAAGAACGCTCCCTTAACGAGCGACATTTCGCATAAAGAGTGGGATAGTTCCATCTTCACATCACTCACTTGTGTCAGTCTCTGGTTAGCACTCGTTCCGCTATCACGTTAGTATTACACGTAATTACACATTTTTACAAAAAATTAAAAATAATGTCTGAACACAAATACATTTTTTGTAATATTTTTTTGTGTAATAATGTCCCTGAAAAAAAAGCCATAAAAGAATAAAAATAACTGTAGAAATGAAACGTAAAATCATTGAAAAGCGAGAACGAGGCGTAAGCGTGGCTGATCTAGCGCGCACATACAATCGGTCTACATCAATGATTTGCACTATCCTCAAGAACAAGGTCAAATTTAAGAAGATAGATGCTTCAAAGGGAGTGTCAAGAATGTCCACGAAACGATTACCTATTCTTGATGATGTTAAAAGGTTGCTTCTCATATGAATTAACGAAAAGCAATTGCAAGGCGACACTATTAACGAAAACATTCCAGGTTGTTATTAACAATAAGTATGTAATATAAGTAGAATTAACGTTAAAAAGATAAAAATGGATTTTTTTGGAAGGAAACGCATTATTGTCATTTACGTTGTTTTGTATGGGAATAATTGTTTCGCTTAACGAGTGTTTCACATAGCGAGTAAGATTCTGTAAAGAAAATTTAAGGAGGAATTAATACCTACATCTAATGTAAATTTGATTTGGTTGTAATGGGAATTTATAACGATAATATGTCAAACCACAAAGTGATTGCTTTCTACGAAAATATATATTTTTTTAAATCCCGGAACTCGAGACAGCAAAAAAGCATGAAATTCCCGAGTTTTCTCGACACAGAATTACTACTTCCAGGTACATGGCGTATTCCGTAACGCGATGTTATTAGCATACAATACGCAACATCATTATTTATCATTTTATAAAACAGACCAAAATAAGTATTTAAAATAATGTACATAAGAGGTACTAGTTGTATTGTCAGCAACCTTATTTTTATATATATTTTTAACATATAATGCAGTTGTCTCCTCGTATAGTTTTTACACTTTGTGTTAATCTATTAATAATCAAACTTAGCTCTATCTATGTAAATGATCATTTGAAGTCGGTTTTAGATGCAAAATCAGTAGTTTTGCCGTCGCCATTTATATTAGGAAATTCGCTACTCGCTACTCTGAAATTTAAATAGCCAGTATGGCAATTAATTCGTTTTTGAAAGAAGATGTTGCATTTATTTTGTATTTTTAACCAGATTATAGGAATTATCATCCATAATAAGAAGCGCAGGTTTTCGTGTTTCTCTCAAAATAAAATAATATAGAAATTACTGTGTTTACAACTAGTACTAGTGATAGCTCAAAGTTATGAACCGTGAGTTAATCACTGATATCTTTGAGTCACACTCACTATTAGTGATTGAATATCTGGGAATATCGTGATTCGTGATTAATTTTTTTATTTTATTTAAATTTAGTTGTGAACCGTGATTCGGTGCATGTACACATGCAACGAAAATATTAATAAAAGAATTACGTTATAATTCGTGTTAAGCGCCATCTAGTAGATTATGTTATTACACATTTGACCCGAAATGCTAAGAATTTGACCCGAAAAATAAACTCTTTTTTTTTAAGGGTTTTCATTCTCTTTGTGATGATATTAAATTAGATATATATTAAATATATGAATTACTAGAATACGTTTTTCACCCAAATGAAATTTGAATTATATAAGTAAATACGCACAAAATTATGTTTATTTATTTATTTCGTGTATTGTGATATCGTACAGTGCACGCGTATAAGTAATGATACTGTGATCACAGTCACAGTTTTCAATCACTGATATTATTGAATATCAATCACAATCACACCAGTGAGTCAAAAGTAGTACTTTTTCTCATCACTAACTAGTACGCTCATAAAATACATTATTTCACTAATGTATTACAATTAAGAAAAATTAGTAAAATTAACGACAAGTTAATTTCATTTTTTAAAAGTGTACTGCTTATATAATGGTTGATTTTTAATAACGCTCAACGTCTAACGCAGCGGGCGTATTACAAGTACATAACATGTTAAATTAATTGTGATGTGTCTATGGGACGAATGCGTGAGCTCGTGAAGGTTAGTACGAGTGATGAGTGTGTGAAAGAGATAAACGTTACGCGCCGCTGTCGACGCGGCCTCTTGCCTTCGAACCGTTGAACTGCAAACATTTTATATTGACCTGTACTACATTGTATCGAAGTATTCAGAATAAATACTTTTGTTACCACAAACGGGTATTATTCTGATGACACGAAGAGTCAACATCATCATCTGCAAGAAAAATAATAAATTATCTAATTTATTATAACTAACTAAGATTTCTGAAATTTGTAAATTGATGCATGTTACAAACATCAGATCATAATAAAACATTATGTATAATATTTAATGTGGTAAGTTCTGTTTATTTTTGCTTTTTTTATGTTAAATAAAATTATATAAGGAATAAATAGAAATTAGTGCAAATATCTGCTAATATTTTATTGATTGTCTTTATTAGAGTGTCTTCCAAGTCATATGTGTAGTTAATGCTTTGAAATGCCTAGTTCATGGAATGCTTTGTCTAGTTAACTAAATATTTCATTAGCCGGTGAGATATTTCTGGAGCTGACGTATAAAATGATCATTAATGTTCATTAACTAAATAGACTAATTCATCTCTAAAACATCTATATACGTCAATCAGTAACAAATGCGAATACAATATTTATAGCTAATTCAAAAGAAGACGGGTTAGACTAAATTTGACACGAACACTAGAAAACCTTTTTTCATGATCGATAACAAATATATAAAAAAATGCACGATGCCAAGGAAATTAACGAATACAACTTGGTTTAGTGGTCAGTGAAGGCTGCCACACTACCTGAAAAAAACTCCCCTGCCAAGCAAAAATATCTGCACAATATGTGAAAGTGGGTATGTTGTTTGAGGGTATATTCTCAGATATATGCGGATACATATAATATTTTGAGTCTACGTCATTATTATAATGAGTTGTCGCCGAAAATTAATTACTGAAAAGTATAGAAGATTGCTGTTGAAAATATCAATGGTGGATTCTAAGGATCCTCAATCGTGATGGAAGGACTGTGAATAAGAAAAATGTAATCTTAATTCAAATTAAATTAATCAACTAGAAAGATATACAGAAAAAAATCTACGTATCAAAAAAATATTTAGTTGTTACTGGGATTCGAACCTAGACATCTTTCTATCCGGGTTAATTATTATAGCGAAAATGGTAAACGCGCTACTCCGTCCAGGAAGAGCTCCAGGTTCGAATCCCGGTAGCAACAAAATATTGTTTTCGATACATAGATTTTTTCTGTATATCTTTCTAGTTGATTAATTTAATTTGTATTAAAAATAGCACTGAACTATATTCTGAAAATAACGTAACAACCAAAATATTTTCTCTTTATAAAATGCAATCAATGTAAATAATTCTTTGTTGCTAATGCTCACTTTATATGTTGTATTTAAGGATAATTCTCATTTCTTTGTTTTGTACAACCTCCACTACATATATTTGGAGATTAAAGTGCATATTTTTGTTTTGTTAACATGTTTATATTTTATTAAAGTTGACGAAAGATGTATTGCTCTAGAGTTAATAAAAGTTTTCTTACTGAATTTATTACGCTGTGGGAGTTAAAACACGTAGAATAGATGACCGCACTCAAAATTTTTAGGTAAAAAAATATTATATTGTTACACCAAATTATTTTGTTTTCAGAATTAATGCCTTTTTTATACACTTTTCGCCTTTTAGACGAAATTTTATATAAAACTCTTTAATTTGTTTAATTTTATTAAAAGTTCCACTCTATTAAAGGGTAAATACTCAGTTAAAAATATTGTTACGTTTAGTTTTAAAAGCATCAATTTATGTTTTAACCAATCAAAGCGCATGATTCTATAATACTTAAAAATGGAGGCCATAGTTACTAATTGGTTAAATGATTGCTTAAATAAGTTTTGATTAGAATTAATATTTTTGAACTTGTGAACTTGTGAAGTGCAATTTTACGTTACAGTATCAGAAGTACAAATTTATTTCAAGGGTACTTAGTACTTTTACATTTTCTCAGATAGAAACTTATACATTATATATTTATTAAAAACAATAATATTATGGGAAGAAAACTGAAAAACATCCGCATTAAACGAAATGTATCCTGGCGTTTTCTATCCCACGGACTCATAAAAATAAAAAGCTTTCAGAAATAGTATTAAATGGGTCAGTTTAATGGTCCGGCAACCACTTACACATTAAGGTGTGTATTCCTCTCATAAACAATAAAATGAATATACATAGAATGCTATGCTGTGATATTTAAGCAAGTGAGTCGCGTAATTGTTCCAATTTCCTTTATGTCATCCGCAGCTACAGATTGAAAAACCGAATTTTCGTAAAACATTTATATAAATAAAATATACTGCAGCGTGACAGAAGAAATAAATTGGATATGGAAGTGAACTGGTGTCAGATTTAATGAAAAGTCGAATGATTCCCGAAATTGAAACGGACGTATGGATATTAGAGCAATTGTGCGATACAAGCATTAGATACAAGCTTCAAATTTAGAAATTGGGGAATAATAATGCATAAAGTAATGTTAGCTTCATTTACTTTTAAATTTAATTAATATGAATTGAACAAAACAGTCGTGTTCAGTATTCAAATAATTATTGGCCTTTATAATATTGAATGTAGGTATAGGATGAAAATATCAACAGTTTTTAAAAAAGGCTGGAAATAAATTAATGATAAAAATTTACTAATCAATATTCAGTAAATGATTTTAATAAAATGCTATATTATTGAGACAATTAAAACGAACATTGATCTCACTACCGCAATTATTTCAAGTTTGTAAATAATATCGGCGTATTTGACTATCCATTTCGGGAGCACATCATTCATAAATTATATATTCCTAGCCATCGAAGCCTCCTTCATTTTACAATTTATTGTTCGGCACAGTTTATATGTTTGATAGTACAATAAATTTATTACGCGAATAGTTTCCAAAGCGATTTTTTAAGCTATTGATAGTAAGGTGGCGGTAAGAAGAGCGGCGTTTGAGAGACGGCCTTCCAGGCGATTGTAATATTGCTACATGACGTTGATACTGTGTGTCTTTACTACTGATTGATGTTTCGTTTCATGCACCGGTATTTTCAAGGTGCGTTCAGTATCGCCGGGTGGGTATGATAAGAGTAGAGACGATATACCTCCAGAGGTTCTAGCAAAAACACCAGTGCACTGTCGTAACATTTGTTCAAACAAAAATACTGCTAGAATTAGTAAATATGTCATCTATCAATCTTGAATCGTTACAATTCAGCGATGAAGCCCATTCTTATCTCAGCGGATATATGAATATTAAAATTGTCATAATTTCATAAACCCCGTGCGACGAATTTTTACCAAAGATCTTGGCATATACACTGAGTTAAATTAAGAATTTAGGCCTACAGTAGGCGCCATAGTCTGTTTTCCGATTGAATCCTAGAACACAGTGCAGGTGTTGTTGAATTTTATGACAAAATTATCTTCAATGACAGAGCAGATTTTCAATAACCCCATTCAATAAGCAAAATTGTTGCGTTTGAAGAATTGATAATAATCATTATATCCGTGTCGAGCTACAGTAGGTATGGTGTAGTTTGTGTAGTTGTGATCTGGGTGTGTTATTGTTTATTCTTTATTGAATGCCCCAACTTCAAAATAGATCGCCCTTTAACTTTTCAAATGCTATGAGCGTATTCACACGCCAAACTTTGCATATCACGTACACGTCCTTTTGGATCTTATAAAGTTGCAAGGACTTAAGTCATATTTTTATATCATTTTGTCATCTGTGGACGACAGAACCAGCTTTTGATAGATAAGTCAAGCCCTTTAAAGCCTAGTCTTACCTTATGTGGTGTCTTCCATTTCAAATAGAATTTGGCAGTTAAAATGTTAATGAGGCTCACTTGCATATGAGAGAAAACAGTAATATTTAAAAATATAATAGTTAATATATGACTAATGTGAAAGACCTAACACCTGGCATCTTAACTTTATTTGTTGTTAATTCTCACACGGTGATTAAAATTGATATTAATTTTATCCAATGAACAAACAATACATTTCGGAAGGCTGGTGTAATAACAAAACAAATAATAAATGTTATTGTTTGGGACGTATATTTATTTGGTGTATAAATATATTAATTATGTACTTGAATGAAAATAATGCTCCGTGCCTCTCTTTCCCTTTCCAACCCGACAACGCCAAGCAGTCGATCGGTGACCTTGAACCAGTACGGTTACAAGGCGTACGGAACAGTTAACACTGTTATACAAATTTCGAGACATATGTCTATACTTTGTGTTGGAACCTTGACGAAATAGTGTGTGAAAATAAACAGTATACAGTCCATATTTTTGGAGATGCTAGCAGACTCCAGATCGGTGGTGAGTGCCAAAATTCCTTCCTGTCCTGCGATTCTTCCGACATGCATGCTTGTACGCTACAGTTATGTTTTATTTTTATTAAATAGAGAATGTTGTTTATGACACTAATAGCTGGAATAGCCAAATTCACTTGTCTCCAATACCTGGTGTTGCGTAAAAGCATAGATGCCGGAAGAAAACAGGACATACGGAAGGATTTTGGCACTCACCAAAATCCAGTTCAAACAATCAACTAATACGCTTGGTCTGCCGAATCTACGAGCAGTTGTCTGAACATCATCTTAATATCTGAAATTACCATTATAATATAACGCTAAAAATTAAGAATTATATCGATAATATTCCGCTGCAACTTGCGACCCGCAAGTAGATAATCATTTAAGAAAAACCATTTGTAGTTTTAGTACTTGCATCAAAAACTACACGTATTTTTCTATGTTACCCTGTGGTCTTGTAAACTCCATTATACCGTTACTCCGTGAGAAATACAATAATTAGCCCCATTCATAAGTTTCCCCTCATATATAGCCGTGTGGCCCAAAGTAAGATATTCTCTAATGAAAGCAGAATATTCAACTTTTAATAAATTGTTCCGTTGAAAGCGCCGTTCTAAACTATGAAATCGTTTCAGCGCATTTTGATATGAATCAATAAATGCCGAGTGTTTATTTTTAAAGGGTAAATAAATAACGTATCTACCTGCAATGTCTCGATATGTAGTTTTCATAAATAAGCTCTCGCATTCTTGTTCCTGAAAATCGTGGAAGGTTCATTTTTGGAAGATATATATTTTAATTTACAATAGCCGTGGTCTGTGGCTTATACTTAGTTTACAGAAATACTTTCGAATATATCTCTTTTATTTCATAATACGTATTCATGAAATCTGTGAATTTTGTCCGATGACATTCTAAGTTGAAATTTTTAGAACACCCAGTTTCTAACGCGATGTGAGAATCAACAAATTCCGATTTTATTGACTCGATATCCGAATACCGAATTTAAAAATTAAATTTAGTTGTAGAATCACCATCTCTGGTTAGATTGGCGATCTGAAGAAAATTGTTCACCGAGAGCTTCGACAGATTGTACATTACCAACTTCGACATTATTAATTCCTTAATTTAAAAATTTCGATGAAATATATAATATTAGAGTTATAAAATATTTTCAATTCCATACCGTTGGTATCATGTAACATTCACTGCCGCGCGCAATGTCAATATCCGCACGATTAAATATTATATTACCCACCAAATATTATTACTTGTAAACCGAATGATAAAAATAACGTTTATCGTAGAAATATCAATAAATGTAAGAAGTAATATGATTTGCAAATACCTTTGAATGAAAATAATGATGTGATAGCTGATAAACAATAGTCATAAGACCAAGAAATGTTGCGTAAAAGCATAGATTCCGAAAGAATACAGGATGTACGAAAGGATATTGACACTCACCACAATCCAGTTCTTCAGACACCTCCAAAATGTGGACTGTATATTTTTATCACTATTTTCGTCTAGGTTCCTTTAGACCACACTGTATATACGCGACGTCTCAATTGAATTATATTGTAATCCTTCGTTTCACGATAACCGCACCGGTCGACTGATTCGGCGGCGTGCCGGGTGAGAAGAGGGAGGAGAAGGGAAGGCATAGTGCATTATTTTCGTTCAAGAATAAGTAAGAACACAATTAAATATATGTCCCGAATATCTGGCATACATGGAACCAATAACTGACGCTCACAAAATATAAATTCTTTATATAAAAAAAATAGGTTAATTGATTTTTAATAATTATATCAAAATTCATCAGGATCCAAGGCCAAGTACGCATGCCAATTCCAAGCATAGACGAGATATGTGCTACTTCAGAATTTACCAGCAATATTTGCCAGAATTTTGGTTTCTTCTTCATATTTGAAGCAAACTAAGTGACATTATCTATTCAATCATCACCATTTTCAAATAAAGATTCTAAAGTGGAAATAACTTATTCTTTTTTATGCCTACCAATCCAAATAAATCATTTTTAAAAGGAGAGGATATGTTGAAAGAAAAAATATTTTGTGGTGAATAAAGTGGTTTGAGGTTTAATTATTTTTATTTTAGTCGAAATTCTTTTGACATAATATTTTATACGATAGTGTTTATATAACATTTTACGGTAGGACTTATACTAAACCCGAGTCGGAAATTTCATTTGAATCGTACTGTATTCATTGTTGGTCTCTTTTAAGAATTCAATTACAAATGTATTTTCATACTGAAGGACGTATCGCCGTCACAAGAACGATGATTGAAATTCACAAAAGTGAAATTCAATCCGATAAAAAGGCTAGCTTACTTCTTTAAAGAAGGCGTAGCTACTTGATAACTACAAATAAAAGAAAAACCTTCTAAGCATTCTACAAGAATAACGTATTATATTTCAATATAAATACAACAGATTTTCTTTTTATTGAAAACTTTTCGGTAAAATTATCAATTATTAGTAATAAATTATATATTTTGTCAATTTAAATATTAATTACTATCATTCAAGTAACAGCCCGCTGGCCCATATAGATATTAAAATAATCATGAAATATGATCACCGAGACTCGAATCTAGAACATACTAAATTACTTTCATTGCACTATATTTATTTTTATTTATTATTGCAAAACATATGCCAGTGAACATATTATTTTATACAATACCAGCAAATCAAAAAAGGGCCAGATAATATCCCTCCCGTGTGGCTAGACGGGACGAGATTGAGCGTTCAAAAAAGGTCAAATACCTATTACAAACGTACGATACAAATATGATTTCAATATAACAACTCAAACAGAATATTGTTCGGGTTGGCGCGTTATTGTAGAGTATCTACAATATTTGCCGAAGGCCGTGTGCATGGATTCGTTCCGCTCCTGAAACATCAAGTTGCTGGCGTAATTATTATATTAACTATAATTAAAATGTATTATTATATTAACTATTTACTTTCGAATTTTTGAATTAATGTGTGTTCCCTTTATTTTAGAAGGACAAAAATTGCAACGTTATAATAAATGTGTGATTTCATTATATATAAATAGTTTTTTATATACTTTTTTGAGATTGATTTTAATCACTTTGGTTGGTTATCAAAATTATCATTAAGCATTTGTTTACAAATATTATTTTAAGACAATTTTGAAATTTCGTTTTTGAGCAATTTGAGTATATTTAATTAAAAGTTAATGTAGAATGTTTTATGTACATTTGGGATTATACGAGTTTTTATTGTTATATTGATGTATTTGAGTAATTTGAATATTAAATTACTCCTTAATATTATGTGTTATTAATATATTTTGTTCGTTTGTGTATATTTTTTATTTATTTAGTTATAATATCTATACATTATCTTATTTTGTAGAAGCGAAAAAGTCCTTGATATGAACTGGTTTAACTATTTGTTTTGTTTTTTTTGTTTTTTTCCATTCTCTATAAATGTATATTGTTGTATTTTTAACATAGGCTTCGTACTATCGGATTGTTTTTTTTTTTTTTATGTAATTTATTATCTTGTTTTGTGAACCGTATATTTTAATTATGGTGTTTACAAGTTAGTCTCAATAAATTGAATCCATTTAATTTGTTTATCTCATATCATTTATCTCAGCTTCATCTCGAAGGAGATTTGAGTCGCACAATGGCAGAGTGACCCGAGTAAAAATTTTGTATTATAAATAACTTTTTAATTTTTTTATTATATTCATTTTATTTTTTAATTTTTTAATTAACACTAGAGCCATAAAACGTCTTGACAGACGTTTGTCTGCAGATACATTTATAGCCATTTGTTAGATTTAATAAACTCAAAAACATAACAATTAATCAGTCACCGTTTAAACAATTTATATCATTCTTACAGATAAGACAGGATATTATCGATAAGCCATTTTTTAATAATTTCTTCTAAATTGGAAGATAGCGTGCTCTTTTGTAAAAACCCAGGTAGTATATTTTTTATTGTAGTAAAAACAGACTCTATTGTCCTCGATTCATACTTATTGATGATTTTGGGAATCGTTAGATTCAGATTTGCTACACCTCTTGTAATTTTTACGTGTGAAGCCACCTTATTTAGAGTATCGTTGTTATAATTTTCTTTGATTAAAATGAAACGGTAACAGCCCGTGTACAAGAAGAACGTTTACGGAAGAATATAACAATTTTTAGATTATGCCTCAATTTAAATGCTTCCAGGATTACAATTTTTTTCATTATAGCTGTTTAAAGATTTTGTATTTGTTTTATAATTGAGTTACAGTTAACTAAATCAATATGCTAAAAATTAATAAGGTTTGAAAATTAAATTGGCCAAGCCAAAAACTCATTCATTTTTTTTTTTATAAACTATGGCATTACTGTACGGCCATACCAATTTTCAACGAACAATAGTTGCTTAACATAACTTAGGCAACTATATTTTTAAAACACAACACTTTTTACTTACTTGTTATTTAATATGTTTAAAAAAATCTTGAGATTAAAAGAGAGAAAAAAAGAAGCTAGAAAGAGAATTCCAGGATTGAAGAAGATCCCACATGAAGACGCTACCAACATTCGATATTTCCACGTTTATTATAAAAGAAAACAATGGATATATTATAAATTTAATAATAAATCAAACTCTTATACATTTATGTAATATATGAGGTACTAGCTTCATGTTATCCTCGAAATATGTCTGAATACTTTAAGAGTCTAAAAAAAATCAACGCCATAATAACTAATCAAAAAAAGGTGTTGGTATAGAAATAGTCGATTGGCTAAAATTTAAATAGTAAATATAAGTTGCAAGGGAGCCATTCAAAATAAACTATAAGTATCAAATTTGTTATTTTTGCATCACGATATTGCTAAAAAATGTATAGAGCTTCAAAAAATTGATTTAAAACTGTACATTTTATATCCAGGAGAAAAAGCAATTGTGAAAAGATTTACAAGGATTTCTTCAATATTTCCCATCTATTGCATGTTATTTTTAGAACAATTTACCCCCAATAGAGCCACCGACAAGAAACTAAATGACGACTTTGACGAGCAGCCGAAGAAGAATTATTCACTAATATTATTGCACAGCCTAACTGCACTGTGCAATAGTGGCCTAATTGTTTATTTTTTTATTTTAATAACTTTAATATTTGTTTTGTTATAATTATAATTCTTGGATATGATTACTCTATCATTTTAGCATTGCAGTTCAAAACGTTTTTAGACAAAAAATCGTACTCACTTGAGATTTTAAGTTAAGTAATTTTGTTTACGTGTCCATATTTTTTCATTTTTTTTAAGTTCACTATATGCTTTTAATTTATCAATTAATATTTATAATAATTGATCATTTTACAAATATTTTATTTGTTCTTACTGGAAATAAAATAAAGTACACTTCATGGTCCATTAAGGCTATATAATAAGGAATTTCTGCATTGAAATATAAATTTTACGGAAACCCAGGCCACACATCGCCCACCTCTAGCCGCGTACCGGTTACTATGGGCCGCGAAACGGATACAGTAGCCACCGGCAGGACTTATTAACAAGTTAGTTGACCTTTTATGTCCTTCTATGAGTTCACATCGGTACGCACGATCCAAAATTGGAAATCTTAATCTAATCCGTATTTTCTTGGAAAACTATAATAAATTCAACATCAAATCAACAGCGACTTTTTTATGTCAAGAATCGCTGTTTATTTTGGTGGATTCAATATTATTCTTTAAAACTTGTGGGATCATTGTTTAAGTTAAGTGAAACAATAATAACTAAAATCAATCTTTAATTTATATTATAGTATTATAAAATTGTTCCAAATTTACAAACACATTAACTTTATGACGAATAGTATTGCGACGGGAAAGAGCGCCAGATCCACACGCCAAATGTGAAAACAGTGAGCTCCCAAAACGTAACTAGGTACATCAGGATGTTAACTTGTCCACCCTATCCGACTTAGATACTCTTTACTTTACATCAGCCTAACCGTTGCCTAACAAAGTAGTTCCGCTAAATAAATCCGGCTAAATTATCCGGTATGACTATTATGACAACGTGCATACTAAGTTATTTGATTTTAATGGTATTTTAATGACTAAAAAAAATAAAATCGAAAAGACCAATGAATTCTTAAAAACGACAACTATTAATGGGTTAATCGAGTGCCAATTTTTTATAGTTTATATATAAAATGAGACATCTGTTAACCTTTTTTACTAACAGAGATAATCTCTAAAGTTGCTATAGATACAGACCAGAGTGCCGAACTACTAAAGTGGATTGAGTATAAGTGTAAAACATACTTTACGTTTCAAAAAATATCCTTCATATATTCTCCTTTTTGAACAAAAATGGGTCGATATAGTCTCCTCACCGATACTAACAGTCACACTTCATATCTATGAAAAGGCATGTTTTACAGACTTTAAAACCAAGTGAAAAAATAAAAAACTGCTATTTCAGAAATAACACTGCATAATTATGGTTTTTTAATTTTAATTTAATTTAATTTAATAATTGTGCCCATTATTATGAAAGTGGTCAAAATTTTTGAAAAAATCTTATGTTTCGAAATATTTATAGGTTTGCGTTTGAATTGATTAAAAAATCTTTTTATATTACACAACACAATGTATCTAAATTTATTTAGTCTACTAGATTTATAATTTATGTCGAAATATACATATTGCATATGGCTTACAAGGAAATAAAATATTTATTGTTGAAATGACACTCTATTATCAAAATAAACACTAGCGGAATACAAACTAAATGTATTAATTAGAAAGATATACATTGTGACATTACAAATTAGGGTCACGTTCGAAATTGCCCCGTCACTTGTTTTATTGCCAAGCACCTTGAAATCACAAATAATTGCCCTTAAGTTGGTATCGCAATCCGTTTTGAAAGTTATAAAAACGGTCACCATCTATGGTTCTTTTTCAAATCATCGAGCAGAGCTGTCAGATTTGCGCGATTCAATTGCCGCGACCAGTGTTTCTAATATGTAACTGTGAGCGATCCAGCATAATCAAAGAGTAAATATTTTTATGTTATTCTATTTATATCTAATCGCATGGTGAATAATCTTTACAGGAATCGAGATGTTTCCCTTTGGTTTCTTCGCCTGCGGTTATTCTCACCGTAGGCAACATTTTTCACTCCTTCGGTTCACATTACAACCTCAGGCTATATGCTTTACTTACTTACTTACTTACTTACCATCACGCAGTTTCACGTAGGCAGAGAGGATAGACCGCCACATTTCTCTGTCCTGACACACAATTCTTGCTTCATCCATGTTCATATATTTTCTCATACAAGCTCGCCGATTGTTGAGGCTTCTAACAGAACCATCCTCCATTATATGGTTTACCTGGTCGTGCCAAGTCTTCCGCGAACGTCCTCTATTTATGGTGCCATCAACACTTGCGTCATATATCTTTCTTACCATTCTCTCCTCATTCATCCGTTCCATATGACCAAACCACCTCTGTGATCCTTTCTTAATCTTACTCACTACACTAACATCAGCTTTACATTCTTTCGTTATTTCTTCTTACATACAGAGAACTTCCTTCATATAGGGATGCGATTGCGCGTATAAGTTTACTATTCACCCCGTAATCAGAGAGTGCATTCCATAACCTTTCTCTTATAACTGTATTATATATCTTGTGTAGATCTACGAAGGCACAAAAAAGTTTTGCTTTTTCGCAAAAACTTTTCTGTCATCACTCGTTTTTTACAAGCAAAAAAACTGTTAAGTGTGTGTTTTATTTAAATTCAATCACTCATATTGCTCTGCTGCAGTTTAATAGGTTTTTTAGAGTATGGTTATTCTATTTGGTCCCCACTTTATACATATACCTACAACATAAAAACAATAAATCTGACATCTCAATCAGATACTTATATATGATGTTTTAATGTATAATTTTATCATGATTATAGTATGGTGGTTAAGATACCTAAGATACCTTAAGATCAAGTGGTCGTAGGTTTGAGCATTGTTCTTGGAAGCTGCCATCAAGTTGGTGCTATTTTCATAGCATAAACGTTAGCTTAGTTTTAAAATAGTATGAATATTGATACGACATGTATTCCGTGTATGAATCTTAATTTTTTTTAAAATACCTCTCTATTGTCGCAGATTTGTATAAAAATAGAAAACAATTTCAACGAATTCCCAGATTTGCTAAAAAACATGAATTTCAAATGCCTTTTAGATCGACTCGATTTAAAAGTCTTTCTACATGTCTGCGTGGATAATGAAATTTGTAAAGTAGTTTCTAGTCATCAATGCCAAGACTGCTTAGAGCTGGAGACTGTTAACCCCTGTTATAATAGATATGCGCGCAGACTGGATACAGATTTTAAAAAGTAATTTTGAAGAACTTTTACGCCATATTACAGAATTTCTATAATATTTACCGTACGAATATAATAATTTTACCAACATTTTATATGAATAAACAAATGGTATTCGCATATTTTCATTTTATTATTTATTATCGTATACTATTAAAAAATATACATCATTAACTCTTTTTTATTTGTTGTCATTTAATATAGGATTAATGCTTTTATTTTTCAAATAGGTTCTATAAAAGGTGTAATTGCTTCATTTGGTGCCGTAGTTATATTGGAATATACAAGGTGGCCCAAAAAAAGAACATTTCGAAAAATGTGATATAATTACATCAAAATTAGTTTAACTATATCAACAATAGTTTACTAATTTACTTACTTACCTATATTATGTTTTATTTCGACAATTTCTTTCGCCGTTTTTGATTATTAATTTTCCCATTGTTTATATTTGGTTTTTTCAAAGTGTTGCCTAGAATGACAAAAATCACTACAGATGACCGTATTCTGATCAAAAATTTGCGAATTGAAAAACGTTGGGGTGCTAGGAAAATGATCAAATAGTTTCAAAACAAAGCCTGTAGTATAGTTAGTGTCGCCGAGTTATCAAACAAATTGACAACGACGGTACAACGGAACGTAGGCCCAGAAGTGGTCGATCAAGGTCTGTTAGAACTCAACAGAACACTGAGCGGGTGAATGAGCTAATCTGTAGTCAAGATGATAATCAGCACAGTCACAAAGTTCACGGGAAATAGAAAGATAAACTGGTATACCACGGTCGTCGGTTCAACGTATTATAATTATAATTAATTTTATTATGTTTTGAAACAACTCGTGTGTTCTAACGAGATGTTCTCACTTGTTTTAGGCCACTCTGTATATGCGGCCTAAAAATATATATATTATCAATATTTTCTCAGGTACATTGCCCTCCTACAACCAAAGAATAATTTACTTTTTATCGTACATAGTAACTATTATATTCAGAATTATTAATAAGACTGGTGCAGATGGCGTATCTAGTACGAGTACACTTATAACAATTTTGTTTCCAGTATTCCATTTCTTTAGGTATTTATATCAATAGTAATTTTAAGGATTTAAAATAATCTTCGAATGAGAAATGTATTCTCGAACAACGTAATTTCTTTTTTACATTTTTTTCTGTGCCAGTATTTATGACCGTTTTAAGAAATAATTTCTAGTAAAACATATATTCGAATTCAAATGAATATTTTAACATTTGCTGCATTACATTGACAATATTATTTAGATTTTTTTCCAATAATCTTTTGTATATTCGTCATTATTTTAATACAATATGTAAAAATATGTAAAAGTTATTCTCAATTTTCCTCCATTATTAACAATTTTTCATTTTCTTAGGAGAACACATGTGAACACAATAAGAATGTGTTCTCCTAAATAATAAAGTTGTATCAATGTGTCCAAATTTAATAAAGTATATCAGTTTACTCAAAGGTATTTGAAATTCTGTATAAATAAGGTAGATGGCTCTTTCAAATATTGGAATGATTAAATGTATTAATATCAAAAAGGAAACATATAGGTTCGAATATTGTCGCTGTAGCATAGTTGGATAATGCACCTTCCCCGGTTAGGAAAGAGATCCAGGTTCGAATCCCGGTGACGCAACAGCAATATTTTTCGATAAAATTGATTTTATATGTATATCTTTCTAATTAATATATTTAATTCATATTTAACCATTTTTCAAATAACATGTTTAATACAATAACAATGGTAGATTATTGAATAACTTACTAAATAATACGACTTGCTTATCACAGTGCGATATACTCATATAGTGGTCATGTGATGGAAGACTGCTTCAATTACTTGCACAAGGGTTTAGCTTGGTTTCAAAAGAGTAAGAACTAAGATACAACTAAGAATGAATTGTTATTAAAAAAAGATGTTCTTTGACCACGTTTTTTTGTTTATGAATAAAATGGAAAATCCTGTTCAAGTGAGATGAATATCTTTGGGATTTGAAATTATTACGATTAGGTAGTAAAAAATTTACGTGGATGTCGTCACATAGACATTTTCCGTTTTCACCTCCTCTAACTTCAACGATGTGGTTTGGATACTTGTAATGCCAAAGACCGGAATTGCATCAAGCCATCCACGTTACATATTGATCGTTTTTTTTTTTACTTTAATAATATTAAACAATATGTATTAAAACTTACGAAAGCACTTATACTACTTACTTAGTTAAAACATGGCTTAAAGTACGCGTTGGCTTAGATAAAAAGTTGTGGACATATTGGTGTGACTGTGTATCTGTCTGTTTTAGAAGTAAAATAAAAAATACTCCAAAAGTGAATACCGTAAACCCAATAATACAAAATTTATTATTGACTTCTGCAGTTCTGCAGAAGCAATATATAAAAATATCTTAATTAAATACTCGATATATCCGACAGTAGGTACGACACGGACAAGCTTTTTTTATGCGTTATTCGAACTTCTTTTCGTCTTTTCATCCTACCGAAGTAAAACATAGTTATTTTTGTATTACATAACTTACATACAAATTAATTTGATTATAATTCCTGCGCTTTTCGTATGAGTTGTCGAGCCGAGATGAGACGCAAAATAGAGAATCTCTGGAACTTGTTGTGTACATGGTGACGTCAGAGCACTTATTGTGCATTTAGTGATTAACACAAGTGCATTTAAACCAATTATATCTACCAGTTTCATCTGTAATTCGACAAATAATAAGATAACTAACAGATGAATAAAGATGTCACATGGCACACGGAGTGAGGTAGGTGAACTCTGGCCCAAGTCTTCACTGCAAACAATAAGAAACGCCACAAATGTTATCATAATAGCTCTTTATTGATAATGGTCAACTGATTGCCTACGAATAGACAAGTGACAAGTGTAAAACCATAATTGCAGACTGAATTTATGCATTATCCTGTACCACTGTGCGTATCTGAGAACCTACTATATTGAGGTATTTACAAAGCCCTGTGCATAGACTGGAAAAGGCTGCAAAATAACGGAGAGCTAGAGTTGTCTCGGACCACCCTTGCCACTGGACTAAGCTCTCCATTATTCCAAGAGTGCGCGTGGGTGGTACTGTGCAATACTACCTACACCTTAATCAATTCCACGCGCAGGTATCTGCCATAGCCAACCTAATCGGTTCAAAAATAGGATTCCTCAGCCACATTCGGACTCACAATCGTTGAAGAAGACAAATTAGTAATATTATATTTTATCAGTATTTATTTTTAAACTAGTGCATACATAAGTGTACACATATATGCTGTAATATAACAAAATCAATATTTACTTTTTTACGCTAACTTATCTAGAATAATATATTTGTTTAGATTAATTTTAAATCAATGTATTCCATCCTTTTTTCTTACATCATCTATCATTTCATTTAAATCTTCATCGCTCTGTATGTTATTGATTTCTGAAATTTAGTATTATTTCTTAATGGAAGTCTCATTCTATATTCTCCTCTTGTATGATGTTCATTTTTTAATGTTTTTAAATATTTTTTATTCAATCATTATTTGGCTCAAGTAATATATATGAAAAAATCTAATATCGTTTATACATGTGCACACTAAGTTTTGAATTGATAAAAGTTCTACGTAAATACGTGAATCGTCTAACCTCTGGATAGTTGAATGGTTAGGTCACGTGCATTTGACATCAATTTCTCGAGAAAGTTCGATCTTTTTAGGGGTTATTCAAGTACGCTCACATTCAATAAAAGAAAACGATTAAAAAAAGTTCGAATGTTGATGTGCCAAGTTTTCATAGTAACAGTATTAATTTAGAGAGCAAGAGAGAGAGGAATTCTCTGAACTAAAGAGAAAGATTTTTCCAGATTTGATCATTTTGATTGAGTTTTGGTTATAAAACATGTCACGAAATTATCGTTTTATTTGTGCAAATTTCCTGCCATTTTGGCATGAAACGTGATAATGTAGACGAGGGTTAAGCCACAAATGAAATGAATTATTATTCCATTAAGTTAGGTTGAGAAGGAAATTAGCTTCGGTATTCTATGGATCTCGTCCCCACTGCTGTTTTATAAATAAAGCTAGGACCCTCAGGGATCGCATATCTGGATTTTTGAGCTCAGAATTGTGTTTAACAAACGTAAATATAAAATAAATTCGAAATCTTTATAAATATTAATTTAATGGATATGTTACATTATTGTAGTGAAGGTACATTTTTTAAATAGAAAAACGAATGACTGACCGAAAAACGAATACTGCCATAAATTTCAAAAATAGAATATGATGCTAAGATCTTAGAAGGTCAGAAGGAGAGTGCCTGTATATATTACGTAGAGTTCTAAAGAGTAATATCCATAATTTGACTTATAACAGATAAGAGAGATAGGAATATATGGAGAGTCGACAGACAGTCATTCCATTTTATTTATTATCTTTGTTTTATTAACCACTAAATTGAGTTTAAATACATCTACCGGTTTCGAAAAATACCATTTTCTTCTTCAGGATGTCATAACTAACTAAAACATATATTATTGTTTCTTTGCCAGAATCTTTTTTTTTATCTATTTTTTTTTTTTAGTACCTAACTCAAATCATTACTTAATACAAGTTTACTCGAATAATTTTTAGGAAATATTTTTTATTTTATTAGATTATTTTATTTACATAAATAGTATAAAGAGCATACGGGCATATTTGATAAAAATGTATAATAATTATACATATTTATGTATATTAGATTACGCGTGCATCGTAAATAGAACTGTTCAAACAGCCTTTATTAAATAAATTTCAACTTCTATCTTTCAATTAAAGAAGGTTTCTCATATTTTTCTAACGCTAAACAAACGTAAAGAACACACTGTCACAAACTCAAAACAAGTTTACGGTTCACAACACAGAAATATATGAGCTGACCACAGTGAAGTTTTTTATAAATAAAGTAATATCCAACTTCTATATCAAAAATCGCTGTAAACTAAATTTACAAACATGTACTAGGTGTTGAGGGTTTTTGGTAAATTGTATTCTAAGAATTTTGCGAAATATTCTATAGATCAATATTTCAAGTCCTAATATCTTAAAACGGTAAAAAAATTATAATAAAGACTTGAAAATTATAGTACTTACCTACTAGAACAGTTTTTAAGCGTGTAACTTAATTTTTATTTTTACCCTGTATTACTTGCCACAACCAAATGTACGAACATTATATACCTATACAGGGTGTAACAAATCTAGTTCATACATTTTATTTGTTGATTACCTGACTAAATTACCAATTGAAAATGTTCAAGGAATATGTGCCTAATCTAAACCATGTCAAAGATATAACCATTTAAAAAAACATCATAATTATGCGATTATTTCGATTAATTTATATATTTTATTGATTACAAATTATATATTGAATTTCGAGCTGCCGGACTATTATTGTTAGAAGATTAATAATAGATAAATTTCACAAATATTTATTTCGAAGTACGTAGACTTTAAGCTTAACATGATTTTATAAAAATATCAAACATTGATATTTTCCGTAACGGTACAGAATTTTCACGTACCCCATATTTGTATTATTAAATATGCCGATGCATGCTGCCGAACTGAAATGTTGCACAATGTATATTTAATTATTTTCATAAAAATAATATTACTACGTAATACGTTGACAAACAATATCACGTCGTCACTTTAATTTTTCATAATTTTGCTGTGTTGAAATTTCTCATTTATGATTAAAACTCATTATATATGTCTTTGAGAAATACAACCTGAAAGGTGCTAGCGCTCTACGAAAATACGTATTTTAATTGAATTGGACATTTTTATTCATGGTTCAAATCTTTATGTTTCTCCTCCCATACAAAAATAACTATTGTACCTAACAAATAGGCAATTTTTTGTTGTTCTAATATTTTGCATGTTTTTGACGAATAAAAACGCTTGAATGACACTTGAATAAGTAAATTATTTAAAATGGCCTATTTGTTAGTATGATCTTTAAGTAGGAGGAATCAATTTGTTTGATTGTCAAATTTTTGGTATTTTTTATCACAAATACAATTATTTATACACAACAGATTATCTGGACAGACTAAGATTGTGAGTAACTCATGTAATAAATTATCTAGATAATTAAACACATATTTTTTTTAGATTGTTAATTTCATTTTATTAACCACTTAATGAATTAAAATATCATTTCCTTCTTCAGAAATCATCAACTAATCAAAAACATATGTTATATTGTTTCTTTAACAGAATCTACTTTAAAATTATTATTTTTAATGAATATTTTAAATAATAAATTAAAAAACAATAATTATATAAAAATAAATTTAGCACCTAACTTAAATTATTACTTGATGATACGAAATTATTAGAATTTTTTTTAGAAAGGGACTTGGTTAGTTTTATATGCTTTATTTATTTTTAATGATTGTATATTATTCAATTTAAGACCAACTTTGTTTATTTCTAAAATAGACAATTCCACATTTTTATCAAAAGTATGATCATTTTCTATAAAATGATTAGAAAATTCTAAAAAACCATTATTATTCAAACATCTCAAATGCTCCTTGACTCTTATGTTAAATTTTTTACCTGTTTTACCAATATAGAATATAGCAATATGGCAGTACAATCTTTACAAATAAGTACACCGAAATTATTAAATTTATCATCTTTGTCTTTGGAATTTATGAGTAAATTTCCTATATTATTATTTGTATAAAATGCCAGTCTAGTGTTTCTCGGTAGTGGTTTATTTATCGGCTCGGAAAATATTTGTATATTTCAATTGTAATCTCCTCGAAGCTGAATACACTTTTTCCAACAATACATAAAAGCTGATATTCCAGTTTTGTAGAATTCGTCAAGATCTTCAAAATACTACTCTACAGCCACTATGACACTATTTTGAAGTATAGAAGATATGGAAGTCCGACAGTGCCGGGTCGGGTGAATAGCTTATCAATCGGAAGCCAGTGCAAGACATTGAACCTTTTGACAGTATTCTGGGACTTTTCTTTTTGATTTCTTCTCTCGATCAGCTTTTGAGGCTAGCGCAATACTGGCCGTTTCTATATAGTTTTGCTTTCATCCAAGTAATCTATCATAATGCAACTTCAACGCAACATTTTCAGAAAACTGACGCCATCACTTTGCCAGCTGACAAAATTAACTTAAATTGTTGTTTGAACTCTGGTTAGCAGTGGTGGATCTAGGTAGATATCATCCAGCTAAAAATTGTGTCATAAAATTGTCAGGATTAGTGTCAAATATAGCTAAACACTCCGGTAAAGTCCCACAAGAGCATCACTTTATTCTGGCTTCAGAAGTCTTGGTACTCTCCGATCAAAAATTTTGACATAGGATTTGAGGATTTTTGCTATCTTTTTAATAATAATTTATCATTCTGCAAAACCTATATGCTTTGTTGACTTTTTATGAAATTACTGCGGTTGATGCCCTTCCACTAAAATGGTCATCTTCAACATCCCGCTGTCATTGCATATGGCAGTGCACTCCAACATCTCTAATTTGGAATTTTTTTTGTGTAAGATAAAGATTTAATCACAGAACGTAGCTGATTATTATCAATTTCAAACAATAACATTTTCCGTAACGGTGCAGAATTTCCATATATTCCTTGAACATTTTCGGCTCATAATTTATTTAGGTATCCACTCATAAAACTAGATCTGTTATTCCCTGTATAATATTATACAATATATTTTAGTACCCGCTACTTATTCCAAGTGCTTAGAACTTGAAGCAAAACAAAAAAAAACTTTATACAACATCAATTTCTTGCTATTTGCGAAGTTGTTCCGTTATAAGTCGCCAAGATCAAAAGATTAACTACAAAAATTGCTTAGTTAAAAATAATAAATATTTTTAATTGTCTAAATAATGACAGAAAAATATAATTTTATATATGATAAATTGGCATTATAAAAATTTGTATGCGTATATCTTATGTCTCCGCAGCTTTAGTATCGGGTAGCTTATCAAATTAGATTAATTGTAATAAATGCTTATGCTCCTAAAACAAGTGTGATAGAACAAAGGAGGTATGTGAATATTTAGATTAATTCGGTAGCACAAAGAAAACGTGAGATTGTTTACATTTAAATCCAACAAAGGAGTATTCTTCTGAAATAGTGAGGTCTGAAAGAACTTTAGAATTGTTTGATTGAGAAGCAATCTTTCTGAGACAGAGAAATCTAATAGAACAATTTTTATATAAATTCTAAGATATTTTGGGTATTGTAATAAGAGAAAGCCGATTTGTGAATTGCCACCATTAGCTTTAGCACTGCTTTTTGACAGCTATCCAGTACAGAGCATCACAAGGTTCAATATTGATCAACCGTTTTTTTTTAATTAAAAATAAATTATACACATTCAAGTGTCATCAATATTATCACTATTTTCAAAGTAAACTAAACACTTGGACTAATATAATAATAAAAATAGACTAACTTGATGGTATCAAGTTAGTCTATTTTTATAGACCACTAGATCACTAGGATTTTTTCAGTCGCCATTTAGCGAATATTACTAAGCAAGAGAACCAGCGTGTATTTTTTAATTTTTTTTATTTATTTATTTACACCCTATCCCGAATCGTTTTAAAAGTTGTTCACCCTCGTTTTGATTCGTCATAATTACATATATTTTTATTTATTTTATTAAATTCAGTCATATCATCGTAATACCATCGTAGGTTGGCTCCGGAATCGGCGTACCAGAACCATACCTGTACAATATAAGATGTATTGGTAAAATTGGAAGAAACAAGCTTTGTGTGTGATATAAGAACACGCCCATGTTGTGGTTGCAGAGGACATCATCTCCACCAGAAGTCGTAAGCAACAACTGATCGTCTTGAACACCAAATTTGTGACACGTGAAATTTCGTTGAAATGTCTTCTTTTTTTGGAATATAAAATCCAATTGATCTAACAGCTGATGCCAACGTTTATCATAAAAATAAATGTGTTACTTCTTATTGTATCATTCTATATATGGTCCAGAAGTACGATAGAGTGAGTCGCTGTGTTAGTAGATTCTATTAGAGGATGTTCTAATCAAATAAAAAAACTGTTTTGAAATACTTTTCTTAATTAAGTAACCCTTTTAAATGTGGAAACTTAATTTATATAAGGTTCCTAAGATTGATCAACATTAAAAATCTATTTATGTACAATATTATGACGATTATTTACCGCTGTCAGATAAAGTTCAGTACATGTACATGTATCAGGACAGTCAAATACACATAAAGTAACATTATATATCTCTTTACCTATTATTGTCACAGCAGATTTAGAAATGAAGTCTGTTAATTTTTAAATTAATTATAATTCTGATCTATTTAATATTTCAAAAGTAAATATATTTTGAAAGCAGACGATCTAAAACTCTTTTATGTAATATGTTCCAAGGTTTATCATTTGGTACAAAACTACGTTTATCAAATTTTGTCTATTATGTATATGTAGACAATGTTTTTCCCTCAGTTTCATAAACTAATTCAATCAATTTTCAAATACTGTCCTATCCATAAGTTTTTTAGAATAATTAATTTTTATGGAGTATGGCCCAAATGTTTTTGTTTAAACCAATTAAAGTAGAATCATAATAATAAAACCTATCAAAAATATCTCGCTTTTACTGTTCTAAAGAATTATTAGAGGCTTGATGACAGCTGAATGTCAGATGACGCAAAAAAATAACAGAATTTTATACGTAGGAAAAAGGGAAATATTCCATCATTTCCCCCCATATATAAATCAAATAACCCTAGGGAAATAACAAATTACTGACCAATCTCACTCAAAGTTTGAAAAAATCCTTGAAAAAATTGTAGAAGAAGATTGTCTCAATTATTAAAATAAACAAAATAGTTGATGAAAACCAGTTTGTATTCATGGAAAACAAAAGTACACAAGATGCAATTGGTAGACTATTTAATATCATCCAAGAATCTCTAGACAAATCTCTTAAATGTATTGGAATTTTCGAGAACTTGAGAAAAGCCTTCGATAGTATCTCGCACAAAAAACTAATATTAAAATTATAATCCGTTGGTATAGACGACAAAGCACTTAGCTGGATTCAAAGCTATCTACACGAAAGACCGCAAAACGTAAAAATTAACTAAACTCTAAGCCAACCCCTAATCAGTGAATTTGGTATACCACAAGGGACAGTTTTGGGCCCACTTCTTTTTATAATTTATGTCAATGACATTTTCAAACTGAAATTGACCGGAAAAATTATATCATACGCCGACGACACTACTATCATTGTTGACGGACAAGACTGGAACACTGCAAACGAACAAGCAAATAACGTCATGAACACACTCATATTCTGGTTCGATAGTAATTTACTTTCTTTAAACTCCGAAAAAACCTATTACATTCTCTTTTCAATCAAAAGTCTTAGAACACCGTCTCATATAAAAATGACTATCCATAACTACAACTGTAACAAAATTACCTGTAATGACTAATGTATAAACTTAAGCCCAAAAAAATAAATCAAATATCTCGGTGTAATTATTGATAAACATTTAAAATGGCACAGTCACATTAGCGAATTAATGAAAAGAATAAGAAAATGTATTTATATATTCATAAGATTAAGTAACATTTTAAGTATAAATAATTTTAAAAAGGTATATTTTGATATTGTTCACTCGCTACTCCAGTATGGAATAATTGGATAGAGAGGAGCATACAATAATATACTGAACTGCGGATATTGAAGGTAGTAGGAACACAGGGCGCCCGCAATAGACCTGGCATCATTTAAATCAAAGGACGACCCTGTTATAAGCTTGAACAATCGGCGAGCGAGCATAATAATATTAATAATGAGGCATGAATAGTACGAGGTAACATAAATGTGAGGCATTATATCCACTTTGCGTATCCCTGAGAGAATTGGTATCATGGTTAATTAGTTAGATATCATCGCAAAATACAGCCACACATTTCATTATTTACGTCACATTTGTAGCTCATCCGTTGTCCTTTTTACGTCGTCAGATGCCGCTGCCATTTTGGCATCTTACGAATTCGGTTTAGCTAAGTTTCCATTTATCTACTTTCGTTCATATAGCGAAATCCTCAACACGTATCCTTGGCACTTTGGGCCACGCTGAGCATTATAACGATGGCACCCTTGAGTGTACATATTTCACATTCTTACGTCACGACAGGTAGCAAAGTGTCGTAATAAATTTGATTTAATGATTTTGAGGCTTCTGAAACTGCTTGTCGCTTATTACTTTTAAGAACTGTAGGTATGTATTCGTTGAATGTGATGATTTGATCAAAATACATGTACCGGCTGTCGTATTCAATTTTTTTTTTGTGTTAATGAAAATAATAGGAATATAGTAATGGAAATCTATCGGCTACGTCTGTGAACTGAAACATTTTATATGATAAAAATAGGTATTTTAAACACACTTGGAAAGATACGTGAAAAAGTAATATCGTCACCAGGATATATTTTATGACAATATTTTTCCAATAGATTTTTATATGTATTTTTAAGTGATCTATCTGAATTTGTTTTAATTATCATGAAACAATATTCAACGAATAAAATGTAATTTCATTAAAATTAATATTTTTTTTAATATCCTGTATCTACGTAAAATACATACTTAGTTAACGATAATAATCTATTATTATACATATATTATAGTCATTATTTGGAAATCAAATAACATGAGATATGTATGTATTTGAATTGTATATTATTAAGGAGAACATATTCTTATTGTGAAGTTGTAATTATTCAGAACATAGGTATGTAATATTTAAAAAAAATACTAATTAAATGTATTAATTAGGAAGATATGCATATATAATCAATTTATATAAAAGTATACCGGTAGCAACAACAATATATTTTTCGATAAAATTGATTACATATGTATGTATATCTTTCTATTTAATACATTTAATTAGTAAATGAATATCAGATATCTCATAGAGACGAAGCTATTTTATTATATTTTAAAGGAATGATATATAGAAATATGGGGGTTAATTACATGCTTAAGTGATCACTTTATATATATATAACGTTCAACAATTCTCACCCCTCAACCTCCATATGTATCAATTTTTATATATGTTATTACATGGACTCCCACTACAACATCGCCATCTATCGACCAAATTCGATAATTCATTTTTCCTTGAAACAGCATATTATGTCATATTATTTGGAGGTAAAAATCCATTAATTGTGTGTTCTTGAACATATTCAAATATTGCTTTCGTTTAATTAGTATTTTAAATATATATATATTGATTTTATTTACGAGAGGCAATCCTTTAGTTAATCATCATAAAATACAATATATAATGTTTGTCTCGTTGTCACACGTATGTTTAATTATCCATTATTATCGATTTTGATTCTTCAATCTGTCTTTGTTCCTCGTCAAAGCTAAAAATTTGGTTGGAGGCCAAATTTGCTTTGTTATAACCAAATTATTTTTATGAATATATTTATTACCTACATTTATTTATAGTAAGAGACTACAAAATGGTAACAGTTTTTGTATACGGCTAAATTTACATATATGTGCCTCGATAGCTCACAAATATACATAAATTTAATGTAAAAAATGGATACAATAAAAGAACGTGTGATGTTTATATCGGTTTGCAATCAAATATAATGTGAATATCGGACCTCAGACAAAGAGGTCCGATAGAACAAAGGGCGTGTAGGGATGTTTAGCATAATATATCTACGTATACGTAAAGCCCAGATCATTTGTTACAACTACCAGTGGTCACTGTGGTTTCGATTCAATGACATCAACTTGACGTACTACACGCAAAATGTTTAATGTCACAACCAAGATTTTTAATCTCTAGCGTATCAAACAAAATTTCTGGCGTTACTGTTCACGATACCCGGTTCCACAATGCTCTCCTTCAACACACTCCACTGGTCTTCTTAACCCTTCCCAAACCATTGCAGTAACACATGAATACCACTCCGATATTTCGGTAAATACACGCAGCGTAATATTAATATTTTATTTAATGCTGAGGAAAACATTTACCCTTAGAAATAAATAGTAAAAAAACAATTGTATAAAGCAAATTGTACAAAAATAATTACGTTGGTAAAAATACCGCTAGTGGTAAGACATAAAGAGATCACATATTTATTTTAGAGAGAAAGAAAAACAGACATCTTTCTTACTAATTAAATGAAGATAGATAAGAAGGAAGGTTGTATAGGGCTTGATGAATGCTCCGAATTATAATATTATATAAATCCTCTTTTCACATTTAATACTCAATATTTATTAGCATTAACAATTTTAAAGTAATATTTTTATTTATTATCTTTGTTTTATCTTTTTTTTAAAAGTATAATTTTAAAGTCACTTAAGCTAATAAAAGCATTTTTTCATATTTTCGAGGCTAAAAAAACTAAAAATCTCTGACGGTAACACGAATTGATAGCATGGCTGCGTACGAGTATTTTATATCACGATAAAGGTTAATTTCATCAGTATAGTATATTTAAGGTGGGTTTTTGCTTCTTTTACCCAGTTATACACCTGCGGTCTTTACTTGCATTGTAATCTGTTAACGATAAATTAAAAGAATTAAAAATAAGTTAAGTTTTTTGAATTAACAGTTAGACATTTTATGAAGTACACTAGCAGTATATTATTTATTATTAAAGCTTTCTGCTGATACTGTTAGTCTTTAGACAATATATTTTAAGAGGATTTATATAACTACAGATTTTGGTTTAGTTAAAACCAACTGAACAGTAGACTTTTTTTAATTACCGTCGGTACATGCATATGAACATACGTCATATATTTCTATGGGCATGTATATGTTACTTGCTTTGTGTAAATCTGCGTGTACGTATCCTATAGATGATTCAATCAGTCGATTCAGAGGTCGTCAAAAATTTGTCTTTAAATTGAGCAGCATTTTAAAATATAAATTACATTATTAATTAATCATATAACTAGACTTATACCTAATTCAAATAAACTTATAATAATGACTCATCTAATCATTTGTTTAGACTACTTATTCGATCTCACTATATTTATACTATTATACTAGCATGCCCGCACCGACTATCGCACGGTAGCAAATGTATACTGCAGAGACGCAGTACTCTGTTGTCAATTTCCAGAAAAAAAAAAATCGTCAATATACTTTATAAAACTATAAAAGTGTTTTGATAGGAAAATAAGAAGAAGAAGAAGTTGAAAAGTTTAAATCTCAATTCGTAACATAACTTTAAGTAGCATTTAAAAAAAATTAAAATCGCACTTAAACTAACGAATATAATCAAAAAATTCATATTATCTTTATTAAGGCATCCATGTTGTTTTTAAACCACGTGTACGATTTTTACACGTTTCCGAAGAATCATTTCGACATCTTACTGCCATCTATCAAATGCATTTCGTAGCTCAAAAATAAAACATGGCCGACCAGAAAAGTCAAAGTCAGAATATTTAAGGTTAAATTGAATGACATAAAACAGATATTTATTCAGCGGCCATTTAGTGAAAATTCAAAACGTCAAAAAAAGTGCGCTAAAATTATGACACAGGTAAATCAGCTGATCATTCACAGTTTTGAGGCAGCCTTCAGTTATCGCATGAAAATATAGACGGTTGCGTTCGATTGATGAATAAATTCTGGGCTATTGCTACCTGTCACGTGAATTATAAAAATTTGAATTTGGTCGTAAACTTACAGAGAAAAGCTCAAAAACACGAAATTTCACTAAATCAGGCTTCACAAAGCAATTAGAAGAAGAATAATTTTTTTTAAAAAGTGTGTAACGATACTGTCTATCGGTGGCAATTGCCAAAAAAATTAAAAAGATTTTTGCTGTCAAATTCGCAGAGTTATAAGCGAGGAAAGAAAAAGTTAGGCTAATTAAAAAGTATAAATTTTCAAAAAATCACTAAACTAAAAGAGTTATAACAAATAGAGGAGAAAAATAAGAATGAAAATAAAAAAATGTGAAGATACAGTCAACCTTCAGACGTCTGCGAAAAATTTCAGAATGCAGAAAACACTCGGAATCGTTGAGTAATTAACAGGTTTATGTGTGACAAAAAAACTTACATTGTTACATATAAACATATAACTCAGCAAAATACACCTTGTTTTTTTAATATATAGAGAAGAGATATTTATTAGTTTACATGTTGTCATTACATACGAGTATATCATTATTATAAAAATAATTATAATATTCTTTCAAGAAGTAATCGTATATAGTGTTAGGTATTTAAGAATATTAGTGGTGTACTGTAACGTTATTTACCAACTTTGGGCCGATAGTGTGATCAGTAGTATATTTTTAATATGGTAAAAATTGTTATTTTTGCGAAAACGGGTTGTTCGATCGTTGGTAAAATTTATACTCTTAATTAATAAATTTTACTCTCCGATATCCGATGTTAAAACCGTCAATCGTTAGTTAAAAATGGCGAATACTTCAGCGTTGCGGTAGTCAGCAAGATTTAAGATGTCCTACTAATAAAATTCATCTTATCATGCACAGCGATGCGTCATATCATACAGCAAAAAAAAATTGTGTAGCGGATACGGTACCAAATAAAGTATTTACTTTTCTACTAAATCTGTCTGCAACAACGCTTATTTATCATGCATATAATGTAACGTTAGCACTCAAAGCATGACAAAATACTAGGCACCAAATGAAGTATTTATTTTTCAACTAAATTCGCCAGCAACAACGCTTATTTATCATGCATATAATATAACGTAAACACCCAAAGCATGACAAAATACTGGGTACCAAATGAAGTATTTATTTTTCAACTAAATTCGCCAGCAACAACGCTTATTTATCATGCATATAATATAACGTAAACACCCAAAGCATGACAAAATACTGGGTACCAAATGAAGTATTTATTTTTCAACTAAATACGCCAGCAACAACGCTTATTTATCATGCATATATTGTAAATTTAGCACTCAGAGCATGTCAAAATACTAGAAAGTATTAAATAAATTATTATAATTAACTGACTGAAGTAGTTATATTTTGTGTGTATATATGTGTAAACTTTTTACATTTTATTAACTTATTTTATTTATTATTATTTTCCTTGGTTTTCTTTTTCATAGCATTATATTTATTTCATAACCTTTAATGCATAACATGATATGTATTATCTTTATGGCGAATCAGGTTAAAAAAAACCTGATCACGCTGGAATAAACACATTATTATTATATTATATTACTTAAACGATTTTATAAAAAGGATGTAGAGTGTGACAAACCGATTTGGCTAGTTCGTCCACGAATCGCAAGTATATAGTAAATACAAAACTGAAGTGCCAGAGCTAATTGCCCGAGCCACACTAATGACATTATTTATGAGACCGTTACGAAACAGTACCCGAAACCTCGTATCCCGTGGATTAAGGTAGCTTAGTAAAATACCTACTAATCATTCATTACTAAAAAGATGCCGGTAGCTAAATCGAACATTTGACCGATTTCTCGAAAAATTGTCTAATGAAACTAACTCTTCCAAAACGATGTACTTATATTCGGTGTGACGATCTTTTTCAAAAATATATGACGTGCTTGTAGTCTAGTGATACTCGCTACGTGCTTATAGTCTAGTGATCACTATATTGCTTTTAGTATAGTGATCACTATGATACTCGCATAGTAATCTAGTGGTCGGAGGTTCGAGTCTCGTTCCAGGAGTTCTCCCTAGCAATCCTCCATAGCACAATCGTTTACTTTAGTTTGAAAATAGTAAGAATATTGATGTGATACATATTCCGTGTACGCATCACTTTTCAAAAAATAAGTATTCATAAAAAGTCATTAATATTATAACTATTCATATACAGCACTAGATCTTGTAAGATTGGATAAACCAGATGACGATGTACCTACTGCTTTAAAAATAGTAGAAATATTTATTTTATAGGTTGTAAGATATTTGATGGTAGGTTAAGATACAGTCGACAATTATCACCTCACGATTAATATATCGTTTCAATTCATTTTATTTTTTATTATTCTTCTTTTTATAATATTGTTATGTTATGTGTCAAGGTGGACTATTCTGAAAAATCAATTTTATGTACGCCGTCAAAAATCTTGCCAACTAAGGCGTGTGACATAATTTTAAGTAAAAGTAGATATTCTGTCATTTACAATAATTTTTAAAATAAAATATCCAATCGTAATAATTATAATCAATTACCAATTAAAAATGTATCTAAATCAATAGTAATAAAAAGAAAACATAAATATGGCATGAATGTCATTAATTTTAATTCGCATTTACAATTTTTTTTTAAAGTCGCAGTCTTATGTTAAACGGACTCGAGGCACATAATAAAGGAAAAGTCACTGTTTACTAGCTTAACTGTTATGTCTCATATTATTCCTGATTTTTATCTCCCCTGTTCCTAGAAAATCTCTTATTAATTTTCACGCAGAAGAATATTAAATAAGACTTAAATGAGACATCCTTGGTTAGGATAGAATGAAGCAGGTACAGTTTTATTTTACGTTTATCTCATAGCTTACTTTGAAAATCCCTGCTTATTAAAGTGACCTGAATTTGAATTGAATTGAACTCAAAATTTAATTAATGTAAGATCTTAAAGTAAGGATTTGGATACAATATTTAAAAAAATGATTATTCTGTATTTTAAACAATGTGTCATAGGCTTCATAAAAAATATTTTAATTTATAAAGTTTTACGTATTATTTAAATTCTGTCATTCTCGTTTTAAATATAATTTAGTAAAGTTAGAGATAATTACTGACATCGTTGTTTTGATGTGTGCTATTTTTAAAATGAAGTTATTTAAACTGTGAGAAATGGCAAAGGCTTTTCTGGAGCATTCTGCGTAGGTGGACGTATATTATAGCTGTCATTTTGGGTTACATTTCACTAGCCATAATCATGAAATTATCTGACGGGCGAATATACTCGTATATATATATATATATTTCTTTTAGGTTACTGTCCATATTAACTTTTTTATTATTTTGTTCTCTGTAATATTATGCTAGCTGTCGTTTTTAAAATTAATAAATAAATCTACACTTTTTGTAACTAGGCATCTCTGAATGTTCTTATTTTATTATTAATGACGGTTTCCTTATATGTTAAATTAGGTAATGCAAAGACAATATTTAATTTAAATTGCATACAATTTATATTAAAAGCGAATTCATTGAAATATTTGCATTTTTTGATTAGGCTATCACAACACGACTCCTTATTTAATATGTTGTCTAAAAAATCATTAGATTAATTAATAAGTTAATAAATAATAATACAAATTAAATGCATCAATTATAAATATATACATACAGATAAACTCAATTTATAGTAAAATTATTTAAGCTACTACCGGGATTTGAACCAGGATCTCTTCTTATCCGAGGAAGTGCGATACCCAATTACACCACGTCAGCCTCGTAAATAGTCAACAAATTTTGAAACTAATATGTTGCAGTTATTTCAAATTGATACATCTTACGTTCCATTTATTTGAAAGCTATTACATTTTTATTACAAATACATACTTTGAGAAATAATCAAAATAGAGAGAGAGATTATTCAAATTCATTTTATAAAATTTTTGGATATATGTACTTTAATACAATTTACAAATCCCAGTGGCAGCTAAAATATTGTTTCGATAAATCGAGTTTATCTATATGTATATCTTTCTAATTGATGCATTTAATTTGTATTAAAATATCACAGAGCTATGTTCTGAAAAAATTATAACTTCACATAAAATAATTTGTTCTCTTTAAAATTAAAAATAATGAATAATAAGTTATATGTGTGTGCAAAAGTTGACGGTTCCAGCAATTGCGAGTTTAATGTAGGTCAGAATTTTTTTATTAATATTAACTTGGTCTATTGTCAATTGAATTCTCCCAGCTGTCTACTACACAGCTATGGTGTCACACAGTAGCGACTACTTTAATACTCCGCCAAACCGCCAACACTATTAAAACATTATTTTTTAAACAATTTAAATTTTTAGAACGCAAAACATAAAAATAGTTTGTTCAGCAAAAAGCAATCGGCTCTCGGCAATTGTTGTCGTCGGGCCCTGCGGGTAGCTGTATTATTACCGCTGAGTGGCCGATGCTGGCGGCTATGGCCAATATTTAAAAAAATGGTTTAACAGTAAAGATGGAAATCTATGTTTTATTCTATATTCCTTGCACAAGGTTGAGTGCAATTTTTTTTGTAATAAAGTGGACAAATAATTTTTTAAAAATTGTAATTTTCAAACCTGTCGAGCATTATGTGAAGAATTAAAATATATTATTTCCACCTCAGTATTATAATTATTTTTTCTGTCCATTGCAATCTGATACATAAATATTTTTTCTGCCAAGTTTAATTTGATATATAATTATTTTTTCTGTCAAGTTCAATCTGATATATTTTCTGCCAAGTTCAATTTGATATATTTTCTGCCAAGTTCAATCTGACATATTTATTTTTCTCGATTCACACTCGTTTTACCATAAAATGAATATGATATTATTATCTAACTTAATATTAACAATTTTGATAAAAAATTGATGTAATCTCATATCCTTAACTTGTTAAGATATTGGCTGAATCACGATGGTGACTTTCATTGCTTTTGTCTGAGTATTTCCAAATCTTGCACCACGATTCAAAATCTTTTATCAACGAACGATAATAAAAACGGAACAATTATATTACTTCTAGGAGTGCCGATGATTTGATATAGTCTTATACTGGTAAAATGTATGCATACAAAGTAAGATTATGCGTCTGTGGCGTTACTAACGCGACTAGTGCGTCGGATATCCGGCAGAGAGGCGTGCTGGCATGGATTCCAGAGAGCGCTTCAACAACCGAGGCGAGCTACCGACTTTACTTCTTTCCTCGCCGTGAAACCTACAGCCGCTGCTTGTTAACGGTCATAATATTTAACTTCGCCGCGAGTGTGCTAATCAGACGAACGATTTGCAACTAATGAAATAATCCGCCTTATATTGTAACTAGAGCAAGTGAACATACCACCAGAGCAAGCCTAGTAAGTGTATATCCCTTTCCACTAGACACACAGCAGATGTTTCTCTAGTAGAATTCAACGTTAGGTTTAAATGAACATTGTGAATCAGAGTGCGAAGTGGTGGGCCAGTTTTCGACCCGACACATAATCGTCAAAAGCTGTCCATCCTACCCACCAAACACCAATAAAGTGTACCACTGATTAAAGTATGAATTGTATGTATTAAAAGTAACAAAAAATTACTTAACGACCGAGTATATAGTGTATGTGTTTTGGGTTAACTATTGTGTACGTGTGGGTGTATGAAACGGACTAATTGTAATGAGAAATTAATTAATAACTACTTAAATAAAAATACGTAATAAATTGCATTATATTGATAGCGAGCACCCGACTTAGTGAGTACCCGACAGTTTCAAAAGCATTGGTTGATGAATTAAAGCGATCAAGTCGCCGAATTTAGTATTGGACAGTTTGGATTGTATTCATTTTCCGCTGTGCAATTTATAAGACAACACACGTTATTTATATTTTAATATTAATATTAGGAGAACACATTATTATTGTGAAGTTGTAATTATTCATAACATAGGTTTGTGATATTCAATTCATATTTAAAATATCACAGACCTATGTTCTGAATAATTACAACTTCACAATAATAATGTGTTCTCCTAATAATAAAGTTGTATCAATGTGTCCAAAATTTAATAAAAATAAATTGATAATTCTGGCATCTGCTATCAGTTTACTCAAAGGTATTTGAGATTCTGTAAAAATAAGGTAGATGGCTCTTTCAAATAATGGGACGATTAAATGCACCTTCCCCGGTTAGGAAAGGGATCCGGTGGCGCAACAACAATATTTTTCGATAAAATTGATTTTATATGTATATCTTTCTAATTAATATATTTAATTCATATTTAAAATTTTAATATTAATATACTATAAGATAATGCTAGTGTCATTAATACTTATAAAAAAAATATTGGATCACCTCCGTAGAGCATTTAATATTATTTTAAAGAGAACACGTTATTATTTGTGAAGTTGTAATAGTTCTGTGATATTTGAATACAAATTAAATGCATCAATTTTAAATATATACATACAGATTAACTAAATTTATCGTAAAAATATTTTAGCTGCCACCGGGATTTGAACCAGGATCTCTTCATATCTTAAGAAGTGCTATAGCCAATTATACTATGTCGACTATAGTCGACAAATTGTATCACATTAAAACAATGATATCCGTGCCGGCCTTCAGATTAATACAGACTTTTTGGCATAAATATCATCGCAATCTGACTGTGGATAACGGTGATATCTGTATTACAAACAAATGTGGAGGTCAGTAACACCGCTGAGGGCCCCTAAAGGCACAAAACTAGGCTCTCAATAGCCTCAAAATTATCCCCGGCACCGAACCCAACGTGAGCCAATACAATATTCTTGCAGCCGTCCCAGAGCGCAACACTTATCTCGCGGTCGCCTTCCGACAATGTCTCTAGCAAACGCCCCTCGGTGTAGACTTCTTATGGCATATTTTTATATTGGTAACTGTGCTCAAGCATCAATAAACTTCTGTCAACTGTAAGTAATCTTTCTTGTTCAAACTACTTTGGCCATCACACACTCCACGATGATATTCATAAGAACTCGTGAGCGCTGGGTGTAATACATGGCGGCATAAGTCGCTCATAGACGTATCCTTTTGATTCATAACGTTTAATCATAATCGCACATGTCCCTAAATATACATTGGAGAAGAGAGTCTAATGGCGCTCAGTGGACAAAGCCGCTCAACGCTCTCTAGGTGTAAATATTAAATATATGAAGTGTGCTGTCATCTCATGGATACTTTAAAATAATAATAGCCGCTGGCTCGTGCGACGTGCCAAAGTTATTGATAAAAAAATATGTTTTACATATTTAATATTTCTGTGTCCAATAATATCACCATAAGTACTATAATATGTATATAAAATAATGTCTCATTTATATTTCACATTTTTATGTGTGCTTAATGCCTAATTTGCCTTAAACATTTTTTAGTTTTTTCACTATATTTTCAAGTATCATAACAAAACACCGCGTCACTTGATGTAGGGTAATGGCGCTCGGTTTAAGAAGTATCTTCATCGACGAAATATTGTATTTGACAGTTCTTCAGATGATGTTAATAAGGCAAACTGTCTACATATTTTTAAGACACTTTTATCACTTACAAATCTGAAAATAATATATTACGCGTTTGAACAGTTACATTTGCAATACGGTACTATTGGATGGGGAAAAGCATATAAAACTTCAATGTCACAATTAGAAATCACTTAAAAAATGATAATAAAAATTATTCTAAAAAACAAAAAAACTATCCAAGTATACAACTTTTCACAGATTTCAAAGTACCAAAAATAATAGACAAACAAAAAAATTCAATAATCCAAATTTTCAAAATTAAAAATCAATTAAACTTTAGAAGCGAATTCCGATCTACAAGATTTAGATGCCAAATTGATATTCTATAACTAATATATACCGTAATCCAAAATCACTATATCAAGGCATAAAATTTTTTAACAATCTTCTCATCACAATTAGAACAATTACAGACTACTATCAATTTGTATCTGAAGTAAAAAAATATATACACAGACTAACTGAAACATAAATTATCTCATATATACTCCTTCTCTATATACGAGTCCTACTCTCATAGAGAAGAAATAAATGTTAAATGAAATATATATATCCTATTGAAAATTCTAAAATGTATTATATTTTCTAATATTAAAAGAAAAAATGTTAGCGTCATTGGTGTTAATATTCGCAAATTAGAATTAGAAAATCTGGAAGCTATAAATCAAGAAGTTTGCTACTTTTGTGGAGAATTTAGTAAAAATGATAAGATTGTGATTATGTTCTGGATGTATACACGCATACTGTTGCAGTGCTGACAACCCAGAAATGTATACGTATTTACAATTTTTGTAGGATGACATGAAAAAATAGTTAATTTTGCGCATTTTACAAATTTTCAATATTGTAATATTTTTATATTTATTTTTTGCACGTTATTACCCACTATCTGCGGACAATGGCGCTCAAGGAAACTTTATAATGTCATATATAATTTATTAAAATATTTTTAATTAAATGATAATTGTAGGTTGATATTGTAGCTATAATTTTTATTTATTTTTGTAGCATAGTACATATGAAAAAATAAAGGTAATAGCTTTACTAGACGTAGTCTGTTCTAAAGCAATTTCCTGTACAGTTTTTAAAAGTTGTAAATGTTAAGAGGAAAGTAAGTATAATGTTAAGTGAGTAATAAAAAGTTACGCAAAAAAAGTATAATCATAAGTTATAAAAAGATATTGAAAAAAAGTTATAAAAATATTACCTATATTCAGTAATATACAATAGTCGATGACAATAATGTGTGGGTAGTTAGGTTAGCACGAATAACAAATTAGTTTAATTTTATTTTCTACCCACATCAAGCATCCACTTTGTTATTTTTGGTTTAGTATAAATATAAATATTTTTATGTAAAACTTTGGTGTTGTCTTTTTGGAGTCTAATAAGTGGGCCCTATTTGAGTCCGTTCTCCTACACGTTGTTTCATTATGTAATGGTTAGTTCACTGTTGTTTCACTATTTTTAGCTATAATTCACCTATCTATAATACGACTCGAATATCACTTTGTGGTATAATATGATCAGTAAAATATTATTTGCACTTGTTGATAAAAAGTACTGCACATCTCGAAACTAAACATGTTAAAATAAAAAACTCATACAGGTGTACAATACAATGTATGTTTGAATAAATAAAATATCTGAAATTGGTTTAGTCAAAACGATTTATGAACGTGTTAGAATCCACGTTTCATAATATTATATATACAAAAGTACTTATCTTTGATGAATATTAATTATGGTGTCTTTATATAGAATGTGTCTAGTTTGTTTATTTGAAGGGTGATATATCAAGGGTACACTTTTAACATCAGTGATTTAAAATACACCAGCGATCATCCGTGTTATATTTAATTGGCTACTTTAATTGTTATAGCATTTTGATTTAATGTGAAAATTTTAAGAATAAATAATTTTCCATTAATTTGTTTTCATTATTTTCATTTAAGTAAATCATTTATATATTCCTAAAATACAATAAAAATGGCGATTACAGCACTCAATTATGAAAAAATACAATCATTACACTTTTGTAGGGCGGTTTCAGTTTTGTTTTAATGTCGTTAAAAATTCACGAAATAAGGAATAAAGTTTAGACCTTTATCTCCAATAATGATTAAAAACGTTCAATTTATTTTAGAAGTTTATAGGAAAAATATTTCTACACGGGTCGATCTATCAAAATTGTAAATTCAATTCGTAAATCTAGAAATAAAGAGTTTTAAAGATTAGTATGTTGAAAGATGTAGTGTGCATGCACATAGATGGGACATTGCTCTCTCGTCTCAAAGATTTGATGGGAAAAGTCGGTACGCATCATTTAATCATTCAACTCTGCTTACAAAATATGATATAATAAGAATAAAATTTGCTCTGCGTTCAACGCTAGTATCGAGAAAAGTCGTTTAGGCTCGGTCGCTTCATACATGCTTTGTATGCTCTGCATCCCTTGTGTTCTAGAGCCAAAAAGCTTTGAACTTTTTGTTTCTAGCCGAAAACAGCACTGCTGTAAATAAATTCGGCCTGTCCTTTAGAGACCAGTCATAACACACACTACAACATGACATGCGTACTGAGCGAATCGAAATATATACATATACATTCTCAACTATCGAACATCTATGAATCGCGTAAACACATGCCAGCGTATTCTAACGCTGTATTTGAAAATAGTGAACTGTGTGAGTGTATATTTGAATCATTTGAAGTGTCTCTATTCTCCATGAATTAAGGACAACATGCAGCAAAATAATTTTTTCGTAATTTGAACATATTTTCAGAAGAAACTATTAAAATTTGAAGAAGCTCGTGATCACAGGGACAGTTGAAAATGGTCTTCTGAAAAATGGATTGTACCATTGTCTAAGCATTTTAAGCCATAACGTTCTCCTGTCCGTTGAATTTTTCGTATACAACAAAAATTTTTAAGAAAATCATAAAAATACGTATGCATTTAAAAACAAAATTTATAACTAAAACTACTACGACGTTCATTTAGGGATGAAGAGGACGGGGTTTTAATGTTCGTCTTGGGAAATCAGTAGTTCGTTCTATTTTCATTAGCCCGAGCGTTTGGTTTTAAAAATAATTGAAATAATTTGTATTAAAATACTACAGAACGTAACGTAATTTCAAAACAAAATTATGTTTTAATTAAAAATAAATTTTTGTATTAATTGTTTAGACTTTTTAGTATATAGACAGGTTGGATCTTGATTAGTCAACAAGTACGAAATAGGCGCAAGACAGGGGAATATGAATGCGCCTTGTCGAGACATTAGGCCCTTGACCTTGCTAAGATAAGGGGATGAAAATAATGATGATTATATTTTAACTTTAGCCGTAGCAATTTCTTGTGTAGGTACTTCTAAGAATGCTTATAATTTAAATAAATAGTCTGGAATTCATACTTCCATCATATTTGTTAGATATTTTATTTTCTCCACTCTAATCACAGACAAATGTTAATAAAACCAAGCAAATTAGTTTTAAGAATGCATAAGTAATAAATATGCATATCTTTATGTATTATAAATTAACAGTTTTTTAGTTAAATGTATTTTTACTTATGATTTTTAATAATTAAGAAATAAAATTTAATTAGTAGGCAAAATTCACTTTGAGAATTAATATTATGAAATGGTTAACATCTCAAAATTGAAAGCAGATGTCAACTCATATTGTTTAAAAGTTGATAAGTTTTCAAGACAACTGTGACAAGTCACATTGGATTTTATCTGTAAAATTGTCACGTCAAAGTTTTAGCATAAAATGTTATCCGTCTAATATTTGAAATTTAAGTACCTAATGGCTCATATGTAACTCATTTTCGACTAAAGGGTTAGTTAATAACTTTTACATGCCTTAAAAAGGATTGACCTTATTCCCCTTTACATAATAGACGAACCTCAGAGGTCCCCAATGTCGTTCCTTTACGTAATCAGTGTAACTCATATAGGGGGTCACCACTATCGATTTCGAACAAGTACGAGTGCAACATAATGTTGTGTACCTGAGAAGATAATCGTCCTATGTTCAAAAATTGCAAAATTTAGTTAAAAACGTATTTTATTTGGAATATGAAGATTTTTTGAGAGATAACCCGTTCATAGGCGTACGTGGATTGATTACCAAAAAACTCTTTCTAAAATGAGTCTTATTTCAATTAATTTTGAGGTATTCGATAAAAGGATGTAGTTATGAATTAATGTTTATACGGACGATTGGCAGATGAATAAGAAGGATTTGATAATGTGTGAGAGATGGGTGTCCCAATAATCACCCATTGCTTACGAGTTCGTAGTTGATGATGATCGCGGAGTGTGTGTGTGTGTGTGTGTGTGTGTGGCCAGAGCAGGTTATGTAACGAAAGATGAAATAATTTACGGTTGACAAAATTGTATTATTAAGCACAGTTACAGAAGAGCGTTCCCTCGAGATGCTATCTCCAGGAAAGGGGAAAAGCGACAGCGAGAACAGTGGAGCTCATGAATGGGTCTTCCAGACGGTTGACTGTTAGAAGCTCTGGTTTTGCGTTCAGGATCATAGGCCGGTGATGAAGACAATAGAGGCGATAGACCTCCACAGAGGTGTATTGGCTCATCTGAATATAGGATCATAACGTCGATAATAGATTTAAACTATAACTAAGGCGCAAAGACGGGCCGGAGCAATTCATAAAAATATTGGGATAGAAAAAATCCACGATCTTATGTAAAACGTCTCCCACTGAACGAAGTAGAAGTAAAAATAATATTAAGGATTAAAAAATACATTTTCTTATATAATAGAGAAAATATAATTTGCAAAAATTTTTTTAAACCTCACAAATTGTATTTTAATAATGTTAAAAAATACAGTTCTTGAACCTGACATACTAGACTAACGTAAGTCTTTCAATAAAACAAATCAGGATGTAATCGATGAAATAACAACTCACATAAATTCTTCCACTGCACGAGAGAAAATGAAGATATTTGTCCGAAATTAAATATCAAAAGTGTGTATTCACTTGCTTTCGATATCATTAAATAGCGATGATAGGAAAAATGTAGCCTGCAAAAATTTGAAAAAATTTATGTGTAGTGGTGCTGTAGTAGTTGATGTGAGGAATAATAACAGAGTTGAATAATATTTTACAAGACTCGCTACGACTTTACTAAGATTGATTTTTTTTAGCAATCTTTTTACTCGCGTGTCTTGTATTTTGCGAACAAGTTCAATTTTGAATCTATTATGACAGACTTTCACCAAGTTCCATAAATTAATACAATTAAAGATTTAATAAGTTATTTTGGAAGAATTACAAACTGAAAAGCTGTATACGATAAGCGTATTGAAGTAAAAAAAGTGAAAGAAAGATCTTCAAAAAAACTTGACGATGTTTTTAATGATTCTGTATTTAATATTATAATACATGAGACAAATCAAAATCAGGAAAATGCCACAGAATAGAGATGACATATTAAAGTGGGTCGATGAAATTATTCATAATTCTGAAATTAAAGAAATCATAAAGGCATATAGAATTCAAACTGTTATTGGGAAGAATCGTCCATTAATTAACAATCTGATAATTTTAACTCCCCGGTATTGGCAACAGCCTGTTCGTCAGATATATTTAATGTTTATAAATGTAATCGAATTGTTTTAAAAAATTCAAATAAATATTTAATTCTTCAAGATTCCTCTGCATAGCAAAAAAAAAATTGAGGCAGTATTAATTTCATACAGTTGCAGGTTTCAAAGAATCAAATTGGATCTCTTTTTTACAAAAAGTACTTTTAGGATTGTCATTTCAAAAGTCCAAAATGGGATGAGGTCGATTTACCAATAATCGAATTGAATACCCTCTATGATAAACCAGCCCCCAAAATGTTAATAACACAACACAGAGACGATTTTTTATGTTAAACTATCAATAATTACAGATCTAGTGCCTAGAACTCCCGACAGAGTCCGAACGAACAAGAAAGTCATGAATATCCGGTGGCAGCCAACTACATTCTAATCTGCAAGTATTTTAGGAGATATAACAGAGTTTTAGGCCTTATTATTTATTTATTTCTTATGCGCTTTCGCATTCTCTGTTCCTCCCGGTTTAACATCCCCTTTCTCAGAGGTTCTTTGGAAAGCGGGACTCCTCATAATTATTGCGACTTGCGCAACTCTGTAAATCCGTCACTGACTCGGTCACCTATTACTATGTTAAGACATGCATATTTTTGCATATGCCGTTGTATAGGTCGGACAACTGGGAACATTAAACTAATACGAGCTCGAATGTACGCGATGTTAGTCGTAGTCATTGAATGTATCGTCTATCTACAGCAAGTCGGAGGGGTCATTTGTGTCCAGGAGTAAAGACCTGTTTGTGTTACTTGGTTGCGATCTCTGATAGACAAGTCAAGGGTGATATTTGTGTTTAAAAATTGTTTTAGAAAAAATTACTACAAATTAATAGACTTCTGAAGACAGGACACGGAGAGATTTTCCGGTATTATTGCAAATGTATAATATTTACAACAATTTTGTACGACTTTCTACTCATGAATGTATTCATGGATTTAGAAAAAATACTAAATACTACATTAAATTTCTCAATTTATCTTTTATTTATAGAACTGTATAAAAGTAATGTTTCTGAATATTGAAGAGGATTAATTGATATTTTTTTTAAATATTATAAAAATGATGAAAATGAACTATTATATCATTAATTATTAAGAAATACTGAAATAAAGCATTAGTATTTCTTTTTTTGTTAAATTAGTACGACTATATTATTCAAACGATAAAAATATAATACACATTATCGAATCAACTATATATCTATCGAAAAATATTTAGTTGCTACCAGGATTCGAACCTGGACCTCTTCCTATCCGGAATAGCGCATTCACAATTTCGTTATAACAGTTGAATACATTTTCCACACATTATATTCTGTAATATTTCCAATTGATACATCTATTTACTATATTACAATATCCAAACTAATTTCCAGCACCGTGTCCAGCAATTATTTAATATCCTTCCTATCCTATTGATTTAAAGTTGTAAGTACATAATTTTTTTATTTAATATAAAAATTTCAATAAATAAATCAACAACACCAAGAGATACATATTTATGACCACAAAGTTTAGAAATTGTAATAGCTTTTTCGAATTTTAATCGGAATCTTTGAAACATCAATTTTCAAACAAATCACTCGTTAAAAAATCGTAAACTAAAACTTTTCCATTTTATATCGTATATAAAACTCAAAATAAAAACTAAGAGACTGCAGAAACTTTTCCAATAATGCACCCCTACTTTTAATATTCCCAATATCTACCACAAACCTCTCCTTTTTGCGCTATATCACTCTGCTTGATGAGATTGTATTTAATTGAGCTATTATTTACACCTGTTGATGAGAGAGACTAGACCTCTCGAAACCAAAGTCGTATTAAAAATCAAAACTCGTGTTTCAATAAAATGAAAATATTGAGTGAGAATAATAAATTAGTACCTTTTTGGTTATGATAAATATTGCATGTGTGTTAAATCATCATTGGGAATTAATTATTATAAATATATTGTATTACATTTTTGCATATGTAAATGTTATTTGTTAGAAAACCATTGCTTAAATGATCCATTGTACTTTGTATAAGAAGGTAGATACTAATTACATATGCATTATTTTTTAATTAAAAATTTTAGATAGGTACCTTGTAGGTATTGATTTTTTTATCTATAATATGATGAAGTTATTTATTTACCTACCCGGGACCAGAAAGGACATATTTTAAAACAATGTATTGTAAATATTTACAAGAAAAAATCTATATATCAAAAAAATATTTGATAACTACCGGAATACGAACCAGGAACGTTTCCTTGCCGGAGAATGGTGATACATTCGTTTTTTTTTAAAAATGACATTTTAATTTTAATGTTTAATAATTGTCAAAGTTTCACTTCATGAGTACTGAAAAGAATTTGTGGTCACTTTGGTAACGTTTATGACGTATTTGTTTGTTAAATATTTATCTGAATGATTTAGGAGGGGGAGGGTGCAAATGTACTACGTCACAAAGTGATTGTCATTTTCAATATGTGTACCTATTTAAATACTACCTACGTTCTGCACTGCGATTTTTTTTGTTTGTAATTTATACTATGTGTACATATACAGAAATATTTTTAAACCTTCGTAACAATTTTACTCCAGCGCAAAGTCTGATGGAATACATTGAGAGGAAAATGGCTACCGTAAATAAGGTACGCGGAGAATTTTACTACGTTATCAGAGAAAGCAATATCACAACAAAATATCGTGTAGCGATTTATAAAGGATTCTTGTTATCTACATAATGACATCATTTGAAAATAGCGAGGAATAAGGAAAATAGCATGAACGCCGTGAGAATTCTATCAAGATTTTGCGTTAATATTAATAACTAATAATCGTTACAAAGAATAAAGGTATATTTTGTGTTTCAATATATTAGGAAGCGTGTGATAAATTCAAACAAGAAAATAAGGCAATCTTGGATGATCAGCATGTCTAAAATGACCACAAAATACTTGGCATGATTACAAAAAAAAAATGTTGGGAGGACTTGAAGAATTAACGGATGAAAAAAGCTAAAGATGACCACAATATAAAAATTACATATTTTATTATTTACTAACTGTCTGCCATTCTCCGCTTGTGTTATCTTTAAAATAAGAGATGACGATAATAACTTACTGACTTCAATGAAACGAGTACCTATCTCGAGTGATATCAATACGTTGATTATTTTTATCATTTTTTTTCAGAATAATCGATCAATAATACGTGATCCAAAAACCAATTAAATATTGACATGAAATAATTAATGTATTATATAAATCTACAAGAAAGAGATAATATATGAAATGCGGCAATATTATTATCTCGATAACTACTATATATATATATATATATTAAATTAATATATATTATATTTAGAAGACTTTGTTCACGTACAATCAACAAGCAGAAATAATATCTATCGGATATTAATTTTTGTAATACTCACCATTTATCGAGTAAAAAATGAACTAAAGGATATTAAAATTATTAATTACACGGATAACTATGAAATTGTGAACATTTTTGAATAAAAACTGTTGTATTAGTAAATATATTAATTTTTCACACTTTTATTATTTTCCTCACTCGGATATCGACCACTTCACCACATTATGAATGACTTATTTCACTTTTGATAAATGTCACACAACTGGGAAGATTGTTTAAGTGGTTATCAGAGGCGCAGTATGAAAATCATTCACTCCCGGGGACGTCTCGATTGGACGAAAGCGCTGGGTTCACTGACGGAGGCTTTGTTTACGGATATCTCTACCCCTTCCAGACCTGCTCTTCGTTAGGAAAAACGATGCTCATCAAACATTTTAAGAACAGTGCCCTTTTGCTTTTGGCAGTTTCATATTACATACAATAATTTTTCTAGACTTCCGTTGTTAAATTTCATGTCTTATGTCAAAGTAATTTAATAAATTATTCTATGATAATTGAGTGTGAAAATATGTTAAACTTGATAAAAAAAAATATTATTTTATTTTGATATTCTTTGAGTATTAAGTCAATTTTGTGGTTGGCGGCTAAAACTTTTTATGTCATGATTCGACGAAAATAAGATATAGATACCAACCACCTCATGTAAAATCAGCTGCTCTATTTTGGGGTATATTACTATAGTTTACTCTATAAACGGTAAAATATCTTATGTATGATTACATACTTAAGAATTTGTTATTCTATACAATTGTTGGCATGTGAAAAACTCATCCAATGATAAAGAAAATCGATTATATAATTAATTAAAATTCCGGTTACTTTGTGGTGTAACATGATTATTTTAATTTTCACAACTAAACTTTATACTACACATATGTTGGGTTATTGTCACTACTAGTATCGAGAGGTGCAGTTTCTCTCGTATACTCAGTAGTGAAAATAACCCAACGTGTGTGTAGTATAAAGTTTAGATGTGAATATTTAAAAAATCGATAACTTTTAAATCGTACCATTTTGATAATTGGTATATACATATTTTGTCAGCCATTATCTCAGTTTCAACAGAACTAATATAAAACGTTTATCTCTCCAACCATAGAATTTATATTGCTCTTTAAAAAAAAACGTGAGAATTGTAAACATAATAAATAATGACTGGAGTACATATAAATATAATTAATTCACATGAATATTTAAACTAATAGTGATAGTCAAAAAATTCGTTTCATTTTCTTCTTCTTCTTCTTTTAAATAGGTATTCCACCCATCAAGAGTGATTTGTGCCATTTAACAAGTTAAAACTCCATTTTATAGAAGAAAGTACTATAATATTATAGAATAGGAAATACTACATTACAAGTCAATACCATTGTCGTTCAAAAAATTTGCTATAATATAAATTAAATGTGGCGAGTTAAGGGAAAGAAAATGACACAAGTTAACCAGGAGTGGAAAATTACCACGGACAAGATTACTGTAAAAAAAACCTGTGATCTGTAATAGACAGACAAAAAAGATATGGTCAAGGGTTTCCTCCTCGGCACCACACTCACACATTGGGGAATTTAACAAGTTTAATCTGAACAAATGTGAGGCTACCTGGCAATGCCCAATTATCATTCTAGAGATATTTCATATTATTTTCATTTCATCTCTCAAATATATAAATAATACTATAAATAATATTCTGGATATATATAATTATATTCTTTAATTCTGTTAAATAAATAAATATCTTCCCGGCGGAGAACCTAACCACGGTTTTCCGCGAATGGTCTGAATACTAACTACTGCATTTCCGACTAACAAGTTATTTAATAATTAAGTATACGAAAATATCGATGAATTAAATTCTAGCACAAAAAAAAATCCGGATTAGGTACATATATATGCTAAAATAATGGAGCGCTTGCATGTGAGAGGTGAGAGGCTCAATAATAGGTACCTTCAAAATCTTTTTGATACCGATATTGGTAACGGTGAAAGTAAAATATACGGTTAAAGTGAGAGTATATAAAAAAAATTCTAACGCGCTATTTAAACACAGTTTTCTTAATAAATATTGCTGGGATATTCGCTAAATAAACATGTTATATTTAAATAAATACTGGAAGTTGAAAAACTAATATTTATTAAAATATTGATAAATTGAAATATTGTAAAAATTTTATGTAAATTAACATAATAAAATGATACGTATGATATTTTTGATACTTTTAACCAAAACCTTTTTTCTTAATTTTCATAATAATTGGGATATTATTTCACCACATAAGTGGTATATATTGAGAGGACAAAATTTATAATTTTTTTAAGAATGTATAAACATTTTTGTGCTACTAATAACAAAAAAGAATAATTGAGAAATCGATTGTTAATAAACTAATTTTATGAAATGGATGTCGTATGTCTATTTATATGCTTTATTTAAATACGCTTTATTTATTTGCGCTACTATTTATTATATTTCTTAACGTAATTTCCAGAACCTTTGTAATAAAATGTAATAGAATTGTAATAGTAGTATGCTCCTACCGAAGATAAAATTCTCCGCAGAATTAATGACTAACAATATGCTAAACTTAATTGTTTTCACCCATAATAGGTTGCCCATAATAGACTTACTAATCTAAAAACATATTACATTAGATTACACACTGTGAACCCGGCATAATATCATGCTTTGCAATTAATCTGTTTGAGTTACAAGATACCACCCCGTAATGTTTCTGATATACATACTGTTTCAAAGAACAATATACAAAAGCCTTCAGCTTTTTTCATTTATATACTGGATAGAATTCTCTTACCGTTGTGTACTGGATATAATTCAATCAAAAATCTACAAAATACGCAGAATAAAAGTAATGTTCGATAATGGGTGTGCAGCGGAAAATTTTCAAGATTAATATTAAATAAAAAAAAAACTATAATGTTATTCTCATATTTTATTTATACAAAATGGAGTTTAATGATGCTAATTTAATGTTTTATAAACAATATCGTCTAAATACCGTCCATTTCTCTCAAGACACTCTTGCAATCGGACTCTTAAACTTGCGAACACGCGAGAGCAAAGTGATGGTTACCAACTTCACGGGGAATATTTTCTTGTAGAGCCTGAATTGTTCGAACATTGTTACTGTAAACTCTCGACTTACGGTATCCTCACAAAAAAAAATCGCATGGTGTAAAGTCCGATGACCGAGGTCCCCAGGGTATATCTCTGTACTTGCTGATTAATTTATTGGGATAAATTCCGCTCAGCTTCTCCATTGAAACTCTATCTATGTTACGGTACTGCAGTTACGGTACCAAAAACTTGTCGATCATTCGGCAATACACGTCTCTCGCTAGTTACAAAAATAAGGGACAATTATCCCTAGGGCAGAAATTGCACACCACACTGTCGTTTTTGGACAATGCAAACGTTTTTAATAGCGTTCCCTTGGATTTTTGGGGTACCAGTATCTCATGTTCTGTTAATTAACATAGTCATCGATATTAAAATGTGTTTCGTCAGTAAACAATATGTTTCCAAGCGTTCGTGCTGTTCCATAACCTTGTTCCAGCATCGTTCTCGCTAAGGTTTCACGTAAAGAATAGTCATTTTCATTGAAAAACTGCGCAATTAGCAGTCTGTATGTAATAACGTACACTGTTAATTAATTTATATATTTATGCGGATTGCGCATAATTTCACGACGAACTTGAGCTACATGTTCTGGCGTCGCTGCTGACGTTGATGGTACCGGAGGAGTTTGATTAACCATCGTCCATCCTTGTCTGAACTTTTGAACCCAACACTAGATATCTTGTGTGCTCGGCCCATCACTTACTCTTCGAATATTAAAGTGAGTACAAAAAGTGAGACGCGTACGAACCAATGAATCACCGCACTTTAAATATTACTCAGCCGCGAACACGCGGTGTGCTACCGACCAGTGACTCATTGCGACTGGCAAATCCGCAAATCACGCGCGTCCTACAATACCCCTCCCACTTACCTCACCCTGATGGTTTACGAGCAATTAAAATTTAATCTTGAAATTTTTCCACTGGATACTCTTTATATACAAGAGATAGTCATGATGGTGATGATCGCTATATTTCGGTTCCGATAGGAATGACTTTCGTTAGTATGTACCACAGACCACCAAATATATAGACATGAACTAACGCAAATTTTCTATCTCAATATTTTCATTTTGGTGCCACTTTAGCAATCAAATAGCACCGCGACTTTTTTTAAAAATATGACTCGATTGGTACGAAAATGTAAACATTGGCAATCTAATATGCATTAATGTAAAAAATACATCTTATTTACACAAATATTTAATTCTCGAAGAGAAAATACTTTCACTGTTACACAAGTGTGTCATAAACTATTGGATTTATGTTTCCACCAAGAATGTGTTTAGAATGCCCCTCGTCCCTCATTTAATGTTACAAACTCCTCTCCTATATGAACACTTTATTTCAAGTCTATTCATTTACTAGTCTGTGGTAGGTACCTTTTATATCCTTAATTGCCGTTTATTTGCCACAAATCGAACGTCTCTCGTCTGAAGATAACTTTTTTAAAGTTTTGACAAATTCTCTTTCATTTGTATCGTTCTATATAAATATAATTATTTTAAATATTAATAACTGAGCTTCTTGCATCTGATCTAAGTTGTATATGTTTTGCGCCTGATCCGTCTCGGCTTCTAGTCGTTCATTCTATCGCCGCCCCAAACCTTGCAATCGCTCCTTTCTCTGCCTTCACTTCCTCTTCGTTCGCTTCCCCCGTCGCTCTTTCGACTTTTTATTTATATCAAACGATCATTCATCTTGAAAATTAGGATATAATATTGTTTCTCTTTTTTTTGCACTTTGTTCTCGCCGTCTTCACATATATTTTTTAGATAATCTTTTCTGCATTAACTAATTTTAATAGAAACATTTTTCTTCACTTTATTTCAATATAACTTTCTTAAAATGTGTAAAATAATTTGCACACAATTTCACCGTTTATTGACTATCGTATCTGACTGAATAGGAAATTAATTTTTTTTAAATTATATTTGAAATCATATTTAAAGCGTTACATGTGATTATTTATCGTACGATATTTTATTGTAAATACAATTTTAATAACTTTTCAAAAATAAATTTTAATTATAAATCAAAAAAGCCTTTTATCTGAGGCAGCAACAAATCTCGAACGGTGAGTTCTGGCGTCATAAAATTTCAACAGTTTATTCTGTCTGGAAATTCTAGGTTAATTCAACTATTTCCACAACGTTATATATATCATGAGCTAAGAAGCTTTGAAATATCTATTTATTTGTCAAAAATAAGAACATGACGTCGTACTACATGTTTAGCGATTTTTCAATGAACAAAAATTGTTGAAATCCATACAGAGACATTAAATTGTTTCACTATTAGCGTAGAAATTAGAAAAATTGAGAATATTTATTTGAATAAGACGCTGAAATAATTTAATTATGCGATGATATAATTTATTTCATTTTTTTCTCTCTAGAAAGACGTCAAAAATTATTTTTAGCTGTTTATAATTTAGTTTATAATTAGTTTATATTAGGAGAACACATTCTTATTGTGAAGTTGTAATTATTCAGAACATAGGTCTCTAATAATGGAACTTCCCCGTTTTGGAAAGAGATCCAGGTTCGAATCCCGGTGGCGCAACAACAATGTTTTTCGATAAAATTGATTTTATATGTATATATTTCTAATTAATATATTTAATTCATATTTAAAATTAGTTTATAATTTCTCATCAATAATATTTTGAGATTTGGATTAAGGGCAAGTAAGTCAATATTGTTGAGCCAAATCAACGTGGTACAAAAATGGAATGTTTCCTTGATAACGATTTTGCTCGGTTAGATTCAGCACATTCCGTAAAGATTTTATGTATCTTTACGTAAAAATAAGATACAATTTTTTAATAAATTTCAAATTAAATCACAAAGTCAAAAACGTTACGAGCCAATCGGAAGAAGAGTGATCACAAGCACGTGGAGCATATAATATTTTACAAGCTGTTCATTGAAGCAACGCAAATTCTGAGGAAACAGACACGTCTCTTGCTGAACAACTTAACATTTTTGTTTCTGGCAAACATAATATTTTTTCAGTATTTTTCAGTGAAATAAATCTCGGGTAGTAAAGCTAATGTTTATTAAACATATCCTCAGCATAAATTTATATAATGATAATTTTTTTCATCACCGTACACTTTCACTAGGACATTTTCAAAAAGATCTGATGACGAACTGAATGAAGATCTGAGTGTAAATTAGAATGAGCTCATTTTTAGTTTTAACTGATTCTAGCTTGAACGCATCTTTCCGTAGCCGCTCCATCTAATGATTTAAGCTCAATGAACAATGTTAATATGATTAATTTTTGATTTTTACTTTAATACATATTAATTTTTAAGAAATCACAATTGTCTTTGTAAAGTTACGATATTAGATCATTCCATGTTAATCAAAATAAATTTAGAAATACTCAAATCGAAAAATCTCTATTCCCAAGCCCTAATCGATTATTCTACAATGACTTGTCGAACAATTACATCTACGTAACTTTGCTATGTTCATTGTTACACATTGGAAGTGACAATGTTTTTATATACAATATTTCTCAAAAACTTAGATTAGGACCAGCTTAGTGGCACCATAAATTCCAGTCCATTTTAATAATATGAAATATTAACGTAACTAAATATATTTATTTTTAATGATATCACATTTTATATGTGAAGTTAAGATTTTTCAGAACATATTTTCGTAATGATTTATTAAACAAATTTATATTAATCACTTATTTTCATTACTAATAATATTATACGGTCTGTTTTTATCAATATAAATGATTTAAATGCATCAAAATCGTTAATCGCTTAAAAAGTTAAAAATATTTATTTGAATATCTTTAGTTCAATCTTATACACACAAAGCTTGTTAAAAAAATATATCTGTATTTTTAATTACATTGAAGTCTGTGATTTTTATAAATGTAACTTGGTTTATGCCTTCAGATAAAAATAAATAATTAAACCCCGTTTTTTTAAATGTGTATTAGTACTGAAAGAAGGCAATAAATACAAAATTGGATTACCGTTTCATCAGGTTTACGCAGAATCTACTACGACCCTTTTTACCTTTGATATTTCATAATTCCACATCAAAAAGTTTTTTTTTAATATATTTCTACGATCTGAATAAATTACATTTCAATGTTCTCCGTGTGTCGCTCGATTCTCCAAAAAACATTATTGAAAACACGATAAGGCACGATCAGAAAAATTCTCCTCGCTTAATAAAATAAAGTAATTCAATATATTATAAATATACAATTCAATATATTATAAATATACAATTCAATATTTTATAAATATAAAATTCAATATATTATAAATATACAATTCAATATGTTATAAATATACAATTACAACCGATTCCTTTTATTTAAACTAGCATTTTACCCGCCCTAAGATATGATGTTCAGGCATGTTGTGAGATATATTAAATATATATAAAAATCATACATTTTAATATCAGAAAAAAATGTGAACCTCGCAGAGAAATGCATAAACAATAGGTATGACAAAAGAAAACGAAGAAGAAGAAAAGCAAAAATTTTAACATTTTAGGCGAATTTTGTCTTCCGACATGTTTTAAATTAATTTCATTAAATGACAATGATTGTACGTAATAATGATTATCTTAATGCTCACAGAAAGTGAAATGGGTTGTTAACACAGTCAAATTTTATGTTAATATATGTGTAATGTAAAAATTTACCATCAAATTATTACGAAAAATGACAATAAATAAGCATTATTTCAAATCGAAAATAACTTACTTTTTTTAGATATGTACTCTTAAGTATAGAATTTATTTCCCAGAATTGTTAGATGTAGTTTATTTAAATATAAGCACTGTATGTGTTTCCTTATTAAAAAATCTATGTAACGCTTACACTCTATTTGAGTGAGATTGTTAAGGCTCACAATACAAAATGGCAACTATTATTACTTCGATAAAGTACATATTAACAAAAAAATTATACACATTAATTTAATTATGATTAAAAACAAAATTGCAGGCTTATGCTGAATATATGATACAAAAATTATTAACTAATCTATCTAAATATATTGTAAATACTACACATGCAGGGCTTCGTGAATAAGTTCGATTATTTTTATTAATTTGTTGGTAAGTAAGATACGTAAATGGTAATCATGAAAATTGTTTATCCATTTTCTATAACACATCGAGTGGCATAATTTTTGTTTATTTTACATTAGGTTGTTCATTCGTACATTTCCTCTCGTATTTGTAACCTTTACTCTTTGCATTAGACTTTGGCATATTTTTTACTAAGGATATAAACGAGTTATGCAGGTACTTAATTTATCCTTTGAAATGAATGGGCGTTTATGTAAATATAAAATTAATAAAAATGATTTAATTGTATTGTAAAATTAACACATAAATAAAATATTTTAGAAATTGATAATGGATAAATTTTGAATTAATAATTTTACAAAATAGGTTTTACTGCTTTCATTACGACGTATGTACTTGGAGGTAGAGTTAACTTGATTTTAGACCAAATTATCAACTGTAAAACTGGCGCCATTTGGTTGTATTTGAAAGCGACATACGTAGAAACATCGGATGACTTTAATTTTATTAAATTTGTTCATTTATTAAAATTATATTTTTAATTATTTAATAAATATTTGGGTAACGAATATTTAATCGAAAACAAAACACCATTGCTCACCTATATTCTTAAGAATTTTGTTTTAAAATAATATATACGCTTTTATATCACAAACTGTAACATTTGGAAGAACTCCGACAGACTTATTACAAAATTTCCATGCTGTGTTTATGCAAAAGAAAAATTTTCACAGATGTCGCCCATCGATATCAAAATTAGTATGATGTATTTTCAACAGATGTCTAGAGCAATTATTTTAAGAAAAAAAGTTTAAGTTTGGAGAGAAACAAAACGTTTCATTAAGAAATTAAAAAATTAACTAATAATAAATACAGAAATAAATATAAAAAATACCAAATAAATAAAAATAAAAATATTTTTTATCAAAATTGTAATTTCAAATATATTATCATCTAGGAAAAATCAGTAGTTATTGATAAACCTGATATTGGCTACACCCATGCAAATAATATGATGATAGGATATTACTTACAGTTCACAGAGAGAAAAGTATTTGTATGTTTGTGGTAGTTACGTTATATCAATATACAACATTGACATCATAATATACAAAATAAAAAATATTCGAAAAAATTGTAGTTTCGAATGGAGAAGTGAGTGGAGACATCATATTATGTTACTTCAAGGCAAGCTCAAGATATTTCGTTATTTCAGAAATTTTAAATCAGCTAACAGTTCCGATTATCGTCTGAATTACAGGGAGCTGCTCGAATTTTCTCTTATAATTCTTTGTAAGTGCTCCTAGGTGTGGTTCAAGACATGGATTCTTCATTTATATGGCTGGATAATTTGTATATTTATTAGTCATAACTAATCAAACAAACCTCAAACCAATTTAATATTATAATATTATAGGTGGAGAAATAATTTATACAGGAAAATAGAAATCATAAAAAAATATAGATTTTGTTTTAATAGAATAAATTCTGGCAATATTTTCGACTTTGGATTTTTCCTTCGGGCAGCCGGTTATATTAATTGAAAGCAATAAACTACCTTCATTGGAATCTGTTAAATATTTTTTATAGATCTATAAACCTTTTTAGGGGTGATTGATTATTTTTCATTTATCACGTGAATTTTTCATTTTGGTGATTGGTGATTTTCCGATTAGGTACAAAGATCATTAATGTATATTATTATGCATGATTTATAATTATTATGGTATCGCGTATTTTTTAGAAAATACTCAATACTGCTAGATCATCGGAAACTGGAACGTAAATTAAAAAAATATAATCTAATCAAAATTTTTATAAATTGACCGATTCAGACAATTGCATTAGTTGCCTAATCTACTCATTTTATACAACTTAAAGTTATAACACCTCACAACGTAAATATTAAAATTGTTTAAAAAATTATGTATAAAAAATAAAATGATATTTTGTAACACATTAAATTAGGTAACGCTGTTCACTAATGAGTTGCAAGAACCAATTTTATTTTCCCAATTGATCCCAAATCACCAAAATTTTAATTTTGGAACAAGGAATTTGCGTTAGTTCATGTCTATCTATTTTGATGGTCAGCACCACAGACCACCAAATATATAGACATGAATTACGCTAATTTTCTGTACTAATATTTTCATTTTTGTGTCACTCACGTGATCACTTTGGTACCACTTACGCAATTAAATAGCTCAGAGACGAAAATTATAATAATAATAAATATAATATGCATTAATCTAAAAATGTTGCATAAATGTGTCATAAACCTTCGGATTTTTGTTTCCACAAATAACGTGTGTAGATTGCCCCTCGTCCCGCAACTAACATTCCAAATCCCGCTCTTATATGTACACTTTATTTCGTGTCTATTCATTTACTGGTCTACGGTCTGTACTTGTAAACTTATATAGATTGTTAGTCTTTTTATTTCAATATATCATTCAAAGCTTTTTTATTTTGCTGTAAAACTTGATTTTTATCGAACAAATTCAAAATATTTATGAGAGCAACCATACATTCAATCTTATCTTTAACCTGTTATACATATCGCCGAGATTGTATTGATTTTATTGACAGCAGATAACCTATCGGATTACTAAAGGTAATAAAGTATGTTTTAAGATGTTACCTAAATATTTAGACATAATTTTTTTGATTCACAAAGACACTCGAAAAAGAGTAGGAAAAATATAATGAATTAACAAAAAACACAGAAAATACATGTCATGTAAATTTATTGATATCAAATATTTACAATTTATCATATACAATACACAGATCTTAAGAACAGACTCGCTTTGTTTGAATTTACAAAAAAAATATTATAATATAATTTATTTAAATATATATTTACAAGCGATACAATCGTAAATAAAAATTATCAAGAGGGATGTGCAGTAGTCGCTGAGGCTGCCATTTGTATTGTTTATTTCATTTTATTTTGGATTCATTTTAAATCAACCAATATCAAAACAAAACTGTATACGTAGAGATGCAGCCTGATCTTAAGTGCAGTGTAATTTTCGTTTTGATGACTTTATGAATTCATGTAAAAGTATATGGTAAGATTATGCGCTTAAAATCAGGGCCGGTTAGGAAAATTACAGGGCTGGATGCAATGTTTGGGCACGGGGCCTTCAAAAACCTGTGAAGTATTGACCATTCAAATAAACTTATTTATTACACAAAAATATGACGTGAATCTATAATATGGATAATAATATTGAATAATTTATATAGCGCCATTTTCGTAAAATCTTTCACCTTAAGGGCGATGTATGAAATATATTAATTATAGAATGTTATTATGAACGAGCTCCGTCTCTTTTCGAGTGTATTACAAATAACATCAATATGCTAATACAGTTTATTTACATTATAAAAATAAAACATTATTTCAAAATATAATATACAAATATCAAGATCTAGATCAGGCATCGGCAACCTATGTCACCAAGTGACCCATTTAATATTTTCAAGTGATCCACTTGAGTTCCAAAAATAAAGTATAATAAATAAAATATAAACATGTGTACCGTGTGCGATGGAAAAATGGTCTGAGCATTAGACGGGGGCCAATGAAAAAGAGCCTATGACGCAAGAGAACACCTATAAATAACGTTCATACACTATTAATAAACTAAAACTTGACAATTATATTTGTTTTTACAATAATTAGAATTTTTTTTTTATGTTTAGTTTAAAGGGAGTGAATAGCAGTTTTCTCAATAAAATGTATCGTATTGTTCACTAATGGACTGTTTTAAAATGAAAATGCCCATTGACCCGAACCGTCTTCTTAATAGTCACATTTTGGTTGATTTTGACCCGCAGCCAAAAAAGGTTGCCGAAGCCTGATCTAGAAGCTGCCTAATTGAATGACCTGGTACCGAATAAATTATCAAAAATTATGTGTCACAAGCGTGCAACACTTTGCACCTGTTAAAACTAATATTTACACAGTAGTATAATATCTAACACATTTATAATAGTAATAAATAGTTCTGAGTATTTTTATAAGTTATCAATACTAAGCGTAATATTCCGCATTTTATCTTATTTACACTTATAAATTAATGTATACCTCTGTACACACATGAAATATACAATAAATGATGTAATAATAAATGTGTATTTATATTTAGCCTCAAATGACAAAATCGATTATTTATATCCCAGTAATTAAGAGTGTGATAATGTGATTGATTTTGTATGAATGACTTAATTTTTTTTTTAGGGATATCAATATATTATTGAGTGTGTACTCTATTTTTTCTACGAAAAATACAATATAAAATACTAATTAAATGTATTAATTAGAAAGATATAAATCTAAAATTAATTTTATCGAAAAATGTGAGAACTCTCATTTTGTAAATGTGTGTATGTCATGAAAATGAGTAGATGAGTGGTGGGGGATGAACATTATAAGAGGCAGTCTCTGGGGAAACGGCTCTCTTCCATCATACCTTCACCTGAATAACTAGTCTATCTCTGAAGTGTACAATTTATAATTACTATAATACTTGTAATAAAATTGATTGTTATCCGGTCATACTGAGTTTTATGTTACAAGGAATTGGAACCCAAGTAATTAGTCAGTAAGCAAAGGATAGAACCCCAAGAGAATCTGGTGATACTTCTAAAGTCATCACAAAAATATTGCATAAATGCACCTACCCCAAATTGGAAAGAGATTCAGTTTCGAATCCCGGTAGCAACAACAATATTTTTCGATAAAATTGATTTTATATGTATATCTTTCTAATAAATACATTTAATTAGTATTTCAAATATCACAGACTTACGTTTAGAATAATTACAACTTCACAATAAGAATGTGTTTTTCTTAATAATACAATATATCTTTAGGGATACTCTGTTTATAATAGATTGAAAAGGGACGAAACATAATTTGAACCACAAATGACAATATATTTTTTTTAATGATAAAATATATCAAACGCAATAGTTTTATCCAAAGTAGTTTTTTTACATCCTAAATTAAAAGGCAATATTCATATTTATAGAGAGAATTTATAGATCTCTTTTGTATTTTAGCATATTGTTCATGCCTTTAGTATTTTCCTTGTTCTTCGTCCCAAGTGACAGTTTCCGGAAAGACGTCAATTTTTCTGTTACATCATTCTCACTAAGCCAGTTAATCAAATTTCCGTTAAATTATAAAAATCTTCCGCAGAAAACTATTTAAATTATAGCTCATTTTAAAAGGAGTCGGCAATCAGCTAAAATCACGTAATGAAAAATTACATCTTTCAAGAATTTCATCAATTTTAATTTGGGATCAATTTTATCAATTTCAATTATTTTATTGAGACTTTAACATATTCTGACTAATCAGTTTTTATTTTTCTCCTCTCAAAGTAAATTATAGCGGAAAATTATAACTAACGTAAAATACTAACATACAAATAAAATAATATATGCACTCAATGCATGTTTTAATTAATTGCACTATTAATGCTCCGCACCAATCTGAAATTGTCAAATTCACAAATAATTTTCAGGTATTACTAAAATTTATTTTATCAAATATTGTTGACATCTAGGAATACTTTAAATATGATGTATGTATCCGTTACATAATCACTTTGAGTATAATCAACATTGATGCATATTTAATTTTTATATTTATTTTGGACATTTATTCAAAGGACTATGTAATTACTATAATTACTAGTTCAGGAATAATAATATATAAATATTATGTATTTAACAATGAATTAAATTTGCATCTACATAATATAATAAGTTTAAATTTATGGTTAGCAAGAGAAAAGCCTCTCGAGGCCAGCATTCCAAACGGCACCATGTGAACTTATAATTAAATACTTAATAAATAAAATACGATAATCTGTATATTTAATATTTCATTTCATTTAGGCGCATTTTTTTCTAGAAAAATAAAGATAGATGGAAAAAAATTGATACAAACATAAACATTAAAGTAAACAAAAATGTATTTATATAATTTTTCCCTTTTTAAAGCAATCATGACCACACTGGGGACGAGCTAGCCACACTGTGGTGAAAACCTTATCGAATCTGTCAATCTTTTAGCTGGTCTGTCGCATGAACCTCATTCTTGCACTCATATTGAACTACCAGTCCTTCCATATTAACCTTGCGCCTTGTCACGTAGCCAAAGTACTTAAGCACGAGCGATTATATAATAGAAAATATACAATTTTAAATTTTGTCCAAGATTTATAAATTGGTCCTGTAAACTGCCAACGATTGCTGCCGTAGTAATATTCCCACTAAAAGTAGATTGACGAATCTCGAAACTCGAGTTGTGCTAATAAACTCAAGTAGAGTTATAACATTTTTTTATTTATATCCATCCATTAGATTGACGAAGTTTGTCCTTTTCATTATGCCTTTGCAGCCCCTTTCATTTAAGATTGGGAGGTCCAAGTAGATAGATATACATAAATAACTAGAATATTGTATTTCTCAAAATTTACAAGTTATTTTTACACATGAGATGCTTAATATTACAATTAACTTTAACATTTTTGTACAAATACCATATTTTAAAAATTGTTTATTATACGCAATGCTTGCTTACATCTTACTACAAACAAGATCGTTATTAAAATTCAATGGCAGGTTTCCATTCCCGAGGATTGTAACAGACGTCTCTGGAGCTCCTCTGAAAAAAAAATCATGAATGATTAAATAAATTTTTAATATAGTAACTTTTTACCTTCGTCTGTATTAAAAAACGTTTGTGAGTTGTTCGTCAAAGTCAATCCCGCCTAATAGTGTGGCAAGGCAAATAATTATCAAATATCTCGAAATATACCAAAATTGATTTATTTGAAATAATATTCACCATTGTAATAAATATTCACCATTGCCAATATATAGAATTTTAAGCTTTGTTCACCCCTGGGTTCGAAATTTGATACTTGACTAGAGAACAATCTTCGATAATATAAATTAAACAACGAGATCATCATGGAACAAACTCTCATCACTAAAATAGCGGGATATACTGAATTGTCGTATACTGCAATTTTCAATTATCAATGTGTCAGATGACTTTTGAAACAGCTGTGATGAGTTCGCCATTTTAACTAACGATTTACGGTTTTCACCATCTGATATTTAATGGTAATGGTACTTTCGATGTGTAAATATTTTTACCCACGATCAACAACTCATTTTCGCAAAAATTATTACTAAAGTAACTGTTTTACTATAGTAAAATTTTACCACTGATTACACAACTGGACTTTACATATTTTTAAGAAATAAATGCAAGTAAAGTCCGAATTGGAGGACTTAAACAAAAAATATATCGATCCAAACACAATTTAAAATCACATTATAATTTGTGTTTATTTGTACTTTAGTGTTACACATAGATGAAGGTGGTAAACTGAGAGATCATTATAATCATCCCTGGGCAGTCGTTTTATTTACGTAGGTAGTTAATTTAAGGTTTTGGTAAATTAATATTGAATTACTGCAATATTTAATGTACTCGTATTTCAGGATTATAACCCGTGACATTTAAAACTGTTATTTCTGGATTAATATGTATATATCATACATTCCTTAAATCCAATGATAACGTAGTTTTATATATTGTGAGCAATATTATATTACCATGTCGTAGCAATCAACGCCCATTAAATAATTAATTATACTTTGAATGTACCTTCTGATCGAAGTCGCCATGTTTCTCCGATTCGTCGAAGCTCTGGAGAATGTGCGGCGCGTGTTGGTCATAGAGATAGAATTGGCCCTTCTGGCTGTACTCAATTCTCTTCCAGATTTTTTGCACAATAGATACCTGGAAACATTAAAATATATTTTTATGGGTACAATTTATACATATTTTATTTGTTAACAATTTTAATACAATATGCTTTAATATAAGATAACTACTAGTATTATTATTTAAGTGAATAACTTCTACAATTTGATTAAGGAGTGGTGTTTTATGTTCTGTTGTTATTCAATTGTGATTATTTATTTATTAAAATCAAACTGACTTGGTAATCAAATATGAATCCTTACGGATAGCGAGACGAAATATCTAATATGAGGAAATGAGTTATCTTAGGGAAGTAGCAGGAGTAACATTATTGGACCCCTAATTCGTACAGCCATCTATTATAATATAATATTGCACTTGGTATCCATTGCATATATTAGAACCATTGGATCTATTGCATCCTAAGTTAGTGTATCCATTTTTTTTTAAATCCGCTAGATGGCAATACAGATTAGTAAAAAACAATAATGAATATAAATATTCATTTACAATCTTTCCTTATTGTGCAATATATGTCACCGATGTCTAATATTTGTCAAAAACTGGTGAGAATAATTATTTGAACCAGATCAATTTAAGATAGCTCTAGGTGTAGATATATACATAGCAACTATAATTTTATTAATATACTTTTTTTTCTAACTGGAAATAAAGACAAAGTACACTACATGGTGCATTATTAAAGATATGTAATAAGGAATTTCCGCATTGAAATATAGATTCTACGGAAACCCTGGCCACGAAGCGGCCATCAATGGTCGTGTAGTGGCTACTATCGAGCCTGAAGCAGCCTAAAAGCAAGGAATCGACCTGATTATTTTTATATTAGTTTATATGAATTGTTTAATACGCAAAATTCATGCGAATTGTTTTCCGCAAAATATTTTTTCACTTATTAACTTGAAAGAATTTCCTTACGAGTTATTACTCTAAGGAAATTTTTCAAGTTATTAAGTGAAAAAAATACTATTGTAATGATATTCATATATTTCAAGAACTGAAAATTACTCCCTTATTCCCAGGTATACGTTTTACAAAAAAAAAATTCTGAAAGACTATTTCTTCCCCTTCAGTTATATTATCATACAACTTTTAGTAATAAAAAATGGCCATCGTTATTATTAGCATAATTTAATGCGTAATGCACGACATTGGTACTTCTGTAATATTAATGGTTACTGTATATTTCCAAGGTCGTGTGTTTTATTGCCTTTGTATTCTACTCTCTTCATATTCCGCTCTTTATTACCATTATATATTTTTTAATACTTGCTGTATTGTCTTCAAAATATTAAAATAAACATTAATTTATTCATCTGTTCGTGTAATATTTTATTATATATTGTTTTCTTGATTTTTTAAATATTTTATTTCTTAAGTTTATTTATTTTTATATAATTTTTATCATAGACATGAAATAATGCAAATTGTTGTCCCAATATTTTTATTTAAGTGTCATCCACGTGATCACTTTAGTACCACTTACGCAATCAAATAGCTCCGTGACATTTTTTTTTTTTAAATTTAACTCGATTGGAACGAATGTTTAAACGCTGACAATATAATATGCATTAATGTAAAAAAATACGTCTTGTTAACACAAAGATTTAATTTTCGAAGTGTAAATACTTTTACTATTGCATAAATGTGTCATAAACTAACGAATTTTTGTTTCCACCGAGAATGTGTCTCGCAACTAATATTGCAAACATCTTTTATATGAATACTTTATACATACATATTATATTATTTTATCTTTTACATAACGCGTTTTATTTATTTTCTAATATATATATATTTATACCGTAATTGCGTATATACTAGGTAATCAGTAAGGTGGTTTACAGGGTTATTACAGGATTAGATTTTATATGTATATCTTTCTAATTAATATATTTAATTTGTATTAAAAATATCACAGACCTATGTTCTGTAAAATTTCAATTTCACAATAATAATGTATTCTCCTTAAAAAAATATATAAGTTGTTTTAATGTTTCCAAACTTTAATAAAAATAAATTATCAATTAATTCTGGTGTCTCCTATCGGATTACTCAAAGGTGTTTGAGATTCCGAAAATATAAATAAGATGGCTTTCAAATAATGGAACGACAGATGTATCAATTTGAATGTGCAACACATAAGTTCGAAAATTTGTCGACAACTCACTGTTTTGGTATAGCATAATCGGTTAATGCATTTACCTAGATAGGAAGAGATCTACGGTCGAATCCCGTTAGCAACAACAATATTTTTTCGATAAATTGATTTTATATGTATGTCTTTCTAATTTGAGTTTGTTATTATTTTCGAATATTTGGTAATAGTTCGCAATTCTTAGTACCGAGATTTATTAGCCATGATGCTATGAACTTCTTAATAATTTCACTTCCTCTTTATAAGCTATTCTACAAACAGGTGGTGAGGAAGCTGGTATGTCATTGTTTGTATTTTGAGTATATATTAATTTATTTGATTTTCAGTTTACAGAAATTACTGGTTAAGTTTCTCATTAAAATGTATTTAAGTGTATATGTATATTAAGTGTGTATACAAACAAAAGAAGCAAAAAAAGCCACCTTGTCATGATTTGTCATGATTTAAATCCTCTTAATATACAGTACTGTCTGACTTACTGAATTATTTAATTTGAAATGTTGTCGATTTCAATTTAACTTGATTTATTTGTATTGATAATAATTGTAAATATATATAGGATGGAAAATTTGTAATTTCGGCAAAGAGGCGCTGTGCAGTTGTAACGTTGTCGCGTTGTTATAGAATTTAGGACTACGTTATACGATATTAATCCATGCTGGCCAAAAATTTTTTTTTTTTTTTATATATTTAACTTTCTTGAAAATTGAATTAGACAGATGTTACCAGAAATACTGCTGTAGTATAATAGGATACTTACTACCTTTTTAAGAATATTTTTTTCCAAAATGCTGTAATTTCTGGCTTGCTGATATCGCCTGACCGAAATAAGGGCTTGATTTGATCACTCCGATTTTTTATTATTACAATTAACTAAAAGCTATATTTTGAGACTCATCTGCTCATTATTAATAGACCTCAAAGCAAAAATAAAGTAAATAAACATCTTTAGCATAATTAATTAAACATTTATTTGTTTTCGTTACATGTTAGTAAATATAACCGCTTTATAAATCGCGTTGCTTTTACAAATTATTTGTTTACTAGTAAAATAAATTACTGAACTCTACCTTAAATGCTAACATTTCGTAATGTAAATTATGACTTGGTCATTTTGGAAATCTTACAAATATTTAAACAAGAAATAAGGACTAACCGTGAAAGGATTATATTAGATACCGCATTTTTTGTATAATCTCGTCGCTTTTATTAGTAATTATAATATGAGTCTTCTTATTTAAATTTTCTCTGTTTTTTGAAGATAATATTTTTTCTATGAAGTACTTATATATATTTCACAAAATATCCTAAATAAAAATAAATTATATATTTTGTATGATTTTTATCTGCGATTTCCTGTCGTAATCAATAAATGAGTTGTATTATTAACTAACTGAATTACCCGACGTCGCCCGGGCTTTACGCAGAGTGAAGAAGCTTCATTTAAGGGGATGGTTTTTTTTTTTTTTAAATCAGATAAATATAGTAATTTTCCTCTCATTTTGAACGTCAAGTGTACAAAATTTTATCAAGACATACCGAAATTCTGCTTTAAGGGGTGAGAAAGGGGGATAGCGGTAGTTTTTCGAAATCTCGTGTAAACAGTGACAGTTTTGAATTGAATTGTTCGGAATCTGTAGATTTGTATAAAAAACAAACACACCTACAGGCACTCCCTTTATATATATAGTTTATGGTTCATAAAAAGAAAAACATTTATAAAAAAGCCTTATTTGCTTATCTTGTATTTCACTATTATAAGATTTAAATCCCGATTCCTCGATAGTACCAATTGATCACTGATTAGTTCACCTTTTTGTCGCAATATTTCATCTCAATACGACATACGATTATTTAATTTATTTGTTTTCATTGTTAAACTGATCAGATTTTATATCCAATTATGAAAATGTTTCTTCTGCAAATAAACAAGAAAAAAAAATTACGGGAGCTGCGCAAATCAGAATTAATGTTTTTTCTAAATAAAAACTGTAGTTACAGTAATTAACAAATGCTTTTATTTTTTTGATAGGTACTAATTACACTTAACAATATCTCTAGTAAAAAAATTTAGTATATTATAACGTTATATCTGGTATCTACCGCGCATGAGATGTGATGAAAGTTGACATTTTACCAAATGGCAACTCTGCACTGCGTAACGAAAATTTATCTGTCGTATTTTGTTTTTTTGACAACTTGCGAGCGCGCAGGAGCGACTCCCGATACTATAATCACGAAGATGTGATTTCATATTGAATTAAGGAAGGGTGCGAACAATTAAATATATTGAGCATTTGTGTTATCATGCACCATGTGAGTGAGATTTTTTGTTTGCTATTTCACTTGTATGTATGCACGACGTGAAGCATCCTTTCCTCACATGACGGCAGAGACATGTTATGTAGATGACAATACTATTTCTTCATGAAGAATTACTCACGAACAAAACAAGGCGGGGATACAATTTGGTCTCCTCTGCTTTTTTTATTCTCAATTTGAATTATTTTACTGTTTTAATGTGACTTCAAAAGGAAGCTGACGACCCAGCATTCTTGACGTTTTGATAATTAAGTAGACGCAAGTATTTTACGGGTACCTCAAGATTAAATGAAGACGGCTCATGAAGAACGAAGAAATCTGGTGGGCAAATTGTTGTAAAGTAAATTTTGATGTGAATTTTTGATATCTATTGTAACGTAGTGTTTATTTTCACCTTTTAATTTCAAATGCAAACTTGTTAGTTTTGTTAAAGACTTGTTGATGAGTGTCTATTATTTTGCTATAGAAAGATTAGACAATCAATTTTTATTTGTGATCACATTTATGTGACATGATTTTTGCTATATTTTACCTGACAAACCTATCAGGTGTTTAATTGTTGTAATATAATTTCCGAGGTGAAGATCTTAATATCTAGTGTATCAATGTTTTATCTCACCATTCATTCTAAACGATAACTTGCTAACTTTGATATTGACACGTTGATAAGAATTTTATTATTTTGTTAAGGAAAGATTTGGCAGTCAATCTTTATTTGTAATCACATTAAGTGACATAATTTCTTACTATTTTATATCTTATAAATTTATATGTTTTCATATCTGTGCAAAACCATTAAATTATGATGTTATAAATTTTGAAACTAATTTTATTATTTTCCCTGAAAATGGTAGCTGATGTGAATGAGAGGCGACATGGTGAATTTTGTGCATCAGAACCACGCACCTCATGCTATACATTGAGCGAGCCGAAGGCCGGATGAAATACGACGTCAATTAAGGAAGATGGATTGATGCCTTTGAGATGTGGTGCCGGAGATATAGTATGTTGCGCATACATAGACGGCGAGACTAATTTTTCCATTGTGCAGAAGTTGAACATCAAAAACAGACTATCAACCATTTGCTTAAGATGAATTCTTAGATTTTTGGAGCAACTTGAGTGAAGAGAACATAGCATGGAGAAGCTTATCGTGGTGAGTCACGTCGATGGACGGAGAGGAACATGAAGATCCCCCACCCGTTAGACCGACCAAGTGGGAAAGGTAACGGACACTTCACTGGCATGATTGGCAGGATGCCAAGAAAAATATAGAAGCAAAGTCAAGAGAACGGGAATACATGGAGATGGGTGACAATTAATTAATTTAAAAAAACAGTCATTCAAGATAAATTTCTTTCTTTTTTCAAAAATAAAAATGATCTACTAAATTAAATTTGTGATATTTTCGTGTATAAACTGCGATGCGCGTCATATGTTTACCTTTTTAGTATTCACGCATTATTTTCAATTAAAAGCTAGTAAAAATGGAAGTGGAAACAAATATTTGGTTTATTAACAGATTTGATTAAAAGTGTAAATATTATTTCATTTTCATTCAGTGTTATTAATAAACCTCTATTTATTTGAGTATTTCCAAATATTTTTTGTTTGAAACACATAAAAATAAAATTATTATTCATATCACGGATTTCAACAAACTCACGATATATTCCAGATAAATTAAAATTATTATATTTAATTGACACGGCGATTACTTTGTGGTGTAACATGATTTTTTTAAACTTTCCTTTTAAACTATAGTAGTTACAATAACCCAACGTATGTGTAGTACAAAGTTTAGTTGTAAAAATTATAATAACTTAAAATTATCTTTAATATCATCATCGTCATATCTGGGTCCTCGACCCAGTGGCCTCTTCAATTATACATGCCCACCGGTCTCTACGCTGGGCTACTTCTCGCTTATTACTGACGCCAAGAATAGAAGGGTCTTTATTTATATTGTCTTGTCATTTCATTAATGTACCTGTTCATCATTTTTCTTTAGATTAATTATTAAGCAGCCATTTCAGAGGTTGCGCATCATTAATATGATCTAGCTATGGAATCGTCCCTACTTTTTTGAATTTCGTGACTTTCAGATCACATATAGAATAGAATTGTAAAGTTTCTGATTATAATGCCTACACCACACTTCATTTTATTTGATATATCCAAAAAATTTCCTGAGGGTACTTCTTTCAAGCAAATCTAGTGTTGCTTAATGTTAACTTGTCGGGGTTCAGGTTTCTGATACGTTAGTAAACACTAATTTATTGAGCATAATAATATGAATAAAAACAGAGCTTTGTGTCTAACACTTTTTAGTATCTATTTTAAATATGAATTAAATATATTAATTAGAAAGATATACATATAAAATCAATTTTATCGAAAAATATTGTTATTGCGCCACCGGGATTTGAACCTGGATCTCTTTCCTAACCTAACTAAGTAAAAAGTTATCATAGTAAAAATGTACTACTGATCACACAAGTTCTTACTCGGTTGGTATGGCGAAACTGGATAACGTTTTTCCCCGGATAGGAAAAGATTCAGGTTCGAATTTCGGTAGCAACTAAAACCTTTTTTCGATAAATCGATTTTTTCTGTACATCTTTCTATCTAGTTGATTAATTTAATTTGTACAATAATATTATACTCGCTCAACAATACGAAACTTTATTTATTTTATCGCGTAATTTATATTTTAATTTATAATTTATACCTGGATTTCGTAACTTACCGATTGAAGTGTTTCCTGAAAGCTCCGCTGACGCAGTACAGCGCCACAGGATTGACGCAGCTGTTCATGAAGGAGAGGCAGAAGCCCACGATGCGGAAGATGTGCCAGAAGGCATTGTAATCCTCTTGCGCTGTTGGGCTACAATCATACATGACAGTTTTGTAAATTCATTGAAAATATAAAAATATTTACCTGGTTTGAACATTGATAGTTTTCGAAAGAATTTGGCTAAGAGATCTTTTTACTTTCTCGTAGTTTTCTATATTTATATTCGTGTTCATAATATTATATTAGGAGAGGAAATATATTCAAATAGTTTTCCTCTTCTTCTTCTACGGCGCTATATTTCAGGGTAGGATTTGGTCTCCCCTACAACTCCTCTCCACACTTTATCCCAGGCCATTCTCCTTCATTATTTTCAACACAGTAAGCCCACCTGTTCCTTGGTCTGCTTCTAGGTCGCTTCCACTGGGGCATTCACTTGATCTGAAATTATTTCAACATAGACAACCCATTGCAGTCTTTGGGACTCACGGAATCTTAATTGAATTTATGAGCTCTTTGTTCAATTTTATTTTGTAAGTTCAGTTTTCTAGTGTACGTAGATCCTTATTTTTTTTGTATTTTGCGTTCGAAAACTACTTTCTTCGATTAGCGTTAAGCACCACGTTTCGCAAGTGACCACTGGTTTTATTATTTTCTTATATATTAGCAGTTTACTTCATTTACTCAGTATTTTTGACTCCACCAGTTGCGTACAGACATAACAGCTAGCTAGAACGCGAATTTTCAATTCATCCGTTATCTTAATTAAGGTGTTCAAGTTAGAGTCCAGATATGTAAAATTATCAAGCCCTTCGTATACATGTTATCTTACGCAAACATCTTGGATTACATAATAATAATCTAAGAATTAAATATGAATAAAATATATTAATTAGAAAGATATACATATAAAATCAATGTAATCGAAAAATATTATTGTTGCGCCACCGGGATTCGAACCTGGATCTCTTTCCTAACCGGGGAAGGTGCTTTATCCAACTAAGCTACAGCGACAATATTTTATCACAGACCTATGTTCTGAATAATTACAACTTCACAATAAGAATGTGTTCTCCTAAATCTAAGAATTATTATATTGATACCTAATAATTATTTGTACATAATATGTTGATCTGTGTATATAAACGGCATTTTATAAAAAAATAAATACAGTTAGAAGAGAATTTTCCATTTTTAATATTTGCAAAATTAACTTTGTAGTCATTATTTTATAAATTATTCTACTTTTGGATGATCTGTTTTGCAATATTGTTGGTTTTAAATTGAATTATTTAGAATCATTAGAAATAAATAAAGCATGTAAACTTAACCAAAATATTATAAATAGCCAACTAAATTTTTTTTTTAATTTTTCCTAATAATTTTGCATTAAGTCAATTTCCACATCATCCATCGCAAGTTAAGTACAAAATTTATTTTTTAAATAATTATTAATTTAATTTTTTTATTAAATATATTTTTATAAAATAATCTATAAAATAATAGAAAATTTTCTATTCATAGTGGACCAGAGTTCATTATTTGTCGTTGATTTATAACAGCCACATAGTAAAGTAATTGATTTTGAATTTATCTTCTAGCTCTATGTCTATTCAATGTGCTGAATTTCTTCGTCCGTCCGTGTCATAAAACAAGCTGTCCGTGCTGCATGTCACGTGACAGCATGAAGTGAGCAAGATCTGTAGTCTGTTCGATCACGTGAATACGTGCGATTATGGCATCAAACAATGTGGATCATTTTGCTATTGTACCTACCTACTTTCATAAAGTAATAGAAATTGATATTTCTTGAATAGTTTCCCGTCATTGTGTATGGATTATTTCTAGTATATAAATAATTTCATACATAATAAAATACATATAATTGAAGTAAGTTTTGCCCTATCTACAAGCATAAATTGTGTCTGTAAATGTCTGCAGGTAGTTTTCTGATATATAATAATATGGTCCATCCAATTATTCGGCGTATGTGCGTGCCGTGCCATCTTCAGAAATGATTATTAAAATAAATGGGAATTTTTTTCAGGGACCCACGCCCAGAAATGCAATATAACAGGAAAAAATACATTTCTCTGAGCCCTTAAAGTGTATCCAGCATCTGTAAAAATATATGGGTGGGAGTAAATTGTTTTGTCTCCAAATTCGAGTAAATGACAATTGAGTGCAGATCGAGCAGTTATTCGTTATCTTTTGTATTTTGTACGAAAAGCGGGGCTCAACTGATACATTTTGACCCTTACCACCATATCTAGAGCAAATTTTTATCCATCAACATACACTGATTTAAAAATAAATTAAATTTAGAATTAATTACTCCTGTGGGTAGAAAGCTTGGGGTATTTCTGCCTAAAATTATTGTAGAAACTAAAAAAACGTGTACGTTTGGTTTGAAACCAAAAATCAATGAGTTTTGTAATTTGACGTATTAATTTTACTCCACATCGTATCCTTCAATTAAGTATATACATATATTGTCACGTTACGAATTGTAGCAAGTTAAAAAAGCGTGACGACAATATTTTTAATCTTAAAAGTAATCTCCCCGGTTAAATGTTTTTTTTTTACGCTGGCCAAGTTGGCGCGGTGGAAGTCCTGATACTGGTCATGAGGTTTGCTGTAGTTCGAAACGTGTCGAGAAGTTTCGCTCGCGACAGGTACATGAATTATATTTACAGCAGCGTGCTGAACAGCCGCGCTGAAATTTATTACAATTTCATCGATTTATTTGGCACTCATTTATATTACTTTTAAATTCTAATTTACATCGTAAAAATTCTTTTGTTCTAGAAATACTTTATACTTCATTTTTTAATTCCCTAGGTAGACTTACTGATAGAAGATGTTTCACTAGAGATGCTGTTATCCACGACTTTCGTATTCGTTTTATTTTATGTGATGACCAGATTTAAAATGCTATTTATTTGGCTAGAAAGAAAAGCTATGGTCTACAACATAAGTTTTAAGGCTACGACATTTTTCATTGTTAATTATTTTATTTTCGTCACCAGATACTTCACCAGAAGTATTTCTATAGTTTGGTGTATTCTATTGAATATGGGATTTAATAAATATCTAACATTATTTTTATACAATTAATTATACGGATGTTTTGCTTGTAATCTTATGAATGATTCATTAATCATGTATTTTTTTGTCACCAAACTATTCATTTTTTATAATAAATTGTAATGCTTGATTGAATCTAAACTCTTTTATTATATGATAAAATATCACCTTGTACTATTGATAATTTAAATTTGAACATAAGAAATTAATGAGGGGAGAATGGTGAGAAAGATACATGACGCTAGTGTTGATGGCACCAGAAATAGAGAAGGTCCGCGGAAGACTTGGCATGACCAGGTAAACCAGATAATGGAGGATGGTTCTGTTAAAAGCCTCAACAATCGACGAGCTTGTATGAGAATATGTATGTGTGGCGCTCTATTCTCTCTGCCTACCCCCGCGCGGAAACGGCGTGATGGTAAGTTAGTAAGTGTATTCTATAGAATAGTGACTTTTTTCCCCAGGAGATGATTAAGATGAACCTCAGCAATGATAAGTAGGTAGGTTCCGATGCACGTACTCACATGTTCGTGTATCGCCACTGAGCAGTCGGTGAATGTGAGCGAGACATAGGTCTTGTGCATTACAATACAATAGTAGAAAATTCACTTACGTTTATAAAATATTACTTTTTCTCGGAGGAATATAATGGGTCTAGATTAGGTAGATCTAGGTTTAACCGGGACAATTAAGGCTAAGAATAAATACGTTTTAATTAGATATTACATAGATCATTTAAAATAGAAAGGACTCAAAATATAACCTACACCTCTCTTGACCTCATATTTGAAATCGTGCCGTGCAAAAACTGGGGACATTATTAATGTCAAGTATTTTAAATGGGAAGTAATAATAATTCCAAAATATTACAGCAGATGGTGTGTTAAATTTACCAAATAAACAAAAAAACGAGGAAATGTATAACAATCATAATGAGCGTTAATATGTGGTACCTACTTGATAAAGTATAAAATACTAGCGGTCTGTATCCGGCATTGCCCGGGATTAAGATTAAGTTATAAATTTAAATAGTTATTTAGGAAGAGGTGAAAGATCAAAAGCGCAGGCCCTAAATAATAACAATCTATTCAATATAACATAATACACATTTCTATCAGGGTCCTATAAAGTAACTTGCTCTGCGGGAAAAAGATGTCGGGCGGACCATTGAAAGGAGAGGGGGGGGGGGGCGGTTGACATCCCAGATCAACATGTTGTTGTGTTTCATTTAGGTAGTTATTAAAACACCTTTTCACAGAAATGGCCTAGCACGTCCCATTTTCGAGTACCTGTTTGTCCCTTATATCATGGGAATATTGAAATTATTTGTACCTGGCTTTAGACAATATAGAAAGAATTACCACGAAAGGTAGCGGGGGTATTTACAACGTATTCTACGATCCTTTAAGTGCACTTTTATGTTTCTCTAAAGTTTAGTTTATTTCTGTCTTGTGTACAGTACATTCGAGTGTTTTTGTCGTATTTTATATAAAATGGCAAGCTCTAGTCATCAATGTTGCAGAAATCCAACAGATAAGTTTTGTTATATATGTAGATGATTTATTTTAAAGTCACAGGCTAGATATATATCCGAGGATGTCAAAAAAGCCTATATTTTATATTTTAAGTGTCAAATTGGAGATTAAGACGCATCGCAAAAAAATCTATGCCATCCGTTGCTCCTATAATGTAGAGATAATCTACTGACCATGAAAATGATTGCTGGACAAGTTTCCCGGTGATTCTAATTCTTCATTCCACAATCCACAATCTCCTGAAAACACCAGTCGTGACCCAACATTTTTACCAATTACCAGTGAACCTAACTTAATAACTCAAAATGAAGTTCGTTCATAAAAAAATATTAATTTCTTGGTTCCAGACTTCAACAGTGAAACCACTTAGACAAAAATGCAAGTGTTTAATTTACCGAAAACGGAATATAACATTTTCACGTTTTTCAAAAATGGAAGGATCGTTATGCGTCTGTTATGGTATTGATGATTTAGTGAATGAGTTTAATATGGAACATGTACCTTCTGAGTAGCATATTTTTATAGATTCATCGAAATACAGCCGAATATCAGTCTTGTTTAATAATGGAAACGTAAACCATCTATTCGTTTAGCCCATTCAGTGACAATAAAAGAAAACTATGAAAACTTAGCTACCATACTAAATCAAGTTAAATATGAACAGTATCAGTGGGTTATTTATAGAGATTTAAAAATGATAAGTATATTTATGAGGCTTCAAGGAGGTTTTACAAAGTATTTCTGTGTCTATGGGATAGCCGAGCAACAATAAAAGATTTCATTAAGAAAAATTGGCATAATAGAACTTCTTTTGAACCAGGTACTCCAAAAATAAAATATGCCCCCCTTGTTAACCCAAAAAAGGTGCTTCTGCAGCCTCCCCATATTAAGCTTGGACTAATGAAAAACTTTGTTAAAGCTATGAACAAAGAGGCTAATTAATGGTTTCAAGTACCTAAAAGAAATATTTCCTCAGTTAAGTGATGCAAAACTAAACGAAGGCATCTTTATTAGACATCAAATAAGGAAACTTTTAAGTGATTTCCTTTTTCAAGAAAAATTTAATTACAATGAATTGGCAGCTTGAAACTATTTTGTAAGCATAGTGAAGGGACTTTTGGGTAACAAGAAAGAGGAGAACTATAAAACTTTTATAAATGAACTCTTAAAAGCCTATGAACTACTAGGAAGTCGCATGTCCTTAAAAGATTTTTTCCGGAAAATTTGAGTGCAGTAAGTGACGAACAAGAAGAGAGATTTCACCAGGACATCAGTATAATGGAAACACGATACCAGGGACGCTGGGCGACTACTATTGGTTTTTTAAAAATAGATCATTATACTGAACACAAGAGAAAAAAGGGAAATATTTTGTCGCTGTATGAAATTTTCATGTAACATTTTTTATTACACATGATCCTTAGTAAAATGTATTTTGCTTAGATTTAACATATTTAACGTGTTTAAATTAAGTAAACATTAGATTGCAAAAATATGTTATTTTTTTATCCGACCACCAACCTCTGTAACAAAAAAACTGTACATGTTAGCTTATGATTTTCGGATTTAGGACCACAAAATACTTTATATACACCTATTTTCATCAATGTTACTTGAAAAAAGTTTAAATTTGTTGACCAGTGTAATTATATAGAAAGCAGATGGATAGAGAGACGTTTGGTTTTATTTATATAGATATATAGTATCCAAGTAACATTTAACTAGAATTTAAATGCTCAAAAGAAGCACTATCCAAATAGGTTAGATTAAAAAATGTTACATTAATTCATTTTTAGAACGAAATATATAATTCTACATTCACGTAGCTTATTAAAAGACCCTTAATGTACTTATGAATGGGTCAAGTATATCCCCAGAATATCTTTTATAATCTTGAAAAAACCTATCTTCTTAACTTAAAAGACTTTGTTGAGGTCGTAGTATTTGAAAATAATCATATATTTTTAAATGAAATTTCTAAAATAATAATTTTCAAAAATTCGTTAAAAGTTTTAGATATACTAAATACTCATTTAAGGATGTAAATTATCTATATTAAAAATATTACCTACAAAGGAAATGCCAAACAGAAATATTTATGATTATTTATTAAAACTCCCTTCCATTAACTTTAAGTTCACACAACAATATTCTGAAAAACTGCAACTTCACAACGATAATGTATTAAAAATAAATATTATTAGCGCATACGTTTACTTCTATGTATAGTACATTCCCATAATTCTTGAAGAATACACATCATGTTTCTTTAATCTTCAATCTCGAGTAAGCGTGAAAAGATTTTAATTCGTCCTCACTGTAACATACTAGATCTTCACATACATAATATACGAATAATCGGGCACTTTTTGTGACAAACAAGCAGTCACAAGACTGACATTTGGGCCCTTTATGGCAGAGAAAGGTTCGCTCGGTTGTTTTATAGTTCCATAGGAATATTCAAATTTACCTGTTAAGTACCTCCTCGAACGCTAAATTTCTACCTTTATAAAAAATACATTTTTATGTTATTATTCCCGGCAGAACAACTAGAAAGTCTGTTAAACGTAAGGTCTTAGTATTTTATAAAATTTAGTTTGCTTCTAGTAACGGATAACATACGAGTACGTTGTAGGAACAAAAAGTGTCATAAAGCTTTGGTAAAGTCTCGTTTAAATATTTCTTTAAGTGGATCTTTCAATGTTTTCCTTTTGAACAATTATGTACCGTACAAATTCTTACGCCAAGTTAAAATTAAACTAGGACAAAACACAGTGATATATTTCACACTGTATGTGTTTTTAACAAGTATTTTGATTACAAAATTAACGTATTTACAAATTTTTAACACATTTATCTCATTATGAGGGGCGGGCTCCACATAAATTGTCGTTGTTGTTTATTTATTTAATGGTCAATTAAATTTCGCTTAATTGCCGTTTAAAGATCGTTGATGGATCGTCACTTGAGATGTAGAACAGTTTATCGATGATAACCAAAATAACATCTCGTAATTTATCACTCACAATTATTAGCACAATTTTTATTTGTATGTAGTTTTTAGTAGTACCTACCACATATACTTATAGCGTTTAAATAAAACAACATTTTTTATATTTGTAAATCTAAGGCATAAAGAAAATGTTGTGGGAAAAGTTTGTGTGGTGGATGAATATATATTTAAATAACTGGGGTAAATAACCTTACAAAGAATGAATACAATAGAATGCAAGTATACCAAATACAGTTTATTCTTAATTAATAATTAATACAATACACAAATTCATATTTCAATGAGTAAAATTATTTCAGTACAACGTCTACACAATTCGTGTATATTAATACAAATTAAATTAATCAATTAAAAAGATGTTCCTCCAAAAAAATCTACCTTTCGAAAATATACTTAGTTGCTAACGGGATTCGAATCTAGATCTCTTCCTATCCAGAGAATCGCGTTCTCCACTTTAGCTATAACAATCGAATACATTTTCACTTATATTCTGTAATATTTCCAATTGATATATCTACTATTCTAATTAAAAAAGCAATCATCGTTATATTAGGATTACTCTCGAATACCTTTAAGTAAAACCCGATAGGAGACACCAGAACTAAATAAATTAATTTTATTAAATTTGGAAACAATATTACAACTTATGTTTTATGAAGAAAACATTTTTCACCTGATAAATTTTTTTCTGTATATATCTCTAGTTGATTAATTTAATTTGTATTAAAATACCACAGAACTATGTTATGAAAATGCAACTTCACGTTAAAAATGTGTTCTCCTTAAAATTGTATATAGTCGTTACCAAATCTGAGACGCATTTTTCAGGATACTCCGAACACAAGAAAATTACAAGACCTTTCACCCTTTTGAATCTTTTACGTGTATGGAACGAAACCTAACATATTTGAAGCTTTAGTGACCATTAAAATCGAGTGTCTGGAGTGACACCGAGATCTGGGGCTTTATTACCCAATGGGGAGCCATTTGAGGTCAGGTTAACATAGTGCATACTTCGGGCATGTTGCCAGAAGAAACGCTGAGAATCTCAAGAAGCTCGTGATTACAGGGATAGTTAAGTGACAAGATCCTGGATCGTCTTCAAATTCTGCGATCAACATGGCTCAACAACAGGAGGAATAGAGACGTATTCCATTCCAGACGTTTCGTAGTACCGCGACGCTCAGCATTGAGCACACGATGAAGTGTAACGACAAAAGTGTAAATATTTATTTAAGGTATTGATAAGTGTAATAGTGTTAACAAGTCGACTCAAATCTTCCAATATTTTGAGACAGTCTTATTCTTCTAAATTTACGATTGATTTCGTAAGATGTTTAGAAAAAAAACAATTAGTTTTGTTGGCATGTATTTCGTATTTTTTTTTTGTCTAATTTCCGATAATTAATCTAAACACCTTTATCCAGATTTTGCGCTAAAAGCGCACATCGTTAACGTGAAACAATAATGAACAGCATGCTTGGACTGTTGACGTTAACCACATACGTTGCTAAAAAAATTTCGGAGTAAATTCTCCCATTCACGATCGCTCCACACGTCCAAATGGAACGGTGTTACTCCAAAATCTAACCGTGAATCGAGAAAACCAAATGGATGATGTGGAGTGACAGGATGAGTCGGATATCCAATAAGTCCAAAATTCAATCACTCTGAGCCAAGGAAGTGATGAAGTGCAACAGCTCAGCAAAGTAACTTTTTCACTCATTCGTAAATAATTTCTCCAGTCTGAAGGTTCCGATGATAACTCATTTAACAAATGTGTGTAAATGAAGCTCATTTCAAAAGCCAATTTTTCACTTTTTTTTTTGATTTCCTTTTTTTACAATACAAGAAAACGTTAGCCCTGAGCAGTTATTTATCCATTTTATGACAATTATTAAATACAAATAAAATAGAAATATGGAGGGTAATGGCCCATATTTCTATATATCATTCCTTTAAAATAAAATACAATAGCTTCGTCTCTATGAGATATCTGATATTTATTTAATAACAGTGCCTTTATAGGTAAAAATCCAGTAATTGTGTGTTCTTGAACATATTCAAATATTGCTAAAATAATATACTGGTCAAAATAAGAAAAACAAAAATTGATTTTTTGGGCGTATTCTAGTATAATGTGTTAAAACATTTTAGAGATAAAGAATATTGCTTTAAATAATTTTCAAACAAAAAATCAGATTCTTATTAAGTTGACATATAATAAATATGCTGTTTCAAGGAAAAAATAATTATCAAATTTGGTCGATACATGTCGATGTTGTAGTGGTACTCGAAACGAGTCTATGTAATTTTTGAATATGCAAAAATTTGATAAAATTGAGGGGTGAGAATTGGTGAACGTTATATGTATATATATAAAGTGATCATTTAAGCCAGTCGAAGACAGGTCGTAAGCCCTGTAAATACCCCCCCATATTTATATATATATATATATATATATATATATATATATACATATATCATTCCTTTTAAATATAATTAAATAGCTTCGTCTCTATGAGATATTTATTTAATAACAGTGCCTTTATAGGTAAAAATCCAGTAATTATGTGTTCTTGAACATATTCAAATATTGCAAATTAAAATACTTAGTTTTAAAGCAAACGATAAACAGTAACAAGCAACACTTGACAACCCTCAAGAGGCGTGAACAGAATAGCATCAATGGTTCGGAGCGATCCTGAATGTAGCTAGAGCTATTCATTATTATTTATGATTTTTTTTTGTGTATTTCTGTTTTACGAGTATTTAGTATTATAAAGCTAATCAGAAATAATCCTCTAAATCTTACAAAAATATACCACTGATCTTTGCATGTACACACAATATGTTTTACAACACTCCTTACAGAACGAAACTATTCGTTCTGGAATGATTTTAATAAAAAATATGAATTTCTCTGTACCAATTTTTTTCAAGATCTTGCCAACATAAGAATCTAATCGATTGATCAAGAAAAGAGCATTCCATCAACAGACTGACTAAGCAAGCTGTTCAAAACAGACGCGAGAATTTTATTTTCTACTAGATAAGCTCATTCTATATTTAATTTTACGCTAGTTAATACATTTTAAAATCATTTTACTCTAAATTTGAATTGTTGTGAAATAAGTACTCGAAGAATTCTTAGTCAAAAATTCTTTGTCAAGAATTAAATAAGCGCACTTAAAATTTATTGTAGGAACATTTATTTTCAATAGAAGTAGTTGAATTCCATTAAAATATTTCACGAAAGTTTTCTTACTTACTTTAGCAAGTCGTCACATTAATTTCAGAAAGGTTCACTTTTCTTCATTAAAAAAGCATCTAGTCTCGGTCAAACAAAGTAATACTTCAATGAAACGAAATAATAGTTCTTAAAATGTTTTTTACAGCATCCGTATACTTACAGGAGTTGTCACCCTATAAGTATACGAATGCTGTAAAAAAAAAATTAAGAACTATTATTTCGTTTCATTGAAGTATTACTTTGATTGACCGAGACTATAAAATTAATCCTTAGTTTGCGTCTGTAAGATTAATTCTTACTTTCGAATAAAGTAATACAATACGTACTACACTAGTGCATACTTACGACTTTCTGTCGTAATGGCATGGGACTATTGAAATATATGGTTGTACGTACACTGACGACTGTTATCTCCATAGATCTTGCCATTATGACAGAACTGTCATACGACATAAAGATCTCAGGTGTGCGCTAGGTCCTAATATTATTCCTGATCTAGTGTAATCTTACAATTAGAGAATTTTAAAAGGGCTGCTAAGATATTTTTTGTTCATAAATACGAATAGACAAGACGGTGATAGCTAATATGAATATTCTAGGACTCGATTATAACAGAAGCGATTGTCATAATGTGATGATCTTTTCTAATTCAATCTCCGATTGAAATAGTCTACTTACTAAGACTTGTCTCTTAATTAAGTTTGAATTTGAATTCTTTAAATGTTCTTTAAATCTATGTTACAGTTAGTTGGTTAATACACCTTCCATGGATTGGAAACAGAGTAGCAACAACAATATTTTTCCATAAAATTGATTTTTTATGTATATCTTTTAAATTAGTATTTAAAATATCACAGACCTACGTTCTGAACAATTACTTCACGATAAGAATGTGTTCTCTATAATAATAAATAAGTGTTATTATTATGTCGAACGATAGCTGAGAGACTACTAGTGGGTTTTAAAACACTTTTTTGTTGATCTCAGTATCAATTTGTTTCTATTAAATATGAATTATCTTTATCATAAATTTAAACATATTATTAAATAAATTCATAAAAATCACTGATTTTTTGCACACACTGTCGTGCTCGCGTAGTTAGATTATTAACTTACTTACTTCTCAGAGCTCTGTACTTCTCTATTCACAATTAATCGTTGAATGTTTCCAGGAATGCCAGAAGTTAGTTAGAATAAACTATTTTTAATTTTAATACTTTAATTGTTTAAAATAAAACACACTTACGCTAATAAATAAAAATTACTTTTTATTTAGATAGATAGTCAAAAATAATTTGTACTCTACGGTGAGAAATTCAATTAAAAAACATATTGCCTAATTGCTTCTGTGACTAAGAATCTGTTCATAAAATATTGTCTTCAACCACACATTTTTGGGACATCTGATATCTGGAGTAGCACTTAAGACCACGACCACACGCTGAACCCTCCATAAGATTATCTGCTTATAACTTAACCTTTTCCCTGCCGACAATGCAAAACTTAGATAGTACCCGTACACCGAGCATTTTTCCATTAATAATTTTTAATAAAAAGTGAATCTATTATAAAGTCTTGATTTAAAAATGTGAAAACTCACCAAATCACGAAGTTTTCTTCACTAAAATCACAAAAATTGTTTGAACAAAATTTATAAACAGGATTGTCACAAGTTCACAAAATAACACACAATATATTTATCTTTAATCTATATTGTAAATCTTGTAAAACTTTTTTTCTACCTATTATAATGTTCCAGAGAATGATATTGTTCAAAACATGGTTCAACACACAGAGCTACGTTACATTGTTTACACATATACCGTGATTCACGCCTTTTCTTTTTTGCTAAGCACACAACACATCTTTTGGTTGCTGTTTGTTTCTGAGCAGTCGCCGGAAATTTCCCCATGAAGTATCTGTCTACTAATCTTGATGGTAAATCAGATTTCCTTTTCCTTGAAGATCCTGCTTTCGTCACTGAGGATTGTTGGTGTCTATAAAAAAGTTGGCGTATCACTTCTAACTGAATTTCTGCTAAAGGTTTGCGTTTACCGGTCTTCTCGCGGTATAAGCCATATGCATTTAGAAGACAAAGATTTAAAAGATGGAAACAAATCTGCTTGTACCATCTCATTTTCTTCCTGTGTCACACTCATCGACTGCTCCCATATTTTTGTTGAAATCATTTATGCCCTCGGGTTTCAAAATTGGTTCATTTGTGGCATAGTGTATTTTACCGGTTTCTGCAAGCGTGCTTGGGTGAAGAATCGTAAGCATCGCAACATCTCTATTGTCCTTCCATACTTGCGCAGCCATAGAGTCTATGTGGTAAGCTTCTATTTCACCCTTTTTTAGTTTATTTCAAACGTTGGCATGTGTTTCCTATTTTTCCAGACAATCCCGCATGCATTTGTTTTTTTTAACAAAAAGTGATTGAAATAATAATGGGCTTGCGAACAAATTAAGGCCGCGATTTAAACATGGATCCATCAGAGTAATAACGATATTTCCAGATATTCTCAATTCCTGATGTTGTGTACAAATAGTGGTAGCTCTCGTATAAGCAATAAAATTCAAAACATATCCCGTAGCACAATCGCAAATTACAAATAGCTTTATCCCAAAACGACTCGCTTTTGTGGGAATAAATTGTTTGAACATGAGGCGACCGTTGAATAATATTAAACTTTCATCTGTGCACACATTCATATATGGATACATTTGTTCTTGAAAATTAATCATGATCATGTCGACTATTGCTTTTGTTTTAAAAGCTTATCTTCAGGCGACTGTTCCTCATTATTGCAGAAGTGGAGCACTCCTAATAAAATTTGAAATCGGTTTCTTGACATTACATCGGCGAATGTAATAAAATATCTGTCGACCAATGCTCTTCAATGGTGTTCCTATAATGTCTTGCCATCAGTACGCAAAGACCAAGAAAATGTAAATTTCATCGACAGTTGTATCGACCCATTGTTGCATTCTGTAGCTTATTGAAGATCTTTTGTTTTTTTGTGCATTTATATTGACGGTTAGTTTCAGTAACGATTAGCTCAACTAATTTTTGGTGGATAAAATTTTTTAAGAAATCTACCCTTTGCATACTTTCAACGGTGCACAATTTGGCGCCGGAAAAAGAGGAATCGAAATTGTGCACTTACGGTAAAAATGGATCACTGTCCCAATGAAATACAGGCCTTCTTTCAACACCACTAGTTGAACTAATATTATCTTACTCAATATTTGCCGATTCAATATTATCTTCGTCGACATTTGCCGATTCAGTATTGTCTTCAATGGGCTCATAAATCTCTGGCAATTCAAATTTCACGTCACTATTATCAGATTTGGCAGTTAGAATGAGTTCTTAGTCATTATATGTAAAATCCGCCATTGTAATACATTAAAACTAAATGCACTAAACCTAACTAAATTCAACAAACAAACGAAGCAACTCTGAAATAAAAAAAATCACTACACAATAATCGTTAAAAAGTTGACTATGAATCTTGAAAAGTAATTTATAATAATATACTATACAAATATCTCAATACTATACACGAAAATAAAACAAATGTGACTTTAATCCTTCCCAAACCATGCAGTAACATCACAATTAAACCTATAATTTTTCGGTAAATACATGCAATATAAAATTCATATTTTAGATAATTCTGAAGAAAATATTAGCGCTTAGGAATGATTAGTGAAAAACCAATTATGAAAAGAGAATCGTACAAAAACAATTATTTTTTCCATTCAATCCGTTGTAAAATTAATACGTTGGTAAAAATATAATTTGTGATATGAAAGACAGATTACACACTATTTTCACAGTGAAAAAAACAACAAACATACAAATAGAATCGTCTCGTTTCTCACTAATTAAATGAGGAGAGATAAGAAGAAAGGACACATTGTATACGACTTAATGAATGCGATAAATTATGTTATTAATCATTTTTTCAAAATTAAATGCTTAATATTAAGAGTAAATTCGTACCATTAAAGCCTAATGAAAACGTTTTTTCTAACAGTTATTTACGGTAACACGAGTTGACAACATGGCTTCGTTCGGATATTTTATATCATAGTATGTTAAAGGTTAAGCACAAAAAACTCGCGATCTCCGTTCAAAGAAAACGTATACAGACGCCTGTGGGAATCGCATTCAAAATCACTGAAGTTATGACCCTAGCGCATTCTGCCGGCTGTCAAATGAAACAGTTTACAAAAATACTGATTTCGTCATTTTAGATACATAATAAGTTAATTATAAGGTCTTAAGATTTATCTTCACAGATGGCAGTAGGAGATACAATATGTGACAGTTAAAATTCGTGTTTATTTACGCACTCATAACGATGTAAAGATGTCCGCGAATTTATTCGTTCACGGCGTGGCAGGACTGGCGAGCTAGCGCGCATATATTCGCTTTCAGCAGGAAATAGGTTAAAAAAAAAGTTTTACGGAAAACTATCTGTGGCCTCACAACGACTACCATTAGCTACAAAGCTGCCACCATAGTCATCGATGGAGCCAATCAGAAAGCAATCACTCTCTTTTCTTGATGATACATTATTTTTTCCAGATAAAAAAATATTTTCTATGGAAATAAGTCAGTGCGGTCACCATTGCTGCCCCTAACACCAAGTAACCAACCATTTCTCTTATCTTTGATAATAAATTATGTTTTCCGTATTAAAAATTGGTTTACGGAAACACGATATCCCGCAGAGTTTATAGCCACTCGCAGAGCTCAGCATCAAATTACCCCATTTCGTTTCTCGTTTATGTTTTCCATATTAAAAAGTTGGTTTTACGTAAAAACGAACCGTGGCCGCTCAGCTATTGGTCACAAAAGTCATAACTGATCGCTTTCTGCTACTAATAATAATTTTAATTCCAATTTGAAACTGAATTCGGTCTGATCACTAACATGATTTAAAAAAACGCATGTGCATAACTCATGCCTCGCATATCCCAGACACGCGTATCATCATCCCTTTCCCACACGGCCTCGCTAGTTCTGATTTTTCTAGCATCCATGCTTGGGTATACAACACCACCTATAAAAGGTTCTCAAATATTACTTTGCGTTAATTCCAACCGTCTATTTCCAACGTTCTATTTTTAACACAGTTTTGTGACATTTTACATGGGGAACCTTCGATAAAGCATATATTTTATATAAAACATCATTTCAAGTGCATACATCGAGAGGCGTTTACAAACTGATCCTAGATAATATTGAAGTTGCCGGAGCTAAATCGATCATTAATGTTTAGATGCATGCTTCAAAATTTTCTTATTTTACTTGGCATCTTAATAGATGAAAAAAATTGTCTCAGCATAATTTGGAAAGATAATGTTTTCCGTTATCACATTCTTATAATAAAATAATATAAACGTAAATAAATAATTTAATTTAGCATTCTATTGTTTAATTTTTATAAATTCAATACAAGCTTCTTTTGTTACATTTCAGCAAGTATTCTTCATTTAGGACACCTGTCAGATGCATGCAGCTTCGATCTGACAAAAACATGTGTTCGCTTGACATAAAAACCTTTTCAATGTGGAAAACGTAATCTACTATCAAGAAGAGAGAAGCGCTCGCTTGCTGCTAGACCCTGTGGGTATCTATGGCGGCCTTTTCAGTTCTTATTTTTCAACGCGGAAAAATAATTATTTATAATCAAGATAAGGAAAATGGTTGCTTACTTCCAGGCCCTGCGGGTGGCTATTGTTTTCGTAAAACCAATATTTTAATTGGTCAAAAATTTATTATCAAGAAATAATAAGTGATCTACCACACTTTAACTTAACTTATTAAATTAACGCTTACAAAATTATATCAAAACATACTCCAAACATTGCCGTTGTATACCAATTTGAAAAAAATAGCAATCAAGTTAAATTAAATTTGAAAATATTGCATTAGTGATCATATGCTCTCCACTGTGCCAGATTTAAATTTACTGCTAGTTTTTATAAATTGATAAGGAGTTCAAAAAAAACTATTTTCTAACTCTGGTTGCAGGTATATTTTTTCCAAGATGTTTGCAAATGAACGTAGGCTATTCTGATCTACGATTGAGATAAAAAAGAACATCAGGTTGTGCCAATTATTGCTTGTTTTGTAGTCGAGATTTATATATGTTATATTGTATGTTTTTTTTTAAATATGTTCTATCGTCACATTGCAATTTAATGTGTTAATTAAAGTATCTACAAGGGTCACTAAACGACCTGTCGAAAATATGTTTCATTATAATATTATTTTATCAAATAATATTTTATTTTATGGAATCGCTTCGCCTAAAACCGATCGATTTGTAATCATTCAACGTAATTAATTTAATACTGGCGTCTCCTATCGGGTTTTACTCAAAGGTAATGGAGATTTACCTTAATGTAAAGTTGTTTTTTTTTTTAAATGGAAAAAATATGTATCAGTTGGAAAGATTAGAGAATATAACATCAAAATTTTCCGAAAATTTAATCGATTTCTATAGAAAAAATGGTGAACACGCTTCTCCGCATGGAAAGAGGTCCAGGTTCGAATAACAGTAGCAACTAAATATTTTTTTCAATTGATAGAATTTTTATGTATATTTTTCTAGTTGGTTCGTTTATTTTATTTATATAATAATGAGTATTTACCATGTCTTTTAAGTCTTTACTAAGAATAAAATTTGCACAGAAATTTCTGCTTTAGGTAAGCATATATCAATATTAAGATTAATAGTCTGTATTGGTTTTTATTAATGACGTTACCCTCAAAATACCATGAAGTACACAGTTACATCCTTCATTAGATCACGACTCAAAAGATCGTCTAATGCACAGATGTATAATATCTATGAACTAATAAATTAAATCTATCTATTTAAAAAAGGATTTACTGATAACATAAAACATTTCGACATCATTATTATTAACTAAGCCAAAAGCCATTAGAGTACGAAAATAAGATTAACTTGAAGATCACAGCCGTAATCCTAGGACCTATTTTCCAAAAGCGGCCAACTTACGTCTAACTTTACAATATTTTACTTAACAAAACCTACCCTAAACTATCCAAGCATAGCCTAACCCAATCATTAAACTTTTAAGGTAAATAAATACAAATAGTTTTTTTTAGTAGACCGTTGATGAATTTAAACCAGTAATCTTTGGTAACAAATAGATCCCGTGGTAAACTGTATCAATTTTATTTATTGTCTGTTTAACGCAACCTGATTTGGATTAAGGAGGAGTTTGGCCACACATTGATCTCAATCTCATAAGCTGAACCGGTAGTGATGGTAAAATCGTTATTTAAACCGTTATTCTGACGGTTATTTTTACTGTGATTGTGTTCGATTGTAGCAATGGTTGATAATTGATTTACGTAATTCTTCAAGAAATGACTGGTATACTAAAAAGTATACCTCCAACAGTTAAATCTTAGTTACCAATCATCATTAAATCTAGGTTACCAATCATTAACACAGTCACTTAACGGTTTACCATCACTAGCTGGACGCTACATTGCACCTTCCTTGACTCGCACTCAAAGAAAAAGTTTCACTGCATTTCGGAGGTGGTCAGATGCTGGCAAATTCGGTTTTCCGGTCCGGATAACGATAAAGCATGGCAATAATATATCACGGCGGAACCACACGCGTGTTAACACTTTGAGAATAGAATTGCACTCACACCGTCCGCGAAAGTGATCAGGTGAATGGTCAACCAGAGAGGGACGGGGTATACACCATGAAGGAAGTATTAGAATGACAGGTAACATTCAACTTGCGTCAATACAATAAATATCAGTATTGAATAGTCGAGGATTGAGAGTTAGATCACACGAAGGGTATTTTACCCTCAAGATATTTATGTTTATGTACTGCTGTGTGTTATAATCGAGGTACGGCTTCTGTTATATTGTGTATATATTGTTCCACATTATGCTTTTTTTATGCGTATTCTATTTATTTTTAATATTTTATTACTGCCATTATTTATGTATATTTTATTGATAGCTGCCTGAAAGAAACATTCAAATTTTGCAGAGACAAATGGGTTTTTCTGCCGAGTCTTCGTCGTCTATTAGTATTGCATTGTAGGTATAAAAAGGTTTATTTTCAGAGGCGCCTTATAACACGTCCAAAATATTTTATTATGTATGGACTATCTGTTTTTTCTTTTAATATCACTATTTTTATGTTATCTCGTAGTATCGTTATAACATGTATAAATAATTAAATTTTTAGACAATTTACCTGTAATAGAACCACATCATTGTGACGTGATAAGGCAGAAAGCATATGGCGAATATCAGCACAAATGCTAACACGGTTACGGCCACCTTTTTTCGAGCTCGTACCTGAAAAATGAAAAATATTATTATAAATTAATATGTCATTCAGTTGAATTAATATAAAAAAAATTTATGAGAAGTGAAATTTGTTTTGATGATTCACGTTCAGTTTCATTGGTCAATTACTTTGCTTCGGTGTAACACAGGTATCCTCTTCACAGTGACACTTATGACTTAATAATTAAGTCATAATTTACAACATTATTTTATTTTTATACAAAATATTTAAGAGTATAAGATATTTTTTTTAATCCAAAAATATATAATAGTTTACCAGCGTTGTTCGGATCGAGATGGGAATAGCCATATCTTATTTCTCTTTTATCCATTTAACTAATTTAGTCCTATTTTTTACACCTTCTACGAGAATCTAATCACTCCCGTGTTCATTTCCGAAAGTGAACGATTTTAATTTATTTTACGTTACAATACTCACTACAGTAATCTATATGGGCACATATGTGTGTATATATTGGGACACTGAAAATATAATCAACCCACTCATCCTCCCCCTGATCGAACAAAACTTTTACATACATCGTTATTATTTAGAGCCTACCCAAAATAATGGCTTCCACTTCCCATGTACTCTAATATTAATTTATAACTTTTAAGAAAAAACAGTACACTGATAGTTCACAGAATATATGCCACACTATTTTAAAACTAAGTTTATTTTAAATCGCTTGTGCAATGAAAATAGGACTAGCTTGGTGGTCTCCCGGAACGAGACTCAAACTCCCGATACTAGTAACTTTTGAATTCATCGATTTCTTGAAAGCTCTTTCTTAAAAAAAATATTTTGACATTTTGTTTCTTTTCATTTTCATTCATCTTTTGTCGTGGACGTATAGTCGTTGGGCCAAAAGTCCGCGAACCTTTTGTCGTAGAATCCACATTTTACAACGAAACGTTATTCCGTTTGAACAAACCGACAAAACCATTTACTTCAGATTTTTTGTTAGTAGTAAATATCTAAAGACTAATTTCTTCTTAATGCAAATCTTAATGGCTGACCGTGTAAATAGAAACTTTTTTATTCTTTATTATATATGTACTACTTACAAATGCACCGCTTGCCGCTGGGTTACTACCTGGCATATGATAATGGTCAGATGGGTTAACTGAACTTCTTTAAAATGAGTAATATAACAAAAAAAAAAATTGATTCTAGAGTTTCGGATTATGAGTTCCGGGACTCGAGGCAGCAAAAGATTATGGAATTCCCGGGTTATCTTGAAACAGAATTCTTTTTATTAATTTAACAATGTATAAAATCTCTGTATTAACGTCTCAACGTATCAATGTAACGATGTAATAAACCTCAGTATTTTATCGGGACTGTCATCTGTGGTGAGTGGACAAAATAAACGAACACGAATTGAAAATTCTGTCCAACCAAAATCTGTAAAAACCATCTAAAAGTTACAAATTCGTTTGCAGTGATCGTCGTTTAATAATTAGAATGATGATTATGGTATACAAATAACATAATAAACAGCAAACACTTATTTTATTACTTGGACAATCCACCCTTCAAGAGTTATTTGTGCTATTAATCATGTTAAAATTACATTTTATATAAATAATAAGCGCAATATTGTTATAGAATATATAATATTAAAAAACAAAACCATCCTCGTTCTAAAATTCAAATATTACAGAGATCAAATGTGGCGAGTTGAGGGAAAAAAGATGACACATGTTAGCCGGGAGTTTAAATTTACTATTGACGAGATTACTGTAAAAAAAATGTGATCCGTGATAGACAAGCAAAAAATATATCATCGAAGGTTTCTACTTCGCACTGCACTCACACTATTTGTAAACTTCAATCTGAGCAAATAGGAGGCTACTTGGCAATACCTAATTCTCATTCTACAAATATTATAAATTGTTCTCTGGAAGACTTTGAATGATTTTGAAACGATTAGCCTTCTGATTATTTGGATCTAACCATTATAAACACCACATAGTATTCATACGCTTCTTGATGATATGAAATCTTTACTGTTTCCGAGATAAGTTTGTAGAACTCCATAATCACATATGTGATATTAAATCTGTCATTCATCAGGGTATGGTACTATTGAGGGAAATCTCTGGAATGAGTGGCCCCCTTAGCCAGTTTATCAGCACATTTATTTTCCTAAATTCCCTTATCTGCAGGTATCCATAAGAATGACACGTGTTTGTTGTTGCTGTACAGATTAAATGGAGAGCGTCTGATGGTGTAGATTATCTCCTTGTCTAGCCTAACTTTCATGTTATCAGGAAGGGATTCAAGAGCTGCTTGCGAATCAGAGAATATAACAGCTTTATCGACATTCTGGAGCTCACAAAAACAGACAATAACATAATGGTTGAAAATTTTTGCAAGTGAAAAGTATGCAGCGAGATGGTGAAATTCTATGATTTTCTTGAACGAATTGAAAAAAACTTTTCCACTCTTTTTTTACACCAGGGCAATGCAGATCATCTACTCATCCCCTTTTCCATACAGACTTTACACCGAAATTTATGTTTAACTCACGGCATGTCGCTCTCTGCTATGTCAAATTATGTTAATATAATCTCAATGTTCATTTCTCAAATTAAACTTCTCCTACGATAGGCCTAGAATAACATCCCAATTTTATCGAAAAATAAATTTTCCTCAAGTTTATATTAACGAAAATATGTTTCCACGTTCTTTATGTGTCCAAGAAAACGTGATCTAAGTTTTTAATTGAAATTTTTGATTCAACTTAGAAATTAAATTTTATCTTCTTACATTTTCTCGAGATCAAATTTGCTTCATCATTAATTTATTGTTTTCCGATAATTTTCAGTTTTAATTTACTTTTGTTTTGTCTTAAACTTAAAATTTTAATTTTCATTATCAATTTTATAAATTATTTTATTTATTAACCTAATATGGGGTTACATAAAAACAATTTTTATTAGAGTTTCATAAGTTTAACTAATATCATCCATAATTATATTTAAAATATAGATTAAACTATGCACATTCATGCATCATATTTAGTCACATTCTAAATTAAAATATGCATATTGATTTATATTCATGCACGCAATAAATTACTAATAAATAATAAAAAAATCGCTAATAATAAAATAACTAATCATAAAAAACACGATACATTTTTGTTGTGTATATCTATTATTATGTAAAATATATTCCTAGCTTTCTCAACATATAGAATTGAGGTTTACAGTATTAAAAATTTGGCAACTTCAGTTATGTATGTGCTAATTTGATGTTTGTTTTGAATGGTTTTCAGTATTAATAATTTTCACGAAAATATTTGATGAAATTTTGTGTTTTTATAAGGATTTCTCACTTTTATATTAAAATTAAAGCTTTTTTCTTTTACACTCTCTTAATATTTTTAAGTCATCCAAAAAATCAGATTAGCGCTGTGAAAATAATAAGAATTTTAATTGCTCTTTACATTTTCGTTAAAAAACAAGGGCTTATTGTGTTGTATCTCGGAAGATAAATGTAATTCTTTTATCCATTTTAATTATTTCCCACCATTTTGACAATACTTAAATTTAATTTAAAATGTGCTGTATACAAGTATTCTTCATATAATAATATTAAGAACTTTTATTTAAACAGCATGTATAAGCTAGCAACATTGATGATCTTAGGAATATTATGTATATTTAGATACAGTAAATAATGCACAAAAATTTGATAACATTTAGTAAATAGTAATTCTCGGAGTAGAATATTTATTTACTTCAACGCCGGTTATGTCCATATAGTAAAAAATTTTATATAAAATTTTTGGACCATCATCAGTATATCAAATATAAAAATATGAAGATAATAAACAGTTTTTTAATATTGATCTTTTGTTATTTTCTTCGTGTGGTTATACCTATATAATTTTATTTTCTAGACAAGATAAATATCACAGTTAAATTCATCCAAAAAACTGTTAAAATGATCATTTAAATTTATATTCTCAAGTCACGTATATACGAATTTGAGAAATGAGTTGTAAAAAAAAATATGGAAAGTAAATTTCTGATCATAAAATTATTTCCCGCAAGCTCTGTTAATAACACCGTGTCCACGTTTTAAAATAGACCCTTTCAACGATTCGTAATATTACATCAATTTATTTGCCGTTTCCAAAGATTTCTTATCTTCTACGACCTAATTGACTTCCCCGGTTCGTATTTCGTAGAAATTCTTCCTGAAAGCCTTTTCTCCGGGATGGAAAATGGCCGCAAGTCAGGCAAAAGGATCCTTAAACTGTATATTTACGATGGATCATGTAACTACTCTCTTCTTGTGCCGGGCGGAAAAAATATTACATATTTAAATGAATTAACATTTTCTTTGTTTACTCTGTGATCATTGAAAACATAAAGAAAGAATAAAATACCACACTTTTCTGTTCTCATCACAGACTACCAAATATACAAGGTGGCCCAAAAAAAAGTGAGAACATTTCGTAAAATGTGATGTAATTACATCAAAATTAGTTTAACTATATCAATAATAACTTAAATAGTTATACTTTTAAAATTAGCAATATTATCTTTGTGGTTAAAATTAATATTTTTTATTTATTATCTTTGTTTTAATAACCACTAAATTAAGTTTAAATACATCTACCGGTTTCGAAAAATACCATTTTCTTCTTCAGGATGTCATAACTAACTAAAACATATATTGTTTCTTTGCCAGAATCTATTTTAAAAAAAAAAAATTTAGTACCTAACTCAAATCATTACTTAATACAAATTTACTCGAATAATTTTTAGGAAAAAATTTTAGAATGGGACTCGTAGTTTACCTACCAGTTTTCTCACATACACGCTTCGGTTTATCTCTCAGGTATAATAACCACATTTTTATCGCATTTAGTTTACTTTCGTCGTTTTTTCCGGACTTGACTTCATACACTGGTGTTGGCACTAGAACTTCATTATGCACGCTGAGTCTTGTGTTTTGCGTGTGATACATTTCTATTGGTATTTTATTTCCTGCAATTATCTCTAGTAAACATATTTACCCAAATACACAAACTCATTATGTTTATGATGTTTTGAGCATTTATTATATACTATTATCACTCTTTCATGTATCGAACACCATCGCTTTCGATTTACTAATTAAAATACAATCTTAAAATATTAGAATAATTCAATGTATAATTCTATCTTCCAAAAAAATATAGTCACTATCGGAACATTAACCTAAAATTATATTTTTTAGAAAGACGTGGCGTATCTTAATTACTTTAAAAACAACATGAAAATTAACATTATTTCATAGCCTTTATTTCTACAGAGGTAGTAAGTAACATACGCGTTCACAAAAATTGATGACTTTTACGTGAATATATTAAACAATACATAACACAATACGTGGATCCTTTCATGGTTCTGATTTTTGGTTCTCTCAGCAGATATTGACATACAAAAAAAATTTATGTGAAGTATAAAAAAATCTGTTTCTGAGCATTATAAGTTTTAAAGTAATATATTTTAATTGATGACTTTATTATAAATACTAATTAAATGTTTTAATTACATAGATATACATATAAAATGAATTTTATCGAAAAGTATTGTTTTTGCGCTACCGGGATTCGAACGTAGATCTCTGTTTTTAATCCGGGGAAGGTGCATTACCAAATAATATTTAAAATAAAATTGATTTTATGTGTATATCTTTAAAATTAAAACATTTAATTAGTATTTAAAACATCACAGACTTATGTTTTGAATAATTACAATTTCGCAATAAGAATGTATTATCCTTAATACTTTATTTTAGATAAGTCCTATATTCTGAATTTTTAACCCTGGAACAAATGTAGAACAAAAACAAATATGTAAAAATCGATGGCTTAGTAACACAAAAATCTAAAATAATGTTTTTTTTTTCAAATTAAAGATTGTATTTTCAAATTAAAGATCACAATCATTTTTCAGGTGATTAATTTTTTAACTTCGAACTCAAGAGATACTTAATGGATTATTTTACTTTTTACAGTTCTTGCGAAAATGTGTTTTTTTGTTTTGCAGATAGAATCGTTTATTATGAATACTAAAAACATACAGCATATTACAAACATACAGCATACTAAAAACATACAGCATACTAAAAACATACAGCATACTAAAAACATACAGCATACTAAAAACATACAGCATACTAAAAACATACAGCATACTAAAAACATACAGCATACTAAAAACATACAGCATACTAAAAACATACAGCATACTAAAAACATACAGCATACTAAAAACATACAGCATACTAAAAACATACAGCATACTAAAAGCATATTTTTTGTAGATATTATAGGTTTTTGAGTTATTCAGGCCATCGAAATATTATTACAAAAACCAATACATTGAATCGTTATTTTTTAAATTTTCTTATCAATTTTTAATACTTTTCTTAAAATTAGTATTTCGAGCCGAGTCAAATTATTAATTCTAAATCATAAATGGCACGTTTTTAAAAACTTTCAATTCTGTTTCTACATCAGCAGTTTTTGGTAAATTGTTATTTACTCGAAACATTTTGATTAATATAACCGAACTATTTGTGTTTAACGTAGAGTATTTGGGGAAAAGAAATTGGAATTGGTATACGAAATAGTTTGGTGGTAAATCTTTCAATCGCTTTCATAACTATCCGCAAACTCGGGGTCGTAAAGGAGCACATTATTTACTTATGAATATCAATAGAGAAAAATATAAGTAAATATGAGCCCCTATTGATGTTGCATGGTTCGATTTCAATAACAATGTTTATTCTTTACCTAGCTCTTGTATAATACCATACCATTTGTATGATTTGATATTATTTGTTGAGTATTTTACTTCAGTATGATAATAGTGCACAAGGTATTATTTGCAAAGAGTTTTATTCCTAAAAAAAATTAGAAAGAAAAGATAAAAATCTATGTATCTAATGTTACGTACTTGCGTGATAAGTACTTCTCAAGTTGTATATCTCGTAGAAGATTGTCAGTGATCCAATGATTAACTCTTATGTAACAATTATAATCTTTATTACACAAATAATACAGTTTTATGAGTTTTATGATACAAAATATATAATTAGTCACGGAGTCAAACGGCAGCGAAAAGAGGACGTGCCCCGCGCGCGTCATCCTTTTAAGCCCGCCACGCACACACCCTCATACATATAGAACCGGCGGTGCTGGCGCGCTGACACACACGATCTCAAAGACATCACATCTAATAAATATTACGGATACGAATATGGAAATTTTTTCAATCCGTAAAAATTCTTCTTGTTTTGCAACGTCAAACTTATATTATAAGTGATGCATTTATATTATTCTTCTATTTTTAAAAGCAATCAACTTTATATTGCAGTGAATTCCATATAACTTTTGAGTAATATACGCTAGGAGATGCCAGGATTAAATCAATCTATGTTATTAACTATGGATAAGCTTTGACACATTTTTTTAAAAACACATTTTTATTGTAATTTTTTTATAGTAATTCATTTAATTTGTTTAAAAAATATGGTAATATTTAGTGTAACAGAACTACGTTCTGAAATTGCAGCTTCACTATAATAATGCGTTAGAAAAAAAATTGTTATATCTTACTTTCATTAATTTAGAGTATAAATTTTGAATAAAAATATTTTTTACAGATGATGTACAAATCGAAAACTTTTACAATTTGCAAATTTCTAATGATTTATTAATTATAGCGAATTTTCGTTTGATCGTTTCAGCAACAAGTAATTTAATTCTATTAATATACACATTTATATTTATTAATAAAGGACGTAATAAATTTTTGTACGTAAATATATTATTGTTTCTTTTAATGGACATTTTTCTTTAATGTTCGTCGCAACAGTAGGAGTGATAAGATCTGGTTGTTTGAAGAGTTTATTTCTATGACTAATTAAAATGACAATTCTTTGAGTTATGAACGGTTTATTTGTTTGTTAGTGTTTTCGTTTATGCTTCAGAATAGGACCTTCACTTTCCAATTCGTGTTTGTCAAAATTATTAAACAATTCATCCGGTTTATGATAATCATCATTATCATTAGCTAGTTTTTCCATATATGGATACGGGCCTTTTTCAGGCATCACCGATTTTTCTCTATTTTCTGATTTTCTCATCTTTAGAATAGTATTAAAATATACTGATATAAAATAAAGACGATTTATAAAAATGACATAAATTATTTTAAATATACGTACTGACATTCTTAAAATCCAACAAATAATTAATGTTATATCTATGGTTGACGAATGCGTGAGCGTGTGAAAGGTTGGTAAGAATGAGCGTACGAAAGAGATAATTATTTAAGGGGTTATGCCACAGGCGCGGGTCTCTTTGCGCCGAACCGCGATCCGGGTTACAACTAGTAATTGTCTGTATTATATTGTATGTAGGTAAGTGTCGAGAAATAAATAATATTGTTATCCAGCAATTTGGTATTATTCCGACAACACTACCGTTATAGCTGGTACTCGAGAGAAATAATCACTGAAGGATATTAGCCGGTATCGGCTGCAATATCTTACAATTATTAATAATTTATTTTGAAAAATTATTAAGGGAAAATAAGACATGTTAAAAATATTCCGAAACAAATGGCTAATTACAGTATACCGCAATAACATCTCATGGAAGCTTCGCTCCGTTCGATATACATAGAAATACAAATAATTTATTACGTATTATGATCACGTATTATTACACATTACATCTGCCATGATCAAAAGTGATGTTATGAGTGAATTTACTTAGCACAATTTATTTTTCTCAAATGATATATTTCTATTAATATGTTAGAGAACTAACAGGTGCACAAACATTTCATCGGAGCCATAGTAAAAAGCACTTTAGTTTTTGCTAACTTTGTATATCTGCTGTAATAGCTTTTCTTTACTGTAATAGCCAATTTTTACTGTAATAACTCTCTTCATTGTAATAGCCTTTTACATGATGTTTTTCATCACACCTTACATTACTCTTGAAAATTGAAATCATAATATTTCATAACGTAACTGATTTTATGAAATATAGCTATTTTATATATTTCTCTTAGATTTTATTTTTCATGCAATTGAAATAGATTTTCAATGTTATGATAGCTTGATTGCAACTGGTGAAAATCTGAGTTCAAATCTCATTAATAATTTTTATTTTCACCAAAAAAGTATGTTTGCAATATCATCGCAAAACCCATATTTCTATCTAAGCTTTTTTTATAGACATATTTGAAAGGAAATTAAGTTACATCGAAGTGAATAGTCAATTTCTTCTGAAATGCCAAGTAGGCGAATATGAAACTTTTTTGTTTTGAGGGAATATTTTTAAATATGATTTTATTTCTAATATCTGAAATTTCAAAATTTGTAATTGTTTGATTTCACAACGATTTTACTACTTTCAAATGCAATTTGTATGCGTTAAACTTTGTTCTATGGTCTATCAGAATACCGGGCCGTTTACCGGGTACTCGCTTTTCGATCATGAAGTATACCTTAAAGGTCTGTTAATTTACTGGTGTTGTATAGTTAATTAGAAATTACTGCAAATAATGAGGCAGAGACTGCTAGCTGGGGTAGTGGTGTTTTTAACCTTTAAAGGAGAACGGTTTTGGGGTGTTTTATACGCGATGGTAGGGTTATGTCGCAGTTCGATAAGACATCGATCGTGAGGTTTCGGTGCTCGGGGATACCACCATGAAAACGCTCGGAGAGGTGTTTAATGAATTATTTTTCAGGGAGAATATCCGAGTCGTGGTGGAGTTGTGAGAGCCTTGTCCATTTACGCGCACCCAGCGCTGGTCGGATGACCTTGCTTTGAAAGATTTGTATTATATTTATGTGTGTCTTGACCACATGCGTTTGGATGCCTAATTATATTGTGTTAATACTTCACCGACTATTTGAATGAAATAAACATTATAAATGATCTAACTAAATATGTATGAAAATGTGTAACATTGCATTTGTAATTTATCATTATGAAAATCATTTAATAATTTAAAGTGGAAGCTCAATCTGTAATCTTATATTTGTCATTAGATAAACGTTCGGAACTAATGCTGATTTCAGATACAAAAAATTGTTTTTATTATTTTTCAATGCCTTTTCATAGATCTTTTCAATACCTTTTCATAGATCTTTTCAATGCTTTTTAATAGATCTTTTCACCTTTTCATAGTTCTTTTTAATGCTTTTTCATAGATGTCCTTCTACAATAAGGTGTATATTAATAAAATAAAAATATTTTCATTTACTTCAACAAATTGATTCCATTTGAGTTTCTTTACATTTGAGCCGTTATTTTCATTTTTTCTAAACTACTTTTTTCTCTTTGCCTATCAAACAATATTTTTGTATTTTACCAATATAGTGCTGCCATCCTTGTTTTAAGTTCAATCCATGAAAATACATTGTTTTACACTAGTAGCGACTTCGTTAGTGTAATTTTCTTTGGTAAGCTGTAAAGTACTTGCTTAAACGGCCAGATCTGTGAAACTCCTGTCATCTTATCTACGTCTCATGGTCATTTCGCGTCTCACTCCATGATTTGTTTCCTTATCTATGTCGCTGTCAAATGTGTCAAATGTTTATTCGTATTTTGCACGTTTGTACAATTTCAGGGAGAGCAATACAGAATTGACCGCACAGTGGTCACCAGTGACCGCGTAACCACAGCGCGGCCACAATATTCGCCCTCAGGGCTTAGCAGTAAGCAATCGGTGAAGTATATACTGATGGAGTAAAATCTATACGTTTACCGAAAACGGGTTAAAAACTTTAATATCAAAGAAAATTTTCCGCATATTTAGCGAAAACATTCATCCTCGCTTCCAGTACCAAAATACTGATTGGTACTCTATTCTTCTTCAATTAACTTATCTCGCTTTTGAATATTAAATTGAATCGGGCGAGCCAACATCCGTTGCTCCCGCGAATAATAATTTTCAAAACACTTTTCAAACAACGCGGGAGCAGATCTCCGGAGAATTTCTCAGTATTATAACGTGGATAAATTATCATTCGTTTTAAACAAAAGTGTACTTTCAAAGGTGTGCACAGAATTTGTGTTTTTTTTTAAGAGAATAGATAAAATAGTGATTAATAAATATAATCGCACTCACTTGTCTCTGCGCGCCGCGGAGTTCACCCGGCACGTTGCGCGCGCTGAGGACGAGGTGACGCGCCATGAGGGCGTAGAACACGGAGATGACGGCCAGGGGCAGGGCGTAGTAGAGCAGGAACCGCAACAGCACCATCAAGCGGGGGTAGTCTGGCCCCCACTCCTCGGGGAAGGGATAGCATGCCGAGAACTAGGGACAACACGGACATTTATTTAACTAATCAAAAATATGTATAATATAAACATAATTATTAATAAATATTAAATCTGTGATGTTTTGCGTTTCCTAAAGATCAATTTGTTTTTTTTTTAAATTGAATTAGTTATAAGACGTTTAAGTTTATTAAATTTCATGTGTGCGTTACATAACATTAATAAAAATAGGTAACATTTAGTTTTGTGATATGCGTGAAAAAACCTTAAAAAGGAACAATATAGCGCTCAAATCAGAAACCTAATTTAAATATTAAAATTTTACACCGCATTCTTAATAAGGGAACTGGGAATGTTTACTACGCCCTACACTCATCAATATTAAGCTACAGAATCATAAGGTGGGGGGTTGTGGGAAGAAACAACCTAGACCTTCTTATTAAAGCAAATATTTGTAATATATGTGATATCAAGAAGAAAAAACTCACCCCCATCTTTTCAAATCATTTTGTTTACCATAAAACTTCACCAATTATTTAGTATCACAGTAACACTTCACTGCATCATATACCAACACCCCATTACACAACTACGCATAACATTCTTCAACTACCCCATGTGACAAAATTTGGACAAAGACACTTCCAATACGTAGCGTCCAAACTTTATACATTCCAACACCTGCGTTATTCAAGAACAAAGTTAATGAGTGGCTGAGAAACAACGAGAAAGAGTTGTTTCATTGCTTATTTATCATTGTGATTTAAAAGGGAAGAACATTTGGTTATTGTGCTACTAAAGGATGTTTTTTGTAGAGGCGTAGAATTTTTAAATGAAATAAAATACATACAAATCGTGGTAATGGCCATAATGACCTTAATTGAAAAAAATATATAATGCCATTAGTGTTTAAATATGATTTTGTGCATATGGGCGCCGCGGCTGGTTCAAATAAAGCGCAATCTGGTAGTCCAATTTTCGACCACTTACTGGAACAGCTGGGACCGAATATAGACAATAACGCGACGAATGTTTGCTTCCAACTCGTCTATCGTCTTTGGTTTATTAGCGTAGATATGCGATTTTACATATCTCCACAGAAAATAATCCAAAGGTGTTAAATCACACGATCTTGGAGGCCAATTCACAGGTCCATTACACGAAATTATACACTCGTAGAATGTTTCCTTCAATAAATTGATTATGGCACGCGCTGTGTGGTATCTTGCGCCGTTTTATTGAAACAACAGTTCTTCCACATTAATGCCATTCAATTGGAGAACGAAAAAGTCAGTAATAATGAATATATAGCGCTCTACATTAACTGTAACGCCGGCATCACTTTTAAAGAAACAACAGCTTCTTAGGTGAGCACTGTACGACATGTCTGTTATCAATTAGAGTGTGCGTGGTACGAAAACGATTCATGGTTATTCTAATTACTTGCTCGGATGGACAATTATGTTGACCGTAAAATGGACGTAGCGCATGGTAAATTTCGCAAACTGAACCACGATTGTTGAACAACCACCACGTTGTTTTAGCGTTAGTCTATTCATGGTGAAATGGTAAACCAAACTGAGCACAAATCAGCTATCAAATCAGCTATCGCTGGGAAAAGTATTACCAATTCGAAAAACACCCTTTACTAGCAGAACTACCTGTGTAGGTAGGCTTTGTGTGCATTTTATATTTTTCCTGACAATGCCACTATATACGTTAGTTTATTTTTATTTTTTTATTAATATTACAAATAATTAAAATAATGTTTTTTAAACCTATGAATGCAAATATTTTTAAATGTTAGGTAGTCATTCTATATGGGGAAAATCGCTATAATATCTTACTGTTAAAAGTTTTGTAAACAAATTTAAGATAAACAATATGCAAATATCAAATAAACAAACGAATCCTGGTAAATGCGTACGTGACCAACTGTGTCACCTAAATCCAGTGGCTTACTTGGTCTGGTCATGATAATTAACGGCTAAAATAAACCTATACGAATACCGAGACATAGATAATATTATGAAGATTATTCACAACAATGGCCGAGAACAAACCTCACCAGGTCATACAGTCAACACGGGGTGGACACAAAATGATACTTTCATCAAGAGAAACCCCTTAACCCTTATCTCGCATTTCCCAGGCACATTCCTATGCGACCCTTCGTATGTAACCCTCAATCCTCCGTATCCAGAAAAGGACAAGGACACGCTACTAAGAGTGGTTGATTAGTAACCAACTGGTACAGTATTGCCGTTAGTACAATATAGCAATTCCTGCACCTAAATTAAATTGTTCCTTTTCGTAATAATATATTCAGGGACGGAAAAATAATTCATTAGGCCTTGTACTATGAAAACAGCACTCACACGGAAAGTCACTAGTGTAATTCAAACCCGCAAACTATACTCGAATTAGTCCAATTTTTTCATCACCATCATTTTTTTTATCGAAAATGTAAAAAAAATCATTAAATTAACTATTTTATAATACTATATTGTTATAATATAATATTTTTAAATTAAATAATTTCATAAAATTTGACGTTTACTGAGATAAACTGAAAATGTAATATAAAATAATTATGATTGTCTCAAACTTTTAGTACGTTTTTAATAAAATACTCTACTTGCCCTTGATTATAAAAAATTCTTATAATATTATCCAATCTTTCTTCAATTATAAATTTTTTCAATTACATTACTTAATCGCAAATTGAGTTACAAAAAATCCAACGCTAAATATTTTGAACTATATTATTCTACGTTTAGTTATATTATTTTAGAAATAAAAACGTAGTCGTACATAGAATGTGTTATTTATTGTCGCAAAGATGTGCTGTATACGTACCCAGAATTAGTTTACAGTTGATATAATGCTTTTGTGTATTTTCTTTTCATTGTCTTTTAAGACACGAGACACACAGTTTATTATGTTATACATTTTTATTTTGGGTCTATATTTTAAATAATCTTAGTGCTTTTAAAAAACAATAATTACCTAATACATACGTATAATGTATTATACAGGTAGTAACAGACATAGTCCACAATATTTTATGGAATACCTGACCAAATTACGAGTTGAAAATTTTGAAGAAATATGTGCCTAATCTCATCCATGCCAGAGATACAAATACATATTTAAAAAGAATTCATCGAATTTAAAGTGGTCAAACTATTTTTTGTTAGATGATTTAGGGGCTGAAGCAAAGATATAAATTAATAATGGATGAATTTCGTAAATATGCACTTAGAAGCATGTAGACCTAAAGCTCAACATGAATTTATAAAATTTTTAAACAATAATATTTTCCGTGACTGAAGAATTTGCACATATTCCTTGAACATTTTTGACTAGTATTCAGATATCCACCCAAAAAAATATTTTGTACTAGGTCTATTGTATATGTAGTTTAATATATAATAATTTTAGTGGGATAGTGCTAGGGTGATAAATAATTATTTTCTGTAAAACAATGACAACTGTAATATAATAACTCTTTTTTATAATAATCTTGGTTTATTCCTTAGTCACAGAAGTGTTTGATAGATAAAACATAATTAATTACGCAGAAAAGAGCTAGATAGAAGGTTAAAAGTAAATTAAATAGATTTTTTTTGGAAACAAATTTTCTAGTTTTAAGAATAAACCTGACTAAGCATATTTTTTTCATCACCTTAAAATTATACGAATTCTCCTCAGTTGACATAAAATACTTTTCCAAACTCATTTAATACACGTGACAATCTCAATTTCAACAATACATTTTTCAGCTTTTAAAACTTTCTTAAACATGAACACGTTTCCTTGGGTTGGACTGCACTAAATCCCACTCATAAAATAAATCATAAAGTTCAATCCGGAAATATTTGATATGAATGGATACTCATGTAACTACTCTTATAACAGATGAACGGAAGTTATGATGTAGTCAGGTCGAAGTTTAACCTAAAATAGTAAATTGAAGATCTTTATTCCATCCTCTGTCTGAAACTGCGATTATGAAATAAACCCATTTGTCTATCTGATCGACGGTCTATATAAATAAAATGAACTGTCTTCCGTCTGTAATATCGATTAGACTCCTTGTTATAAATGTACATAACTATTATCTTAAAATTCGTGTAGTCTGTAGTATGATGCATCTACCTACAAAGAACTACAACATGGTGCACTTTGTACATACTTTTAAACGGCTAAAACACGTGCACGCTGTTTTACTATGAACTTGCGCCCATATTCTCATGTTAACGTCCTATTTATGTCACGTCCACCACAAGATTAAATAGCACATAATCTATATAAGGACACAGCGAATACTTTAAGACCAGTTCTCTGGAATTAATCTTACCTGAGTTTTTATCGACCGAGTACCTGAATCCTCTACGCATCTCTATATATGTCAAATAAAATCATATGAAGATTGAATGAACCAGCACCTGAAAAAATTTCGACTACAAGGATATAGAGTCATTGTTCTGTGCGTAACAAACAGCCTCTATCCTCAGTCCGATTGCAATAATATTTACATAAAAAAATTGTCAGAAAATAGTAAAAATATTGATGTGACATGTATTCCGTGTACGCATTTCTATTTAAAAAAAATTAATGTCCCCAGATATCGCATTAGATCTAGAGTCAGTGAATTTTTCTCAATTTTTTTTTAGAGTGGTATTTGTCTTTTTAAGTAGGAAAATTAACGATTTTTGTCGGCAGTTACACCGTGCATGTTTACAAATTTTGCTTTACGTACTTTTACTTCTTCTCCGTAACTTACAATAAAATATTGAAAATTACAATCCCTTTGATTTATTCGTATGTTTACGTCAATCTTACGTCAGAACGACAAAAACAGCGCTTTCAAATATTTGTTTGCAATGTTCATAAATTAAATGTTGTCGGAAGGAATGATCTAGAGTCTATTGACAAACTTCTGGAACAAAAGTCATTTTTGAAAAAAACGTTAGTTAAGTTAATTTTGATATGACTAGTTCAATTCAACTCACTTGCGTCGTGGGATTGACCTGGAACACTCTGACGTAAGAGCCCGCGGCCGCAGGAGCCGCGCACACCATGGCCAGCAGCCATATCAAGACGGCCGCCATTATCGTGATGCGGGTAGCTCTTTTACCGCCACCTGGTGGGGAAAAAAATTAAAAAACATTTAAATAATTCTTCGACATAAATAAATATGAAACACAGAGCAACGCAGTACAATTTGGGAGCTTTGTGACAGGAAACCTGAAAACCACAATTTCGCTTTAATTACGAAATTTGCAAAAATAATATTTTTAGAGAAATTATATTCCTAATCTCGATATAGATCCCTTCCAATATCTCAACTCATACTTGTTCTACCTATTCGTCCGTCAACGCGAGAATCAGTGCTAATTTGGTCGCCATCCTGTAAGCAATACAACTTGTGTACCTTTTTCGAATACGCGCCGGTCATCTGTCTACATCGCGAGACACTTTGTGAAGAGACCGACGGTACCTTCTACAACAATTTATGTGTCTTAAAAGTGACTCCCAGCATCCGTCGAGAGATCCTTCAATTGCTGATGCAGAGAGAGGCGGACTTACAATAGGTCAGTGATAATTTTCAAACTACTGTGTCATCCTGTTTCTCCTTCCATATTTTCTTTCATATAATCCACGAGATAATCCCTAACAAATATATGTATTAGGAGAACACATTCATATTGTGATGTTGTAATTATTCAAAACATAGGTCTGTGATATTTTAAATATAAATTAAATATATTAATTAAAAATATATACATATAAAATCAATTCTATCGAAAAATATTGTTATTGCGCCACCGGGATTCGAACCTGGATCTCTTAAATAATGGAACGATTAAATGTATTAATATCAAAAAGGTAACATATAGGTTCGAAAATTGTCGCTAAAAATATTATCGCTGTAGCATAGTTGGATAATGCACATTCCCCGTTTAGGAAAGAGATCCAGGTTCGAATCCCGGAGGCGCAACAACAATATTTTTCGATAGAATTGATTTTATATGTGTATCTTTCTAATTAATATATTTAATTCATATTTAAAATATATGTATATTGTAATATGACGTGTTTTTTCGTATTATTAAATTTATTAACGGTGAATTTAGTCTTACAACACCAAAATCTTACTAATTATTTTTGAACATTTGTTATTGCAATATAATAAATACAGCCGATATAATCGGTGGTATTATGGCAAAGGGATCTATAGAAAAAAATCTTTTTTTTCTCTATTGATCAAAATATTGTATTTCATCATCATGCATGTCAAGTATATAAGTTATGTAATTATATGGTAATATTGTAAAGTACTAAAATTTCAATAGCTCTCTACGCCATAACCACCGATATATAAAATTTAATGTCTCTCTGTCTGTTCTCTATACAATCCTATACCCTTTAACCGATCTAAATCAAATTTAGCATAGTTAATTTTTAGTACCCTTTGCAAAATATACGCACTATTCGTGGCCCTCCCATCTCCTACATCGATATTAATGTTTTTAATATAAAATACCATCCGTTTACAGTTAATCCTTAAGACTCTTTCCAAAATATAGGCTCCCTTCCCTTCCCAATATAAATATATATTATATTATACAATCCGCTCAAAATTTTGTAGTTCCTTCGTATTCAATTTTGTAGTTCTAAATTCTTTTGGAATCTGCGCAAAACAAAGTCACCTATTTGATTTAAACTTTATTTATCTGACATAGCTAAGATTTTTTTTAGAATTGGGCATTTACATACATACTTAGACCCACTATGGAAAACGGTTCACCTTTGTTGCCCTATACTGTACAATCAGAAACTATTTGATAGAAGAAAATATTTATGCATTTTTAAATAAGGATTTTCAAATTAAGTTGCGCATACAATGTAATATCTACAGATTTAGCTTTAAACATAATGACAACAAATTATTATACTATTATAACTAGTTACATTATTTGCATTTGTGTTAGGTAATATTTTTTCGCACAATCAAATGCAATCATGTATGATATGTAGACACTATCTAACTTAAAAATGATTTATTATTATTTTGTAATAGATTTTTGTGTGATAGAATTAGCAGGGTTGCCGGAAAAAGTGTAAAATTTAATTTGAAGGGGTAATTAAGGGCTATTTAATCATTAGGTAAATAACTTTATTAGTGTTTTTAATGTTAAACTAGTACGTACCTCTATTTAGAAAAAAATGTTGGTTGTTTTATCATCATTACTGTGACATTAAAATATTACTACCAGATAAGCAATCGGCTCTCACCGATTGCTTGCTGCTAGGCCCTGCGGGCATCTTTTTGGCCGCAAGTCGGCCATTTGTGATCGCTGCGCGGTCAAGGTCTCAATAGAATCTATATTTCAATGCGGAAATTCCTTATTATATCGCTTAAACAATAGTACATTGTGCATCCTTATTATATTGCTTTAGACTAAATATAGATTCTACGGTCACCATGGGCCACAATAGACGCCCGCAGGTCCCAGCAGCAAATATATTGAAAAAATTGCTTTTCTGTCAGTGCATTATGTATTGCTCTCCCTGGAATTGTACAAACGGTGTTCTTACGTATTAACTTTGAAATATATATATCTAATTAAAGACGTTCTTGAAAAATACGAACAAAACATTTATAATTTGATAATTCTACTATAGATAAGGAAAAAAACTGCGACCATAGAATGCGAAGCGATATGACTATGGGACAAATGAGATGACAGGATGCTTTTTTTATCTGTGACAGGATGACAGATGCTCGATATATTTGCCAGCCGTAATACGATAAGCACTTTATAGCCACAAATGACACTACTGAAGCCGCCACGTCCAGATATAGATGGGAAAGCATAATATTATTATGGATACACATTTCTACAAACACACAAAATAAATATAATAGAATAATTTTTTTTTATATATTCTTGATCTTTGAGGGATGGAGAAATATTGATTAACCCGGAGATGACCCTTGACTATGGTCGAGAATGCGAGTCAACGATTGAATCACAGTGATCTCACAATAATGTCGGTATCTCAGACATAGATAATATTTAGATTTATTAACTTTGCAAGGACGAACCAGCTTATTTCTCTGATTGAAAATTATTCTTGTTACAGTCACTTCGGGTAACATTGGACAAAACCTAAGTAAGTGTAACTAAACCCAATAATCATTGCAAGAAACCCTGAATAAAATTCTATTGACTAATAACACTGTTGTGTTCATGGACTTGAAAATTTTGGACTTGGAACCGCCCCCAATTTCATGTTTCACGAATGAGATAAATCAAAAGTTGTTATTTATTTTGCCTGAAAAAAAGTTTGACAATAGTTCAGGAATATATTGTAGTCAGCAATGGAGACCTTGTAGAAACAAATGCATACTCATACTCAAAATCTATGTATGTGAATTTTGCAAAATAAATTACGAAGGCTCAATTAGGAAAACAGAAAAAATCTCTGTTAACATTATTTTAAAGAATTCTAAGAATGCTGGATAGGCGTATGATCAGTCAAAAGAGATGTTGTGACCTTAAATATCACCGATATTATTCTCATTGAAGAGGATTTCTAGTATATGGAGTAAGGGAGTGATTTTATTTACCTACATGTATGTTTGATAATATAATTAGAAAGAAAAGGTGGCGAATAATTTTATTTAGCCTACAATATGTGATTATTTTGTCAAATAATTAAAAATAAACAAGTGTTTCATCTGTTCGAACCAGGTGTCTTAGCTTAGATAAGACGATTTAATATGAGAGAAGGGTATAAATTCACGTTTTTTTTTTAATTCTCTATCAGAGGAGTCTTTTATAACAAAAAAAACACATTTTAATGTGACCCAGAAAGATTAAAAATCATGAATTTGGTTATTAAAAATATTTAAGTCTAATGTTACCCAACTATCAATACAACATTGTACCACCCATAAAAATAGGGTATTAGTAATGTTATCTTGTATTTTCGTAGATTTTGTAGAAAAAAATAATTAAATAAAGTTATAAGAACACATAATAATTAAAATTATTACAGCTAAATGTTTCCGAAAATAAATTGATCACTAAAAAACATATGAAATTGGTCCAATGTTACCCGGATGACTGTAACGATGATATCTAAGTCAATTTTGAAATGCAAAAAATAATTTGATAGAATATTTTTTTTATTTACTCGTGAAAAAGATTAGTTTGTCGAGGGAAAAATAATGACCAAAGAACTTTCCAACAATTGAGCTCGGTTTATTATAGAGCAAACTTGAAAGTACCGGGCCAAGAAAAGGGTAGACAAACGGTCCACAGAAGAGATACATGGCCAAATATTGACAGCAGATAGAAAATAAATGTCAAAGAAGTACGAAAGAGAAGCGTAAGATCGAACAAATGGGAGAATAATATAAAGTATGCGATGGAGGAATCTTAGTATTCTGTCACAAACCATTGCATTGATAATAAGAAGTTTTGCATACAAAATAAAGTATAGTCTTTATTTAAGACACATTTAAATTATTTTTTTGTTCTTAGAAGATATAATACATTTTTTAAATAATCAGTACAATTTATGTGTCTGTTAGTCTATGTAGATATTTTTTGACTTCAGATACAAATTTATAGTGATCTGTAATTTTTCTAATTGCGATGGGGAGATTGTTGAAGAATTTGATGCTTTGATAATACAACAATAGTGATTTTGGGTTGCGGTATATTTTAGTTTGGAATATTAATTTGGTCTCTAAATCTTGCAGATCGGAATTCGCTTTTAATATTTAATTTATTTTTAATTTTAAAAATTTGGATTATTGAATATTTTATATATATGTGTATTATATTTGGTACTTTAAAATTAGTGAAGTACTAAGATAGTCATTTTTTTAGAATTATTATCACCATTTTTTGAGTTATTTCTAATTATGATATTGAAGTTTTATATGCTTCTCCCCATCCAATAATACCGTATTACAAATGTAACTGTACAAACGTGGAAAAGTAAATCATTAAAAGCATTTTTCACTTTTCCAGTATAAAATATAAGATGCTCTGTAGATATTTGATATTATTTCAAAGCTAGACTGGATAATAAAACCAAATTAAATATAAATATTTTTTTAAGTAATTTGAAATGAAGACGTACTGTTGAAAATGGATGTTAAAATAAAATGGTCAGTTTTTAAGATAAGGTTGATGAAGAACGGAAAAAATTAACGTAATTAAAATAAAACGTATTAAATACGATTATAATAAATTATTATATTTACAATATGCAAGATTTTACCAGTTATCTAAATAGTAATATATAGTATAATTCTAAAAGATATGATAAATAATGTAAATATGAACCCGCACCATAGCTATTTTCGCAGATCGTCGGGTCGAACCATGAGAGTACCGATCGCAAATAATGTGTACATTGAGAGAATGTATTATACCAAGAATATTTAATAAACTGAATATCAAGACTTATTAAATATCATGAAAAATAAAGAATAAACTCTATAAAATATAAAGTGAAAAAACACATTCTCACGTAATTATTATTTTTATTTTGTATATTATATATTTTGTGCTTGTTATATTTTTAACCTGTGCTGAACCTATGCTATAGTTCCTTTTCGGGACTGGATCGTCAGAATAATATTCGTTCGTTGTAACAAAAGTATTTATTCTGAATGCCTCGATACAATGTAGTACAGGTCAATATAATATATTAACGGTTCAACGGTTCGGAAGCGAGTGACCGCGCCGATCGCCGCAAGATGCATTTATCTTTTTTACTTGTATCATCGTACCGACCTTCACGCGCTCACGCATTCATCCCATAGATACATCCAGTGGCATGCGCCAGGTATAAACTTAGTTTTTGCTGTTACCATGATATTATATAATATACTATATGCTACATTGTTAAAAGGTTTATGAACTTTCGTTTAACCGACGTCTTTAAGCATTATGATTCCATCATAATAAAAATGCATTATCCTCGAACGCAAAGAATAATCATGAAAACAACACGTTTACTAAGGTTGTAAAATTTGCGAATTAGTAAATGAGGAAGTAGATAATTCTATTGACTCTAAGCCAAGTTCAAAACCTTTCAAATGTCATTCTGTTAGGAAACAGCATAAGTAAAAACTCCGTACAATATGACTGCTGATTTATTTATTTTATTTGTAACTATATAATACAATGTAAAAATCTGTTTGGACTGTGTATTCATTTCTGACTCTGCTGTGTATGGCTTGAATAGAACGATAAATTAAAACAGTAGCTAGTAATGATAGTAGCAATAAACGAAGAATAATCCAATGGAAGACTACAGCGCTCCGGTGACATCGTGCGGTAGCATCCAGAATTACGCAACTAATGATTCTACTAATGTACGGTGGGCGCTAGCGTAATTATAACATATGGATTATTTAATTTATATTTGTTTCGCAGAATATTTAGTAATGCACAGCTTTTTTACTTGTATGCAGTGCATGCCTTTGGATACATCACAGTATTATATAATACACCTGTGTACCTGATATATATTTTTTTTATATATTTGTTGTTGATTACTATGTGAAGGATAATCTTTGCCGAAAAACTGTTCTGCAGTTTGGCAAATGTTGAAAAATTATAATAAAATACACACCTATAGATGTAATAAATATGAAAAAAATTAATAAATATTAGTAATCCTATTTTAAACACAAAAAATCTATCTATAGAACTAGAGAATCTTGAATAAATACTGCATGTACCTATATTCAAAAACTTTCAGATTTTTTATTATAAAATGTATTATTTTGTTTTTTCTCTCTACGGTACGAAAGAGCAATTCATTATACCTAACCTAAATCTGGAGTATACCACTATATAAAAATGAAACTTGGAAAAATTACGAGAGAGATAAATAAATAGGTTGGAAGCATTCTAGATGTGGTGGTGGAGAAGAATGAAAAAATAAACTGGACTGAGAGAATTATTAGATCTTCAGAGGAGAGCGTAAGAAAAGAGGTCCAGCATAGATTCCATTGAAAATCCAAGAAATCAATTGATATGATACATTCTATGATACAATACGTAACAAATGCAGACACCTACAGACAACTTCAGAACAGAGATATATTTCGAAGATTGCACTTACAAGAACACAATTCTTAATATAAAAGAACAAATTACAACATACGAGTATATCAGATATGTATATAAGCAACTGGTGTCTCTTCTGAGCTATCTCTTGCCCCAAAAAAATACGGTACAACCGTACTTTTTTAATGTAAGAGAAAGCTCAGAAGAGACAAAAAGACAAGAGCAATATAACTTCTTAGCCAATTGTCACACAACAAATCCACCAATATCATAAATTATTTTCTTAGAAATTTCCGTCAAATTTGTAACTAAGAATTTTGATAGATTTTCACTATCTGTATCATTTGATTCATTTTCTATAAATTCTTATCTATAATTTTCAGTTGTGCTATTAATTTTTTTTATTGCTGAAGAACAATTAAAAATCTGTATATTTCTTATATAAAATCTTGTAATTCCTGATGCATTAATAATTTGTTATATATTGTAGTAAACTGTCTTGGCGTTTAATATTTCGTTTCGTGTTTAATATTTTTCAAAAATATTTTTTTTTTTTCACACATATATTAAATTTCATTTGTTGGACTAACTAATGATGTTCAACTTGAATAAAATCAGTTCAAGTATATTAGTTATTTTTATCCAAATAATTGCATTATTTTCATTATACCTAAACATGATGATGTACTCTATATTAATTTCTAGTAATTAATTTATTTCAAAATTAGGACATAACGCGTTTCTGTAATACGTGCCGATATTAATGTATGAGCAAAATTAAAACATAAAAAAATACTTCTTATCGATGAAATCCAATATCATTTAATGCACTTAATAACTTATTTGAGTTTGATGAACACAGTTTGACAGCACAAGTCACCATTTTGAATAATTAAACCACTTAAAAGCGCACTTTGCTCTAATAATGACAGCCAAGCGTCACCAGCGAAAGACAGGATATGTGTGAAACTAATCGACGTGTCCGTACGAAATTCGTCAAATTACCATTGAGGCTTCAAATTATCGCATTTTTTTCGAATCATGTACTATAAACTCATTGATATATATAAACAATCTAATAAACAGGATAACAAAATATATTTTTTCATAAAATATATCCAGTATCTTCTTAGGCGATCGAGGATGACGTCTGCCATATTTATCGATTAGTCCAGGTGTGAGTGAGGAGCCTTATTCACAGATTGTACACGTGCACCCTTCATATCTTATAATAAACAATAAACTTCGGAAATTTAGGTATATTCATAAATTGGAAGTGTTCTCACTGTACACTTATGGCACCAAGAATATGATGTTTTAATCACTGCATTATCCCCTACCACATATCGCAATCTATACTAATCCTTCAAATACTCGACATTGTTAACCGCCGTGTTTCCTTTCGACTGCCAAACTGCGGCTAACCACAGTAGCACTCATACAAGCGACGATTGAATGTTGTGTCGAAAAAATTGAACCTAAGTTTGTGGTCTTCTCAACGTAAATTTTATATAATTTAAAACCGCAGGAGAGATTTAATATTTTTTTCAAAATATAATATAAGATATGTCAAAATGTTTTTATTCACATCTGTGAAGTCGGGTCGTTACTTTTGTTCCATTCGCATAAAGTAGTAAAATCTTTTCGGACTCCTAACTGCATAGTCATCGCTTTGTCTCTTTAAAAATTCTTGTCACACATCTTTTCCACGAATCATTGAAAATACTTTTCAATAGCCATATGGTGAGTTGATACGCGTGAGATCTTTTGAATAGGCCATGTGTCTTATGTCTGTGGAAATCCCACCATAATTTAGGAATGTTTTTATTATAAAAATTTTCAAAATAAGCTGGATGGATAGAATTATCAATGTTACGGTTCGGATGAAAAACAAAAAATAAGTATTTAAAACAATAAAAATCCGATAACTTCAATCACATGAACAGAAAATCATTTCTTTATATTCATTTTTCTGTTTTGTATAGTGTTTCAATCATAGGATAGCGAGAGTATTTTACTTATTTATTATGTTATTAGAATTCTTTATAACCCTGTTTACTTCATTCCTAGTTTTTTTGTATATTTGTAATGTATAATATGTATGCATATTAAGAACATGAACAGAATAAAATAAAAATAAAAATCTAGATCACGTGATGATACATCTTATCTTGCATCTCATATTGCAGGGACAGATCGCTGGAAGTCGGATAACACCATGTTTGAAGATCCTGTGGTAATAGTTTAACCAGTCTATTGTACAGATATTCCGGGTCATAGTATATAGTGATGATAGCCAATATGATAGTCAAAAACTTCCAGTAAATTGTTTAGAGGGTTTTTTATCAAAAATTTTTACCCTTCCAATTCATGTATTATTATAAAACACTTGTGATGTTTATTACAATAAGGTAGTTAGTAAAAGTGTCAAAGCGATTAGCGCTGGTGCACTTGTAGTGGTAGATTTGGCGGTCTAGCCGCATGTAGAGGATCGTAGACTCTAAGGAATTGGAAAAATGATATGATAGTCAACGTCCGATAGGGCACGAAAATAAAATTTATAAATAAAAATAAACATACACGTTTTTTTTTACGCCACTCCGGGTACATTTAGAAAGAAGATAGAAGTCTGTTCCCTCCCCACAGTTTCACGTAATCTAAATTGTCGAAACGGCAGATCATGTTGACTACACTAGAAGATACACAAACGACGTTGAAAGTTAGTATTGTTACAAGGCTGGCGATACACTGGCGCCCGGACTGAATTTATTAACGCGGCACTGGTGCTCAACGTGAATTTATTTTCGTTACGCTGGTGCCCAACCCAAATGTATTACCGTTTCTATGTGTCACCATATTTGCGAAACAATTTGAGATGCTTCTACCAAGTTTCTTACTGAATTAAAATTTGATTTAGTAACAATACGGACAAAATCAATAATAATATACAGTTTGTAACAGACCTAGTCCACAATACTTCATGTGTGGACTCCTGACTAAATTTCGAGTCGAAAATGTTCAAGGGATATGTGCCTAATCTCAACCATATTAGAGATATAAGCATTTTAATTTTTTTTTTAAATAAATTCATTGAAATATTTTATTATACTTTTAAAATAAGCAATGTTATCTTTGTGGTTAAGATTAATATTTTTATTTTTTATCTTTGTTTAATTAACCACTAAAATGAGTTTAAATAAAAGTATTTTTCGAAACCGGTAGATGTATTTAAACTCATTTTAGTGGTTAATTAAACAAAGATAAAAAAAAAAAAATAATAAATATTTTATTGATTCCAAATTATATATTAAATACAAAAATCATCGAATTTTGAGCAGCTAGACTATTTTTTGTTAGATGATTTAGCAAGGATATAAGTTAATAATTGAACATTTTCGCAAATTTTTATTTCGAAGTACGTAGATTTCCAGCTTAACACGATTTTGTACAAATTTCAAAAAATTATATTTTCCGTAACAGTGTAAAATTTGCACATATTCCTTAAACATTTTCACCTCGTAATGTAGTCAGTTATACCCATAAAATATTGTAAACTAGGTGTGTTACGCCCTGTATACGATTCTAGGTTGCATTAAATCAATTTATTAATTTGAATATCACAAAGTTGACTGACAGAAGTCTTACTCGTTAATCTAATGATCTATTGGAGGGATTCGGTTCTGAACAATTAATAGATGCACATTGCTAATTTTTGAATGATTTTTTCTCCCAATAACGTTTCGTATTTTCTACAAAGCACATCGATATTTGAACACACTATTTTTAACCAATATCTAATTCAGTTGAAATTTTTATAATCCAATACGTAATTTCCAGGGACCCATCTAAAACAACTCTGACCGACATTTTAAGTTAAATACAATATAACTTATGACCCGTGTCAACAATTATCTCTCAATGACACTTTGATCTCTGATAGGTGTAAAGATACGTGTGTACTAGATATGTCATTCTAATCCGCTAGCAAAACATATGGAATAATGATTCATAGATCGCTTCAATGAATTTTGTACCGTTCTTTAGGCACACTCGGATCAAATCTCCGAGAGAATTTTCATTCGTGTACACGGACCATTAAACACGCTGAAGATGTATAAATTATTTACATTATATAAAAACATTAAATATTTACTGGTATGATTAATAGGGCAGCCATTTACTAATAATTTAATCAGAATTGATAACTTTTGTTCAATTTCAAAAAACAAGGAATAACATTAATCAACCTATTTTTATAAAAAATAAAAAATTATATTTCCAGCATATATACATAACCTTTTAGTAGTTCTCTTATATATTTTTATAATTAGATTATATTTCAACAGGCGTCTTATTGACTAGTAACAGAAATATATTTTTTTAAATATTAGAGACTAGGCTCTCTTCAAAGAAATTGGAGACCCTCATTATTGTTCTCATTTCTAGGTAAACAATGTCGGATTTTTTAAACCAATAAGTAAGTACCTCTTCAAATATTCTTCAAATAATGTTCAATATTATATCCGAAATCAACGAATAATATTAATTATTTTTTATGTTTCCAATTCGCAATATCAAAATATTTATAAGCTTTCCAATTCTAAACCACTTAAGAATTAATATTATATTTTGTAGTAGAATGTCTTGGTTTATTTAAAGAGATAAATAAAAATGTCAAATAATAATTTTTCAAATACATAATAAATAAATAAAATATGTACTATCTCTCTTCCATAATATATATTCAAATTAATACCTAATAAATATTTGTTTATTTTAACTCATTCTGTGTAAAAAACTTGACGTGAGAAAACCGAAGTTAGTTCAGTTAAACATTTTATTATTATTATTATCACTAGTTTCTCATTTTGTACACCTTATTTTAAATCGTGTTTTAATTTTTTAAATATATGACAAATCTTATACATTTTAAAATCATTGTAGTTCATCAACAGGTACGTGACAATGGGGTTACATTATTTACAGAAAGCCGATTTTAAATTGCTTAAAAATCTTTGTAGAATTTTGTGAGCAATGAATTTAATTTAAGACCCATTAAATACAAAATAACGACAATAAAATCAATTACTTTTAAAAGGTTAAAAAATTTTAATTGCGACCTATTTATTTTTAAAGGTTACAGTAATGTAAAAAACCTTAATAATGAAATATAAGGATGTTATTCATTTATAAACACTTAAAAGATCTAAATAGTATGGAATTGGAAGGTATAACTTATTATCTTTATTGTAGGTTATTCGTTTATAAACTCTTAAAAGTTCTAAATAGTATGGAATTGCAAGGTATAACTTATTATTTTAATTGTAAAGTTTACAAGTAGTAACATTGAATAGTTTTTATTTATTTATGCACAATGAATAGGAAAAATATATAGATGGAGATATTTTTTTTGACCGTTTCACATTTATTTCGCCTTTAATGTACGCAATTATGAATTTATAAATATTATTTATTTATTTATATTATTTTTAATATATATTGCGTACTTTACATTGTGAATATTCATTTTAATATAAATTGCTTATAGCTTTGTTTTTAATGGTTTTTAACCACTTTTATGAGTTAATTTGATACACCAACCGGTTCCGAAAAAAACCGTTTCCTTCATCAGAATGTCAAATAAATTTATAATACGTAATAAATCATTTATATTATATATATTTATATTATATTAAAATTATTTAGTTATGCACATATAAATTGTTATATTTTTTTGTTAATGTATACTGAATCAATGTTGTAGGTAAAGCATAATCTCGCATTTAGTCACACTTGTATATTTATTTGTAATTAAAATTGAATTTTACAACTTTTTATTATAAATCTTACACGATATTACACTATATAACCAAGTTGAGAGTACTGAGTGAATACAGCAATTATATTGTGTCCTTGGTGCAAGAAATGTGTAATATCTGTGCAAAAGTAGTCCTATATTTTCAGTTATATTGCATTAATACCAAAATATGAAAAGCAACATCTGTTTAATGAGAAGTTAGCCACAACGCTTTACTACGAGCAAAAGTTATCGGAAAAGTTTTTGGTTTATTAAATAAACTTTCCACAGATCGGAAGGCTTCTTCTGGCCGAGCTTTAGCAAGGTAGCGATTCTCCCTGACCCCAGTAACAGACACGTTAACCTTTTGTCATGCCGACTACCGGGGATGTGAGAAAATCTAATCTCACCCTAACGTTTTGCGATAAACTATTTTGATGTTCTTTTCTTGCTAAATAACTTACTGCCAAGGGTATCTCCGAACTGGTGGGGTTAGCAATAAAGCGAAGCATACACAGGTACACATTTTTTTTATGAAAACGTCGTATATTTGCAATTTAAAAAGATTTTCTGTAATGAATAGACGCACACAAAGATTATTTTTAAAAGAATCATATCTATCTCGATTTAAACCATACTTTAGTTTAATTCCTGTTGATGATTGTTTTATCTTCGGTGTTTCGACGTTAATGATAAAATTGATATCAATCATTGCTTTATTTATTAATTCTATCATGTCAAAAAGTTTTAATGGCTCGTGTTCACGAATGAGATTTTACAGAGAAAACTTGACAAATACTGTAATGCGGATTTCGTACTTATGAGATTGTATTCTCAGCTTTCATCAAATGTCAAATGATTGCGAATCTCTCCAGCAATAGTTGGAACTGAATAAACGTTTGTAATTTAACGAATTATATTAATGGTAGTAATTATTGTCATATTTTTAGAATAAATAGTTGTAGCGATCTATTGTGGTTTTAGATGAAGTCATTTTTATCTCAACTGTACTTGGTATTGAGATGTATCTCGATCAAATCGCTGGAATTATCGCATTGTATCTCCTTCCGTAGATACGGGCCTTAAAGATGAAATTTAATGTTTATTTATTCATTCCATTACGTCAAAATTTTCTTAAGGACGTATTAGCAACGATAATGAAAATCCATCATCTCAGTTTACCGAAATTCATTTAGTTATTGACACGACGGAGAAAATTATTAAACTTAATTAAAATTAAAGAGTTAAAACACCAAATAGAAAACTCTTGCGCAATTTGAATTTCATCACAATATTACAAGAACAATACAATTAAAATAACGAAACTTAGTTTTAAGCTAATACAAAATACGAATAGTACAAATGTAATTTTAATAAATAAAAATTACGTCTAATTGTAAGTATCTATGTTGTTTTATATGCTCTCTTTAAAATCATTAAGGTATATAATTTATTACTCTTTACATTAATATATGGAAAAAAAATAGATGGACAAAATAGCTCAAATCTGAGAATAATAAATACATAACATTGTATAAGCCTTAGTAGGCCCTAGTTAAAGTATGCTGCGGAATGGCATAATTTAATAGGGTGGAGCCCCCAAAAATCTCAAGTCCCTACCTGAAGTATGAAGCTTTCTTAGCGGGTCCACAATGGCGAAGAACCTATCAGCAGACAGCGCCGTCAAGGTGAAAACCGATACCCCCACCGACACGTCCTTGGCAGTCTCTGATATGGTGCACAGAGACTCTCCCCATGGCCAGGACTCCACGGTATAGACGGTGGACGTGAAGGGCACACAGGTGATGATGACCAACAAGTCCGCGAGGGCCAGAGATAAGATATACCTGAGAAATGCACGAAAAATATTTAGTTTCGATAGAATTTATTATACTTTTAAATAGTTAATTCTTCGTGATAACAGAAAATAAAAATAATAAACGTAAAATATAAATATAAAATATACGAGTTTCATTCGTATCATATGTAATATACCACTCCTGCATAGAAAATGTTTTACTGGTTCAAAAAAAAAATTATAGATTCAATTAAATAAGTTTAACAAAATTCTTTCTGGCAGAGAACTCAACCTCAGTCTTCTACGAGAAAATAACCATTCGGCTGCCGAGAAATCAATGAGATGTGATAATAGCAGTATACAAAGGATTATTTTAATTAATTTACATTGATGTATGGAAGTAAGGCCTGTAGCTAGCAGAAGAGGAACGAAAATAGACTGAATGCAGTGGAAATGAGATCGCTTGTATCGCTTGATCGTATATGTGGCAAATCCATTTATGACAGATAAAGAATGAAGAAATAAGGAAAGAATGTAAATCTGATCTTAGTATAGTGTGTAAGATTAAGAAAGGATCTAAGGTGGTTTGGTCATATCGAATGGATAAATGAGGAGAGAATGGTAAGGAAGATATATGACGCGAGTGTTGATGGCACCAGAAATAGAGGACGTCCGTGGAAGAATTGAACTGGAAGCACGACCAGGTAAACTAGATACTGAAGGATAGTCCTGTTAGAAGCCTCAATAATCGGCAAGTTTGTATGAGAAGAAGTATGAATGTAGATGAGGCGAGAACTGTGTCAGAATAGAAAAGTGTGGCGCTCTATCCTATCTGCCTTTAGTTAATTAGTTTATATTAGTATTACAATTGTGTTGTCGGTCTAGTGATCAAGACGCTGACCAAGGGTTCGCGCCTCGTTCCAGGAGACAAGCTAATTAGCCCTATTTTCAAAGTACAGCATTTAGCTCAGTTTAAAAATAGTAAGAATATTGAAGTGACATGTATACCGTGTACACATCTTTATGTAAAAAAATTGATGAATGTCATAAAAATAAAGTATACCGAAAACATAAATTAATGAATTAAATTATATCATAAAAATCAGCATATATATATATATTGTGTACATATGTACATGTACGTGTGTTATATGCGACTATAATCGTCAGGATAGGACACCATGCTTCTCACCACCAACTCGCTCAGCGGTTCACATGGATAGGCGTAGGTCTTTGGTTGCAGAATTTACATACTGTCTTGCCTGTCACACCAGCTTTCGTGCTCAGGGAAAATAAAAAGATTATTACAAATTTTAAACATTAATTTAATATAAATAAACTAGGCAAATAAATAAACATTCTCAACATTACTGCATAATTCGCAATTCAAACAAGAGATTGAGCTCAACAAATTAGCCATATAAAATCCAAAGTTTACAATTAAAGTTTTACTAAAACCAAAAAGAAAAAATTGTTACCTGACATATTGTCAAGGCAAGCATAAAACATAATAACATAGTAAATAGAACGGTAAATATTAGCAAGAAAACCATGAGTTCCATAATTTAATAGAGAAACAATATATTCTCCAAAATGACAACTGAGTTTAAAATTCCTAGTACACAAATAAATAATTTTTTACAACCATTATGTTAGCGTCAAAATTCACTGGTTCCGTCCATTCGGTCAGTTGAAGGAATACGCTGAAGACTTCTCTCTTCTGGCGCCGTACCTCACACAAACAGGATTCTGATATTTGGTTTCCATGAGTCTCACACATCGCTTGTGGTTGGAGAAATTCACACCGTGTAGTAGTCCACGTTCGAGTACCGCGTTGCCCTCATCTTTTGCACGGGAGAAATTCTTCCCGTGCATCCAGTGTGTTGTAGCCTGGTTCCTTAATTATCATGTCCACGACATGAGTCGTGACAAAAGGCAACAACACTACCTTTGTAAGATTGTATATCGCAAGTCATGGGGCAATCCTTTAGAGCAGTTTCCATTTGAGAGCGGTAAAAGGAAGATGAAGGTAAAAAGTTTACGTAGAGAAATAGATTAATGTAAGAAATAAACTGTTTTGTTATAAAAAAAACTGCGCGGAGAAAGACTCCATTTAGAAAAAAAGGGATTCCATCCCTTTTTCCCGTATAAATGTTACATTGTTGTGTATTTTAAACTATCGCATCAGTTCAATCCGTTTCAATCGACAGCAGTCAGATAAGCAAACCGTTGGTTGCTCTCGCGACCGCTTGAGCTCTGTGTTACCAACGTAAGAATGTGTATCCCTTCCAAATCGAGTGGCGCGGTAGGTACCAATTTTAATGTTACAATATATATAAATCAGCATGTATATATTGTATTTATATGAAAATATAGCACCACAGTCTATTGGGCGAATATCAAGACAATAGTGCATTTAATTGGCATGTGACAGATACCGGGATCAACATTCGACACCTCTAAAATATTTGTAATTTAAAAACCGTTTAGGAGATGCCTGGTACCGCTAAAAATGAAAATAAAATACATAGAAAGAGTGACAAAAATAATGAATTTATAAAAATTTCTAACGAGCTATTTCTATATTAGTTTTCATAAAAAAAATACTGAGGTATCCGTTAAAATTATTCTACGATAAAAACATTCACAATTCTACTATTGTAATAAAAAATACGATGTTTAATTCAATACCAAAAAAAATTATCCCATATAAAACACCAATAAAAACATCGTAGGTTAAACGAAAAATGAAGAAAATATATTATTTGGTGTATTTTAATCGATTTATGTTAATATTTGTAAAGGTTGTGGCGCATAGTTTCATATAATTTTATGAGTGTAAATGATTCTCCAATAATCTATAAGCCTTATACTAATACATAATATTATATTAACTGTACAATATTTTTTATATAAATACAAAGTTTAAAAAGTTCAAAAGACCGTTTAAAATTCAAGTAATTTTTTACAACTATTTTTTTTATGGCCTCGTAGACCGACTTTCACTTAAATGGCTTTATCAATTAACAATATATCCAATTTTGGGGGTAGAAAACTCAAGAATAGTTCATCAACGTGAGCTGTACCCCAAAAACGTAACGGTTTGGTGCGGTATAAGTGCGGAAAGAGTTATTGGTCCTCACTTATTTGAAAATGTGGCAGAAAACGCACTAACAGTTACAGAAGAAAGGTATTGGGACCTATTGGAGTATTTAATACGCCCTGCGCTTAAGAACACACCAGCAAAACGATGGCTAATTGATGAACATATTTCTAAATTAATTAAAAATTATTTTCAAAAATGTATTTGTGTGATTTAATCAAAAATAAAGATAAATAGGGATATGAATTTACGGTCACCAGTTTAGGGAAAATGTATTTTGTTGATGATTATATATATTGTATGAATATGTAGGTTATGTCTTTGAATGCCTCGTGTATTTCACCCAGCGTTCACATGTTCTTTTGATAATGATCCCGAAAATGAATTGTGTTTGTGTGGCCAGAACACGTTAAAGAAGAGAAACTACTTACGGTTGACAGAAGTTTAATGTTGATTGAGCGCAGTTACAGTTTAATATATAGTTTAGAGATCTTAACTGGAAGACAGTAGCGAGAGTATTTCGATTATTTCACGAACGTTTGGAAACATTGCACCGAGCTTCTAATTACCTATATATTTATTTATAATTTTAGACACCTTATAAATATTTATCATATAAAGTGTGACCAGCGGAAAATTTTCAAGTTTAATGTTAAATAATAAAAGAAACTGCAATGTTATTCTCATATTTAATTTATATGTAATTTAATGATACGGATTTTTTAGTTTTATAAACAATATCGTCTAAATGCCGTCCATTTCTCTCAAGACACTTTCGCAATCAGACTCTTAAATGTGTGAACACGCGAGAGCAAAGCGTTGGCTCAATGGCAGCAACTTCACACCAGATATTTTCTTGTAGGGCCTGAATTATTCAAGAATTATTACTGTAAACTTTCGACTCAAGATATCCCCACAAAAAAAAGTTTCACGGTATAAGATCCAGTGACCGAGGTGCCCAGGGTATGTCTCCGTACTTGCTGATTAATTTATTGAGAAAAATTCCCCTCAGCTTCTCCATTGAAACTCTAGATGTGTGTGGAATGGCCCCGTCTTATTCAAATTATGTTCTGTTGTTGAACCCGGGAAACAGCTGCAGTTGCGATACAACAACTCGTCGATCATTCGGCAATACACGTCAGTAGTGACTGTCTCTCGCGGTTAAAATAATAAGGTCCAATTATCCCTCGGGCAGTAATTGCACAACACACTGTCCTTTCTGGACAAACGTTTTTGATGGCGTTCCCTTGGATAGTCAGGGCACCAATATCTCATGTTCTGTTTATTAACATAGCCATTGATATGAAAATATGCTTCGTCAGTAAACAATACGTTTCCAAGCATTCATGCTGTTCCAAAACGTTCCAGCCATAGTCATTTTCGTTAAGAACTGCACTATTTGCAGTTTGTATGGGTGAAACTGTAGTTTATTTTTCAAAATAATGTGCACTGTTGATTTTTTTATTCCAGTCAAGGCTACAATCTTCCTTATCGATTTACGCGGATTGCGCATAATTTCACGTCAAACTTAAGCCACACGTTCTGGCGTCGCTGCTGACGTTAATGATCCCGGAGGAGTTTGGTTAACCATTGTCCCTTCTTATCTGAACTTTTGAACGCAATACCAGATAAGTTGCGTGCTCGGTCCATCACTTACTCGTCGAATATTAATGTGAGTACAAAAAACACGACGCGCACGAAACAATGAATCACCGCACTTTAAATATTGCTCAACTGCGAACGCTCGGTGCGCTCTCGACCAATGACTCATTGCGACTGGCAAATCCGCAAATCACGTGCGTCAAACAATACCCCTCCCATTTATCTCACCCTGATAGTTTACGAGCAATGACTATTTTATCTTGAAATTTTTTCGCTGCTCATTTTATATATAAATATATTGTCAAATAAATTAACACGATATAAATTATACGTTCCTACGTATGAGTATGTATCAATTTTTTTAAGAGCAATAAGAGTAATACAGAAAATTATAATTATCTATGTATGTTTATTTCTGTATAAATTTATTTCTGTGTATGTCATGATTGTGTACTTTTTCTAAATAAATAAAGTTTCCGGGGTCAGTTTTTGGTTGGCAGCCATGCCGTATTGTATTACAGTAAGACTGCACTGCAACATAGCAAGACTGCTAATTAGCATTTCAAAATATTGAGTAGAACCGATACGGGAGTTTTTGCTCATAGAACAGTATTGTGTAAGAGGAGGGTTGCCATTCACTATACTTATATACAAGGCGCGTTTTTTGAGTAAGTACTGATTTTTTTTTAAAAACACAATACTACTTTCTTCGGACGCTACTACTTCTCAATATAGTTGCCACCATTAGTAAAGCACTTTTCATAACGGGGCACCAATTTTTGTATACCTTCGTCGTTGAACAACGCCGCCTGGGATGGAAATTATGTCTGTACTCCGTCTTTGAGTTCATCGTCGTCATCAAAACGTTTGTCACCAAGGAACCACATCAGATGATGGAAAATATGATACCAAATCAGGACAAACAAATAGAACACACTTGACGATGAATGTCAGGTGGTTTCATGTCTCGTGCATTCAAGAAATAAATCACGGACCGTATCTCACAGACAGCGAGCTGATCTAATGTTTCATTTCAAATCTAACATTTTAACCACTCACTACAAGATAACCACACTATGTGAATGTTGCATGTGGTGAGTCAACAAATGAAGGAAACTGATTCACCGGGAATATCCAGCAACGGTACATACTTAATAAACGCGCCTCGTAATTTCAACATCATATTTATTTATTGTATACTTATTGGTTGCCAATATATTTTGGATTTCTCAACTTCATATTTTGCAATAATGTGCTAAACAGTAAAAAAATTTCTTGCCGGAGGACAGTGAGGGGTGTCTCTTGTTTGAAAGCCGTGTACCACCCTATTGTCCATCTGGTATGGGAGCGAGGCACGGTTGAATGAGAAGGATCAGCTCATTATCAGGATTAGCTCACAGAGCAATCCTGTGTAAGTGGTGGGCCACCTCTTACTGCACCTATATAATTGATTGTTTCACTCGTGTACGTTAGTCAGAACAATAGATTTTATGTACTACTATAGATCAGAAAAACATTGTTACGATTATATACTTGATGTCAAATCGATGTTTAGTCATATAATTATTTATACAGATTTATACTTTACTTTAATTTTACTATAGCTTATCGAAACATATATATACTGATGAATTGTGAAGCAATCAAAAATACTATCAATTTATTTCAAAGCTGAAGGCGTCTAGCCGACAAGAGACGATTAATTTGATTTCTTTCTTATTTTGAAACATCATTATGTGGTTGGAATTGATTTACATGTACGCCATTCAGCTTCAACTTCAACGCGCTTCACCCCCGACCACTCTGTCACTAGCAGGGATGATGAGAGAAGGCTGTTGGAGAAAAACATTTAATTCTTAAAATAAGATAAAAGTAATTTATACAAAACTACAAAAAGCAACAACAATTGAATATGTTTTTAAATAATAAATAAACAGACTACTCTCATGAGACCGATTTCATCTGCGGGAGTGCTGAGCAAATATTCGTTATGACTGTTTCGTGTACTGATACACAAGGTGCTATCGGAACATTTTTCTTATAAACTCACTATTACTGTCAGAATTGTAAATGTTTCTATGTATGTAAATGTTGTTATTGGAGATTCTGTGAGAATGCGATGAATAAATATCCTAAATTAGAAATATACAACTGAAGGTGAAATAATCGCTTTAGTAAATCAAATTTGATGTTTATTTTTATTTATTTCACATTGAATGTGTAGGTGTACTTTTAATAATTTTCTAGAATTTAGACTAACTAGGTTTTGTATAGAATCATGGATTTATTTTATGGTTAAATAATGATAGATAACGTTAGCATCTCGTACATGTAATATTCAAAATATCTATAGACAAATGATGTTTTATTTATCATTAAAGTAAATATATTTTATAATTTATTAACATTCTTTTAAAACTACTGTGAGTTAATTATATTCACCAATCAGTTTTGGAAAATGTATTTTCCGAAACCGGTTCGTGATTATAATTATGAATCCATAGTGATTTAAAAACAAAGTGTATTAATTATTAAATATTACAATTAATAACCATGCATAACGTTTTTGCATTTGTTTTAAAAATATTAAAGTAAACATTTGTATCCCATTTTATGTATTCCATTATTTATCGACACCGAGAGCATCGAGTATACAATCAATGTACATGAATGAGTTATTTTTATTTGGTGTACCATAGGAGTTATTGCGTATTTTTACAGTATTCACTTATTGTTATAACTTTTACGAATATGAATTTATGTTGTTGCTTAGTGGGATTGATTGCGGTTGATGAAACATGTTAGAAAGACATTATGATGATATGTTCAGCAGTAGTTCATTTACTATAGTCGGAAATTTATGCGACGTAGTACGCAATTTTAAATAACATTAAATGGACGTCACAACGTGAGGTATCATTATGAATTAATTATTATTTTATTTGTGGAGATTTTTGACAGCTTAACGACACATGGGACACTTATAGAACACACCACGATCGCACCTCATCTAATTATTATGGAAACATATAACAAATATAGAGGAAATATCACAGCAACACTTTTCTAAGTGCGAGAAGAGACCTATGAATCGTCTTGGAATATTAGGAAGTCTCTTGAAAACATTATCAGCGAGTGATAGCTGCGCTGCGACTATGTTTTCTGATAGCCGAAACACCTCCGGCCGCATTGACTGACATTATTAAAGAGACAGCTGTAGGGGGGGACCCATACTTTCCCGGGACCGCTTTAGAAACTAGGGCTTCCTTGTCAGTCCTACTCATCAAATCTAATAATAAGCGATTTTACTTCAATAACATATTCAAGTTATGCAGTATATAAAATTAAAAAAGAGAAGAAATTCAATGTAGTTAATACCAATTTTAAAAATTTAGACCCTCCAGCGTCCCTTAGGATTTGCTATATTTATTCATAAAAAAAATATATAACATAAATCCATAAAATACATTTTTTTACATATAGATTGAAAATTAAGGTGCAAGTTCAAAGCCAGGGATTCAGTCATCAAAACACTCCCGAAATAGGGACAGTGGACGAGACATAAAATGGATTTAGTCACACTTACACGGACAGACTAACGGAGTTTGCAAAACACGGGGTATTGAGAGTGAGAGGTAGACGCGTAGGTGGGCATTGACTGCTATTACATCACATGATAGCAAACTTATGAGATGAACCGGACCGGCGACACAGCGAGTAATTCGATATAGCATGCAAAGTTTTCGGGGCAAATAATCTCTCATTTTGGCAAACAAAATTGCCGACCACGACGTTGGACTTGTTTCTTTGGGATTTTGTGAGGACAGAAAACAATATCAATAATTCATAAACAATTTCGCAGCCTCAAAATGAGATTGGATACATTATTGATAAACGTTATGAAATGTTTTATCGAAATATTGAAATGGTGCAAACGGTGTCGTAGTAGATATTTGACAGATAATGTAATGTTTAATTTCGGTACTTATACTTTATGTTTAAGTATACAAATATGCACTTTTCAAAGTATTCAAATAAGTAATTTTTTTGAAATATTAAAATAACACCTCTAGTTGGAATATCCTTAATAACTATTTTAGTTTTTCAAACGATAAACTACCTACCTGTCGTCAAGAGCTATATGTTTGTGGGGAACAGTTATCAATTTATTTTCTTGGAGTATCGATATTAACACCACATGAGTTTATACCTTAACATACAAAAGCTTCGCTTAAATTAAAGACAAGCTGATGATAGGGGCACTTCATTTTCACCCCCAATATTCCTTGAATTTCTATAATTGTTATTTTTTCTAGAATCTTGTTTATGATGCCATAAACTTGTAGGGGTGGCATAACTTTGCCTCTAGCTCTCTAATAATATAATATTACGAATCTAGGAATTTTATTTTATTAATTTAAATATTTGTATGTCTTTTGTATAATATATGTTTTTATTCCTCCCTTTCATTTTACTACGACACAAAAATTATGTAAAAACACTAGACATATTTTAAAACTTTTGTATAAAAAGTGATCCAAGTACATTTTATTCTGATTTTTGATATCAGTTTTGATTGATATTAATATTTAAGAAATTGCTTTTTTGTTCTTTTATTATTATACGTATATTAAAAACAGTATTTTCGTTTTATCTAAATACTCATGTAATAATATTTTTTATAATGGTATATACATTTATAATAATATTTTTAAATAATTATTAAATGTATTAATTAGAAAGGTATACATATAAAATAAAATTTATCGAAAAATATTGTTGTTGCTACCGGGATTCGAACGTTGATCTCTTCCAATTCGGAGAATGTGCATTATTCGATTATGCTATACCAACACAATGGATTGACGACAAATTTTCGAACCTAGATGTTACACTTTTCAAATTAATAGATTTATCGTTCCATTATTTGAAAGCCATCTACATTGTTTTTACGGAATCTCAAATACCTTTGAGTAAACCGATGGCATTAACAATTAATTTTTATTTAATTTTGGATACATTGATACAACTTATATATTATTAAGGAGAATACATTCTTATAGTGAAGTTGTAATTATTCATCCCGGTAGCGCAACAACAATATTTTTCGAAAAAAATTGATTTTATATGTACATCTATGTAACTAAAATATTTAATTAGTATTTAAAATATCACAGATTGATGTTTTGAATAATTACAACTTCATAATAAGAATGTGTTCTCCTTAATAAAAATATTTTTATTATCAATTATATTATATTAAAAACAATATGAAAAATTTATTATTTCGATCACAAATGACAATATACCGAACCAAAACATTAAACAATAAATAAAATAATAAAAATATTATATGATTTTATTTTCGAACCCGTGTCATGGTCATATTAATATATATACTACTTTCAAAAATTTGATATGTATGGAGATTTATGGGTGAGAATGGTGAACGTTATGTTTATATAAAGTAATCACTTAATTTACATATATTTTCCATTACAAAATAGCTTCGTCTCTATGAGATATCTATTATTCGTTTGATAAATGGTTTCTTAACTTCGTTTTATTTTATAAACCACTGTGATTTATAAAATAAAACAAAGTAAAAAAACTTTTATTTATTAAAAATGAACCTCAATGAATTTGCTTTACATGTTAAATTAAAAATATATTAAATGTATATCAAGAATTTCAGTATTTAAAATCCTTGTATTTTTTTCCATTTTTATATTGGATTTAAAACATGAAACTGAAATGATCCTTTTTATTTGTATAATATCCTCGTGCCATAAACAGCCATGTCATAAAATATTGTTAGAAATATTTTTCATCAAAGGGTTATTTTTAAATACATTCAACATTTTTCATAGAATATAATTTAAATATTATCTACATGAATGTACAATATTAATGGCTTATGAACTAACTGAATGTTTGTTAATCCACATCCGCAAATTCGTTGTCAAACAACCCAAGTTGACGAATTGAAATTTATTTTTTTAAATGTTGATATTTTTATTTTATTTTTTTGCGAATTATTTGGACCGAGCAAACAATTATTTCACGAAAATAGATTTAACAATTTTAATTTTCTTTGTAAAATACCGTCAAAGGCTTTTTTAAAATTCCGACAAGATATTCAATCAATGGTTTTCTATCAAATAAACGTTTTGTATAAAAAGATCGTGACTCGCGCGATAAGGCGATCGTAACAACTTATTACTTGACAGTGAGGACACTCATTATCGTATTTGATGAGAATCTCTCTGCCATGTAGTATTATTTCACGACCAATTTGAAGACAAATGATCCGTTATTATTTATCCGATGCCTGACACGTGGTGTTTATATTCAAACTACTAACTACTACTATTTTTAAGAAAATGACAAACTTGAATTTTGTAATATCCAAATAAATTATTAAAATTATGAATTAAAGAATCTTCTTCAAAAAATATTTTGTTAAAACCTCACTCGAGAAAATTATTTTATTTTACGATTTCCATCGTTCTTTACAGTCATCTTCCACATCTTTTTAAGGTTTTCAATAAAATATATGTATAAATATTTTATATATATTTTAGATTAATTTTATTATATATAAATTCTTATTTTTTTAGAATATTTTTATTATATATACAATTCTTAATTTTAGTATGTTATGCGTATTTTTTTTCATATAATGTGTATGTTTAGTTTTTAATTAATCGGATGACGGAAATTTAATATTAACGTTGTGATAATAATTGCAAATTTAGAGGAAAATCTTTTTTTTTATTATTTTTAATTTTATAGTTTTGTTCTGCGCGTTGTCTGTTGTTGCGGTTATACTGTGCGCTTTAACCTTGTCTGTGTGGTATTGTCGGGTTGCCATAAAAATCTCACTTAGGGAGATATCGTCTGCACGTATATTCACTTATTTGTTCTTATTAGATGTATGTATCTTATAGATTCTCTACATTTCGCATTTTTTTAAAGTTTCGTGTAATTTGTAAAACGTTTTTTTTTCGTGTCAGAGGTCTAAGTAGAACGATTTTTTAGCTGGAGCATTTTCCTTTATTTTTTCGAGTTGAAATTTTATGTATTCTTAACATATTTCATTCCTTTCGGATATTCGAACACTTAATCTTTAAACAATATGAAATAAAACTTCAAGAAACACGTTTATTTTTACGTGAAGGTTTAGAAAGAGGTAAAATTGTTGGTTTTCTCACATTTGAGACAAGCTGTTACATTTAACTCGTTTCCCGAGTTTTCAGTAGTAGGGTAGTTCAAAAGAGTTTATATTAGTAGTCAGTAGAAGAGTTCAGAGTACTTATATACAGGGTGTAACAGATCTAGTCTAAAATATTTTATGGGTGGATACCTGACTATATTACATGTCATAAAAATTCAAAAAATATGTACGAATTATATACCGTGTATATAATATTTTTACAAAATCATGTCATTAGAAACACGCAAGTTTAACATTTTTACTCATATTATTTAATATGTATCTACCCCTAAAATATTGCGCACAAGTTATATTATACCCAATATATATGTAACCTTAACCAGAATGAGGCGACGAAACATACTAGAATCAATACAAAGATATTAATTAATCAAAATCATAATAAACATATATTTTTTCAAGACTAATTATTATAAAAACTTAGTTCTGAAAAAAACTGCAACTTCACACTAATAATGTATTCTCCTTAAAAAATAATTATTGTATATCTCTTAAAATATTGTTTTAAATAGTATATGAAACATACATATTTCCGTGATAATTAAAAAAAATTTAAAACATGAATTATTAGAAAAATATATTATGTCGAAAATATGGTGAAGACTAGATTTTTTTTCTATAGTATCTAGTGACATTTCCTAGAAAAATATCAAACTTTCCATTTACTTTTAGACCAAAGTATGAAACTCGTCAAAAATTGACATTTTCAAATCAAATTATATAATAATAATTGTTTATGTAAATACCTTGGATAGCTGGTTCCCAGGATTCCCAGGATTAACAATAATCACACATATGATATATGAACTGCACTAACCTTTTCAATTTTGCTGTCTTTCTGGTCCGATGTTGTTCTTTTGGCTGGGTTATCTTCTTTCTTGGTGGTTTATTTGGACGACTGAACTGATCGAAGCGCGGGATATAATGTGAATGATATTTTTCCACACACGCATGTACATTATTATAAACCAGGAAACCCAGTAGTGCCAATCGAAGTAACAAGGCGCGTAAACACATATTTTTGTTTTATTCTACCACGCTTACAGGCGCGTTTTAATATTTGGTGAAACAACTTTTGAGTAAATGTTCTGTGAAGTGAATTAATGAGCAATTAATAAGCCTATTTGTGGCTAGACGCTGTTTCGCTTTGATCAATCGAAGGCTTTGTTTATTGTATTTACAGGTATTTTTCATGACCATATTTTACTATTCAGTGTATTTCTGATTTAATGCCAGACTAAGTAGATCTTTCTAATTGACTTATTTAATTTATTTTTTACATATCTATAATCCATAAGTAAATAATTTATAATTTAGTCTATATGATTCTATGGCGCACCTATTTGGTAAATCAGACTATTTGAGTTCGAGTTCCGGTTGTAACTATATATATATTACGTTTTTTTTTTCTGTGTAATTTTTCTAATTAATTAGTCCAATAGGTTTTGATTATCAAAAATGGCAACATCAAAAATAAAATATGTGTTCATTTTAGAATAAAAACGATAACTACAGGGTGAATAATATGTTCTAGGCCAATTTTGATTGGAAACCAATTTGGTTTGACAGAAATTTGTAAGTTTGCATTTTGTAATCAGATAGTATATATTTTGTAGTAATACAATTTATTTAATGCAATTAATACCATTGATGGTGATCGCTATCGTCACTGTTGTAAAACTTTTTGGTGGCCGAATTGGGTCGATTGGGCTTGTAACACGTGTGATTTCAACAGAACGGTGCCACCTCAAACACAACTCGAACTACGCATGAAATTTAACAAAAAAATTCCTGGCCGCATAATGTCAAAAAGTAGTGATATCGACGGCTCCCGATTATTTTCTGTAGAGGTACTTGAAAGTAAAGGTCTACGCGAAAAAACCAATAACAATTCCAATGTTACAGGATAATATTCAAAATGAAATTGCTGAAATAACACGCAAAGTATACGAGAATGTTATGAAAAATATGATTAAAAGAGCACGCATTTGTGCCGCTGCCAGATGAGGTCACTTGGCTGATGTCATATTCCATACATAATTGTAACAAACTAAATAACACTGAGGAATAAAAATTAACTTGTTTTGTCACGGAGTATAGAATATGTGATTCTAATAATATTTTTCACGCTGAATTCAAATATGTAGATAAATTGTTTCTCCATCGCCCAATGTTTATTTTACACGTAGGTGAACTTTTATAAAAATGCAAGAATTTACACGTATTCAGGCCACTGTTCAACTTACCTAAAATGTAGTATTTGTTGTTTTCCTTCTATGTTTGGCATCTGGAATATCTCTCTTTAGCGTCCAACAATAATCTGCGAGCATTCTTGCACTCCATTGTTGCTAGTACCTGATTTCCATGATTGAAATTTGTTAATGGAAGCGTTCTCCATGCTCGTCACTGACGGCGCCGAGATTGTCCGGAAAGAAATCCAGGTGTGAATGCAAGAAACGAATTTTGAGGGACATATTACACCCCATATGTTTGTACGACTGTAATAGTTCGCCCACAAAATTTCGTGTAGCCAATCTGTAAACCCATTCATAACGCGACAACTTTTAAATCCTACATATTGCCCAACAGTACTTGTATTGAATTTTTTCTAACGGGTTTTTGATATTATCGAATGTTTCTTTCGTATTAGTTGCATAAGCTACCGGCACAGAACGAAATTTGTTAACCGTTGTGCAAAAGTAGATTAGTTTTCGAAGAGTCAATAAACAATCTCCACTCTGTAGATTTATGTTCATAATGAAATACATTCATAACAGTAGAAATATTGTAACAAAACACTAAACTATCTTTTTGATAATATAAATCTTGAAACTCTTCTTGACGTTTACAGAAAAAACACACTTTAGCGTCGGAATATAGAAGATTTCAATCATTTAGATACGATCCCAAAAGTTTGGATTGTTTTCTTTGATAACTGCAAATATTGAACAAGGTCTCTTAATTCACCCTGACTTATCAAATGAGATTCACGGTCATGGGATTCTGCTCATGCGTAAACATACAATAAACATGATTCAATCCTTAACTGTAGATGCAAATTAAGAGTTGACACATACATACAATTTGGGTGATAGAAAAATTCTAATGGTATATCTGAATTAAGCGTGAAAAGTTATTTTAGAAACACAATAAAACTGTAATGTGCCAAAAATTGTGTTTATCAGTGATAATCGATAAATAAAAACCAAATTAAAAAATTGTGAACATAATTTTCACCCTGTACTTAGTTTCGCAAATTATCGATTTTAATTGTATAAAAAAGTAAGAGTTTGTGAATATAAAAGGAATGTTTCCATGTATTTTTCACAATTTAAAAAATAAAAACGAATGACAAAATCTTCAATAGTACGAATTAAGTGTATGAGTTCGTAAGAAATTGCCTTTGAAAATATATTACCCTGAAAAGATGAACGGAAAAAGTATTAAAAATCTTTTGACATAATAATAATAATATGACATAACATCGTTTGTAGCCATCTCTTTGTTTCGCTCTCCCACACAGAGATTGATTTCAAAGTAACGCAAATATGTATTGTTTTGTGTATGGTTTATTTTTGATATTCCTCCGTATTAAAAATTGACATAGGTTTCGAGGTCTGAAATTGATAGGTGATTTGTATCGTTTATATTATTTATTTATGCTTTTCTTCGACAAAGCATATTCAATGAAATGTGGTACAATCTCTATGGAAATTAAATGTTGTATTGCATTTTTTCTTATGAGACATGATCTAAATTTAAATTTGCAAATTAAAATTATACGATGATACGTGTTCCATGTACTCTTATATGGAATGGAATTATCATCGACACTCACTGAAACAACGTTAAAGCAACTTGAAGTCGATCTGAGTCGATTTGGTCGAATGAGGATCTACAGATGACTTTTAAAAATAAGCTGGGTTGATAGAGTCACTATGATGATGATTCGGATGTAAAAGGATCAACATATCCTTTACATTAAAACCTGGGGAAATTTAAATATTTTGGCCATGTAATGAGATAGACAGAAAAAAAGTCTAATTCCAAGGCAAAATTGACTATGAAAGGTGGATAACATCCTAGTGGAAGAATCTAAGATAATGTTCGAGAAGTCTACAGCCTAATTACTATATGTTGAGCTTCTGTAAATAAAATAATAATCTTTTTTTTTTTTTTTTAGGAGAACACATTCTTATTGTGAAGTTGTAATTATTCAGAACATAGTTCTGTGATATTTTAAATATGAATTAAATGTATTAATTATAAAGATATACATACAAAATCAATATTATCGAAAAATAAAAACATTGTTGTTGCGGCTACCGGGATTCGAACCTGGATCTCTTCCCTAACCGGGGGAGGTGCATTATCCAACTATTACTCCCCCGGTTAGGGAAGAGATCCAGGTTCGAATCCCGGTAGCCGCAACAACAATGTTTTTATTTTTCGATAATATTGATTTTGTATGTATATCTTTATAATTAATACATTTAATTCATATTTAAAATAATGATCACTAACATGATTACTAACGTCTGGTAATACTGGTTAGCAATGAAAATGTTTACATCTTATTGATTTTGTGTGTTCAAAACGAATATAGCGAATTAAAACGCTTTTTTAGCTCTCATTTCTGAAATAAAGCCGATATATAATGTTTACAAAATGAAGCGTGTGGCGCTCCGAGCGGCCAAGTAAGGTAGTATGTTAAGGAAATATAGAGGTTGACAAACCTGAGAGCAGGAATGAGGAGTCACTGTAGACGTAGACCATATTTTGTTCATTTTCTGTTTACATCTTGCTTGGAGTCGAGGTTAGTGTGTTATTACTTTTATTGTTTACAGTTTGCAGAATCCTGATTTTGCATCTGAGTCACTAGATGAGCCACAGAGACTTACCCAAGGTGAACTAAGCGATTTATAATAATTCAAGACCTGGACCTACCAAAAGAAAAAGCCTTAGGAAGCCTTTAAAAGTATTGTGTTAAAAGTTACCGAAGAGCTGGAAATTATGTTGAGCTTGTAAACAATCTTCTAAGCACTTTCTTCACTTTCATCTAGATTTCTTCCTATAAAACTGCGGTAAATATCAGGGTCGGTGGAACTCTGCTATGCACGCCGACTACTGTTAGACATTGACATGAGATGTCTCAGAATAGGATTATAGGCAACAAACAAAGAGAAGGCACACTGATTAGGCCACTATTTCAGTACTTCACGTAGTAATTTAAATTTCTGTATATTTTTATTGTTTTGTTTGATGTTATTTGTAATTGATTTAATGAGAATAAATTTAATTTACAGTGTAGTAGTATGATATAATACTGTTGAAATTTGATTTTTCACTATTATATATAGAATAATAAATTGTATATCTCCAAAACTAGAGCTAATAAAATAAATATATTATCAGATTCGTTTATTTCTCCTCGAATTTAGTAATGTTTGACTATTTTCATTCAGAGAATAATTTTTTTTTTTTGTTATTTTATGTAATCAAACAAGTACTAAAAGAAGAAGAAAGAAAATCTTCGTCAGTTCTCAGTCCTAATACACATCACGATACTTTACTACTAATCACTTTTTCTCGAGTACATCATCGAATATATTATTTTTACCGCAAAATTCAGTATGGTGTCTGATTCTTTAAAATGTACATGTTATTAAAAAATATACATCGTAGGTTTACTTAGATACAGAAAAACATGAAGGCTTTTATCTCTACAATATCGTTTCTTGAATTCGATAATACTAATTAATTTATGTATAACAAACAAATTTCATACAACAATTAAACAATTTTATTTTTATTTATTTTTAATAGAGATGCATAATATACAGAATAATTGTCACATCAATATGTTTACTTTTTAGAGCTAACAATTTAGAGCTGTGGCGGATTTTATATTTTTAGAGTTATCTGATCTCTCATGCAAGAATTATAAAATAGAATTATGTCAGTCACGAATATTGTAAAACCGAAAGAAACTAATTTGAGAAAACATTTTAAACTTCTTGAATTTACAGGAAAACGAAGTCCAATTTTAGAAAAGCTTTTCAATTCGTTACTATCGATTCAATCAACTTTAACAAGTGAACGCGTAACAATTCCTCATCGAAAATTAGAAGTTCTATGGAATATTCATTAATATTTTTTAAATATTGCTTTTTTGAAAAAAAAACCTTTTTATTAAATTTCGCTTCGCAATTTAAAAAAATATAATGTCTGTAATGTGTTTAATAAATAATGTGTGTAATGTAATGTATGTAATAAAATAAAATGTATTTGTTCATATTTTCTGTCTATTATTGTGATGTTTTTGGGATGGTATGTGTATGTGTGTATGAGTGCTGCACCGTCGATGCGTGTATGTGTGGCAATAAAGACGGCGCGCGGGAGTGCGTGAGTCTCTCTTTGCTTACGGTCCATCGGCTTAGTTGTTGACATACGAGTGATATACCTTACACGAAATTGTAGCTTATTGTAATAAAAGATTAATTGTTACATAGTCTATTTATTGGACCTTACATACGAAATGTACACTGAGGACGTACAAGAAATCAGTACGATATAATTATTAAACGACATTAGTTATATATGACTATTTTGATTGAATAATATATTAACAATTATACAACTCTTTCAATTTTCTATTCGAAAAAATATGATTTATTTAATTAAATATTATCTGAATGCAATACTGAAATTAAATATATTAGTATATATTGTACATATATAGATAATATGAATCAAATCTTTAGATCTGTATAATGATTATAGTGGGAAAAAAATGCCCTGAACCGGAACGGAACCCGGTTCTTTCGTGAAAAATACCCGAGAACCGGGTGATGAATTTGGTCGGGTATTTGGATGCCCTAAGCGTGCGGCTAAGTGCGGCTGCATTTAATTTTATTAATAGTTATACACACCTAGTGTTGCCAAAATAATAAAGAAGTTTGACCGTTTCAACATTGTTAATTTAGAAAGATAGCTTAATATGAGGCGTAGAGTAGAACAATTGCGTTAATAAACGAAATGTGGCCTTTCAGTTTTATTTATACAAGTTTTAATACGATATCATGAATCAGCATAATTATCAATGTTTTAAATTATATTTATTTAGTTTCATGATCAGAGTTCCAAAATGGTTGACATGCCCACTTAATCTTTCAACACCATTTTTCTACAACCAAATTTTTAATAGTAAAATTAAACTTATTTGTTTTCCATTATAAAAATATACCTACAGATCAAAAATGTCACATATCCACCTAATTCGTACATTTCAAAGGAAATTTCACATAATTATATTGGGGGAGTACCAATAAGTTTATATATTGATCAACATTAATGTGTTGACAGATAGTGTATTGTTGACATTAAATAAAATAATTTAATTATATAGGTCCATTATATGCCCTTGAGTTTAAATTGTAGAAATATTATTTTACAAGTAATTAACTTTAAAATGAAAGGAAAACTTGAAAAGTTTGCATTGTTCAGCGTCGATTGAAACTTCAACAATAATGAAAATTTCCGACTTAAATACAATCAAAGACAAAAGTTAAATCTTGACATCAACTTATTATATTATATTTTTATTTTATTCAGAAAACATACAGTTTATCAGTAAATACGAGAATTACAATAAAAGTTATAAAATAATTGAACCAGTTACATGTTTTCACAGACGATACAAAATACTTTATACAGTGAGTACAATTTAAAATTTAAGAATGGCTATAAAGCAGAAAAATGTGAAAAAAAAGGTGAGAATAAAATTTTTTACATAGAGAAAAAAGTTATAAAAAAGATAGTAAGAAAATATTCGACGGGAAAGGAAAAGGAAATTGGGATACGGAATAAAATCTGAGTGATAAATATAAAAAGAAAAGTATTATTAGTTATATATTAATTCATTAACTCTTTTTCATTCATTTAAAAATTGTTGCATTCTTACAAAATTTTAATATTTACAATTTATAAAATGAATAGGTTAAAATGATAATATTTACTTGGGTAAAATAAAATAACCAGATATTTTTTGTAGACTTAAATTCAATATTATAATCACAAAAATACAAGAATGGCCATATTTTATAAGTAAAAGTGAATATCTTTCGAATTGTTTAACGATTCAAGGGAAGGTAATACATATAATTATAAATGTAGAAAATATTATTAATATGTACCATTTTGTATTGAGTAATGGCTGCTACAGGAATATGTAGTTGAATTGAAAGTTCGGCTTATACGTCACATGAAACACTGCCCAATATTGCAAAGAATGGAAGAAAATAGTTTGCACTATGGAAGCAGAATAGAGGACCACGATGCTCAGTTATATTATGTATACACATCTTGTATTACTATACATATAACTAACAGAAACTTTTTCGATAGATCATTATGTACAATTAGTTTTAAAGACAGATTAATAAAGAAATTCAGAAACACTTGGCATTTGAACTTATTTCGAGTGGATTGATTTGAAACTATTATGTCAACATAATCTTTATTCATAAATATTTCTTAAATTTTGGAATTGTTTCCCCCCTTCTCCAAACTCGACAAACTTTTAATTAGACAGCAAGCAGATTGGAAAATTCGTGTTTCTGTAATTGACTGAAACCCCCGAAGTAAAATAATTACGTGAATCTCATTAACGTGAGTCTCATTACTCATAATTTATATAATAATTTTCTATTTTTTCTAAGAATTTCTGATTGAGAACATTTTAGTGGATACAGTTTATTGCAATTATTTTGCTATTGTCTGAACAAGGGGGTGGGGAAATTAAGGGACGCAGAAATAGTGAAAATAATTCGAGAGAGGAACAGTAATAAAGAACAGAGGGCGGCTGAAGGACTACCCAGAACGAAAAAACACGACCCACCTGTGAAACGCTTCTCCGGTATTTGGATCTTTTTCCACTGGATCCACAGATCTTCTGACTCCATGACACGTACAACGCTGATCTGCATGAAGTACACTTGGACGTATACTTTCGGTAATTTGGGAAAGTGTTAAACAATACCATGCACAAATAGCACGACGTACAGCACTAATCGGTTAGCACGGTAGCGAGGAACGATAACACACAAAAATATTACCCCCACACAACAGAACGATAATTAACATAAGCCAATAATTTGTTCCCACACTGTAGGACCAATTTACCGGTAGTCAACGCACCCAAAATGGTAAACGCTACTTTCAGTTTGAAGGTACAACTTCAGTTCTCAAAACCATAGAAAACACATCACAGAAAAGATCGTGTTCTGGTTATAGGGGATGGAGTAGTGGATAGGTAATAGACAAGAACCACCGATCTACGAATATCATGTTCACATGCACGCGCACGGCGTCCGATGATCCATAAACAAGTTATAAAGATAAAACAATTATTGTTTTGAAATTCTTATATATATTTATTTATTATTATACACGCCATATTCAGGTATTAACAGAATTTGTAAAATAACATAAAATTACAACAGAATTGCAATACACAAAGAAAAAAATTTCATAGTGAAAGCATGTTTTTTACGTTTTACGTTTTAAATGTGAAGTAGTAATTTATCTGTCACCATTGAGTTGAGACACAAAAAATTGTAATGGTGTAGTCCTATAAAGAATTAAATTAACAGCAAAAATGTCGACTACCTCCGCATATTCATTCTCTAAAGATCGCATTCTGGGGACTGCGGAGTTAGTTAGTGTATGAGTATAATATATATATATATATATATCTGTCAAATCGTTAAATTTATTGTATGTACTGTTTATTTGAACATTTAATTATGAAACTTAACGAGTACTTGTAACTGGTGAATCCGATCCCGGACCAACCACAATCACAATGAAACAAATTTACCATGACTGTATTTTATTTGATGTCTTCTATATTTGGTGGTCTGTGGTGTCTTCACACATCGTCTAAATTTTAAATATATAAACATTAACTGATCCCAAAATTATTATTTTTTGGTATTACCCACGTGATCACTTTGGTACCACTTGTGCAATCAATTAATTCCGCGGTTTTTTTTTAAATATGACTCGATTTAAACGAAAATTTAAACGCTGACAATATAATATGCAGTATTGTAAAAAATACACCTTGTTTATACAAATATTTAATTTTCGAAAAGTAAATATTAGTGATTATATAATAAATAATGTTATAGAATAAATGTGTCATAAGCTATCGAATTTACGTTTTCACCAAGAATATGTATAGAATAACCCTTGTCCCGCAACCAATGTTCCAAACCACTCTCCTACATGTACACTTTATTTCATGTCTCTTTATTAATTTACTGCTCTGTGAAGATTCCAAAAAATATATTATCATTTAAAAATAACGTAAATAATAAAACAAGATTGACAAATATTAATTTTAAAATGAAGAAATTGTATTATTGTGAAAAATGTGCCGAAATGATAACAAAGAATGTTGTAACATTTGAGAGGTTCAGAACAAAATCGCTACTATCCAATTAATGAAATTGACGTAAACGAATTGTCACTGATTTTATTTACAGCCAGAGCAGAGATTTTTAAATTGATATGCTTTTGATAAATCGCTTCTAAAATATACGAACATGTTCTAAAAAGCAGTTATCAATGGTTAAACTGCCACCATTGCCAAATAATCATCTTCAAAGACGTCATTATCTATTTTCGTAAATTGTATAGTGGCCGTTTTGCTACTAAACCCCTTACCTTAGTCGTGGTCTATTTGTGACCTATTGAGAAAATATCACACCGTATTATTCTGCCGTATTTCTATATGGCAGAATCATTTCTTGTATACACCCCTTTCTGATATATGTAATCCCCCGTAGGGCATTGTCAGATAACCTATTTGTAAAGCTCCTGCAAAAGTATATTAATATGGTGTCAAGTTTTTGTGGCCTGACTTATTTTACTACGCTAATAACATTCAACAATTTTATCAATATTTTCTTCAATCCGTCATCTAATCGAAAGCGATCACCTCAATCAATAATAATTTATTATCTTCACCTTTTATGCCATGGGTTCATGGTGATTGCATTTTCATTTAAAGGCTAGTGTTCAATGTAGGAAACAAGAAATATAGACAAGGGTGGTTCGCCAATTTCCGCTTCTCTCAAATCTCGATAATGATGATGCTTATGAGGTTGAAAGAAATGAAACACAGAAGATGTTCAATATAGGGATACTACACAATCTAGAATGGTGTTCCCGCCTCCAGAATATCCTGTTTTATTTCAGTTCCACAATACATACATTCATATAATATTTTCGCACTATATTTGCAAATACATAGCAACAGGCCACCGCTGTGATGTTTTTTTTTATCAAGAATGATTACTCTTGTTTCCCGAAATCTATCCCACAGGTTCTTCGGCGCCACACCGATGATTATACCTTTTAAATTATTGACAGGTGTCTTATAATATTAATTAATTGGCGTTTCTGCTGCGACCTCGCAATTCTGTGCGATACAGCCAGTTTCCACGGAAGGCGACGTGATAAGAAAATGTCAGAGATTTTGTTGAGACACATCTCAATACCATTGAGATTTAGGATCTGGAGATAAATTCAGAGATCAGCTTAAAATTGGTGGAAAGAGACAAAAATTAAAATCAGTTTCCAAGACATTCTGTCTGACAGCGAGATTTGACACGTGCACACGTGTAGTCATTTAAAACTACCGTAATTGTTTACAACTATCTATTCCGAAAGTTTACAATAGTCACTACCTTAATGGCAATTTATATTAATAATAAGGCTGAAAATTTTGAAATAAATCGTTAAACATTAATATAAGGCGTTTAATTATAACCATTCATTCCCTATTTGCTGCTGCTGGGCAAATTAAAAATTACTCAACCACAATGACATTTGATGTTTGACGTATGACGAGTATGCAGTGAGGCACAAAATGGCGAATCTCTGAGATATGGTGTGTACACAGCGATTATGAAAGCTTAGATTGTCTCCAAATAATCGCTTTTTCCGAGAAAAATAAATTAAAATATGTATTGGAATGGGTTAATATAGATAAAAACACTTTTATTCAACTTTATTTTTTCAAAAGACTTTCATATATATTATGAATATTTATGAAAAACATCGACAATAAAATTTATTTTCTACCTATTTTTTTTCAATTGAATCAATTTTATATAGGGCCTATTTATTCACATATATTCGTATAGGTATGTATTATGTTAATACTTTCTAATAAATGTGGCAACACTCACATTCACACCTCCACTGCAAGATATTTAACTTGTATATTTAATAATGTTTTTTTAATACTTCAATTCTTTGTTTTATTTTCTGCAATAATTTTTAGATTGGATAATCTTTATTACGCTACATGCCAGTTACGATGGTAAATTTGCATTCTTTATTTTTAGCATAAATAAATATTTATTAGATAGATATTTATTATTCCAAATATCCGTCAAGTGTTCCGGGCGGCAATGCTGTACTGTAATGTACGTAACAATATTACTCGCAATAAAATATTAAATTATATCATTAAGAAGACATTCTTATTGTGAAGTTGTAATTATTCAGAACATAGGTCTGTGATATTTTCAATACAAATTAAATGTATTCATGAAAGATATATATATATATATAAAATCAATTTTATCAAAAAATATTGTTGTTGCCACCGGGATACGAACCTAGATCTCTTTCAATCTGGGGGACGTGAATTAACCGATTATACTACAGCACACAGTACATTGACAACAAATTTTCGAACCTATATGTTGATACATCTATCGTTCTATTATTTGAAAGCCGTCTACTTTATTTTTACCCCGGTAGCAATAACAATATTTTTAGAAAAAATTGATTTTATATGTATACCTTTCTAATTAATTTAATTAACTAATGTATTAAAATGATGTTATTTGAAAATATGACTCCAATTATAATTGTAGATATATATAAAATGTAAGGGCAAGTAGTGTATGTAGGATACTAGTTAATATTTATTCTAGATACTTTTTGAGAGACATCTCTCCACGATGATCTCTCAATAAGACTTTAATCTCTGATAGTCGGTAAAGATACTGGGTGAATATTATGCTCCAGGCCGATGTCATTTTTAAATAACTAGAAAATAAAACACAATCTGTTACATGATTTTTATTTATCACACAAATGCGTGCTCTTTTAACCATATTTTTCATAACATTCTCGCACACTTCGCGTATTATTTCAGCAATTTCATTTGGAATATTGCCCTGTAGCATCTGAATTATTATTGGCTTGCTAGCATAGATATTTTATTTCAAGTACCTCCACAGAAAATATTAGGGAGCCGTCAAATCAGATGATCTTGGAAGCCAGTCGATATCACTACTTTTTGACATTATGCGGACGGGAAAATGTTTTCGCAAAATTTCAAGCGTAGCTTGAGCTATATGTGGGGTGGCACAATCCTGTTGAAAATACATGTGTTGTAGGCCTTATCGACCCAATTCGGCCACCAAGAAGTTTTCCAGCATATGACGATAGCGATCACCATTAATGGTTACAGCGTTATCATTATCATTTAGATAAAATATTTTAATGACTTCAACACGTCTATGAGGCGTTAGATACTCTATAATAAACTGTAAATAACTACTATCTACGATTACCAAATGCAAACTGATAAATGTCTGCCAAACCAAAAGTTGGTCGAAGTCAAGTTAAAGAAAAATTCGCGTTTTTTTTATTATTCTGGACATAAAATAGAATCTAGAGTATTAAAAAAATTATATTTAAATCAAAAAATTACATTATAAAAACAGTGAATCATAAGTAAGCCAGTGCAAAGACCAAAAAAAAATTGTACTTTAACAAATATAGAACATAATTGAGCTTGACAAAACTTAACGACAAAAATTTAACGAATGTAAGCATAATTCTATAAAATATGAAAAATATAATTTTTGTCATGACCTATAATAAAAATACTGCTTGCATTGATTTTGTCTATGGATTTTTAAATAACCACACTTTAATAATTAAAAATTGTACAAACACGACATTTTAACGTTATTGTTATTCTATTCTACATTCTACCATACATGTATTATTCTCAAATATTTCACCCAACTAAATAGCTTCGAGAGATAGTGAAGTCAAGACGCCATGTAAATTTAGATCAATGATCCATTAGTATTATGGTTGACGAAGCTATAAAATAAAATGTCTTTCCTCTTCCCTTACCTATCTTGCGCGACTTAACACCGCTTACATGACGTTTGTCTTACTCAGATTGTCATCAGGCCTCGGCTCCACAGCCGGTCATAAAACACTCGAATAATAAATCAAAATTGGACAAAGGGGAGGCTCCTCGCTTTAAAGGGTGTTAAACTCGCTCAGACAAACGTCAAGGGCTTTGAGGTACATTCAAGAAGCTACGAAATAATGGCCATGAATTGACATATCATAAATTTTCGTTTTCCATCCGTCGACTTTCCACAGACAAATCTAAAATGTGATGTAAAGTGAAGTATGAATTTATTCTTAGTGATTTAACAACTAATGCTATTCTTTATAGAGTGTTCTAGGAGTAGGTACTCGTAGAGTTCATGTTTTGACATATGGAGCTATGGAGAACACCAAGACGATCGATTCCTTGAGATGGAGTTCTTTCAAATTGATTAGATTTGACATACTTCTTGACCTCGGATTTTGGATTTGATCCCAGGTAAATAAAATGGCTTACCTCTTCAAAGTCATCAAGAATGTTAGTTCTCGATATTTGTCCAAAGCGATCATATTTTTATCTTGTTTCTGTTTATTTCAAGAAACAGTTTTATGTTATTTTCTTCATTCTGGATAAATTCTGCCATTTAGTCTCACTGGTCATTGTAGTATCATCTTCAAATCGAATATTGAAGAGGTTCTTACTACCTATTGAAACACGTTCTTCCCATCCGCCTTATATATTATTCATTGAAAGATATCAGAAAATAGTACATAATCTTATTAGATCCACTTATACAATTTGAAGAGTTGCAATGATAAGCCATGGTTTTATAATTATATTAGCTGTAAATTAACATCCATTTTTGTAGGATTTTGCAAAAACTTCCTCGTTAAAAATATCCTCTAACAGTGGTACTTGAAACATTCGGTTTTTTTCTATTTCGTTTTTATTTCCTTCATAAATAGTATCTGTTCTGCTGGTGTTTGTCGATCAATGAAACGTTACAGTCTCCGTTTAATTATATGTAACATGACTACTGGCAAAAACATATGAGATGTTTTGTACTGGATGCAAAGATGATGAAGTTGATGATGATGAAGGAATAATTATACATGAGATAGAACATATTTGTTGACTATTCATCATCCACGTCAGTTACTCATGACTGAGGATTGCAATCTACGTGAACTCCCTTGACTATACTCTTCCACTTTTCTCGGCATCCTGCAGATCTTAGGGCCATCACCAGAGAGTGCCTGTTGCCTTTCCCACTCGGTCAGTCTAATGGGTTGGGAATCTTCCTCTTCGTCCTTCGACGTGGTCCATCACAACAAGCTTCTCCAAGCTATCTTCCCTTCTTGCAAGATAACCAAAAAATTGAAGGATTCATCTCAGGCAAATTGTTGACTATTATACTACGTTATATTATTTTTATCATACTATAATATACGCAAACTCTAGAAAAGCTATATAAAAATTGTTTACATTGAACTATAATTTTGGGAATTGCCGCAATTATTTATAACAGTGTATTTTCGTGCCAAATGTCAGGCGATCTAAGGTATTGGGCATACATTTCTTGATATATGCTAGCAATGGAGCCAGAGAATTTCTTTGTGTTGAAACAATTTATCACAACCCTTAGAATGCCAACAAATGCGACGTGCTGTCAGTCGAAAATTGCTCTGGACCACCGATACATTTGGTTTATCAATACCATTTCGATGAACATATAATTTATATTGTATACATTCAACGCTACTAGTCAAGTTCATTCGAATAATGAACTTGTAGATATTTTGACTCCTTGGCTGAAAAATATTCTTACTATTAAGGAGAACACATTCTTATTGTGAAGTTGTAATTATTCAGAACATAGGTCTGTGATGTTTTAAAAATTGAATTTGAAAAAGTGTAACGAAAATTTGTCATGAAAAATACTGGCACAATTGGTAGTGTACCTTCCCCGGATTGGAAATAGAGATCTAGGTTCGAACCCCGGTAGCGCAAACATAATATTTTTCGACAAAATTGATTTTATATGTATATATTTATAATCAATACATTAAATTAGTATTTAATATTCTAACTATTTTCAAAGTAAGCTAAACGCTTGTACTATAAAAATAAGAATAACTTGCTGGTCTCCTAAAAAGAGGCCTAAATCACTAGGCCGGCGTCTTAACCACTAGACCAACAAACTTAGTTAACTGCGATAGAAATAGCGCATAATTATATTATAACATTTTTATTCTCTCACTTTTACATTTTATTTTCACCTTTACCAGTTTCAATACCAGGTACCTTCACAACCTTTTTGAAAAAATAAAGATTTTAGAGGCGCTGAGTGCCAATTCCGCTAAGCGAGCGCTCTACTGTCTTGCTATTACCCTTTGAGACTGCGGTGTCAAATTGTCATATAAGAAGATATGCTAATTATTTGTATTTGAATTTAATTTAACGATTTATATTTTCGATATACTTATCATTAATTTATTTTTTAGATATCCTTTACAGATTTTTTTTATATTGCAATTATCATATCTTATTGATTTCTAGGCAGCGTAAAGGTTGATTCAAATCAAATTGTCAAAGTCTGTGGTGGGTCTGCTTGCGCCTCACAGACATTGCCGTGTAAGAATTCATTTGACAGTCATTCAGTCCAACTGGTACCCGCAGAAAACCAAACAACAATACGCACACAAAATCTATATATTGATATTTTTTATTATTTATAAAATCTTATTGTAGTATTTTGATTCTAATATTGAATTTTATTTGAAAATTCGTTACACCTGGTAGCTTTGAAACAAGGTTAATAGCTTGTTACAGTGCTCAAAATGTTGTAAAGATCTATTTTTACGTCTCTTTCATATCTGTTGATATGTGCCTATGACGCGGAAAATCGAGGTTTGATTCTCTGCCGGGTAGATTATTATTTAATTTATTAAAATTAATATTTTAATCGGAGCCGAAAAACATATTCTGTGCTGAGATGGTACGAAACTTGTGATAAATACTTAGTTCAATTTATTAATTTAATAAGTCATCATTTTATATCAAATTTATATTGAAAACATCTTTTTCGTGTTTATTGCAATAATACATTTAAAAGTTGTTCAGATGTAGGACATTCATATTAATAAAACAGTTTGGAATTATTTCATGATTTTATAAATTCTTTACTTTATTTTTGCGGAATATACATAATTTTTGTGAATAACAAACAATATATAATGATAATGTGAAAATTAATTATTAAAACATGACTTTATTTACCTCGAAATATTTATTGATGTAACTCAGTACAGAAATAGAAAATTATTTAGACTTAGCGAGGGAGTACCCACAAATTTTACTAGAAATAACCCATAATGTTAAAAAAAAAAAAAAAAAACTTTATAATGTATTTAAAAATTTAACTAAAATACATAGTCAAATACATTACATTGCTTGACAGAATAACCTCACATTTTTACAGAAGATTTTGTTGGTTGTATATTGCCACGCAACACAGACAGTTGTCTATATGTTTCATGTCGCTACATATGAGACTATGTTACTATACGAGATGATATCGCTATGCGAGACAAACGCTCGCAAATATGATACATGGTATCCTATGATGTGATACGTGGTTTCATAATAAAAATTCTGTAATTAAATAATAAATGGGTTTAATAAAAATATTATTATTTTGCATTTAAGTACAGTACCTGGGATTTATTAATTAAAAATTATGTTATCTAAATTTTCTAAATTTTGCTGGCACTCTTCTAAGCGGGAGGAAATATTTCAGAAAACTGCTTGGCACGTATTCTCTGTGATCACTGCCATTTCTTCTCTTATATTTTCTTTTAATTCATCCAGAGAGGGAGGATAGTTATTGTATACTTTTGATTTAAGGTAGCCTTATAGGAAAAAGTCCGCTGGCGTCAGGTCGAGGCTACGCGGAGGCCAGTTTATTTCACCTTATTGAGATATCAATTTTTCAGTTAAAATTTCACGAACAACTAGTAAGGACACGCTACATAGCGACTAAATTTCCAAAGACGCGACTGTATATTATATGTATTGAGGTAATACGTGATGGTAAGTAAGTAGTAGTAATACTTCAGATAAGTTTTTGTCCTTTTTTTACATTTCAGTAGTGATTTAGTGAGTATAAAAATGTATTTTTACTAATACAAAGAAATCGTAAAGCAAGCGTATTTAGCGTTCGTTGTTTCATCATCATAAACCTCGATTGATCAGCCATTTTGTCATTATACTTTACTTGTCAATTTGAGCGCCTCTTATCGTCTATTGTCTATACAATTTGTTAAAAGGTACTGAAATTTCCCTGAAGATGAGCTATTTATTAATATAAAGGGCGAGTATCTAGAGTGGCTGTAAAGGGCGAAAGCAGTACAAAGAGCGCCATTCAATTATTTATATACGCGAGGGCATCTATAAATATCTGCGTGACGCTGATAATTTTTTATTTTATCTTAGGGTTAATAAATGTTCTATTGTTCAGTTTCTTGAGCCACGACAATGATCAATGACAGTAATTAGATGTACCTCCTCATGCCGGATGTCTTATGGCCAATAAAAAAATGCATCGTTTTTGAATAATTATTTTTTTCTATTTAATCTTAAGAATATATTATATTTTAAATTTAATTAATTTGATATTGATTACTGTATTTTATTAATTGATAATTAAATTATTAATTGCAGTAATTATGTTGCTGAATATTTTAGAAATTGTAAATAAAAAAGTAACTGTAACTAACTAAAAAAGTAACTAACAACCAATAATGTAACGCGTTTTCTATTTATTTTATTTATTATTTCATTAGATATACGTACGAAAAATCGCGGAACGAGGACAGAACTACCATTCTCTCGGTTGCAAGGCGCACGTCTTACCGCTGGACCAAACTTGTAACTGGTTTCTGCTAGGTGGTTCTAGTTTATTTTTCATATATGGACTATCAGCAGGTAGTTAATGACTCTGATAGATAGTTCTGGTATGACATTAAGGTACAATGTAAAAATAATAAAACAAATAATTTAATAAGGTTAATAAGGTAAAATACACTTTTTTATAAAATTAAAAGTGCTAAAAAATGTAATAATAGTTATCTAAAATAAATGTTATATAATGAAAACAATCTGATAGTGAGGAGAAATAACAATATATTTGAGGCGGACATAGAACGACCCTTAGAGCCTGAACACCGATGTTCAAGAAGGCGCGACTCGATGCGCACGACAGTACTTCAGCGCACCGCTGATAAAGGGTGAAGTCAAGTGAGTCGCTGATTTTCAATACCCTCTATAACACGTTTTCATAATTTCATGAAAATCTAGGCATTATTACTTTTTTAGAAACTTTATTAACTACTTTAAGCTAAAATAAAATTATGGTGTATTTACATTAATTATTGTAATAATTTTAACCTAAATACGTATTTCATTCTGATAATAAATACATGACAGGTTTTGAGAGTCACATTGCGTTATTTATTTTATTTATTTATTATTATTATACACGCCCTATTCAGGCATTAACATAATTTGTAAAATAACAGAAATTTCATCAGAAGTGCAATACACACAAAAAAAATCATAATTTCAGCATGTTTTTTCATAATCAAAATTAAAAATAAATATACAATGTGAAGTAAAGCAATTTATCAATCACCATTGAGTGAAGACACCAAAAATTGTAATAATGTAGTCCTGTAAAGAGTTAAATTTACAGCAAAAACGTCGACAACTTTCGCATATTCATTCCCCAAATAATGCATTCTGGGAACTACGGAGTTAGCTAATGCATGAGTTCTGACATAACCACAGTAATAGATCAATGAATTGTATCTCGATGACCTCAATGGTCGCAGTCTATCATACCATTGATGATCCTGTATAGAAATAGAAGGTCGGTCATCGTACGTCTCACTGATAATTTTAACAATTTCAGACGGCTAAGGAGATAATCATAATTGATATCCACAGAGCGTAAATTGAATTTAAAGTTAAAAAATCTTTTTATGAATTCTTTCGTGTGGCGATCATATGACCGAATGTTATTCTACCTGAAGTCTGACTAGAGAAGTGTAGAAGATTTTATAAGTGTGCAGGTCTGAAAAGTATTTTGCAGTCCGCAAAACAAATCCCAACATTTTGAAGCATCAAAATTAATTCCGAATCCAATAATATATATTACTCAAATTTGTTAAAAAATGCTATAGCGGATTTTGAAATTCAGTGACACAAGTATCTTTTTATATTCGACAGAAGGCGTGACGAAGCTGAGCTGATGAGGTCCTGCAGCCTGGATAGCCATTCTCTCTCGTACACCCGACCGGTTCAGCAGCTTAAATTGTAATCTCTCTTAAATAAATATTATACTTTGCTTATCTTGTACTGTGACATCATCAATCTGACTTCGTGATTTTGATAATTAATTCACTAAGATAAACGACGAGGTAAAACTAAAGATAAGGCTTCCTTTTATTTAAACACCCATGATTGAAATATATATATAGTCGGTGAAACTACCCGAGCTAGAGAAGATCGCCGATCAGACAACAATCACACAGACCTAACCACAAATATATTTGAAATAGCAGTTTTAAATATTACATACCCTTAAATAATATAAATTCATTTTTTTAATTCAACCTGTGTCATGAAGAATATATTTATATTAGTGAGATATATTCATAGGTGAGATCTCGTTATAGTAATTTGGTATTCTAAGTAGGGGAGATTAATTGCCTAGATTGGTATTGCAAAACATTATTTGATATAGGGTTGGAGATATCTGTGATCAGATAAGGGTATTTGTCTATTTGTAAGAGTATTGTGGGGGTATCCGGATAATTATTTATTATTTTGTAGAGTGCCATTAGGTCCGTGATAATTTGTTCGTATTTTTTCCAAAGAGATTAAGTCAAAACTTTCGAATCTCCTATCGTATGTACGAAGCGCGTTTTTTTTTTTGGATACATAATATATCAAAAAAATATTTATTTAGATTTATTTCACAGAAATTACAGTTATGTACAGTTTTTTTGATTGTATAGAGTGCACGCTCCTGGTAACCAACTATTCTGTATAAATTTTAAAATATATTTTTTTTAAATATGAATTAAATATATTAATTATAAAGATATACCTATAAAATCAATTTTATCGAAAAATATTGTTGTTGCGCCACCGGGATTCGAACCTGGATCTCTTTCCTAACCGGGGAAGGTGCTTTATCCAACTAAGCTACAGCGACATTATTTTTAGCGACAATTTTCGACCCTATATGTTACCTTTTTGATATTAATACATTTAATCGTTCCATCATTTGACAGAGCCATCTACCTTATCTTTACAGAATCTCAAATACCTTTGAGTAAACTGATAGCAGACGCCAGAATTATCAATTCATTTTTATTAAATTTTGGACACATTGATACAACTTTATTATTTAAAAGAACACATTCTTATTGTGAAGTTGTAATTATTGTAATTATTCTTCCCCGGTTAGGAAAGAGATCCAGGTTCGAATCCCGGTGGCGCAACAACAATATTTTTCGATAAAATTGATTTTATATGTATATCTTTATAATTAATATATTTAATTCATATTTAAAATATCACAGACCTATGTTCTGAATAATTACAACTTCACAATAAGAATGTGTTCTCCTAAATATGTTTTTTTTTCTATCACGGTTGAAAGCATATAATAGAACCTATGTATATAGTACCTATATATATAGCTAACATTCAAATCTGCTAACGGAAAATCCTATTTCTTTATTATTATATAGATACATTTTTAAATAAATTCAGTTTATGTATAATACGCGAGTACAAAACTAAATAACTAATAATGTTAAATTAGTCGATATAAAATAAATGAAAGAGAGGGGGTTTCAACCGTATCGAAGATTGGTATGCGATTTTTTATGTGTATCCACAAATACATTTGTAAAGAATCCGAGTTCGTGTTCTCTCGTCTACCCGACAGTTAATCCTCTAGAAACAAATAAGTGCGGATTCACATTGAATACCTTCGATATAATACTTCATGGTTGCGGAGTCGCACGGAGACGTAAACAATAAAGGTCTTGACAATATCACATATGTTTGGTGTAACTTCCTCTTTTCCTTATTTCAGTATACATAACTAATATACACATATGAAACTAGTATTTATCTTGGGTTAAATCACGAAACGTAGGCCAACGTTTCAGTATGGCAATACGTACCGTTATCATTAATATGATTCTTTGATGATTATAGATACTCTAGCTTTGACATTTTCAGAGTTAATATAACATAAAAAATGTTTAAATAGGTATTTTTGAAGTAAAAAATAATTTATATATTTTAGATTAATATCTCGATAGGTAGTGGATGAATCAAAAATGTTTGAAATCAAAGCGGTGGGATGGTGGTTAAGTTAGGGGTAGAATTATGGATAATGGAAGGTAGTTAAGTTATGGGTAGGAATATGGTTGGAGGAATGGGGAAGAAAGTGCTTTTATTTTTCGTAGGCTGTAAAGAATAACTATTTATATATGCAAAATTAGTCCAACTGAAATTGAATTAAACTGATTTTTTAAATATTAAAATTACACTGAATCCAAAGAATAAACTTTCTTTCAGAAAAACAGAGTTGAGACCAAAATTTCCGTAAGCTTGGACTTTTACATTATCGATAAAATTTTCTCCCACTTTAGCATAATCATTTTATTTTACGTATATTCAGTGATACATTTATTTTATCCAGTAGAAAGTAACCATATTTTTAATTTGGTTTATTTATCAAGCAAAAATAAGTTCTATTGTATCACAACTTCACCATTAAATCGTGATTTTATAATTTATTTACATAATAAAATTAAGGATGACTCACTTAAAATTTAAGGAAAACTTCGTCGAGTTAAAAGAAAATCATTCAAGGATGGAATCGCGACGCGAATAATAAGTTTTTCCTAAAAAGTTATTAGATGACGCTTGTACAAAAAAATTGTCATGAAAAAAGATTTAAATTTTTGGATATAAATTATCTTCTTGTGTTTGGATCATGAACTATGTGATCTGTCAAATTTTGTTTCATATCTCATGAAAAAGTCCATCATCAGGACTACAACCACCAATGACTATGTTCAAGCTGTATTAAGTGTCGAAGAAACTACGAACGAAATAACATTTATTTATAGCTGTTTCCCAGGTTTCCTATTAACAATAAGCACACATATGATGTATGAACTGCACTAACGTTTTTATATTTGCTGTCTTTTTGGTCCGATGTTGTTCTTTTAGCTGGGTTGTCTTCTTTAGATTTCGACCGACCAAAAGGCGCACTGTGGTTTATTTGGATCTCTAGACTGGATTTAATTAAACCGCCTGTCGTCTACCGTCTTTTTAGCTTTCCGTAAAAAGATCGGCAATACTCACACATACACACATTTACATTATTATAAACCAGGAAACCCAGTGGTGCCAATCGAAATAACAAGGTGCGTAAACAAATATGCTTTGATGCTCGTCAGTTTAGTTGGCTGACATTCAATCTTTGAACTACATTATCAGTATTTTTATGTAAATGAAAAGAATATCGGAAGTATTCACTCAAAGTAAAGCGTATGAATCCATTATTATACCTACATACTATATCGATTAACCGTTGTTGGTCTAAATTTATTATATAGACAGATTTTTTTAATATATTGTAATATATAATATATGTGAAACTAATGTTAACTTAATTATTTAAATAATAAATTAATCAAATTCTTCTTCTTCTAAACAGGCAATTCACCCTTCAAGAGTGATTTGTGCCATTAAACAAGCATTATTTCATAGAAAGCAGTATAACAATATTATAGAATAGGGAATATTGCGTTACAAGTTAATACCATTGACGTTCAAGAAATTTGCTATTATATAGCTTTAATGTGCCGAGTTAAGGGAAAGAAGATGACTCAAGTTAACCGGGAGTTGAAAATTACCATTGACAAGATTATTGTAAAACAACCTGTGATCCGCAATGGACAAGCAAAAAATACATGGTCAAGGGTTTCCTCCTCGGCACCACACTCACACATTAGGGAGTCTATTATGTTAAATCTGAACAAATGTGATTTGATTTGATACTGTTCTTTTAGAGACTCTCCTGTTGGAGAACCAAGAAGGGGAATAGATCTTTGGATTATTTTAAGCCGATTACTCTTGTGATTGTTTGGATCCATCCATTGTTTGATTAATCAAATTATAAAATAATAATAAAAAGTGCACTTTTTGGCAGCAATAATCAACCAATTTTAAAATTATTAGTGACATTGCAAGAGAAGGAAAATAATTAATTATTTTTTTTGTTTTCAATGAAAACTTCAAAGAACCGTTCCTCGGAACTCGGAATTGAATCGACATTGTGAGCTGAAAATAATTAAATTATTTTACAAATTTGCAGCGGAACGTTCTCTGAAAGTTTAATATCACTAGAATCTTCCATTCACGAGTAGTAGAATAGACAAATAAATTAATGAATATAAAATTTATAATATTAGAAACAAAAAAAAAGTTATTTATATACTGATATTATATTATATATTTTACAATATATTGCAGTGAATCATAATATGATGATATGTATTTTATACATTTTTTGAAACATGATTTTTCACAAGGTTATATTTTTGTTTATGTTACTTATCTACTGATTGGTATTTTATATTTAATCACATTTGGAATGATTAGCTTTTAATTTTATTTTTACACTAATTAATTGAACTTAATTATTTTTGTATAAATACAAACATTATATAAACTTAATTATTTTTATATAAACAAATACAAACCAAAAGTTAGGTAATTATATAAAATAATTTATTTTCTATATCTAATCTAAATTACAATATTACAAGATGTTTTAATAGTATGGAGAAAACCCTCAAATATGAGGGGGAAGTGTAAAATGAGCACATTGAAACATCTTTATTTAGATATAAAATTTATTAGCAAAAATTACGTCGAACTATATACAAAAGAGAAAATGTTTTTATGTTTTTCGTACAGACTCGAGATTTGTGCACGCGTGTGCAATAACGTTGAACAACCACTGCCAGTGACATTATTGTGAAGAGAATTATTAAGGGTCCCATGAGAATGAAAAATATCGTGTTATGAATTTAAGCTATTAGGAAGAATTTCATATATAAGGATGATGGTGCGAATTAAACAAACAAATGTGAAAACTCCACATGGCTTCAGGATAAACATTACCAAAGTAAATTTATTTTTACAGAAAATACTACTCTTCTGTATCGTCCATAGGGAAAACAAACAAACAATACATAAAGTGTTACCGATAGTTATACAAATTTATGACGGGTATATTTTTTTCTTCGGTCTGTTTTCGTAATTTCATATTTCACAATTTGTAATTTGTAATTTCGTAATTCACCAACTTTCAACTGCTTTTTTATTTTTTAGAAATCAGTATAATTAATACGCCAATTGTCGATTTGCACATACATACGTCTTTTGTATAGGTATATAAAATAGTATAAATTTATCTAATAAAATAATAAAATAGTATAAATTTGTCTAAATCAAAACTTGATCACGACTTCAGAAATTAATTAGAGGTCAGACAGAGAAATGTTACATATAAATTTTAAAATAATCTTTATTCTGCCAGACTTCACTACTATACTCTTAAAATCACCCTTTATTTAACACAGATGTGTGTTTATTTTATATAGTTGTTTCTATAAAAGATATTTTTTTTGTTTTTATGATCACTATTGGCATCGATTGCTTGGTTATTTGGATGATTTTATGCCTATGAAAATAAATATCTTTCGACAAAATTCGTTGTTTTGTGGCGTCAGTTAGAGATAGTGTTTTCTATAGCCACGTTTTCATGCACATGTTTCACGAATATAGGTGTTCATATTATTGATGAGAGAAAATGCTACTCTCGACTCACTGGTGGGATTGTGATTGATATTCGATAATATCAGTGATTGAAAACTGTGACTGTGATCACAGTTTCATTACTAATACGCATGCGCCGCGCGATTTCACAATACGTGAAATAAATTAAAGAAACAATTTTTAGTGTATTTACTTATATCATTCATACTTTATTTGCATAAAAAACATATTCAAATATATATATATCTAATTTATAATAATACCATCACAAAGATAATGAAAACCTTTTAAAAAATGTGTGGATTTTTCGGGTCAAATTCTCATAATTTCGGGATCAAACAGGTAAAACTTTTTGGCAGAATCTACTAGATGGCGTTTATCACGAATTATAACGTCATTCCTTCATGAATATTTTCGTTTCATATACACATGCGCCGAATCACGGTTCACAACTAAAGATAAATAAATTTAAGAAATGAATCACGAATCACGATATTCTCAGATATTCAATTACTGATAGTGAGTGCGACTCAAATATATCAGTGATTGACACACGGATTGTGATTTTAAGCTCATCACTAGTTCATATATCACACACACGTGATCTATTTTTTTCAATTTTGCCATTGACCGCTAGATTGTCCATTTAGCGGGTATCAAATAGTGACAGTAAAACTTTTTCAGTTGATCCGTTACTTTCATAATAAGTAATCATGGCACCATTTGGTAATGGCATACAGTCTACGTGTTTGTTGTTAACTATCAACTTCCAAAAATAAATGGCAGCAATTCAAATCACCTACCTCTTGCTGGACCACTATGTTATTATTAAATGTGTATTTTTGCAATAAAAACGTTAGATATAATTCTCCCATACTGTTACAATTTTAATAATTGAATTGACTGTCATGAACCTAGATTTATAGATTTAAATAAATTCCACGAGAACTTGATTAAAATAGTGAAATTTACATAATATATATTATCTTTATCGCTATCGAATCGTATTTGAATGGTTAATTATCCCATCCAGAACATGGACCAAAGATACGTGTGTCAGAAGGCCCGAGAGCCCCGAACACGAGTTAAAATATGGGGGTTGATTTTCGTGCACTCTTCATTAAAGTTTAATGAAACTTTAATTCCCGCTGAAATTTTTTTAATACTGGTGGTATGAAAAATGTAAATTTGAGTTTGAAACAAAAGCCTCAGATGGCTAACGAAATGAAATAAAATGAATCACAGAACGGCTTTTTACTATTAATAAAATAATTCCTTTCATATAATCAACAAATTTTCAGTCATTAAGAAACATTTTGCTGACTGAATTTGTTTCATGAGAAAAAACGAGTTTATCAATTATTTCGCATCGCATTGTTTTAAATCAATATAAATTGATGGAAATTGTAACAATTGTGAAAAATTTGAAGCGTTATATTCAGTGTATTGTTACGACGTTCAACGGTATTCTACTAGAGTTTATTTTGATAATAGAGTTAATATTTCAACCATAAATTTTTTACTTCCTTATTATATACATGCAACATTTATATGTCGAAATAAATTATAAATCTAATAGACTAAATAAATTTTGAAACATTGTGTTGTGTATCATAAAAATATATTTAATCAATTAAAACGCAAACCTTTAAATATCTACGAAAGAAACATGACTTAGACCACTTTCATAATAATTGGCACATATGTATATAATTTTAAAAAACCGTAGTGTAATTCAATGCTGCATTTACGCAATGTTACTCAATAAAAGGGTGGTGCGATACAGTAAAAAATATCTGAGTATGTAATCATTATTCACTACTTAAGTGAAACTTCTTAGCCCCAGAACATAATAGCACAATACGTTTATTAAATATTTATAAACAACAAATTTTTATTCTGACATACCAATTTCTTCACAATCTATTTCACAATTCAACATTCTTGATTGTTATCTATTGTGTAAATATATTGTAAATTAGTGGTGTGACTTTTTGATAAGGTGATACGTAAATAACTATACACTGCTGCTCAAAACGTTTCTTTCTTTTATCTTCAGTGGTTCATTCGCGGTTGTGTTTGCCACTCAAGCCCCGCCATATACAGGTTAACTATTTACAAGAATAAGACGACACTAGTCGTATAAAACAGGCACAGATTTGAAATATTTCACAACGACGTGAGTGACGTGAATTTTTTAAACGAGAGCAGTCTTTCTGTAAAACATTTTGAGATGTATTCTTGACTATCCATTTTCGTTTCAAATCTGGAAATCTAATTGAATTTTCATCGAGGCTAAAGATATTTTACCTCAATAACATTAGTTTTGAATTAGCCCCCTGGACCTTTTGGAAATTTTTTTTGTGATATTTGTAATATGAATTATTTACTCGTATAATATTATGATTAAATTAATTATTTACTTGTATCGTCAATTCCTAAATAAAAATAAAAATTGTTAAATACAAATTTTATAAATATTGATTCATTTTGAAACTTTATCAAACTGAATATAATTGTTTTTGAATATGTTGATTATCATTGTTTATTGATGTAATAATTTGTAGAAAATAAAAGAAATAGAATAATTATCTAGTATAGTATATTTAAATGTATGCTAAATTTTTTTGATATAGCTACCTACCTGAGAATATATTATACGCTAGCCTTCATAGTATTTTTGTAGAAATGATTTCAATGTTTATTAAGATATTTTATGAAACGAAAATGGATTTTTGGAACCATTATTATCTAGACATATTAAATATCTAGATTCTACCGAAATGTTCGAAAATAAATATTTTACTAAATAGTCTGAAAAAGGTTGTAGGAAAATATTTTGGATTCGAATAGATATTTCATTATAAAACTTTTACTAAAGTAGGACTTTTACAAAAATGATGAAGAAGGTATTATAACCTAATGGAATTCTGATAACAGAATAAAGACGATAAACTTATAGTGGGTAACATATATTTTATGTATGGATAAATATTAGAGTCGTACGAGTAAAATATTGAGTCAACAATTGACTTGAACCCAACATAAATCTAAAATAAACTAAAATGTATCACTTTCAATAAAATTTGTACCTTCCTACCCTTTTCTGGAAAAAAATAGGTGTGTAACGGAAAATAATGCATTGAATAAATTATGCATGTTAATTGAGTTTCCTAGCCGAGTTGAAAGAGCGATCTACCGACAATGGTGACAAAGGTTTAACTCTCGGTGGCAGATCAGTAGGTTTTCGAAAAATAAGTCCTATACACTTTATCAAATATATTTACTTTAATTAATAAAATCGATGGTTATTTTTATAGTATATTATACACAATATGCATGTGGTGGAATGCCAACTACTATTTTTTTACTTAACTAATTAATAAAATGTAACATATTTTGGAATGTATGAATGTATGAGGAAAAATGGGTGATTTGATTGTATGCTGTTTTTTGTACGCCGATGATGCAGTACTAAGGGCGAATAATGAACAAGAACTACAGAGTCTAGTAAGTAGAATGTACGATGCATGCAAGGAAAGCAACTTTATGATGAATGTTGACAAGTCAAAAGTGATTTTATTCGAGAAGAAGGAAAGCAAGACACCATGCAAAATACTTGTAGGTAATGAATGTTTAGAACAAATAGATGAGCTTGTGTATTTGAGAAGTATGTTTGATAGAAACGGAAAGGCTGAGAATTATATCGAAAGGAGGAAATAAAGTAAACGGCGCTTTGAATGGAATTATATATAACGAAATTTATCAACCGAGGCAAAACTAGCGGTGCACAATAGAGTTCTGGTACCGACACTGATGTATGAGGCCTGAAGCTGACAGAAGAGGAACGAAAGTAGACTGAATGCAGTGGAAATGAGATCCTTAGGCATATATGTAGCAAATCTATTTATGATTGAGTAAAGAATGAAGAAATAAGGAAAGAATGTAAAGAATGTAGTATAGTGAGTAAGATTAAGAAAGGATCACTTAGATAGTTTGGTCATATGGAACGGATGAATGATGAGAGAATGGTAAGAAAGATATACGACGCAAGTGTTAATGGCACCAGAAATAGAGAACGCCCACAAAAGACTTGACACGACCAAGTAAACCAGATATTGGAGGATGGTTCTGTTAGAAACCTCAACAATCGGCGAGCTTATATGAGAAGATGTATGAATGTGGATGAGGCAAGAATTGTGTGTCAGAACAGAGGAGTATGGCGTTCTATCCTCTCTGCCTCCCCCCGCGGGGAAACGGTGTGATGATAAGTAAGTAAGTAAGTAACATATTTTCGCCTCGAGAGTGACGGTTAGATTACGAATGCGAATGGTCAGATGCTATATGTTCTCGACACTGTTTTTTGGAATAGAAGCATGAACACTTACTGAAGAAATAATAAGGCGTTTTGATGCATTTGAGATGTGGATCAATTGAAAAATATTCAAAATATGAATGGATAAAGTTACAAATGAATGCACTAATTTGAAAATATGTTGACAATATAAATATGTTTCAGCGTAAACGCTGAAATTCAATCCTGTAAAAGCGACTGCATAATGCGGAAACATTGCAAATGAATATTAATAACATTCATTATTATTTTAAATACTAATTTAATGTATTAATTATAAATATATACATACAAAATCAATTTTGTCCAAAAATATTGTTTTTGTATTACCGGGATTCGAACCTGGATCTCTATTTCCAATCCGGGGAAGTACACTACCAATTGTGTTAGTATTTAAAACATCACAGACCTATGTTCTGAATAATTACAACTTCACAATAAGAATGTATTCTCCTTAATAACATTATTATTTTTGCTAATCTGTACTGCCATCCAGTGAATTTTTTAAGAAAACATATATGATAATATGGATATAGTGTAATCTTCATTAAAATGACACCCGAAGTATGCTATATATTTACATAAACTATTTAGTCCTTTACTAGTATTTAAAATTTAAAATGATCATATTAACTTACGGTTATATTATTTTATGATAATTTGTTTTCAGTATTTTTTTTAATAAAGTCTCTGATGTAGTGTTCCCTTTTAAGGAGGGCGAAGATCTACACACTTTTCAGTATGCCGCAGCAAATGTTTTAGAGTTTAACGTCTATCGTTCAAACTGCCTGGGAAGCAAAGCTCTTGAACATACAATGGCGCCATGTTACATGCTGCCTTATAAATCAACAACATCATTTAAACTCTCTTTCGGGGAAACGTTATTCAGGTATTTCACGTAAAAGGAATGTTATGTGCAAATTTAATTTAAGGTATCCGAATATACCTGGTAAAATATAAGGTTCTAAGGGCACAGTAGAGAATTTATTAATTAGAGATGGATAACATATAACTTCTTAAAATGGCGTACTATGCTAACTGTTAATCAATCATAGAGCATGGTGTAATTGCTTGGGGTGGAACGACTATGTCTGTAATTAATCCAATAATAGCATTAAAAATTATCCTCAAATCCCCAATCACAACGAGCACTGACGAAATTTTTAATAAATTCGATGTCTTTGATATAAGCTACTATTTGACATACGCTAATACTACTCTTAAATACATACATAAATACAAACAGACACATTTTAAAATAACTCAAAATATAATTTCCACACGGACAAATACAAATAATCTACAAACCCCAAGAGCACATACAACATATGGACAAAGGAACTACAAATATTTTGGATCTAAACTATTTATTAGAATACTAAAAGATTTAAATCAATTGAATTGTCCCAAGAACATGAAATTTTATTTTATTAAATCTTGGATTCGTAATATGGGTGGAGCCAGTATTGGTGCACTCACCCAAACATATTGACTCATACCTATATTAATTATTGCTACAAAGTGATCCAAAAATTAAGTCCACTTTAAAATTGTTATATAGTAATAAATTTAATTCTATCTACTACTTTTAATTCTAATTAATTGAACAATTGCTTGTAAACTATGAGACGGGCACAGTCAAAACAGATTTTTACATTGTATTATATAGTTACAAATAAAATAAATAAACTCATGTAATATAATGAATTCAAACTGAGGATTCTTGTAAAGATTCTGAACCGGTGATCTTGTAGGAAAGATACTCTAACTGCTTATCCCAACGGCAAGAATACTCATACCGGTAAACAGAATGGCAAATTGCTCAACCCTTGCTATAAGCCAGCGATTCTTACAAGAACCAATGTTAATATTTACGTGAAAATGTTTATTATTTAGATTTTTTCCATGAACCATGAATGTAAGCAATTTTTCAAAGACAGTGTGTAATATTTTGTCTAACCATACATTTAAATAATATTGTAATTAAAATAAATTATTTGAATAAACTAATTATTAAAATACTGTAATAAAGTTCAGGAGATAAATCTAGAAGAGAATTTGTGTTTTTCCGCAATGTAAATGAAGAAACAACGGTCATGTATCCTTCATAGGTTGAATTTCCCCCGAGAGCGAGGGAGAAACTGAAATGGGTTATGATTACTAATACGCAAATTTATCATTTCTACCCACGAGATTCAGAAAATATCAGTTTCCAATTTCATTGAAGGATAGTCATTAAAATTGGAAAGTCGCTTCGTTAGGCTTGTTTTCAATGACAGATTTGGATCAGTTTAAGTTTTCGTTATTCTATATAATAATAATCAAAGTACACTTGTTGTTGCGAACGTCTATTTTAAAATCGTATATACCTAACAAAATTACTGAAATTAAGTTCTTATTGGATAAAATATCCCTAAACCCATATTGTTTATTAAACACAAGCCTCTGCACGAGTCCCATATACATGCCCGTGTATGGACTCACTTAATAACTATATAGGGCCGAAACCCAACCAACCAATCAGCAGACGCCATACATCGTGACGGATACTGCCCTAGCATCTATCGACCACTTCTTCGCAGGCCTTCCTTTCATCGGTATCTCGTGCGAACCACTGCAGCGTTCAACCATAGTACTCTTTCATTTCTATACCTTACTCTAGACAAAACAAATACTCACGCATGCACACCATATTTACTGAGACATATACTAACACGCGTGAGACTATAAGATAGTTAGAGGCTTCAGTCTCACATCCACAAAACCTTCTGATAAATCACAGTCAATCATATTTAATAACCACAATACTCATATCAAGTAGAATAAATTTTATTTTCTCACAAATATGTTATTTAAACCGTTATTTTGACTGTAATTGTGTTAGATTTTAACGATGATTGGCAACTGATTATTTTTAATTCTTTGAAAACTGACTGGTACACTATAAATAAATCTTCAGCAGTTAAATCTTCATTACAAATCATCGTTAAATCTCAGTTACCAATCATCGTCACAATCACAGTTACTTAAGGCTTCCCTTTCATAAATAATTCATACTTTTTATTATTCATATCATTCGTTCAAGATATAGAATAGATTTGACTTTTTTTACTATTACTTAGATAGAACCTTTACACTAATATAAAATGAATAAACTGAATGTTATTTACCATAATAAAGAAAATATAAGCATTATAAGAAAGACCACGACCATTACATTTATTTTTCGAGTGCCACAAAATTGCCTTAATATAGAAAATTCTTGCATATACGAAATATATATTCTTATAATCTTGAAGTCAAGATTACAGAGACAAATCTGCATTGAACCAAATTAGCAAAATGTTAAAAATTAATAGTTATAAACCATTAAATTTGCAGTACATATTATCAATTTTCGACGTTTATAAAACACTGTATGTTAGTTATTACAAATTATTTTAAATAATTTATTATATTTACTTAGATGCTTTGAAGTTTCAGCTACTATTCAAAATCAAGTTTAATATCAAAAACATGATAATTTCTTACTAAAAAATATCATTCAATATAGATTTCTCTTCGAAATCTTGACTTCAAGATTATAAGAAAATGTATTTCATATATGCAAGATTTTTCTGCATTAATCCAATTTTGTGGCATGCTGAAAATAAATTTTAAAAGTCTTTTTTATAATGCTTGTATTTTCCTAATTATAGCAAATTTCATTAAATTTATTAGTTTGAAGTGTAAAGGTCATATCTAAGTAAAAGTTCTAAAAAAATCAAATCCAGTGTATAACTTATGATATAAATTAATAATAATAATCTAAATTTTCGTAAAAAATTGACAAATTTTAATTATTTTTGAAAGCGCGCTCTTAATTAACGGCTTAACATTGTTACAAAAATGTATATAACTTTTGCATCTTCGTGGCATTTAATATCTATTACTTTGGGCGTAGGTTAACTTTACTCCATCCATATGGTAAAAATGGCCTTCAATTCAGCTTATTATTAGGAGAACACATTCTTATTGTGAAGTTGTAATTATTCAGAACATAGGTCTGTGATATTTTAAATATGAATTAAATATATTAATTAGAAAGATACACATATAAAATCAATTTTATCGAAAATATTGTTGTTGCGCCAACGGGATTCGAACCTGGATCTCTTTCCTAAGCGGGGAAGGTGCATTATCCAACTATGCTACAGCGACAATATTTTTAGCATAAAATTCTTCCCTAACCGGGGAAAGAGATCCAGGATCAAATCCCGGTGGCGCAACAACAATATTTTTCGATTAAATTGATTTTATATGTATATCTTTCTAATTAATATATTTAATTCATATTTAAAATCAGCTTATATTTAATTTTATAGAAATTGTCAAAAAAAAACATAGTCTTGTCTTCTTCTTTTCAATCGCCGTTTCACATAATTTCGGTATAATCATTTCTTATAAAAGTGTAGATTTATAAAATAATTTATCTTAAAATAATATTAGGCACGGTTAGTAGGTACCTACGCATTCCCAATTTCAATTTACTTTTTAAAAATTGTATAAAATATCGTAAATTTATGCAACCTTGTCGGTCCATTAGAAATTAATTCTCGCATTTAATCGAATTACAAATATTAGTGGGTAAATAAATTATGGAGGGCTTTCTATGAAAAATTGTGAACGAAAAAAGAGAGTGACTCCAAATTCATTAATCTTCAAAAACTTTATAAATATATTTTTATAAACAATCACAATAAATATAAGTCGTCTTGCATGGGTTTTCAATAAAAAGGTTTACAAGCGAAAAAAAATTATATGTTTATATTACATGCTTTAAAAACATTAATTAATGAATATTTAATACAAATTAAATAAATCAATTTAAAAGATATACAAAAAAAACCTATTTACCGAAAAAATATTTGGTTTGACACTGTAAGAATACGACTGGGATTTCTGCCACGCGTATCCGGCTAATTGGGTTGAATATATTAAAAAGCGATCAAATACAACAAAATAGTCAAACTCTCAGTAATTTAAATGAATGCTTATTGGCATCATATTGAACAAGGCGACACACCCCTTGTGCGCAGATAATTTCAGCTTCACACTCTACTGGGATTCAAACCTGAACCTCTTCCTATCCGGGGAAACATGTAATTTGTATTAAAAATACCACAGAAATATGTACTGGAATGTGCTCGTTACTAACTTACAGTTTTGGTATAGTTACTTGTTGCTAGTGTATTCGGAACCTCGCGTGTGCGTGCCGAAACCGCTATTATGGATCACAGTGCTTCGTGCTGACCATCGAAAATCCTGGTGAGTCGGGCTTCCTGGTTAACCCTTGAGCTTTGTCCACTTCATATATCTAATTCCTTCCACCCTTCTGCATCCCTTATTTCCTCACCCCTTTGTATAAACAAGATCAAATATAAAAAAATAAAGTAAATTACTTACGTATTCGGTACGTTTCTCATCGCTCTGTGTCTCAGAAAGACAATCACCAGCGTCCCATTGCCGAGAACCCCGACCACGAAGATAATGGCGAACACGACGGGCACAATGTAGGTCTCGGGTCTAGTATAGTACGGTGTGTAGTCCTCCACCATAGGCCCGCTGAAGTTGGGCGTGCCAGCCGATTCCAGCACCATCCTTGATAAGTTGAACCTCTCATCATCACTCATTTCCCAATCAGTACTGCCACTCATCTTACAGCACTTTCAGTATTTTTTGAAACTGGAATTTAGTGCCGTTTCCATTAGGTCACATATTCAAATGTTGCCATATCTAGACCTTTCAAAATATTGTCGATTTGTTTAAAGTGTCGCCATTATATATTATGTACGAGTAAGAGCTGGTTTAGTTGATAATCTGCAACAGAAATATATTTTTTTAATATATTTTAATAGTAGAAAGATATATTACACGAGTTCCTATTATAGATTTATAAAAAAATTAATCCCACGAACTTATTTCTCATCTTTCGTCTAATCAAAGTCATAAAAAAATCAAAACACGTTTAGAGATCAAAATAAAAAGCGAGAGATTGCATACATGATTAATTAAATATCAGATATCTCATTGAGATGAAACTATTTTTATTATATTTAATGAAAAATATATAGGAGTATGGGGTGATTACAGGGATTACAACCTGTCTTCGACTGACTTAAGTGATATATATATATATATATATATAATTCATTTGTTCAACAATTGTCATTATATTATATATTTTTCATTAAATATAATAAAAATAACTTCGTCTCTATGAGATATCTGATATTTATTTAATAACAGTGCCATTTTAGGAAAAAATATAGTAATTTTGTGAACTTGAACATATTCAAATATTGTATACAAGACTCGTCAATAATGCGCGTTTTAGGTGTACATCCCGTTTTTTAATAGTTTTGTATATGATCTGTTTGTTACGATGATAGTGATACTGTTCTTTTTGTATGAATTCAATCGAATTTATGAAAAAAATCGAGAGAGCTATTGGTTTTCTCATGGTAATGGTACAGGTGTGTTATGTGTATAGTCCACAGCGAAGGACAGGAGTGATTTTTATTTTTTTTAAGTCATTTTAAAATTGCGGCGTGCGGGCCGTATGACAAGCGAGCATTCTGCGGGGCACGCAAGGTTCGGAGATTGTGAAATTAGAGGGTTTAGTAAAAGTTGCAGTCATATTTGAAGTGTGATCATGGCTGACGATATAATCGATATGTGTTTGGAAGAAAATTCATTTTTAAAATTTGATTTGTGTAATAATAATAGTCCTAGTGTCATTGTTAAACAATTAAAAGAGTTTAAAAAATTTTTAACATTATATAATAGTTAAAGGTTAAATGAAGCCAAATTTCATGAAAATATAAGAATATCAGTGTCGACCTTTGACTATACATCAAAAAAATATCCATATTTTACCTAGTATTTGTTCGCAAACCCTACCACGAACGCTGTTTAATCACAAACTGGTTTGAACTCGCACGCATACGCGACGACTAACGCAAACAAGCATGCTCTCGCTACCGCTCTAGGCGGCCGCTACTCAGGATACTCGAATTCATAAACATGAGATTGCTATGCACGCTGCACGCCCGCCCTGTAGAGCTCTTTACTCAAGCATGCACGCAGGCCTTACACTGTGTATTATTTTTTCATTTTAATTTTAGATTGGTACCGTCTAGGTAAACAATTAATATGTAAGTTCTTTACCTACCTACCTAAAAGACATATTTTCTTTTTTTAATATATGAAGTGTTGTGGTTTCTAATTTTTAATTTCTAAAAAGTTTCAAAACATAAGTTTAACGTTTATATCTAGTGAATAAAATTTATAATTACCGTGGTAAAGTGTGTAAAGTATTTGTTTGGTCACTTTTTCGTCACATATTCTTAAGGCATTACTCTTATACGAATATTTTTTTTTGGGGGAAAGGGGGTGGTGGAAATAATGGAAGACAGAAGGCAATTACTTTTTCGGTCTGCTTGATGCAATTTTTTCTCTCCTTTCCAACCACAAGACAAGCAACGCAGAATATGTATAACAAGCACTGTTAATACTCGCGTAATAAGGATTCTGATTCGGATGCTGATTCAATTGTTTCTCTCCTTTCCAACCACAAGACAAGCGACGCAGAATATGTATAACAACCACTGTTAAAACTCGCGTAATAAGGATTGTTTGTATATATCAGCGGAATTAAATAGATATAAATTTTAAACGTTAGCGGTTAAGTATTTTACAATGATGGTTCAATCCGTAAGGTTCCAAACGTACACAGTTCTAAATGCACACTGGGCTCGTGCGGAAGTGTTTATTGCAGCAAACTCTTTTTTTCTTCCTCGTGCCTAGGGACAGGTTAGGAAAAAGAAAGGGAAGGAGATACGCATAAGATAGTCGCGAATATAGAATATATACTTGCGAGTAAGTACGTTAAACGGCGTTTACAGGGGGAAGGACGCGAAAATGCGGGAAAAAAACGCGCTACATATCTTTTTGTATATAAAAAATATTTTTCTGGTTCAAAAAGATTAATAATGAAGTATTTATTATATTAATTTAGTTAAATAAATAGGGGTTAACAGCTTTTCAAATTTAAATTAAATATTCGTACAAAAAAATACTTTTGTTTCCCAAAAATAGTAAATGTTCACTAAATATTATATATCATATTAAATCTTAAAGCGTTAACTAGATATTAACTTCTTGTTGCTCTATTGTATTATTTGCCGTTAAAAAAACTTTTTATCTTTGTATTCTAACCTAATGCGATGTTTACAAACGTAATCGCTAAGATATTTATTTATTTGTAACTATATAATACAATGTAAAAATATGTTTGGATTGTGCCCGTCTCACTAGAGAAATTCTGTGTAAAGAAATAATAGAATAAATACTTTGGGCAAAAGCATGATGTGGTATTCAGTCTCATCTCAGTCATGTCTCGTGGTAATTCTACTTCCCACTCGCTAAAATGTTTTTCCTTGTACTCATCAAACGTTTCTCAGGTATTTTCTTAAGATTCACATTCCAATGTATCGCCACCTGAAATCCATTTGTTATTATTATTTTTGGTGAATATTTACTAAATTTGGTATTTCAAGTATTTTTGATGTTCAATTTTTTTTGAATCCCGATAAAATTCTTATAAAAATCACCCCGGTTTCCTTGTGGCAGGCGGATATACTAATCATTTCGCTGCCGTGTCAGTGAAATGTCAAAATTGTAACAAAGTAATGTAGACGTTCTCTTTCTACTTATAAGGAACTTTTTAAAATTAATTCAATTTATATATAATGTTGCCACAAATTAACATTGCAAATATTGAAGAAGTAATTAAATTTAATCATAAAATATGTTAAGAATGTATAAATAATAAAATCATCAAGTAACAAACATATAAATCAGTGCATTAAATTTTTAAAAAAATCAGTAATCATACCGTACCGATCCCGTTACCTTTTTGTATTGTGGTGATAATACAACAAGGTATGTGAAAGTATATGAAAATGTTTCTAACAAAATTTACTCAGCAAATCTTGTTTGGATACGCGCTGAATAAACAAATTCATTGTTAAAACTTAACCTTCGAACTCACACTATTAAAATATGAAAGTTAAAAGATTTGTATAACATTACAGCGTTCAATATTCCCTACGCCATCTAACATATGATTCAGAATACCAATGGACGATCAATTTGAGACCAAATTGGATCAACTAGAATATAATAAGAAATAGTGCACTCGCCTTGTGCATTCATGTCATTATTCAATTAAATAATAGATATTCCTTAACAAGTATAATAAAAAGTGATCGCGGGTCTGGTTCACTAAGACCTAACCTACAATAATTTACTCAACACATCTCTATCCAATATGCAATAATCAAAAGATACTAAACATAGTACGTATGTCCAGTTTTAATTAAAAATAATAACGATAATTTTTTAACATTTGACATGACAAACCGACGATAAGATAAACGACACATTTTATTTGAAATAAAAGTCTGAATATATTTGTTTGTAATTTTAATGAATTCATGTTTGTATGTGTATTTTTAAATAATGTGAAAAAATGTTTTTTTTATATCACACATTTTCATTGTATGACATGTGCTCATTAAACAAAACATTTAATTGTTTGTACTAAAATATGTTATGCATATGTACACATTAAGTACGATATATTATGTTCCTTATTAAATGAAAAAATATAAAGAGAACAATATATTTTCATTAAAAAACTTAACTACCATCAGAATTTGATTATATACGTATATTAACTGGATTGCTAGATCTCAGTATCTAAATAGACTGCTGAAAAATCTCAGTGGAATTGAATGTAATTATCGGAAAGAATGTGTTGTGATTTTTTCATTAACATAATATTCTAATCGACATATAAGTAAATATGAATATTATAAAACTCAATGTACTATATACCTAATCTAATATTATATAAAAACATGTGTTTCTTCTTAAACTATAGGTACTATAATTTGTTTAAAGAATTGTTTTTACTTCTTCAGAGCTTCAGAGCTTATATGAACAAATCGATCGATTAGACTTTTAATACAACTTAAATTTGTACTTTCGTGTGAATGTCTGACTTTTCTTCTTCGGCGCTCTCTCGCTACAAATATGACATCAATGTCTGATTGCCGAGCCTATAAATACCCATCATCCCTTTTGCTTTGACTATCGTTAAAGATTTGTTTATTCCCGCCCAAACCAACGTATCCACTGAATAAATCACTTTTCGTGGATTACATAGATAATGTATAATAATAAAATGTAATCCGTTACATAATATTTAATGTCCAATTCCTGTATAATTTCCAAGTCACTTTATTCAAGATTTGTGATAATTTGTTACTGTCAAGTACCATATATTTGATTTATCACAATCAAAATAATTTAAATAAATATTAAATTTATCTTCCGATTCTTTCTACCAGTCCCCAATATTAACTAATTTTTATTTTATTACTAATATACCTATGCTCTATGGAACGTCTATCCAGTACATCCTAGTGTAGATGGGAGTACGCGACGTAAGCCATTGACTGTATGGAATCATCTGTGATTAATTCAGCGAGTTTCTGGCGTTTCTGAATAAATTACATTTTTGTAAATCATTACTTAAAACACATTTTAATAAAAAATGTCCTTATACGATTCGTTAGTAATATTGGTTTAGAGATATGGCACAAGAGCCTTCGTCACTTTCTCAATAAAACCAAAAAACAATAATGAAAGTACAGTAATTTTATTGACAATAAATAAACTACATTATATTATGTTCTTACATACGAACATTATGTTTTAATATCTTCGTTCGCGTGTATTGTCTTATCAGACATTATTTTTATTTTTTAAATTGTATCTCTTTAAACTCATTGCATAAGATAAATGATGATAGTCCAGGGAATGAAATAATTTTTAAGTTTAATTAAAAGCCTCGACGATTTCAGCGCCATGATAAGAAAAACTTTAAATCGTTTGATAACTAAATTACTCGCCATAATATTTACATATAATCTTGGGAGAGATTAAAGAGTTCAAATTATAAAGTTTTTACATTAATTGAATGGCTTTAAAATTTCGGAGATTCGTAAATTTCATTAGATAGCTACATTTAATTTATTTAATATTTTATGTATTCCTGCATATTGTACAATCATCCATCAACACTTCAGTATGTAAATAATAATTCTTGAGAAAACTTTCACAAAAAAATCTATTTAAGTACAAAAATATGTTACGTACTTCTGAATAAATAATTTTGTTTTTATTCACTATGTACACAACCACAAATTGTCAGTATTTTTCACTACCACTTTAATTACTTCACTATAACAAATATTCGCTTAGTAACCGACGCCAGTGCGTAACCCGAGGCCGACTAACTGACTACTGAATGCTGTAGTTTGCCTTTACAGAATATGTATGATTCAATCTCGCTAATCATATTTTCTCGAATAAGAAATCACAATTACTTAATGCTTTTCAGGCCCAAATTATATATTTTTATATTAGTCGCGTAAAGTATATTTATGTCATATCAAACATGCTTTACACATTCTATAGTATTGAATATTATAAATTATATTGTAATTTTTTCCTGTGAGATAATTATTGTCTGCTTTTTTACATTACGATATTAAAGCTGGCATTAATTATCGTTTATTTATTAGTTCATAAAATACTATATGCGACATAACTTGTTTGATAAAACAAATACGGGTGTTTCGGATACAAATTAATTTAATTTAACATTTGTGAAAATTTAAAACGTCTATAACTTGAAACATTTTTTTTAATTTATAAAATTTTACAATGAGTACATAATGATTTCGAATTTTTAATATTTGTTTGTTTCATTAGAAATACGTTAAATGTAAAATATATCGACCATTTTTGGATTAAATCTTTATAAATAAAATATATTTATTCATAAATACGTTGTATGCTCAATGTTCACTTTAATACTGCCATTACTTAAAATAATGGCTAGATATATAAGATAAGAGTAAATACAAATTAAATCTATTAATTAGAAAGATATACATATAAAATCAATTTTATCGAAAAATATTGTTGTTGCGCCACCGGGATTCGAACCTGGATCTCTCCCATTCCGAGGAACGTGCATTATCCGATTATGCTATACCAACACAGTGGATTGACGACAAATTTTCGAACCTAAATACCCACTTTTCAAATTAATACATCTATCGTTCCAATATTTGAAAGCCATCTACTTTCTAATTAATATATTTAATTCATATTTAAAATATCACAGACCTATGTTCTGAATAATTACAACTTCACAATAAGAATGTGTTCTCTTTAATAAATACAATATATGTACATATTGCTTGTCACCAAATTAGAGCTTATTATTTTATCTCTGCTGTTTCTCTAAATATAGAACTATTGTTATAAGTGTAATTTTATTATTATAATGCATATAAATGCTATAAATACACAATACTTATTAATTTACACATTCATCAATAGGTATTTATAGTAAATATAAAAATTATTTAAATAACATGACAGGTTATTTTTTACAGTCGAAAAAAAGCAATATATTATATTTTTTTATTTATAAGCGTTTCTAAAAAGTATAATGACTATATTTTGAATTATAATATATATCATTTTTTTATAAAAATTGTCATTGAACTGTTAATGCTCTGTAAATTATAAAATAAATACTCAAATTTAAAACTCATGAAAGTTTAAAATACGTAGTAATGTAGTTATTAGAATGGCTTTTAGCCAAGCGGGTAATATTTTTCAGTGTTTATTTTTATAAAAGAGTTTATCGTGCTGTCAATTCATCATCTCATTCCTCCTAAATCTTAAAAATATCTTCCTTGTATCCGTTCCGGCATCCCACGACTCCAAATAATAGAAACACGTATAGTAAGTTGACAGCCGAGTTTCATCTCGTCAAAGATTTGTCTAGAAAATTTTCATATTTTAGGGTATAAACAGAGCTAGTTATGGATAAAAATGGGCAGGATAATAAAAACAAATTTAAATATTTCGCAAGTATTTTTACGTCAGACTTACATAACTCTTATGTTATGTGCACTGAGAATATGTATTTTTCCTAAGGAAAGTTTTGTTTGGTAAGATTAGGTATTTCAATTTAAACAAATTTGTCCACCATCAACAGCGCCATCGACCAAATGAGAAACACGAGGATGAAGTAAAATATATATTGCTATACAAATACGTTCGAATTCACATCTTCTTAAAAAGAACGCCTGGACTATTTCCTACGTTGACGCTCCAAGTCCAAATCATGGACAGTTAATAAATATAATTTTGTATAAAAAAGGTTTTTTTTTATAGAGGTTTATTTTTTCAATTGGCAACACTTTACCAGCGACAGCCAATTTGATAGCTGACAGCTGGTTTGTGCTCAGTTTGGGTTGCTATTTCACTTATGACAGAACGAAATAAATTTGCACAATCATGCAAATGTATTTAGAAAATCGTGGTTCAGTTCGCAAAACTTACCGTGCGCTACGTCCATTTTACGGTCGACATAATCGTCCATCCAAGCAAGTAATTCGAATAACCATGGATCGTTTTTGCACCACGCGTACTCTAATTGATAATACGCATGCGCAGAGACGTCGCACAGTGTCCACCGAAGAAGCTGTTGCTGCAGTGGAGCGTAGTATTAAGGAGGATCCGAATGAGTCGATTCACCATCGTGCACAGCAATAGATCAATGATTACTGACTTTTGTTGTTCCTCAATTCAATAGCATTTATGTGGAAGAGCTGTGGTTTCAACAAGATGGCGCCACAGGCTACACAGCGCGGGCCACAATCAATTTATTGAAGGAAACATTTGATGAGCGCATAATTTCGCAGAAATTGTCCAATTCTGCGTAAATACGTGGCAGCGAATAACAACGGACAGAGATAAGAGGGAGACACTTGAGTAGGCTTTCGTTCAGCAGTGGATTTTTGATTGAATACCTTCTGAATCATTAAATTTATCTGAGTATAATCATTCTCACGCTAAGCACGCAACGTAAGTTGACTAGTTTGTTAGAACAATCTAATTTATTTTTTACAATAATGCACCGCCAACGACGCATGAACGCAACTTGTAGATACCTGTATGTAAAACAGAGCTCCTAAAAACCTCAAAAACCATGCCAACATGTTTCAATAGTATGCGCCCGCAGCTGGCTGCTGAGCAACAATCCTCTCACTGCTGCCTTCTAGTCAAGATCACCAGCAAACCATCCTACATGTAAACTTTTCATTTATAAACTCTAACTGTGCTCAATCAACAAAAAACTCATGTCAACCGTATGAAGTTCTGTTCTTCAATCTTCTCTGGCCACACATACACAATACATCTCTGCGATGAGTATCAAATGAACATGTGAATTATGGGTAGTCATTGGGGCACTCATCATTCACACCGCAGCAAATTCTTCTGGTTCAGTTGCCATAGTTCTCACAAACTTTAAACATCAATCCACATACAGCACATATCTCATAATTTTGTAATACATCATAATTGGTGACCTCGCCGATTCCGGTCTCATCTTTATTTTACAACGTCGCTCAACCCCAAATGGGATTTCTCGCGATTTCTGTATTTAGATTTCATGAAAGAGATTTTTCAACATGTGTTTTCAGTTCGACCGTTCCAGATAGATCTGATTGATTATAATGATAGCCACAAACTTGGCTGTCAGTCATGAATTTTTTGATGTGATCCCCTCTTGCTGGCAGCCAAGTTTTTGTGGACTAAAAAAACCCGATTGATACCAAAAGTTCGAGACGAAAATGCTTACATCACTCCTCTAAAGTACAGTCTAATTTTGAAATGGGTAATCTACTATCGCTCTGCCTCACATTTTAAAACTAAAATCTAACATGTGTTTAAAATGTTTGAATTTATTTTTTTCCCTAAAACTCTTTTACATCGACCCAGCCGAGGGTGTTTTATGTTCTAATTTAATTTTAAATTTTGTACATAGCCCTTTCGAGATTAAAGATAGCCTCTCATGGTCCGCTATTCACCATCTGCTGAGTAAACAGATGGCCTCTACCTTTATCACATGTGTCATACCACTCCTGCATTTTTTTTCCTATATATTTATTCTATATTGGTACCTACAATAACATTAAATACCCGTAACAATGTTATTTATTATTTTTATCATATTGGGGGAGCCTCCAATAAAAGCTATTCTATCATAAAAGGGTAACACATTTTTAAAATCATGTTTTTTTATTAACAATTAATACATTTTTTAAATCATAAGTGTCATCATCAGTAATATATTATAATATTCTTATACGACAATTTGGCAAGTCACATAGAGATTAAGGAGTAACTAAGAGGATAGAGCGCTTAATGAGAATGTGAGAGGTGTCAGGATCTACACTCGGGGGCTTCGAAATCTTTTGAAAATAAAACGTAAATGGAGTAAAATATAACGAAATTTTCTGATGTAGTATTTTAGAACAGATTTCAAGACAAATTTATTGGGAGACAAAAATTGACAAATAATTAAAGTAAATACGAAAGGAAATGATGCTATGTTTGAACATGAAAAGTATATAGTATAATATAATACATGAAATTCGTTCATATATGTGAGGTCCAGAATCAAAAGCAGACATGTCCACTTTATCTGTTTTCGAGTAAAATGCAAAAAATCATTGTACTACAACTGTCACAGATCTAGGGATTCTATGTCGAGACAACCCGGGAATGTATTCCCGAGAATTCAAAGATTTTTTGCTGTCTCGAATTCAGTAAATTAAAAAAAAATAACCCGGGACTCGAGACTTTCCGATTCAAATTTTATTTAATATATCCTACATTTATTTTTTCAAAATAAAATCTGCATAGTCGAAAACAACCCATGCCCAGTTTTCATACAAGCAGGTAGCAAGCGGAAGGATCGGCAAAATGACTCGATTGTCCTTGTCACGTTGCGTCGGCACTCGGCAGTGATAAAAAAAATCATTTCACTTTTACCGATCGACAAAGATATTTTTCAGGAGACTGATAATGGTTTATTGTAACGAGAGATTATATTGTCTTTGTATTTTCGTCGTTATTAGTAAAATATCACTTAAACGAAAAAATATATATTTTTAAGTATTTATAGCCTCGTTTCTTTTCGGCATGTAATTACAAATACGATGCACGTGTTATTTCTAAAATAATTTAAAAGAATTCTCCTCGGGTTGATTTTATTTGTTCAAAGTATCAGTTTGTATTTTGACATTAGCCAAATCTCGTACTTACGGTTTCCGTCGCTGTATATTCTGAACTGCCGATTTCGGAATAAAATTACAAAGGTTACTATTTATTTATCTTATTACAGAATCATTTTTATTATTAAACTATTTTCTTTGTTGTTTATTTTAGCTCAAAATGGATAAAAATCAATCCGAAGTGTGGAAACATTTCAAAATACTCACACAAAAGGAATCAGCCCAATGTATTTACTGTCCAAAGTAAATCTCTTGTAAGGGGTCAAACACAAGTGACTTGGGAAGACACTTAGAAAGAATTCATCAAATTTACATCGATAAAAAAAACTCCGGAATCGACCGATATAGGATGCTCGAAAAGTCCGAAAAGAATCAAAATAAGTCAGCCATCATTATCAAATTACGTTAAAAGAAAATCACATCACAATCTGAAATTGTCCCCCGGCTAACTGCTGAAGATGGTATTTCTGTGAAAGCTATTACAAATAGTGCTTTTATTCGTGAATCCATCGAACAAAAGGGTTATATACTGCCCAAGAATCAGTCGGATACAATGAAATTAATTTTACATTTTTACTAAGATAAAAAAAAGAGATTATTAGCAAAATAAATCATTTTAAAGAGTTGGGTGCTCGCTTCAGTCTAACTATGAATAAATGGACGAGTTTACGAAATATAAAGTATTTTAATATCGTCGTTTATAGTGAAAATAATTAATGTCTCGAGTCCCGGGAATTCCCGGGAATTTTAAAAACCCGAGCCTTCAGAATCTCTACATAGGTCACACGACCATATACTGTTGTCTTATTAGCTGAAAACATATTTGTCTGGGCTTGAATTAATCATCTTTTAGACATGTCTGCGATTGAAGAATAAGCAAATTTTAAATGCGTTTTTATACAAAATTCTGTGATATTTATCTAATTTTGATAGGCTAGTTTTGTTGACATTAATTTGCTTTATATTTGTACATACCTAACTCAAAAACCATAAAAATTGGACATGTTTTATTTTGATTCTATAGCCCGCATATGCAATTTAAAATTGTGTAAACTAATAAAACTTTTAAAATTTATGGTTTGTATTAAATCAACATTGACATTTTTAAAGTATTCATTATATTTCACTATATTACTATAATTTTTCATATTGAAATATAATAATTATGATTCCATTTTTTATTTGATTTTTTTTCAGATGTTTGAAGGTTGTCGCGAGAAATTATGTATAAAAAAGAACTCCGATTATATTATATGACTCGTCCATAATAGTTTAGGATTAGTACTCTTAAATATTACTGGTAAATTTGAATGAAATTATGCTATAATAGAGAACTATTTGTAAATTTTTATTAAAATATAATACAAATTAACTATTTGCATATCGCAGGTTTATACTTCATTACGTGTCATTTTTTAATTTTCCCGTTTTACATTCAGTTATATAGGTATCTGATATTTAACTTTTTTTATTCTGACAGAACGTAATTAGTCGTGTGAGTATTTGGTGCAAACTTGCAGGGAATTTAAACAAAAAAAAATTATTTCAATAAAATATCCTTTACATGTGATAAATTTAAATTAATTTAACTTATCAATAGTTACAACAGTCGAAAATATAGCGATTAGAAAAATATTGTTTAAGAAATGAGATCTGCGTGCATCGTTGAGCCGCAAATGGATTTTTGTGCAAATATTACCCGCGCCAGGAAATGCTTGTTCCGATTCGACGCTTGTTGGAGGGGTAGTATTTAATAGTAGGTGGTTGACTAGCCAATCTCAAATATTTCCTGCTATTTGAAATAATCTTAGTGCTTATTTAATAATTGTGATATCTTTTAAAACTACAGTTGATCTTTTGATCTCTTGCACTCAAACCGTAATTTCCTATTTTTGTGTCAACAAATGTGTCACCACTATCTGATGTTTGGTGTTCACATTGACATTTATTACATAAGTAGCATATAGGTGCATAGTTCACTTACCTTAGAGGCTTGCGTATTGAATATTGTATTGGTGCGTGTTTACGAGTATTCTTATGGAAAAATACTGTATTACTTAGTGTCAAAAGATCAAATAAATGTTTCGACTAAGCATCTGTATTATATTTACAAAAATATTAGGATTTGTATAAACAGTAAAAAATAGTAATAAATACCAGTTTTTCAGTGTGATAATTTCCTAAGACATATTGACTTATCATCCGTGATAATGAAACGTGATTATTTACTAAGTTAGGTTATGCAGCTATCTATCACTTTGAAATATTATAAAATTATATATACAGTCCCTTATTTTCGAGTTAGATATTTTTTTACCCCAAAATAAATACTTTTGGATTATTTAGTTCAATAAAATTTAGGAATGCCATGTTTTTTAATGAAATTTATGATTTATTGATGGCTAATTTTGATTAGAATGACCGAATAATACTTTATTCCACAATAATTTGCATTTCATATACAAATAAAATTTAATTTAAAAACCGTCCAAATATTTAAAATTAAAAATAACAGATACAATCTGCTCATATATAATTACGTATACAGGTTGTCCTGTAAGTAGTGGTCCAAAGGAAAGCCATCGATAGCTGAGACCATGCCCTGTCAGAGTAACCCATCACAGGTTTTATGAATGTCACACGGTTTTCGAGATATTTGAACATTTTTGAATAATTTATAACATTTGTTACATTTTTACAAAAACTTTTCATAATTTCAAAAACTCAATTTTCAATTTCAAAAATACAATTTTCAATTTCAAAATTTTTTTTTTTTTCTAAAATTTTTATAAAACAATAGCTATATTTTCAAGTTACTGCTTATTTTACCAATATTGCTAGTTAAGAAGCAAGGCCTGCAATTTAAAAAAAGATTACCTTGAATTTTTTCACAAAATGCCCCATTCGGCATTAAATTAAACCGTGTGACATTCATTTAACTTATGATGACTCTGATAAAGCATGGTTTCAGCTATCGATGGTTTTCATTTGGACCACTACTTACAGGACATACTGTATATATATTTATATTTGTATCTAAGACAATCGAGGTAAAATATTATTACATTTATTTATAAATTATAGATTTTTAATTAGTACATAAATTCAATTTTTGTCAAAGAGCAATATTTAAAAAAAAATAGAATTTAATACACGAAATAAACTGAAAAATTAAAGTAATAAAACGTCATTTATTTCGTAAAGGATTTTTTTATCAAAGTTATCTAGATGTTCCGTCACGTTTAATATTTTTTATATTTTTGGCTTTATTGATGGTAATGTTTTCTATATAAATGTAGGCATTTAGTAATTTTAAGATAATACTTCAATAATGTCACTTAAATATTCTTACTATTTTCAAACAAAGTTAAACGTTTGTGCTATTAAAATAGAACTAACTTGATGGTCTCCTGTAACGAGGGCCTATCCTCCGACCACTATATCACCGAGAGAGTATCGTAACTACTAGTCCACAAGCACGCCACATTATTATGTAATATGGTATAGTCAAGATTTTAGTTTAAGGTGAGCTTAAGTGCTACATGTATTCGGTTAGTAGTTTTTATCAATAATATTAGTTTTCTATCCAGAAGGTATTATTTCTGGGGTGTTTTAGAGAGTATGAAAAACTGATGGATTAGTATAGCAGACTAGAATCGAGCGGACAATAGATCTGAATGAGTCTATTCAACTTATTCAGTTTCCAGTCTACTTCCGAATGTTTCGCAAACAGAACACTATTTCTACCCAACCACTCTAATATCTTATATTTTCTCTTGAATATTATAGTTTGTAGAAGACTATATTTGGGTCTAAGAATTATACTCTCAATTTTATGATACTTAACATTATACATTGTTTCATGTTCTACCTATATATGTGTTGGTTAATAGCACTAATATAATTTATAATTTAAATACTAAATTTTATATAAAATATGTGTACATTTTAATCATACAATACCTATTATAAATTCAAGATCTTTTCTCGATCAAGCGACAAGTATGACTTATAACAATTTATTATAAACGATATATCACGTTTCGAAAATATTCTTGCGAGGATTATTTCATTCCCACGGTATTTTTTGGGTCACATCTTTAATTTCAGATGTAAAAAGAATAAATTATTAATTATAATTAACTAATATATTTTAATCAAAGTATAATATTATATAACATAATAAGAAAAATAATTTTCTCATCAAACCACAAACCATGCACACTTGAATTACAATTTGACAACATACCAACACTCATGGGAACAAAATGAACACTGAAAAAATATTCATCATCATCATCATCACTTTACAGCCGCTGGTGAGTCAAGATCTCAACAGTTTTCTTTCATTGATCTCTATTTTACATTTTTTCTTTCTAGTTTTGTATTTCACAGACTTCCAAGTACCAAAAATAATAGACATATACAAAAAAAAATCAATAATCCAAATTTTCTAAATTAAAAATCAATTAAACTTTAGAAGCGAATTCCGGTCTACAAGATTTAGAGACCAAATTGATATTCCAAAACTAAAATATACCGCAACCCAAAATCACTAATTTATCAAGGCATCAATTTTTTAACATCATAGAACAATTACAGACTACTATCAATTTGTATCTGAAGTAAAAAAAAGTATATACACAGACTAACTGAAACATAAATTATCTTGAATATAAATTAAATATATTAATTAGAAAGATATACATATAAAATCAATTCTATCGAAAAATATTATTGCTGCACCACCGGGATTCGAACCTGGATCTCTTTCCTAACCGGAGAAGGTGCATTATACTTATATCATTATATTATTGTGAATAATTACAACTTCACAATAAGAATGTGTTCTCCTAATAATAAATTATCTTGTGGATACTCCTTCTCTATACACGAGTCCTACTCTCATAGATAAGAAATAAATGTTAAATGAAATATATATACATCATACTGATAATTCTAAAATGTATTATATTTTCTAATATTAAAAAAAAAAATTGTCTGTGACGACATTCGCTCTACCTCCTGCACCCTGTTCGTATTGTTTCTATTGTTTGGTCATTCAGTTCAGGTTCAAGCACCGAAGTCTTCCAATTTTTAAAAAAAATCTGATATTTAGCTTGTTAAACAAAGAGCAACAATAGATTCATGTTGTAGCATTTACGCCAACATCTACTGAAATATAAAAAATGTAAATGTCTGAAAATTTAACACACTTAAAATAAAAATTAACAGAGTACTCTGTAATCCTGGAACGTAGATAGATTTATTAAAACTTATATATGAAGTAAATATATGTTAATGTAAAGCTTTTTGTAACAATCCCAGTAGCAATTAAAACATTTTTTCGTTAAATGGATTTTATCTGTATATCTTTCTAGTTAATTCATTTAATTTGTATAAAACGTATTAGTAACCCATTTTTCATGTCATTGAAATTTATTATACTACACATATCAATGTTGTCTGAACGTTTCACAGTTTCAAGACTTCTGATTAATATTTACACTACTTTTGATCAATAAAATATTGTGTGTTTCTAGACATGAACTTGACATGCTTGAACCCGCACTAAATAATAAAATTCTCATACTGTCTCGGATACCACAGAAATTCAGAAGTAGTAATTTTTAGTGCAAATATAATATAAAGAAATTCTTTCTTCATACATATAATCCCAATGTCTTTCACGCGTATGTAATTTGTTGCATTTTATTTGAGTATATAAAATATGTAATGCATAAATGTATATATAAAAGTTGAAAATCGTAATAATGTGATCCTGCTGTACTGTAGGTAGGTAGTTCTCTAAATTAACAATAATATTTGTAGTATGTTTGTTTATCAGAAATTTGTAAGTTCGCATTTAATAATTGTAGAGAGTAGTTGATAACAATTTATTATAGAGCATCTAACGCCGACGACATTGGAACACACATGTTTTGCAACTCAATATTGATGACCCCGACTTTTGAAAAAAAAAATCATGAGCGATGAAGCTCATTTCGACTTTGCGAGTTTTGTTAATAAACAATACAGCTGTAACTGATACACAGAAAATTTTTAATTAATATACCAATGACCTTTACACACACGTAGAGTTACTGTATGGTGCGCCATGTGGGTATCCATCAGGATGCAAGAAGTTTGGCAAAAATTTGTCAGTTCGCATTTAGTAATCGTAGAAAGTAATTGATTACAATTTATTATAGAGTATCTATCGCCTGAACAACGTGTTGAAGTCATTAAAACATTTTATCTAAGTAATAATGGCATTTTATCTAATAATTAATGGTGATCGCTATCGTCACGTGTTGTAAAACTTCTTGGTATCTTAATTGGGTCGATAGGACTTGCAACATATGTGATTTCAATAGATCGGTACCACCTTATACACACCCCGAGCTATGCTTGAAATTTTTTTAAACATTTTTCACGGTCGCATAATGTCAAAAAGTGATATAGACTGGCCTTCTTGATTTGACAACTCCCGACTATTTTCTGTAAGGGTACTTGAAAGGAAAGGTCTACGCCAATAAGCCAACAACAGTTCTGATCCTATAGGATAATATTCGAAATGAAATTGTTGAAATAACACGAAGTGTGCGAAAATGTTAAGAAAAATATGGTTAAATGAGCACGCACTTGTGGCGCTGCCAGAGGCGGCTACTTGGCCGATGTCATATTCCATACATAATTTTAATAAACCAAATAATCGATAAATAAAAATCAAATTTTAAAAATGTGTTTCTACAAAAATAAAATTGGCCTGGAACATAATATTCAACCTGTAGGTAAGAAGGTAGTAATTAATTTTTCATTACAATATTTTTTTAATGTTAATTTTTTTTCTTTACGTTTCAGGTTATTGGTAATGATAAAATGATTATTCAATTATTAATATAGAAGAAGATTCAGAAAAAGTGATGCTTAAACCACACGTTAGGAGGATATTTAACCCTAGTAGTAAAAATATACAGCCTTGTAGCGGTAAAGTGCGTAACTATTTAAGCCTCTTTGTCCATCAAAAGACGATTTTTGTAGAATTGGTAAAGCTGGGTAGATAATATTTGCTGTCTACCAACTATTTCAGTAATTTAATGCCCGTGCTTAACTGGGTCGCGGCGTACTCTAGATATGAAGTAAAATGTTTTGAAGTCAGAAATAATTTTAAATATTCTCTTGTTGTTTGAGTTTAATGATATAACGAGAATTGTGTAATGTCGTGTAATTATACAGGAGCGACTTAATGATCTTGAATATTTGTTACGAAGGGCATGAATATTGGTAAGAGTAGAATAATATTCAGATTTGGCAAATGGCTACACTAATAGAGACATTACAAACACGGCTTTTGAAAGAATTCTGGTTTCAAATACCCACTGAAATTAGTATAAAAAAAACATTCGAATTATTAAGATTTTTAAATCATCTACACTAATAAAAGTAATTTCCGTAAGGCTGACATATTTTTAAATGAGGTCATTAAAGATATGCAGAATTTTTCGCAAATATGGTAAGATTCTGGAAGGGTCGTGTATGCTGGCGAGAGATTGAAAGAGAATAGCTGCTTAGTACGTTCGGGTGGAGGGAAAAATAAAATGAAAAAGTTAAATTACGGCCACAAAAGTGTCATTAAAATGAGGTAGGGCCGCATTTGCTCCACAAAGGTCGTGTGGTTAAAATTGATATAAATAAGCTAGAAGAGAAGATTTATATTCATTCGGACGTTTTGCTCATTCAAGCACTTCTTTTTTATACGAATTTGCATAAAAAAGAGGCTTCGTGATATTTAATGATCTTGATAAAAATTGGATCTAATATAAATTATTACATTAAATGCAATAAAAAAATACGATAATCCTAATTGATATAAAGGCAAACATTATAAATATATATATATATATATATTTTTTTTTTTTTTAAAACTTCAAAAGTGTTCAACTGTGAATTTAATTTTTGTACTGGCAATGTAAGAGTAAAAACCCTTAAGAGTAAAAACAAAAGATATAAATATAAAATCAATTTTATCGTAAAATATTGTTGTTGCTATCGGAATTCAATCCTGGATCTCTTCCAAATCGGGGTACGTGCATTAACCGACTATGCTACAGCATACAGTATACTGACAACAAATTTTCGAACCTATATGTTGCACTTTTCAAAATGATACATCTATCGTTCCATTCTATCATCTACTTAAATCAACAACAATATTTTTCGATAAAATTGATTTTATAAGTATGTCTTGTATTTAAAATATCACAGACCTATGTTCTGAATAATTACAACTTCACAATAATAATGTGTTATTAATAATTCTTAAGAGTGCTTGACGTTACGAGATTTTTAAATCTAGCCAAATTTAACGTTAAATTGTTTAAAAAACCTTCTAAAATAACGGACTAATTTTCAATAGTGAACAAATCTAGACAGGTTAATATGCAAATAGTGCCAAATCATTCAGCGATTCCAACTAACCACGTTATCGCAAAAGCAGTCATCATCTTATTGAATTCCATGTATTTTTAAGATTATCAAAGAGATCCCATGTTATTTTTTTCGGTGGAATATATAATAATATATAATATCACGATTTTTGGTTTTGGTGAAAAATCGTGAAATTATCTTAAATTCCGTTAGCCGTTTTCCACTTTGTCAAAAACGTGGACCTCCTTAAATAAGTTTGATATAATAATAATAATAATGCGTTTATTCCAGCGTGATCGGGTTTCTTTTATGAAGACCCGATTCGTCATAAAGATTATACATAATATATACTACGAAATATTATTTATATTATGAAAAGATAATCAAGAAAAATATAAATAAATAAAAAGTTCACACATATATATATATTTATATATATATATATATAAATATTAACAACATATAAATACTACATATAAAAATACTTCAGTCACGGCCATTATTGTATCTGTAGCTGTTATGTAGTCGTTGTCAGTCTCTGGTCTAGGAACCAGCTTTCCATGAGAGCACCGCTTGCACCAAAGAGTTGGTGCTGAGGTCCAGCCGCAGCTTTTCTCCTGCAACTCGATGTCTCAGAAGCAGAACGAATCCATGTATACAGACTTCGGCAAAGATTGTAGATGCGCTGCAATAACGCGCCAATCCAAACAGTATTCTGTATGAGTTTATTGTACTGAATTCGGAGATGGTTGTACGTAACTTGCTTGTATTTCGTATTTGATACAAATGTTAAAAAAAAATGTGATTATTCAGAACACAGTTCTTTTATGAGTAAAACATATTAGAAATATCACCTAGAAATATATTAGTATAAAAACGTTATTTTATGTGTAATGTAATATTTCGGGTCTAATAAAATATGATATATTATTATTTATTTATTTATTATATGTAACATCCGCAGCAATGTCTAATAATTTCAAAGTATGAACAATGTATTGTTTTAAGAATAAACCGATATGCAAAAAATTTCAAAACGTAATGAACTCGCTTGTTAATGTTGAGATAAAACTCAACATTTCTTGTTTTGGAAGCACTTAAAGTGGAAATGGTTTAAAAACATTGCAGACGTTTAATTATTTAAAAACTTGTTACGCAAAAGCTTTAAGTGTTTTAATGCAACAAGCCAGAAGAAACAAAACAAATAATTCTAAAAGGTTTTCTTTAAATCCGTATAAACCGATTTGTATATTTTTTATAACAAACTGCTAATATATAAAGCAATAATAAAACTAGTGATCACTTACGATTGCGAAACGGGGTGTCTAACCCAAACCGAAGAAAATAATTTTTCAGTTTTTAAACGCAAAATACTAAAAAAAAATTAAGGACTGACACTAGAAAATGGAACTCACAGTAAGAAACAATCGTAGGATTCTGTAAGTTTCAAAGACTGGCAATGTTAAAAGAATTCCAGATCACAAGATACCAAAAATCATGACCAAGTGAATTCCCTTGTGGAAGAGACCAAGAGGTAGATCAAGGATGAGGGAGGCTAACTGCGAAAGAAAACTGTAGCTGGATGAGAGAATCAGGGAACTGGAGAAGAATGGCCAGAGATTGTTGGAGAGCACTTGTTGAGGAGGCCAAATCCCATCCTGGGATATAGTACTGTGGAAAAAGAAGATATTAAGTGAAGAAAATAAAAATATAGCCTATTTCAAACTGTAAGTACTAATTAGACCAGCTGCTTGTTTTAAAATTTAGGTTTTCTCATTTATAAATCACTATGTGAGCATTCAGCCCGCTTTGAAATAAATCTTGATATAAGAGAAAACGAAAATGTTCAGTATATATATTTATTAGGAAAATATATCTTATTTTTCTCATTTATTAATATATTTATTAGATACTAAATGATTAGAAACCCGTGCTATTAGTTTTTTTATTAATTTATTAGTTGCAAGGATTGTGCTGCATTTTATATTGGTAAAACGGGTAGAAATTTTAATATAAGAGTAAAAGAGCATTTGAGATGTATGAACAATAGTGGGTTTTCAGAATTTGAAAGAAAATGGTCATGGTTTTGATAAAAAATTGAGATTGTCAATTTTGCATGTAAACGATGTTGGTCACAAATTAAATAATTTAGAATCGTTGGAGATAAATAAAGCGTGTAAAACTAATCAAAAAATTATAAACCACCAACTAAATTTAACTACAAGTCCCATTTTAAAAAAATTTCCTAAAAATTAAGAATTTGAGTTAGGTATTAAATTAATTTTATGTTTTTTTACAAATAGATTCTGGTAAAAAAACAATAATATATGTTTTAGTTAGTATTGATATCCTGAAGAAAAAAATTGTATTTTTCGAAACCGGTAGATGTATTTAAACTCAATAATAAAACAAAGTTAACAAATAAAAATAATAAATTCAATATTATAATTTCCATTTGTTCCCTGCCCACCCATCATTATACCAGAATCTATATCGAGGTGGATTTGTATCATTTACAATAAGATAGTTACAATACCTCAAACAATAAGTATATACCTATGTAGATACATAAAAGTGAACATGATGTATAAAAGAAGTTTAAAAATAAATATGCGGAGATTAAACTTAATTTATATCAATTGTCCAAAAAAAATTATACATTATATTAAAATTATACACAATACCGTCCCGACATATCAACTGACTGAGGAATGTCGAAAATATTAAAATCTTTGCTTGTGATTTATTATATAGGTATATATTTTTTTTAATATCTGAAGCAAACCCGTTGTGGTTATTCAATTTTAATAGTTATTAACTTTTTTTAAAATATAAATATCGTAATAGTTTAAAAACAAAGTAACTAAATAAATATTTATGAAATTATAACTATTTAAAAGTTTTTGGTGAAACTTTGTATAATTTCATGATTATTATGTAAATTGAGTTGAAACACTTTGTTTTTGTTCCACTATATTTTATTATGTTTCACGTTAGAACGTTTTCGGTAACATCTTCTCATTATCAATAATACAATTCATAAAGCTGAATTGTATAATTGATAAATATAAAATATAGTGGAAAAGTTTCAACTCTACAAAATATTTAAATTTACAAGTGCGCGTCTCATTTTATTTATATAAGTATATATAATACGACCTCTATTATTATTATAAATCAAAATTATTATCGACAATAAAACGCTATTGAGTCTTTATAGATTTTACAATATGTGTTTTTATTTTGAAGTTCAGTTACGGACAGATCTGGGTGTTAATTATAGAAATTTCCTAGCCAACGTCCTTTCAATGTTAAAGATCGTTTTAAAATTATCACTACTCTTCTCCTTTATTTGTCACTTGTATTTCAGCATTTATTAATTTTGCAATCATTTTAAATTCCACGACAACTGCACACACAACAGGTGCATACATAGATAACTGCTCACAGAGAATTGCATACAGTCAGTTTATTACTCTGTTGACATGATTTGGGCGGCATGTAAAGAATAATATAAAGTCATATAACCTAACTTAACCTAGCCTAACCTCACCTAATATTCACGTCATCAATTTAACGAGCTTCCTATGATTTATCGTCCAGTACCCTTTTTCTTAGTCACCTTTCAATTACACCGTTTCAATTTATACAATCAACGGACCATTTTTCTACTTTAGTCTAACGTTATAATTTCAAGTTTTTTATTTTTTTCATTCCAAAAATATTATACAAACAGTTTCTTTAAGTGCAGGTATACAAAACCTTTAAAGAGAAAAGTTTGGAAATCATTCAGACAAAGAGCTGAATAGAAGCAAAATAAATAATACAGTTTTCTGTAAATAATAAAACAAAGGAATGTTTAAAGAGCATTTGAGATTAGTTTAATTTAGCAAGTGACAGCCAATATATCTTGGTTTGTGTCAATATTTGATGTAACGGATACCGTATGAGACCGATACATGTGTGGCCAACAGCTGATAAAAAAATCATTCGTCACATTTCATATCCTGTTTTCAGTTTCGGTGAATTCGGTCGCCCGCACTAATAGGTATTGTATTTTTGACACACGACGGTCGAATATTTCAATTATTTTTCTGCGCGCCCCATTTTGTTCTTACATTACCCCTGTACTAATTTATGTCAATGAAGGATATAATCGCATGACATTACTACATCACTTAATATACCCGTCATGATACAGGCGGTTTAATTTTTAGAAGGGAGTTATGAACCAATTTACAAGGCCATTAAGGAGAACGTATTATTATTGTGAAGTTGCATTTTTTCAGAACATAGTTCTGTGATATTTTAACACAAATTAAGTGTATCAATAAGAAAAATAACAAATTTTTTAACTTATATGTCGCACTTTCAAATCGATACATCTGTTATTTCATTATTTGAAAGTAAAAATAAAATTAAAATTTTTCGAAAACCAACTTTTACTGATACTATCATACATAGTAAATCTAATCATCTTGTATCACATAAACATTCAGCGTTCCGCGCAATGATATATCGTTTAGTCAATATTCCTATGTCATATTCTAATTTCAATATTGAATAAAATACCATTAAACAAATAGCATTTATTAACGGGTACAATACGAAATTAAACGTTTTTAAAAAAAATTACTAGTAAATTACTAGTAATTTTTTTTGTATAGCTTACAGATAAAACATAACAATAATAATGATTAATGGCGTAGGATTTTATTCATAAATAAATTTTCGAATCAAATATCTAAACACCAAACATTAGACCTGCATTTTATACAAATAATAATATAGGAAAATTATTCGTAAATTCCAAAGACAAAGATGATAATTTTTTCAATTCTGGGAAACTTAGCTGTTAAGATTGTTGGTAAAACAGATCAAAATTTGAACACAAGAATCAAAGAGCATTTTTAAGATATTAAAATAGTAATGATTTTTCAGAATTTTTCATTGATTAATTAGGAAAGATTATACTTATGATACAATTTGTTTTACATATAAACAATGTAGGTCTTAAATTGAATAATTTTGAATCACTAGAAATAAGTAAAGCGTGTAAAATAACCAAAATATAAATAACCAACTAAATTTAATCACAAGTTGTTATCCTAAAAATATTTCCAATAATTTTATATCATTATGTCAATTTCCACATCTTTCAGCATCGTAATAATTCAAGTGAGCTACAAGATTTATTTTTTAAATATATATATTTTTAAATTGAATTCATAAACATTCGAACAATTTGAAATGGTTTAGTTCCTGATAAAGGAAATGGTATTTTCCAAAACCGGTTGGTGTATTAAAATTCTTAATTATCTAGAAATATATTTAATTTTGTACGAGTGCAATATTTGTATAAATTTGCTCCCGCCTTCTTTAAATATAACATATTTACAATATTCACGAACGATGCTATTTACGAATTTAAATACTTTTGGAATAAGAAACTTTGGCGAATCAATAGTCCAGGAGATTAATTTCCGGGTGGATCAATGTGTACGGGATTAACTGTCCGGGGGATCAATTGACGGGGACAAATTGTCAGGGGATCAATTGTCGTGGGACCAATAGTCGGTGAACCATCCACAATTAGTCGCAGTTTCGTTATCATGACTGCTCTCATTGAGAATTAGACGATGATGAATATCAAAAATGAAACATTATCATGCGTTATCCTGTTTACAAAGTTTATTATTAAAGTGAAAAGCTCAAAAGTTTTTATGTCAAAATTTAAGACACTCCGTACGAATATCCAGCCAAAGTAAATACAACGCTATGAAAATATTAGTTTTCCAAAAGTAATCTGTTGGACTAGTTAATTTTGAACGGGTTATACAAAATTCACGACTGAGCTCAATTCCTTGTCATTTCTAGACTCGCCGCGCCGGTCTGTTCGTGTGGTGACGGGTGGCAGGTAGATATGAAAATAACCCAGAAGTTTTGGACTTTAACCGTGATAGTTGGGTGTGTACCTTACTTCAAAGTTATCCTAAAATATTCCGGAACATAGGCGGTTTACTGAACATATTAATTTTGTAACTGTTGTTATTAACAAAATTGTTTTTCTTTTTGACATCTAGATTATTTTATCGATAGTTAACAATCAAACTAACTGTATACAAGATAGGGTAGATTAAAAAGTTTCCGGAATCGCTGCTGAGGGCTTGTTTTTTCCAAATATTTTTATGTCGCTGTGTTGGAAACTCTTTCATATGAATCGAATGAAAAAGTCAAACAGTCTGGTTTTGACAAGTACTACACTATTCGTTTGGTTAAACTGAAAACATCAATTCAGGAATAAAGCCTGGAAATCTTATGTATCCTTCCGTATCCAACATATTATCAGATCGCCTTATGTGGCTCCCTCGGACTTCTATTTGTTACTGAAACTCAAAAAAATCCTGGCTAAAAATATGGGTCGAATAAAGTGGTCGAATAGACGCATGGAAATGAAACATTTCAAAAAGCTTTACACCTTCGATTTGAAAATTGTGGTGTACTTATAAATATGATTTGTAATTAATTTTGAGCGTGCCGATCGTAGGGCGCGTATAGACGCGCGTTGAAGGCGCACTCTTCTATTTTCTTTCGGCAACCACACTCGTAACTTTAATTCTGTATTAATAATTATATGTTGTATATAATAAATAATTACTTTTCATAATTGTGAGTAATTACTTTTACAAGTACAAGTACCCGGACAATAATCGTCGCATACTTCAACCGAATCAACCGGCGAACTTAAAGATATCACACAAATGATACCACACTGATTGGTACCACTGAAGACAAAATAGCAGATTAAGGAAGAGAGCTCGATACTGGATCTTGAAATAAACAGAAGCAAAGCAAAAATTGCTTTGACCCAATAACCAATTAATAATGTTTTTGACGACTATAAAGAGGAAATTTTTGATGATTTTATCTACCTGGAATCTCTCCTCTCAAAAATAGAGGGATAATTGGTATGGCTAAGTCAACCATGTCGAAGCTGACTAATTTTTGGGTGAACCGCACTAACTTACGGATAGTAATAGTTACATTGATTAAAGTCCTGGTGTTTTCCATAGTTCTGGATGGAGTAACATAAATCCTGAGAAGAAAATAAAAGAACGTGCTTAACATTTTTGAGATGTAGTATTTGCATTGCATGCTGCACGCACCATGGACTGCGAAAATAACGATTGCTTCCATTCTTCAAAAACTCGACATTTAAAAAAAATTATCTACAACATGCATAAACATTCAAAAATCCTTTTATAACTTAGATATATTGCTATAAAAGATGGAAATTGCTTGGAGAAATTGGTAATCATGGGCAGTATACAAGGACGGAGGCTGAGAGGTCGACTTTCAATAAGATAGACGGACCAAGTCTGAGAAACGACGGAGCCTCGCTACACATCGCACTAAATAAGCAGTTCGCCCTGTGGAAGAATGTAACACCACAATGCTTAGTCATGAGCGCATCGACTGAGACAGAAAAAAGTAATCAAGGCTGTCAAAAAAAAGTCTAAAAGTCAGTTCCAGAAGTAAAATCGAGAAATTGGAGGAACTTTATGAGAAATAAAATACAATTTGAAATCAAATTTATTTTATTTTCTTTATTAATTTTTTATCTAAAACTTATCAATATTTCTTAATAACTCTATTTACTATTAAATAGTTGCAAAAGACAAATAATGTACTTCTTGTGATATAAATTGGAGACACTTCCCTCAAGTTCATTTTTCCTATTAAAGTGCGCTCTTCATGAAGCTGTAATCTCACAGAGAACACCATGAGGTCCTTTTATTCAGCCCAGTCATTCGAGATTAATGGTGTTTATCACGTCTATAATTTTCCACGATGCCAAAGCGTAGAAAATGATGAAAATCTTATTATTGTTTGTTATTAGTTTAATACTCCACTGTCGCATGAAATTAATGATGAAGAACGCCGTGTCGTAGTTTTATTTTAAAAACTACATACCGTTTTGTACGTATATATGTATATGGAACTGATGCCACTTTTTGTAGATGGTTCCATTGAAGAAATCTAGGTCGAAGTTACTGCATGAAAAAGCGTGCCATTGTCGAGGCTTTGCCCCACATGTTAGGGTATAACAATTCTTGTACGCGGAGGATTTAAATTGTTCACTGTTGAATCCCCCCTCCCCGCCTTCGTAACTTTTGAGCCAAAGCCTTGACAATGGCACATGTCACCGTGCCGAAATGTCGGCCTCGATTTCTACATCTATAAAAACTGAATCTAACATATAATTTTCCAAAAAAAATAACAGTATTGTTTGTATATAAATAATAATATAATCCGATGAACATTAAAATAGTGATTCAATATAAAATATTTATTATAAAATTGTTGTATATTTATGTAAACTCTTGAAAAACCGCGAATCAAGCAGCAACATATAAGTATTTCACCATATTTATCTTAAAGATTATCTCAAAATAATTAAATGAACTATTCAAACAACCTCTGCTGCATCTGCTCTATGTAATTGTTTAACTGTTCTAAAGAAAAGTCTTTCGTTATTACAGTAACACCTCTCACAAATCTAATACTTAAACTTTTCCAATATATTATATCGAGCTGTGTCAAGAATAAATTATAAGGGTGAACTTTCTAACATCTGCGAGTAACTTTGGTTCATAGGGGATGAAAATCTTTAGTGTAAAAAATATTATATTGGAAAATCTAATGCGAAGTTAGGTTGGTCCATGGCGTAGATTAATTAATTAATATAATATTTCTTACTTACATGCGTGATTTAACTTTATCGCGTATATAAATAAATCCCCAGTTTCTTTTTGTATTGAAATTTGAAAGAAAACTGAAACAAGTGTTAATTTCTTATGAAATATGAATTAAATGGATAGGTATGTTACCATTTTCTTCAGAGAATATATTTTTGAAGTAGAAAAACCAATATCAGAAATATCATTATTTGAATTTTTTTCTGGATTTTACTACTAAAATTTTTTATTTTTTTATGTGCATTGTTTGAGTATTATACTTGTTTCAGTTGGTAATCCAGAGTTTTCAAAATATGTAGTATGTACCTTTCATGTTTTCGTGGTAATTTTACAAAACGCAGGCGTCAGAGCTATTCGGAGAGCGCGCAAAATCTCGGTAGTCTTTTCCAGCAATTTATTTGAAGGTTGGTATTATTTGCAAATACTGCTTATTCTCAAAAACTCCAAAATACTACTTGGTATACTAATATAATATTTGTTAACTGATAATTAAACATATTTTATGTAATAAACAAATGAAAATACGTATTGCTTTATTTATTAATAAATAATATAATTAAAGTTTGCATCAAACCGACCTTAAAGGTAACAGATGGAATGAGCAATGTTTATGCTATATTTTACAGGTGGAATAGTTCTTTGTATCAATGGATTTTCCAATCTAACAAAATATACCTGATGCAATAAATGACTAAGAAGGTCACCTCTTATTGGATAAAATGGGATAAAGCTTGATACAATTGATATGAATTACATTGAAAATAGCGTGTTTTTGTGATGTCATGGTGGATTTGAAGAATACATGCTCTTTAGTTTTATTTATGCTCTTTATAAAATGGCGTTAACATTTCATTATTAAAAATAATTTTCAGTCTGGAACGAGCCGCGTTTGCAAACAATAGCCTCATTTTGGAGGGATTTATTTCATGCTTGTCATTATTACGGTCTGTCTCTGTAACAGGGATTAATAGCAATAAGTTTTTTATTAATGTTCACTTAACTAAAAGTTAAATATGATTCCCTTTATATATTTCAACAGTTTATAACAGATTTTTATTAAATACTTTTATTGTGTTCCTCTGTTTTCCTATAAAATCACTAGACACATTAAGAAATAATGGTTTCATGCTTTAACGATATCATAAATGATGTAAATATTATAGCTATTTGTATAAATACATTATTTTAATGATTATTTCACTAGTGACACTTCTTACATAGATCTGTAGGGTTTTTAACTAATCCAGTTTATTTATTTATTCTTAATATAGTGCATACATAAGTATATTTATATATGCTCTAATATAAACAATATCAAAATCGTTCCTTTTTACTACAACTTATCTTTCACATAATTTCTTAGTTTCATTTTGAATATATGTAGTTTCTCCTCCTTTTTATGTTTTCTGGTATTTCATTAAAAATCTTCATCGCACTGTACATCATCGATTTCTGAGATAAAGCCTTCTTCCTGAATGGCAGTCTCAGTTTATCTTTTCCTTTTGTATGATATTCGTGTTCATCTTGCTTTGCATCAATTTTTTTTAAAAAGACTAGCGATTTTTTCTTAGTGAGGATTTTATAAATAAATATTGAAATATATTTTCTGCTTCAAGGTCATAATATTCAAATCTTTCAGCATTGCACTGATCCAAGCATATCTATATTTTTTGAGTATTCTAAGCAAAAACAAAATACTGCTGCAGTAGTTGATGTGAGGAATATTAACAGAGTTGTATATTATTTTACAATACTAAGTACTAATGAATCTTCAGATCTTTCCCAGAAGTGAGATTTTTTCAGCAATCTTTTAGTCACGTGTCTTGTATTTAGCGATAAATTCAATGTTAAATCTATTATGACTCTCAAATATTTTATTTTAGTCACTTCTTTCAGACTTTCACATTCTACACTAATATTATTCACGCAAAATTCGTAATTAGCTTTTTTTTTCTTCTAAATAATTCTTGAAATAATAAAAATTATGATATTATAATATATAATATATCCCAGTAGCAACCAAATATGTTTTCTTTAATTTTAATTCAATTTAATTTGAATTTGAATTTTATTTAAATTTTATTAAATTATATTTTATTTTCTTGTGCAACAAATTACAGGTCGATTTTTTTACTCATGGCACTGTATAGTCAGTCACTAACGAATCTGTTGCTAGTATAATTATTTTATTATTACAATATAAAAAAACATAGATTTGTTTAATGTTTAATTTTTTTCCGGGTAGCTAATGAAATAAAATTAATCACATCTTAATAATAAAAATTACTCTATCGATGCCCTTCATCAGCTGAAACTAACAAGCGAAGAAAATAAACTTAGGTAAAAGTGAACACCAGAAACAACAACACACTGCGCCGACACCATGAGTTAACAACTGACGTCAAGTGCGTTGTTACATTACTATCTAGCGTAAAGTGGTCATATAACATTGTCTCTTTCTCGCTTAGATGGTGTTTTATACAGGCAATCTGCTTTCATTTGTTCAGTTCGCATTTGTAGTAGAGAGTTGTTAATTACAATTTATTATGGAGCATCTAACGCCTCAACAGTGTGTTGAATTTATTAAAAAAATTTATCTAAGTAATAATGGCAACGCTGTAATCATAAATGATAATCGCTATCGTCACATGTTGGAAAACTTCTTGGTGGCCGAATTGGGTCGATTGGGTTTGTATCACATATGATTTCAACAGAATGGTGCCACCACATACACAGCTCGAGCTACGCTTGAAATTTTACGATAAATTTTTCCCGGCTGATATTGACTGGCCTCCTCGATCACCTGATTTGACGGCTCCCGACTATTTTCTGTGAAAGTTCTTGAATAAGCCAATAATAATTCCAGTACTATAAGACAATATTCAAAATAAAATTGCTGAAATACCACGCCATATGTGCGAGAATGTTATGAAAAATATCGTTAAATGTGCCACTGCCAGAATTTGGCCAATATCAAATTTTTCACATAATTGTGATAAACCAAATAAAAATCAAATTAAATTATTGTGTTTTATTTTTTAGTCATTCAAAAGCAATATAGCCCTGGAACATAATATTCACCCTACACTACATACAATAAAATATTTTATTAATTTTTTAACTCATTTAGATTTTTTCTACTAGAAAAGTAAATAAAAATCATCTCAATACAGGCCAATAAATTAGAGTAAATTATCAAGAGTCCAAAACAAATTTACCATCAATGTTAAAGCAAATTTAGCCACAACTTCTTCTGCTAATTGTCCACAAATAACACGGGTTTGTTAAAGCGTCTGTGACAAGTTTGGTGCTACATCAAAATTATGTATAGCCCACGCTGGAAAACTTCAAGTAAACGGTATTTATACTGATTTTAGCAAGGCTTTCGACAACGTGTTACATAACTTATTACTCAACAAACTGTATCTCTTGGTAATAGGTGTAAACATGCTAAAATGGTTCAAAAATTATTTATGATTCAGATTATTCTCCATAAATAACATGTTGTGTTTAGAGCATATCTCTGAGATCAGAAATCCTACTTTCACAATTCACATCAACCAAATAATTAATAAAAACATAAAGACTTTCGGTTTTCTACTCAAAACTATAAAAAAACTTTAATTTCATGTTACCAACTAAGCTACACGTGTCACTTGCACGAAGCCAGCTAGCCTCTGCTAGGTCACCTCATAAAATTCATACTTATACTATTGAAGTCAATATCTCCGTTTCATTAAATTCAATAGATAATATAAATTATACGTAATTGGAGGTACGAATTACGGTCGCCAGTTATTAGAAAATGTATTTTTTTGATGATTACATATGTTGTATGAATATGTAGGTTATGTGTGTGAGTGCTGGATGCCTCATATATTTTACCGAACGTTCACGTATTCGTTTGACAAATATCGCGGTGATGTATTGAGTATATGTGTCCAAAGCAGGTTAAAGAAGAAAAACCACTTACGGTACACAAGTTTATTGTTGATTTAGCTCTGTTACAGTTTAGAAATATACAATGAAAAGTCTATATACAGGGGCGTTTGCTAGAGATCTTAACGGAAAAGCAGTAGCGAAAGGAGTGAAGCTCATGAGTGGGTCTTCCTTGATTCCGGGCGCATGTTTTTAGCACCCGATGTCTGTTATTGCCATATCGATACTGGGAGTGCTTTTACAGCTGTCAAGAGCTCTGTTTTACACATGTGTGCGTTCAGGGGTCATTGACGGTAATGGTGAAAGTAGAGACAATAGACCTCCACAGCTATCTTTTCATCGATCGGAACATCATAAATTATCGTACAAGTGAATAATAAACGGCTTAATCTTTTTATTTATAATAAAAAAATATATTATTCTTAAAACTGTTCCAAAATCCTGCAATTAATAAATCTGAGAGTAGGCATACGCGGCACCACTCACGATCTTATTGTTGCCATTCGGCTACCAACTAATATACTTGTGCATACGTTTCACTGTTCTTCAGATCCATCGATTAACAAATGACTTTACTAAATAAATAGATATATTTTTTACGAATTTAATAAGTTTCAAGAAGCACATGGGTGAGGTTCTTTCACAAACATAAAAACACTACCTTTACAAAATCAAATAGATATATATATTTGAAGTATGGTATTGGGGTGGGCTGTTTTCACGAAAACAAAAATAGCTTGCTTTTAAAAGGTGTTTTTTTAAAGGTTCGTTTTTCGAATTGGCAATACTTCTTTCAGCGACCGCCAATTTGACAGCTGATAGCTGATTTGTGCTCAGTTTGGGCTGCCATTTCACCATGAATAGGCTTACGCCAGAATAACGCTTGCAATTTGTTTTATTGCAGAAGTGATGTGCTTTTAGGATTTTTTATCAAATCACACGAACGAAAAATTTGTGTTATTCGTCAAAAATATGTAGGATAATAACGTGTTTGTTGTCTAGTGGTTACGATACTCTCCTAGTAGTCGCGGATTTGAGCCTTGTTTTGGGCTCCATCAAATCAAATTAGTTATATTTTTATAGCACAAGCTCTCTACTTTTACGTATCTCTATTTTTAAAAAAATTGGCACATTTCGACGTACATACTTAACAGAATACTGGGTAGCACGCTCAAACTGGTCATATTAACGCTTTGCCTAGGTGATTTATCTAAAAGTGCCCCAAGTATTTGTTTTGCAGGAGAAAGGGAAAAAAATATAATAGAATGCACTTATATATATACATAAAGAGATATGTTAGTTTTAAATACGCCCGACGAAGCTTGAGCTAAGCGAAACCAGTTGGCGTGAAATAAAATTCGTGGTTTCATACAAAGTGATTGTGTTTTATTTAATCTAATATATTAAACCACAAAATATAATAAATGATATTATAAAATAAATCTAGGTTGCTAACTACGCCGTTTGTATTGCAACGTACAAATTCGGAAAATAAAAAAATAATAATTGTATATTTCGTGGTTGGATATTAACGTGACGTCATTGTAATAGTAGAGCTATCCATTTCCTTGATCGAAGGGCAATAAAAAACACTTAATTATAAATTAATCAAGCTGACACTCCTTTGTATCAATAAATATAGAAACAAGAGTGTAATGTAATTAATTAAATAATAGGTTATTAAATAATTATATGTATATATAATGTTATTAAATAATATTATTAAATAATATTAAATAATAATAATTAATTAATTAAATAAGAAACTAAAACTTATTGTGTTAGATTAGGCAAGGATATAGTTTCATCAATTATTGTTAGGATTATGCATAACTCAGTAGCGATGCTTATTAATTTATTTGATACGTATAATTGCAATTGAAAAAAACAAGTGATTTTCAGTGCGATAATGCCCATCTTCAATACATATTGCTAACATTACAAAAGCGACAAATCGCGAGCTTGGTTGAGAGGTTATACCACATTCGCCTTATTCTCCTGATCTTGCTCTTGATTTTTTCATCTTTTCTACTATCTATCCAATAACATCTGAAGAATCTCCTTTAATAAAGATGTTTCTCGTTAATGCTATTTTCATCTTCAAACCATCTCAATGTGTCAAAATAAACGATACAACAAGCGATACCCTTCTTATCAAATTTGAAATACCTCAAGACAGCGTTTTGGGTCGAATTATGTTTATAATATACATAAATGTGTGATCTATGTGACCTAATCAAGAAAAGCCATACTTTTAGTTTTGCCAATGACACTGTTCTAATAATTAAATCAAATACACGGGAAAATGCCTACATAAATACTGAAATTGCTATGAGGAAAATCAAAATGTGGCTAGATACAAACTCACCTACACACAATGTGAAAAAAAACGGGACACGTGGCATTCAGTAGCGTGCATGTACGCACTCTATGCACGCTTAGAGGAAATAAAACCTGGGAGTGATTATTAACTCCATCCTAAAATAGAACCGTCATAGGAATGACGAGCAAAAGGATTTAAAAGCTGATAAGGAAGTTCAAAAACAAAGGGAACATCATGAGCACTCAACTTCTAATGACGGTATACTATGCCCTAATCCCAATCAATCATTGAATATGGAGTAGTAGGATGAGGATGCACTGCAAAAACTGCCCTTAAACTTTTGGTTTCAGCACAAAAAATATTACTTAAGGTAATATTCAAATTACCAATGCGAACAAGCTCAAATATATTTTTAACAGACTGTGAATACTGGACATTGTCTAGATCTACGCTAAAAAAATTTTTTAACTCATATTCATCAATAAAGACATCTAGGGTTTCCATAAAAATGCCAAAAATAAGAGAATCTCCGAGAAGAATAATTTAGCAATTCCTAGGATGTGCATCACATACGGGCAAAAACACTTTATTTTTGTAGCACCCAAATTGTATAATTCTCTTCTTAAATACATAATTAACATAATTAACATTGAGCAACACAGACAGTTCAAAGGCGCAATAAAATTCTGGCTAAAAAACTCAGACCGAACGTATGTTTATAGCACGGACATCCCTTCAATACGAACACGTACAATCAAGAATTCAGACCTAACACCAATGAGTGTGCAGCCTGTATGTGTGTGTTTAATTAATTTTTACTGTATTATTTAAACTTGTTAAAATGTGTATTATCCTTCAGGTAGGTTATAAATTTCTCAAGATAAAATATTCATAGCATCATATTTTGTTACGTACGCTATTTCATTTTTTCCTTCTTTCTTATTCTAAATATATAGTTGATACACTAATTATGTATAATATGATTGTATATTAAAAATATCAAATGTTTGCCTCAACACGGGCGAAGCCCAGTGAAACAGATATTAAAATACCAAATGTACTTACAATATATGATATGAAATAAATCTATTATATAATACATGAGTTTCTTCGAGGAATCTAAGAATTACCAGGACATCGGGAGTCAATCATAACATCGCACTGGCAGGCGAATATTATTTTAATACAAATTAAATGTATCAATTAGAAAGACATACATACAAATAAAATCAATATCTTTATATTTGTCACATTAAATTGGTTATAAAATACCACAGAACTATGTTCCGAAAAACGAACTTCACAATAATAATGTGTTCTCTTTAAAATAGAACATGATTAGTTTGTTTTTTCTTATTTAAATAAACGCTACGAACTAATGCATTAATCCAATGTGTAATAATAATACTCGGGTCTTTTTTTTTTTAGTTAATGGGAATCTAATTTAAAGCGTGGTTTTGGAAATTACTCTGAATATGGATTGTATAATAAATTTGATGGATGTCGTTAGCAGCACTCAGCGCGCAGATGGACAACAGTGTGCTAATGATTGATTGCTTCCGGGAAGTGAGTATACAAGTAAATATTTACAATGTTTAATATGTTTTTACTAGAAGACTATTTCCAAATAATAATTAGGGGTCAACTTAACGACGTTTTAACAACAGTTCTGTTGGATTTAAGGTATATAAAATCTTAATTATTATACGAGTAGTATTTTATCCAAGATACATCAGGTTTAGCCAATAATATGTCAAGGGTTGTCACTTTTTTAAATGCGGAAATAAATAATTACAATGTAGTATGTAGGAGTGTGCGTGTGGGGTATATTTTGATGCAAATTAAAAGTATTTTATTTATTTTTTAATTGTTAACATTGTTTTATTTACCACTTATTGAGTTTTAATACCATTTTCATCTTTAGGATGTCAATACTAATCAAAATTTGTTGTTTATTTACCAGAATCTATTGCTAAAAAACAATAATTAATAAAAATAAAAATTTAGTACCTAACTCAAATTGTTTTTAGAATGGGATTCGTAGTAAAATTTAATTGGTTGTTTATAATTTTTTGATTAGTAGGCTTTATTTATCTCCTACGATTCCAAATTATTTAATTTATGACTAACACCGTTTACATGTAAAATTGTAAATCCCAATTTTTTTATCAAAACCATGACCATTTTCTATCAAATGATTAGAAAATTCTGAAAACCCACTATTGTTCAAAAATCTCAAATGCTCCTTTACTCTTATATTAAATTTTCTACCCGTTTTACAAATATAAAATGCAGCACAATCCTTGCAATTAAGTTTATAAACACCAGAATTGTTAAATTTATCATCTTTGTCTTTAAAATTTATGAGTAAATTTCATATATTATTATTTGTATAAAATGCCGATCTAATGTTTCGAGGTACATGATTAGATATTTGATTTTAAAAGTTATTTATGTATAAAATCCTATGCCAATAATCATTATTATCATTATGTTTTATCTGTGATTTCTATAAAAATTGATTAATATATTCTTTGAATTTGTTTTTTAAAATTGTGTCTATTAAACCTGTATTATACCCGTTATTAACTGATATTTTTTTTAAATTGTATTCTATTCAATATTGAAATTGGATGTTGACATAAGAATATTGACTAAACGATGTATCATGGAGTGGAACCTTAAATGCTTGTGTGATGATGAATAATTAGATTTACTATGTATGATAGTATCTGCAAAAGTTGTTTTTCTGAAAATTTTTAATTAAATTTTATTATTATTTTTAATCAATGTCAGATCCAAAATATTTAGGGTTGAATTATTTTCCATTTCTAATTTAAATTGTATTTTATTATTAAATAAATTAATAAAATTTAAACATGTTGTTAGTTGACGTTGTAAACCTGACCAAATACATACTATATCAACTATATACCTTTTCCACAACAAAACATTTTTTAACAAAGAAGAATCACAATCAAAAATATTCATCTTGTTGTCTACAAAAATATTTGTTATTAGTGGGCTTGTGGATGCTCCCATAGGAAAACCCTCTGTTTTATTGTACATTATATTATTAAATTGAAAATAATTTTGATTCATACAAAGGTTTAACAAATAACATAGATCTTTTACCAAACTATTAGGTAAATTAGATGAATTTAGTAAATCAGAAATTAAAATTTTACTTTCATTAATAGGTACATTAGTAAACAAATTAACAATATCAATAGAAACAAGCTTAACATTGTTGGTAAGATCCATATCCTTTAATATATCCACTAATTGAAACGAATTTTTTATAGTGTATTTTGGTTGAAAAATATTTAGTCTATTTATATTTTTTGTAATAAATTAACATAATTTAAAAGTTGTAGCATTACAGTATGAAACTACCGGCCTTATTGGAATATTAGTTTTGTGAATTTTTAATAAGGAATACAGTTTTGGAGGTTTAGAGTTCATTAAAATAAGATCTGATAACACTGTATACATACATAATGAATCAAATCATCCATTATCACGCAAGCATTCAGGGTTCGACTACATGATCAACATCCAATTTCAATATTGAATTGAATACAATTAAAAAAATAATAGTTAATAATAGGTAGAATACAGTTTTTATAGACACTATTTTTAAAAACAAATTAAAAGAATATAATAATCAATTAATGATTATTGGCGTGAGATTTTATACATAAATAACTTTTGTTATTGTTTTTTAATTATAGATTCTAGTAAAGAAACAATATATTTTGATTACTATTGACATCCTGAAGAAGAAAATGGTATTTTTCGAAACCGGTAGATATATTTAATCTCAATAAGTGGTTAATAAAACAAAGTTAACAAATAAAAATAATGAATTTTAACCACAAAGTTAATTTTGCTAATTTCAAAAGAATTAAAAGTATTTTGTTTGGTGATGCGAAGTGCATATCTCATGTCCGTTCGATAGTTTCGAGATGTATTATGTATATGTTGTATATGTCACTAGAGCAGCTTATGAAAACGATAAACTACAAAATGAAGAAGTTAAGTTAACAAAGTACAGTGTGTCCCAGAAGTATTTTTCATTTTAGTTCATTCGCTACACGAACGCAATGAGCGGGAGAGGGGTGGGGGATATGCCGATCTCTAGCCGCGTCTTCAGGAATTCAGTCACTATGGAGTATGTCTTACCAGTTGTTCGTGAATTTTTTCCTGAAAAATTGATATTCCGACGAAGTGATATAAACTGGCATCCACGTAGCCACGACTTGACACCAATGAACTTTTCCTATGGGGCTACCTTAAATCAAAGGTATACAGTAATAATCTTGCCTCTAATTTTGCCTCCCATTTAGAAGAGTCGGCGAAATAACGGATCACATTTATAAAAGATAAATTTCCAGAAACTGTACATAAATGCAAAATAAACATTTTTTTATTAAACCCATCCATTATTTTATTATGAAAAAGACTTATGGGACTCCTTATAGTTACTACCCAAATAGTTTTCGAATGCGATTCCTGGAGCTGTTAATAGGAAGGTAGCGGTAGAAAGATTGACTTTCGACGGACGGCATTGCACACGATTGCTGGCCGCATTAGTATTGCTACATGACGTCGGTACTGGGTGTCTTTACGTTTGATGGTAGCTTCGTTTCGCGCACCAGTATTTGTAGAGTGCATGAGATAAAAGTGAAAGCTATATACCTCCACAATTGAATCATCTTCTTTAGCCTCTTTTCATCCATTGTTTAACACAAGCCTCGTCAACAAACAAAAGCCGTTAGCTTTCTTTATATCGTCAGTCCACCACATTTATAGTCGGTTTCTACTTCGTTCACCTAACCATGGACGCCACCATCTCAACGTTCATTGTGCAGTCTCGTTACGTGTCCAACATAATCCCATTTCAATTTCACGACAGTTTGTATTTTTTTTTTTTCAACTACTGGTTTTTTTGTCCCTAAAGAAAATATTCAGAATTGTTCTTTACGTGGCTCAATAATCTTGAATAAACTCTTATATAAGAACAAATAACACAATCAATGAATGGCTACTATTTTGTTTAATACATCTTCATTTCCGCACCGACTAAATACCTACACACGACTAAAAGGACTAACGTTTTCCATGTCCTTAAAAGGATAAAATGAAAATCTTCCCTGTGGAGATATTATATCTACCCTACTCTAAACACTTTGAAATACGTGAGGCAGTTAAATAAAATGAGGGGAGAAAAATGTAAATCTATTAACTTATTTAAAAGCTAAACTTTTACATAAAGCAGATAGCTTGAGGAACATGTGTGTACTTATTCCACTATAATTAATGTAAAGAATGTACCTAAGGTTTTTTATTCTATCAATTTATGTGAATTGCTACATACTATGTCATAATATCTAGCAATTTTTATTCTTTTATCGTTTTTGCAGACAGAGAGGATAGAACGCCACACTTATCTGTCATGGCATGTCACTCTAGTCTCGTTCACTTTAATACGTATTCGGATGCATGCTCTTCTACTGTTGAAGCTTCTATCATGACCGCCCTTGTACAATTATTTGTGTTAAAATACTCCGGTTATAAAAATGGGCTGGCTGCCATCTAGCAGAACAGATGCAACTCAAAGTATGATTCGAGAAACAAAACATTCTATGAAAGATCTTTGCTCTCTATGGGAAACGTATCCTTGAAATAAGATGAACAAGGCTGAAATAGCTCAACATTCTAACAGCAATGTTTATGTTCCGATGGCAGCTCTGTTTTTTTAAAGAAAGATTTGTCCAACATAAAGGTGTCCAGCAGAAAATTGTCAAGTTTTTTATTTAATAAAATAAAAACTACAATGTTAGTCTCATATTTTTTTTATACAAAATGGAGTTAATTGATGCTGATTTTACGTTTTATAAACAATATTATCTAAATGCTGCCCATTTCTCTCAAGACACTCTCGTAATCGGACTCTTAAATTCGCGAACACGCGAGAGCAAAGAGTTGGTTCAATGGTAACAACTTCACGGCGGATATTTTCTTGTAGGGCCTGAATTTTTCAAGGATTGTTACAGTAAACTCTCGACTTAAGATATCCCCACAAAAAAAGTCTCACGGTATAAGGTCCGGTGACTGAGGTGCCCAGGGTATGTCTCCGTACTTGTTGATTAATTTATTGGGAAAAATTCCCCTCAGCTTTTCCATTGAAACTCTAGCTGTATGTGAAGTGGCCCTGTCTTGTTGAAATTGTGTTCTGTTGTTGAACCTAGGAAACAGCTGCAGTTGCGGTACCAAAAACTGGTCGATCATTTGGCAATACACGTCAGTAGTGACTGTCTCTAGCTGGTTAACAAAATAAGAGCCAATTGTCTCTCGGGCAGTAATTGCATACCACAGTGTCGTTTTTGGGCAATGCAAACGTCTTTTATGGCGTTCTTTTGAATTGTTGGGGCACCAGTATATCATGTTCTGTTTATTAATATAGCTATCGATATTAAAATGTGCTTTATCAGTAAACAATATGTTTTCAAGTGTTCGTGCTGTTCCAAAACGTTCCAGCATCGTTCTCGCTAAAGTTTCGCGTAAAAATAATTATTTTCGTTGAGAAACTGCACGATTTGTAGTTTTTATGGGTGAAACTGTAGTTTATTTTTCAAAATAACGCGCACGCTTGATTTTTGTATATCAGTACAGGCTGCAATCTTCCTTATCGATTTACGTGGATTGCGCATAATTTCACGTCGAACATGAGCTACATGTTCTGGCGTCGCTACTGACGTTAATGGTCTCAGAGGAGTTTGAATAACCATTGTCTCTTCTTGTCTGAATTTTTGAACCCAACACTAGATAAGTTGCGTACTCGGCTCATCACTTACCGTGGAATATTAAAGTGAGTACAAAAAGCATACGAACCAATGAATCACCGCACTTTAAATATTGCTCAACCGCAAACGCGCGGTGTACTCCCAACTAGTGACTCATTGCGATTGGCAATTCCGCAAATCACGCGCGTCGAACAATATCCCTCCCACTTACTTCACCCTAATGGTTTACGAACAATTAAAGTTAAATCTTAAAATTCCCCACCCTCTATACGAGCAATATTTGTATATAAATATATAGTGATCACTTAAGCCAACCGAAGTCAGTTCCTACTTCCATATATATTTTCCATTAAATATAATATTTAAAAAATGCTTTGTCTCTATGAGACATCTGATATTTGTTTGTTATATATGAGTCTGAATGTATGGAGAAAAAAAACGTATTACATGTTTGGATTCGATAATTGTAATTGAAACGTGTTGCTTGTTCACAATAGTATAGATAACTTGAGCAAACTTTGCCATTTTACGAACAGACTCTGGTTCATTAAAATTTGTGTCGATTATCAGCATGATCAGTTTGATGTTTACCTACTAATCAAGTTGTCAGGGATGAAGAATATCTCTTGAAGATACAAAGGCGCCATGTTATGTGTCACCTTGTACATCAACCAGCACAATTTAAATTCATCTCTTTCAGGGAAACGGAGCCGATGTAGTTCACGTAAAAGGGATGTTATGTGAGAGAGTTTATAAACTCTATATACTATTTCTGATCTACTTTGTTCTGTCACGTAGAAATCTTTAAGATCGCAAATGGTGTAAGCTATCTATTCATGTTATTCATAATCTTTTATCTTTTATCATATCTCAAAACTCATAGTTTAATAAATCATATGATCTTCTCATTTATTTTATTTGGAAGTGTACAGTTTTTATTATGAACATTATTTATATATTGCGTAACTAAAATAATATAAATAACGTTTGTTTTAAATATTACAAAGAAAAATATTATCTTAAATTAATTATCTTTTTAATCATTGTGTTGCCTTTTTTATTTGAGTTTATTTTTATCGTACCCAATACCAAAATCATTTTTACCATACCAAAACTCAATCCGGAAAACTCATAGCGCAATTAAGCCGCGAAATAATTAGAGTAGGTAATTTGCAATTGGGAAAAGTTCATTATATTAGATAGAATGTTGTATTGTAATTATATGGGCTCTACATACAGTTGTTATTACGATAACTTTTCAACGTAACAATAATAATAGAAATTAAAACCAGATTGTTGAATTCCATATGAAATTATGAAACATTACGTCATCTGTGTTTTTGGTTTGTAGAAACGTACAAATATATAGATAAACTGTAGAATATATAATTTATATGTTTTACACGCAACCTAACACAATTATATTAAATAATACAAATATTAATATCATAAAAATAGTTAGATAAATTATATATCTGCAATATTAACGTGATACTTTGATATTAAAATCATCAGAATTGTTTTTATGAAACAGTAATTATAAAATATTTTAACACGGTTTATGCCTGGGTCAATTCTAATTTTCATGTAATGTATTTTGATTTATATACGTGTTTTAAATTTAATTGGCTGATGTGAAATAAATTTCAGTGAATGTTATAAATATTGTATTATTTAAAAAAAAAAACATGCAGTACATGAATATATTGTACTTTGCAATGGTCGACTCGGTAATCAGTTATGGAGTGAGTAGCTACGAACTAAGATTTAAAACATATAATGATAAAATTAAACAGTTACAATTAAGATTTTTAAAACTTATAGAAGATAACAAAGTGTTTGAACAAAGATAATTATTACAAGTTATTTAAAATATGCAAAATCTTACCAGTTATATAATATAATTTTAGAAGAGGTGATAAACAATGTAAATATAAATACTGCCTCTAACCATAGCTAGTCTACCAAATCTTCTGGATGAACCATGAGAGTACCAATCTCGAACAATGTGTACGGTGAGAGAACGAGAAAATGTGTTGTGCCAAGAATTTTTCATTAAATCAGTAAAGAACATAATGGAAAATAAAGAGATATCAGTGAACACACTCAAATATAAAGTCAAACACATTATTATCTAATTATTTTATTTCTCCATTGATTAGATTTTTTTTTTAAATTCTTGCTGATAAAATAATTCAATATATTAATTACTTTAATTTAAAGGCATTCCTTTCCGTAAAACTGCTGTGCAGTTTGGCAAAAAATAAATATTGTGTGAAATATTATACATGAAATGAATTTGAAAAAAAAATAATTAGAGCAAGGTATTTTTCAGCCCCTGGATACAATTCTAGAAGACGAGAGTAAATATTAAATTTCTACAATATTAAATGGCACATCTACATACTATTTTTGATGTCATATTTTCAGTCAATTTAGATTTATATGTATAAAATCACGAAATATTTAGATGTATAAAATCACGAAATATATTGAATTTGTTGGTAGAATCGTATATTTTCAACGTTAAAAAATAAAATCCAATTCAAAATTGATCTTTTCTTGTACCGTTCAACGTAAAATTATAATTTTCGTGGGAGTAAAGAGAAGAAACTTACTATTTTATATACATACTATACTGACATTTGACAGCACGATAACACACGTACATCCTGAAACCTGACAATGGATAACATTTCACATGAGCATTGGTCCGTAATAAAGACAGATTATGGAACATTCAAGTATTATTATTAATTTCCTTTTCCTCTTAATGAGTTATATTTTTAATATTAATTACTTGATTCACACTAAACATGAGAAGAATCAACAAATGTACATTGTGTCACGTAACAGCGTCTGTTTGGGTCCTCGTACGTAGATAATTCTTTACACTTGAAACTCGTAAAGGGCAGTACAGAACTATCGCAAAGCGTGCTGTTACTCATTGTGTATTTTATACGCCGACAGGAGGAACAGGGGTAAACTTTCATCCATACATGTGTACTCTTAGATTGTGTAATTTAAGTGATTCTAGAAAATAGACCAAAGTTTATTTTACTTTTAAATGTCTGTTTTATTATATGATATATAGAAGTGAAACGAAATTATAGATTGTTTCTTAACTATAATATTTATCTTTTCCTTATTTTTTTTCTAGTGCTTGCTCGTTTAGTTTACCTCTGAATTTTTAAAATATTATATAATAAAAGTTATCCGCAGCCTCTTCTGCTAGCAATTTTGATATTTTTCTGAATGTCTCATAATTTGGCTAAAATGTTGTAACTTATTTAATTGTTTTAATTCTTATTTTGACGTTAGTGACCTTATCAAACCAGCTATTTGTAGTGGCCATCTATAGATCCACATCTCTATGCTTCATATAGCTTTAGCAATGTTTTAGTTAGTGACTTCGGATCCATTCTATATACGAGTAAAGGGAACACGCAGTATCGTATTATTCTCATTCACAAATTTAAACTTAGGTCATGGTTGGAAACATAATAATGCGGCCGGAGCTCGCTTAATACGACATATAATTTCCACAGAAGGGTCCAACGTTTCTGTCTGTATTATGCCCCATGTCCATAGTGATCCATGGTGGTCTCCTAACGTGACTGATCTCTGAGCGTCAGTAAAGGTATGTATGTCTTTCTAATCCAAGAGCGAAACATGTGCGATGATTCATAAAATGCTTTATGATGACATTTTTGCCCGCTCTCCGACAGACCTCCAAGAAAAATTTAATCCTTGGACACAGGCCATTAAACTATTTCTCTCATAACTTCACCAGACTATTTTTGATGTAATTAATATCTCCAATTACGTTCGGTCTTTTTTGTATATTTTATTTCATATTAGGATTACACGGTATTAAATATGTGACACATGTAACATATAAGATATGAAACACGTAGTTGGTAAAAAAAAAACGCTTGTATAATCTGCATTAGAGTATGCCAATCGAGCTACCTATAAATTTATTATTTACATTGTAGGAATGGTCCCAAAATTTCCAAAATGGTTGGTTTTTTATATTTATAGATTGTATGCCTCATTTTTAGTATACCATTCAATTTCCTTTTCGGTTTTTGTGTAAAAGTTTTCTCGCGTTTCTACTGTGAACGGTCTCTGTTGTTAACATACCCTCTGACATGTTGTGTAATTTATTGTGTTGCTACTGTATTCTAGATTTTCATGTCGCCTTTAAATAGAAAAGTAACAAATTTTGAATTGAATGAAAGTAACAATTTGCGAAAACAATGGACCATGATTTTAAATCTTCTCGACTACATTATTTTTTCATTTTAATTTAAATTACGAATAAATATATGAAAAATGTAAATAAATAGTAATTTATTAATTAAAAAAAAAAATAACTAACTTTATAAAAACCACTTTGTACCACAGTAGTATCAAAAATTAATAATTATGTCCAACCACAAAGTAAACGCTATTAGCGTTTAAATTAATTTAAATGGTTATTTACTTAAATTGAATGATATTATTATTATTTATTGATACGAATATTTGTACAAAGCCGTTTCCCGGCGGGGATAGACAGAGGGGATGATGTTTATGTGAATGCCTTCGCTAACTGGTACCCAGGTTTCCGATTAACAATTAGCACACATATGATATATGAAGCGCACTAATTTTTTTATTTTTGCTGTCTTTCTGGTCCGATGTTATTGTTCTTTTAACCGGGTTGTCTTCTTTAGATTTCGACCAACCGAAGCACGCACTGGTGGTTTATTTGGACCTCTGGACTGGTCGAAGCACGGGATGTAATTAAACCGCCTATCCTTTACCGTCTTCTTAGCTTTCGGAAAAGGGGACGGCAATACTCACACACATACATGTACATTATTATAAACCAGGAAACCCAGTGGTTTCAATCGGAGTAACAAGGCACGTAAACAGATGGAATGCCACACTTTTCTTTCCTCATGCACAACTCTCGCCTAAATACATTCGTACGTCTTTACTTGTCGAATAAATAAGTAAATCATAAAAATAAATCATAGATTGTTGAGGATTCTAATAGAACCATCTTCCAGTTTCCGGTCCACCTGCCTTATGTTATATATCCGGTTATGCTGTCTCCCACGGACGTCCTCTATTTCTGATGTCATCATATATCTTTCTTAGCACTCTCTCCTCATTCATTCTACATGAATAAACCACCGAAGTGACCCTTTTTTTACAAAAATCAGCTTTATATTATTTTCTAATTTATTCATTCTTAACTCCATCAAAAATGGATTTGCCACTTATAAGGCTAAGTGGTCTCATTTCCGATGCATTCAGTTCACTTTCATTACCAGTCTTCACTTCCATACATCAGTGTTGGTACTTGGTACCGTAGTACACCGCTAGTCTCGGTTGACAACTTTCCATACAAATAATAATAAAATAAAAAAATTTAAAAAGAACACATTATTATTTGTGAAGTTGTAATTTTTTCAGAACATAATTCTGTGATATTTTAATACAAATTAAACTCATCAATAGGAAAGATATATATACAGTTAAATCAATTTATCGAAAAAATATTTTAGCTGCCACCGGGATATAAATTGAGTATTAAATTTGTATTAAAATATCACAGAATTATGTTCTGAAAAAATTACAACTTCACAAATAATAATGTGTTGTCGTTAAAGTATATATAAGTTGTTTTAAAGTATACCCAAATATTTTAATAAAATGAAATTGAAAAATCTCCGGCGTTTTCGAGCAAACATTTTTCAAAGGTATTCGCAATAAAAAGGTGATATCTTTTAAATAAATATAACGTAAGATGTATCAATTTGAAATAGCTGCAACATATAAGTTGGAAAATTTATCGACTATTTACGAGGCTGGCGTTGTATGATTGATTATCGCATCGGTGGCAGCTAAAATATATTCTCTATAAATTGAGTTTATCTGTATGTATATCTTTCTAATTGATGCATTTTTGTATTAAAGTTATTTCATTCACTGCGCAAGTAATTTTATTCTCTGAAGTCAAACCTCGTTGTGCATAGTTCAATTTAAATAATTACGGATGTCGCATTATTTACACGATTTGTTAGTAAAATGAGGCGCGTGCTGTAATAATTACTTTGTTAGGTAACAGTTCAAAAACATTAAAAAGGAACGGGTTAATCGTGTAGAATTATTAGAATCTCAACGCTCTTTTTGATCATTAATTTATCGTTTTTCAATTTCCTCTTCTCACAACCTATTTTGTTTTTACTAGGAACCATAATTCAAACATTCCTTAGGAGGTGCGCGCCCACAAGCTAGCGTAATTAAAGTTTATTCGAGACAGCAGCAAAACTATATAATCACACGATAAATTTATATCTTTTGAAATTGTGTGGACCTTTTAAGCGTTGCGTAAATCATCGGTGCTTTTAAAAAAACGTTCATTTTATGTTAACATAACTCACATAGCATACGTGCCATTTTTAATATTAAACAAATAAATAATATTTCGTGTAATTAACTTACTACTCTTTTAGAATAAACGTAACCAAAAAATATTTATTAGTTTTTTTCGAGCGGTACCTACGCTGGATACGATAGTTCTATCCAATTTAAATAAATTTTATCCTTAAGGATAAGGATTAACATTATCTGATTTTCATAGCACTTTGCTACGAAAGTCCCTTGGTCTGAAAATTGTGATATCTTATTTAAAACATCATTATTACCATTTTATTCATGTTGGATATATTTTGTACTAATGATTATTCAGAACGAATTCAAAAACACAACGCAATACTTTTCTATAGTGAAAATAAAACAATAAAATTAAACTAGCAGAAAAGCAATCCGCGGTAGCCGATTGCTTGGTGCTAGGCCCTGCAGACTGCTATTGTGGCCGCTGCGGAGCTAGAGTTTCCATAGAATCTTTATTTCATTGCGGAAATCGTTTATTATATTTCTTTCACATTGCACCGTGTAGTGTATTATGTCTCTATTTTCAGTAAGAAAAAACAAAATATTAGTAAAATTATTAATGCTATACCTATACATATAAACACTTAAACTGATATGATTATCGTCAGAAAGTTATCAAAAGCATAAACGTGAAGGTTATACTACGCTGTTAAAAAATTTAACGTAAAATCTCAAATGAATACGATATTTTTTATAAAACCATTTTGAACTATAATGCTAAAATTATTGTGTTATTATATCTTAGAATTATTCACTTAAAAAAAACCACCACGGCCAGCGACGTATTAATCGGTCGTGAGGTAATTTATTTATCCGCTTTAAACAGCAACACATACCGGGGATCTTAATTGATAACATCGATTACACAATCACTCTCATTTGATACACAATGAATACGAAGTATAATAGAAGAATAAGAGAATGGTGCATAAGGACCAAAAAAATGCACTCAAACAGAATTTCACACAAATTCTACTCCGACAGTTACATGAATAACTATGTATACACAAGGTACTTACGTACATGTACGTTGACATATTTACACAATTTCATGATAGGTGTTTTGTACATAGATAAAGCATTACAGATTGTGTCATTTAATTATTTATACGTTTTGTATTGTACATGAAATGAGATTGTGGTAAAAAATAATACTGCGGTAGGTGCAAGTCTAAACACTGCTCGGTTGTTTATTAATCTCAAACACGTTTGGAATTTCATTTGAGAATGACAGTAGGTTGGGAATCTTAGGTTGGGGTGGAGTTGAAAAAACTGCCCTTAACCAATTAGTAATCACACAAAAATTCATCCTCAGAATCATTTACAAAAAACCATATAGGTTTCCCTCTGACTCACTGTTTGAGAATGTCAGCTTCTTGATATTCGACAACTCTATGTAAAAAGGCTGATACTATATTTTCATTCCATCAAAGAACTTCATCAATATCCATCTCATAGTTATGTTACAAGAGCAAAAAAGAATAAGATCACCGTGAAGCCTAAAATGAAAACAAGCTTTGATCAATCCTTCCATATGTTTCTGGCCCCCAAAGTCTATAACATTTTGCCAAGCAGTATGAAACAATTCTCGATGGACAATCTCAAACACAATCTCAAGAGCTGGTTATTGGGTGTTGGCAGAAAGGAAACTGAGCAAAGATTCATGGAAATGGTCACATGAACAGAACGTCATTTCTTTATATTCATTTTTCCTTTTGCACAGTGTTTCAATCGTGGGTATTTTTGATTTAGATAAAATTAAAATATAAAATAATTTTATATTTGTATGACAGACAACGGATGAACCTGTCTCCTTTAGTACAGACTTCGGTCTAGTTAAGGAGACAGTGAACATCTCTTACATTATAAAGATTGTTCACCTTTCTTATATACTCTAAGAATTGTTTATAATGTATAATATGTAAGAACCAAATTAAATAAATAAAAAAAGTATTTATTAGTAACAGTTTTATAATGACAATAAAGTTACTTAAATTATACTTAAACCTGTCCATACTTATGGTTCGGAAACGTAAGTATTGATCAAAGGAGACGTAAAATCCTTAGTCACTTTTGAAGGAGAGATGTTTCGCCCAATTTATAGACCAGTTAATGATGGAGGATAAACGTCGTTATGACTACATGCAGAACATGGAAGGGAAGGTAAGATGACGTTGTGAAGATAGCGAGGCGGCATTGAACACGAAGACAGCTGACGAGGACAAATCGAGACGATTTAGGTAAGCCTACGTCGAGATAATGGCTGATAAGAAGATGTTGAAGAAGAAAGATAATTAGCTTACATTTGTGTTCCAAGACCTCGACTAAACCTGAAGGTCGAAAAGCGTCGGACGATCCGAACATCATATGAAAACATGAAAACTTCCTGGGATAGGCCACAATGGGAAACCCTTTTAACCAGACCAAGCTAGGGCTGTAGCACCAGTTATAATGATGATTACATAAAATTAATTACTAACATATTTTAAATATTAATTAAATATATTAATTAGAAAGACATACATATAAAATCAATTTTATCGAAAAATATTGTTGTTGCGCCACCTTCCCCGGTTCGGAAAGAGATCCAGGTTCGAATCCCGGTGGCGCAACAACAATATTTTTCGTTAAAATTGATTTTATATGTATATCTTTCTAATTAATATATTTAATTCATATTTAAAATATCACAGACCTATGTTCTGAATAATTACAACTTCACAATAAGAATGTGTTTTATTTTTTTATTTATTATCTTTGATTTATTAACCACTAAAATGAGTTTAAATACATCTACCGGTTTCGAAAAATACAATTTTCTTCTTGAGGATGTCATAACTGACTAAAACATATATTATTTCTTTGACGGAATCTATTTTTAAAAAATCTATTATTAAAAAAAAAAAATTTTTTTTTTTTTTAGCACCTAACTCAAATCATTACGTAATACAAATTTACTCGAATAATTTTTAGGAAAAAAATTTAGAATGGTACTCGTTAAATTTCGTTGGTTATTTATAATTTTTTGATTAGTTTTACACGCTTTATTTATCTCCAACGATTCCAAATTATTTCATTTGTGACCAACACCACAATATGCAAAATTGACAATCCCAATTTTTATCAAAATCATGACCATTTTCTATCAAATGATTAGCAAATTCTGAAAACCCACTATTATTCAAACATCTCAAATGCTCCCTTACTCTTATATTAAAATTTCTACCAGTTTTACCAATATAAAATGCAGCACAATCCTATTTATAGATACCAGAATTGTTAAATTTATCATCTTTGTCTTTAGAATTTATGAGTAAATTTCCTATACTATTATTTGTATAAAATGCTGGTCTAATGTTTCGTGGTAGGTGTTTAGATATTTGATTGGAAAAGTTATTTATGTATAAAATCCTACGCCAATAATCATTATTATCATTATGTTTTATCTGTGATTTATATAAAAATTGATTATTATATTATTTTAATTTATTTTTTAAAATAGTGTCTATCAAACCTGTATTATACCCGTTATTAACTGTTATTTTTTTAATTGTATTCAATTCAATATTGAAATTGGATGTTGACATAGGAATATTGACTAAACGATGTATCATGGAGTGGAACCCTGAATGTTTGTGTGATAATGGATGATTAGATTCATTGTGTATGATAGTATCTGTAAAAGTTGGTTTTCTAAAAATTGTGAATTCAATTTTATTATTATTTTTAATCAATGTTAGGTCCAAAAAATTTAAGGTCGAATTATTTCCCATTTCTAAAGTAAATTGTATTTTATTATTAAATGAATTAATTAAATTTAAAAATGTAGTTAGTTGACGTTGTGAACCTGACCAAATACATAATATATCATCCACATACCTTTTCCACAACAAAACATTTTTTAACAAAGGAGAATCACAATCAAAAATATTCCTCTCCAAATTATCTACAAAAATATCTGCTTTTAGTGGACTTGTGGGTGCTCCCATAGGAAGACCCTCTGTTTGATTATACATTATATTATTAAATTGAAAATAATATAATGTATAATATAAAAATATGTTTTAGTTAGTTATGAATCCTGAAGAAGAAAATGGTATTTTTCGAAACCGGTAGATGTATTTAAACTCATTTTAGTGGTTAATAAAACAAAGATAATAAATAAAAATATGAATCTTAACCACAAAGATAATATTGCTGATTTTAAAAGTAGAATGTGTTTTCCTTCTAACATATTTTGCCAACCACACTGGTATTATTAACTTTCGTCATCATATACTAAATATTTAGAAACGTTCAGAAAAAACACAGCAAACTACAGCACCATACTGTTTTTGTTACCCACATTACTTACAGCAGTGTACACGAAACTGCGTGTATTATTAAAGACCTAACATTAGTTCAGGCTGGTATACCACCCAAATATGCAAAGATCTTTTGCCTACAAAAGAGATTTACACATATTTTAAATAGGTTTTTGGGCGCAGTTCAAATGCTAATCAAAATGTTCACTTTCTTTTTATATGATTATTTCTTATCAATTTAATATAATAAACAAAACGTGTGAAACTATCATATTGAGGGTTTGCGTGTTTCGCGTAACAATTGTATTTTATATTTATCCCGGTTAACATAGGATACACGGTTCGAAAATATAAAAACGTCGTTAAAAATACGATATTTAAAAAATTAAAAAATATTGTCAATAACTTATAATAATTATTCTTCTTTCTCAAATTATTAATATTATACCTTTTTTCCATTTGGAATTATTTTCGTTGTTGTATTTTTCCACTTCGTATACACGAAATTTCAAAATAATACCAAATTGTTGATTTTAGTCTTGAAAATAAATATAAACTAGATATTTTACGCGGTCTAGTTGCAGGCGATGAATTAAAAATGTTAATATAAGAAACGTGTAGGTACTGAAAGTACACAAAATTACACAAGGAATAAATTTCACGTGAAAAGAATTACACATGCAAAAAATTTCACATTCCAGTAAATTCACATTCTCTAAAACATCAAAATCGGAACGAAAAATGTATGAATAATATCTCTCTTACCTTATTCTCTGTTAGCTGTCGTTTTTTACGTATAACGATTAATATAACATTAATAATAAAACAGAATTATTTCTCATAATTTAAGTCGTTCAAAAATGTATATAAACTCTCATAATTCTAAAAATTTATATCTTGCATTATTGCCAGTTCTATATCTACGTATTTCTGAACAACATCGTCAAAGAATTATCTTTACAACGTATTTACAAATCATTTGCTGCATTTAACTGGTCAACGAAATCCCGGACGTATTAAGTTAGGTTACAGCAAACTGGATAATTTTTTTCTGTGTTCATCATGTAACCCTGGAAGTTAACTGCGAAAATTCTATTTAAGACACCTAAACGACATTGGATACTAAAAATTTAATATAATACTATATACAGTGTGTAACAGACCTAATCCACAATATTTTATGGGTGGATACCCGAGGAATATGTGCAAACTCTGCTCTGTTACGGAAAATATTATTGTTTGAAATTTTTACAAAATCGTGTTAAGCTTGAAGTCTACGTACTTCGAAATTATTCAATTAATAATCTATTTCTTTGTTTCAGGCCCTAAATCATCAAACAAAAAATAGTCTAGCCGCTCGAAATTCAATGACCTTTATTTTGTATTCAATATATAATTTGCAATCAATTAAATATTTCAATTAATCGAAATGCTTATATCTCTGACATGGTTGAGATTAAGCATCCCTTGAACATTTTCGACTGGTAATTTAGTCAGGTAACCACCTATAAAGTATTTTAGATTATATATTGAACATCGTATACATGCTTATACTCGTACTATGTAATTAGTGCAAGTTAACCGGAACAATACTATAATGGATACAAAACTTGGATTTCAAAAATTGTCTATGATAATGCTAAAATGAACACCACCAGCAAAGATATAGAAGTTGACAGAGAATGGAATTGTAGGCACTCAACTTAAATGACTTGCACTACACCAACGTGTCTGATTTTGATTATGGCGTTATGTAATCAAATTAATTTACAAATGGAATAAGTAATAATATAAAGAATTAAATTGACTACAAGGGTTTATTTACATAGATACCTATAATATGACTCTTCGGTCTCTAAAACGCGTAAATGAGAGTTTAGAATTTAGAACGAGCCGTCATTCGTTGTCTTGTATTTTTTATATTATCCAACTAATGATCACTAATTTCCGCAAAATTTCAATGCATACTTAAAGCCAAGGTTTCATCGGTTTCATCAATAAAGAATTATCTTTATAAATGATACATATAAAAAATACAAGTTTCAAATTAGATGGAACGTTATATGGTTGACGTGGTGTAACGCGTTTCCCCGGATACGAGAGTTCCAGGTTCATATCCTAGTTGCAACCAAATCTTTTTTATCTATATATTTCTAATTGATTAATTTAATTTGTTTTAAAATAACAATTGTAAAATAAACATTGGTTTAAGAATAAAAATTAATTGACATTTTACTGATTTAAAAAATTAATTCCGTAATAATGGTGGAAAAATAAAAGATAAATTTGAGGCGCTGTCTAAGTATTGGCGATCAGATACAGCTTTAATAAATAAATTGCTAAATATTTTACATGATGTTTCCTTACTTCCCAATCCTGTTATTTAATTAACAGCCGAAAAATTTTTGGCATTTGAGGTATTTTTTATAAATTTGCTATAATGCTGTTTTTCACCAGCTACATTGTTCGAATTTATGGGAAACGATTCTTTTGTAAAAAAATATCTCATTAAACGAAGAGATAATACAACAAGATAAAACTAAGGGAAAAAAACGCATTACATTGAACCGGGTGGTAATAAAAGTGTATTCAAAAAAGGATTCGGTCATAGAAAGATTATGGGTATGATTGTTTTGAAACAATTATTTGTTTCACAGATTATTTGGAAAAAGTTCGTTATTTTAATTTCAGATAAAAATACAATTTATCCCTAGAATTGCTCATATTACAATGTTTAATGATATACTATATTGTAACCACATTTTATCCGAAAGTTACTCTAGAGCCAATACACAAACCGCTTTAATGTATTGCCATAATATGTCGCTAGTACTTGAAGTTCCGCTCAGCAGTCACGAAAAAGCACGTACATATAACGATAAATGTCTGATTAGATATTAATTTGTATTAAATGTTTAATTCGGTTTTACTGTAGTAGAAAATTGAAAAATGGGAAACACCGGCTATGGTTGCAAGAAGAAACAAGCTTGCCTACCGCAAGTAAATATTATAACGTTATATCTGGTACCTACCGCGCACGAGATGTGATGGGAGTTGACATTTTACCAAATGGCAACACTGCACTGCGTAAGGAAAATTTCTCTGTGGTATTTTGTTTTTTTGACAACTTGCGAGCGCGAAGGAGCGACTCCCGATATTATAATCACGAAGATGTGATTTCATATTGAATTAAGGAAGGGTGAGAATGATTAAATATATTGGGCATCTGTGTTATCCTGCACCATGTTAATGAGATTTTTTGTTTGCTATTTCACTTGTATGTTTGCAGGATGTGAAGCATCCTTTCCTCACATGACGGCAGAGAGATGTTATGTAGATGACAATACTATTTATTCATAAAGGATTACTCATGAACAAAACAGGGCGGGGATACGATTTGGTCTCCTCTGCTTCTTTCATTCTCAATTCAACATATTTTACAACAAAATACGACTCAAGGATTCTTTGTGACTTCAAAAGGAAGCTGACGACCCAGCCTTCTTGACGTTTTGACAAGTAAGAATACGCAAGTATTTTACGGGTGCCTCGAAACCTCAAGATTAAACGAAGACGGTAATATCTAATGTAACGTAGTGTTTATTCTCAACTTTTAATTTTAAATGCGAACTTGCTAGTTTTGTTAAAAACGTTTTGATGAAAGTCCATTATTTTTCTAAAGAAAGATTAGTCAATCAATCTTTATTGGTGATCACATTTATGTGACATGATTTTTGCTATATTTTACCTGAGAAACTCATCAGGTGTTTAAATTGTTGTAATATAATTTCTGAGGTGAAGATCATAATATCTAGTGTATCATAGTATTTTATCTCACCATTCATTCTAAAGGATAACTTGCTAGTTTTGATATTGACACGTTGATAAGAATTCTTATTATTTTGTGAAGGAAAGATTTGGCAGTCAATCTTTATTTGTAATCACATTAAGTGACATAATTTCTTACTATATTCTACCTTGTAAATTTATATGTTTTCATATCTGTGCAAAACCATTAAATTATGATGTTATAAATTTTGAAATTTTCCCTGAGAATGGTAGCTGATGCGAATGAGAGGCGACATGGTGAGCTCTGTGCATCAAAACCACGCACCTCATGCTATATATTGAGCGAGCCGGAGTACGGGTGAAATATGACGTCACAATATACTAAAATTAAAACAAATTATTTTACTCAAAAATTTGTTCGTAATTTTATTGTAAATTCCATACTAACGCAACTGTACAAAATTCTGATGAAAATAAATATATTTTTTTAAACTATCAACAAAGTCTTTAAAAAATTAAACAAATATCTATAGGTAGGTAAAATTCGTTATATAAACCGTAATAACATACTCGTACACCAATGACATAAATTACTAAGCAACTAAATGATCAAATAACAAATTATATCAAATACAAACTACTTAACTGTTCAAACTAGCAATATTTTCAAAAGCAATTAAACTGTTTACATTAAACAAATAAATTAATTAATAGCAAAGTCCAATAACTGCTTTTTGTAAACGTTCTTTGACAAAATACTTTTAACATCCACTTTTAATAAGAGCTTGATAATTATAATAATATACATTGACATGTGTTGTCACAAGCCTAGTAAAATTATTCCAACGTCCCTTTACCGTTGGCATTTATTTAAACTACCCTTAGATTCATAATTATGTCAGGGAATCACACGATTCGTAAACATTTGGGTAGCGTTTTTCTGTGAGACGAATGTTAATTAATGTAGAGTTTAGTACCGCAGTAGTTATCATCTCTTGTATTAAATTACTTAACAAACTTTGTTTTCTACTTTGAAACAATTTAATAGTATGGCGGAATACTTCATTGAGCCAGGATCTGATTTAATCAAAATTTTGATGAATCTTAAAGATATTGATAATCCTGAATACTTTTGTAATAATCAATATACAGAGTGTAACAGACCTAGTCCACGACATTTTATGGGTCGATACCTGACTAAATTACGAATCAAAAATGTTCAAGGGATATACGTCTAATCTCAACCGTGTCAGAAATATAAGCATAAAGATTAATTGAAACATTTAATTGATTCAAAATTAAAAAAAGAATACAAATAATAATTTTTATTTAGATGTACGTAGACATCAAGCTTAATACAACTTTGTAAAAAAGTCAAACAATAATATTTTCCTTCAAAATTATTATTTTGTCATCGGAGCGGGCAAATCTAACTGAATTTTATTGTGACACGTAGTTTGTCGGTTAGAGCACTATAAAAGTTGGACAAGAGACAAGAGACACGCAAACCTATTTCAGGAACTCATCTATATAAAATACATTTCTTGTTATTAGAGTAGATAACCCTAGAAAAATTTGATGAAAAAATGATCATGGTGACTACATTTTATTAAGTACTTTACGTTTTGACAGTTTTTTGACGTTCATGTTCGAAAATTAAAATATATCCATCTACTGTGTTGGTATAGTATAATCGGTTAATGCAAGTTTCCCGGTTTGGAAGAGATCCAGGCTCGAATCCTGGTAGCAATAACAATATTTTTCGATAAAATTAATTTTATATCTGTGTCTTTCTAATTTATACATTTAATTTGTATGAAAATATATGAATATATTTTTGATATATTATTAGGATTAATAAATTTTAATGTCATGTACACCTGACGAGGAAAGTGAGTGTGGTATAAATAAGATGAACTTTTTATTTTTATTAAAATAAATGTAATATAAAAAAGCTATCCATGCTTTCTATATTCCAAACATGGCCAATGTCCTTTAATTATAAAAATGGAACTTACTTGAGATAACCACTAACCAAATTTATTATAGATAAGTTTCTAACCCAACTGCTATGTCTAAATACACTGAATTACATAAAATATCGATTATATTAAACAAAAGACAATTTAAAAGTCGAAACGCTCAATGAGCTCAACTCAACTCAAAATAAATAAATAACAGCATTTGTGATTCTTTTCTAGCCTTATTATATAAAAAATGGAACCTATTAACGCGAGGTTTCGTCACCATGTCTCGTTAAAGATATCTTGAGAAGAATTGCTCTTATTTCTGTGTGATCGTTAACGAGCGCACGTGTCTATAACCTTAACTACGCCATTTTCTACTTGCATCAAAATACCCTTAAACACGTTTTCAGGAACTTTCCCGCAAAAAGGATATTAAATCACGGAGAATGGCGCACTCAGGAACTACAAGGAAGAAAAGGATGAAACAATATAGCAAGGATTTCTGCCGTGTCTCTTTGTGAACGTTATTTTTACCATTACCATGCAGTGCTAAAAATACCCCACGCAGCCATGCTGTCAACTCATATTACTAAAAGAAATTAGAGTTTTGTAAGCACTTTAAATAGGAAAAAAATGCGTATTACAAAGTTAAATGACTTTATAAATATATTAATTTAATTCGTTCATTTTATTCTCAAACGTTATTTTATAACGCATTCGTCAAAAGACTCATCTAACATGATCTTTATCATTATCTCTCATCATTTAAATTAATATGTGATCTTTTTCACGTGGTACAAGTGGTATTTTTAACTCAGATAGCATGCAACGCATCAATTTTATATAGCATTGAATTAAAAAAATATTATTTTTATTATGATTCGCTTTACATAATTGGTTTTCTACTAGTCATTTCTAAGCGCAAATTATTTTTTTAGGATTAAGTAAAATTAATGTTTTACATTATGCATATTTATAGAAATTCGATTAAATTAGTTCGGTAGATCTATGTTACTGCGTGGCTTGGGAAAGGTTAACACCGTGTCTCAATTTACAAACGTCTTTGTTTTTTTGTAAATTTGTACAAGATTTGTGGCTCAAACTAAAAAAAAATAATAAAAAACTCAAACGCACGTTTATTTAAAAAAAGTATTTCGTCTTCGCCATTTTCTCTCCCCGACACAAAACTCTTCCATTGACGGACATCCAGGACGTCTGAGTCATCAGGTTCCTACTGGTGCGTAGGCTTCTTGCGGGCATCCGCAAAACGTGTCCCGACCGAGGGAATCTCATCATTTTAATTATTATTGGTGTCCATTTCTTTATTTCAATGTTCATTGTGAAATCAAAGCACTGCACACTAAAAATCTATTTGCAAGCATCTGTTCTCAAAACTTAATATGCGGCTATTTCGGGCTTTAGTGAGATTCCAGGATTCACAGTCTTAAAGTATAACTGACCAAATACGATATGCGATAATAACAATTGCGATAAAAAGTAGTATTTTATTTTGACCGAGTATAATAGAGAGCTTCAAGCGGTTTCAGCCAACACGCACTTCTACGTCTTTTTGATCGCTACCATTCGCAGTGAAGTATATTCAATACGCTCCCGAGTATTTTAATCTGTCGATACTTAATGATACAAAACTTAATATTCTGTCCTGAAAGTCCATGTAAGCCTATTGAAATACTCCCCAAAGTTTGGGGGTACATGTTTTGTTGCATAGTACTTGGGTAATGGGTTTAAGTATAATATCTTGTAGACCATTGATTTATAAACATTTTCCGAATACGAAAACAGAATTTCATAAGAATTATTCTACCGTGAAGGTCAATCATCAGGACAAATAAAAATACATTCGCATATAAGAAGATAAATAGATTTCTACTTTTAAATATCATAAATTAACTATCAGTCATATTATCGCAATTCATTATATTATTAGGTTATAGCGAGCACAAGAGTGAGAACGTTTATCATAATATTGAGGTACACCTTAACCATCTCCTGGGAATAAAATCTTTACTAAAGAATATTAAATATGTAAATATAAATAGGCAAATATGCAAGGTGACATTCCATAATAAAAGAGTTTTAGTTAACTAGATGTTATAATTAATTATATAAAAAGAATATATGGTTAGATGTCAGAAAAATATTGACAGAGAAATGAATGACAGAGAAAGAAATAAAAAAGAATCAGAATTACAATAAAATTTACGTACAATTATTTTTACACAAAAATAATGATAGCAGAGCTAACAATCAAATTTTAGGCTAATAATAATGCACCAACTGTGATAACACATTTGATAAAAAAAGGCGGTGACGACAATAATAATTTTATAAAGAAAAAAAACGTCGTAACCTTAAAACTTTTCTGGTGAATCATCCAGCGTCCTAGCCTTTTTCAGATCACAGCCATTATAATCAGTCTTCCATAAAAAAAAATACTGCGTGCGTAAGTCGAATACATCATCCTAGTTAGATCTCCACCATCACTTCTGTGCGTCTCCCCAGAGAGACCAAAAGTAGGAAGGTGAGAAAGAAAGAAAAAGAAAAGAAAGGAAAAGATAAGAAGGGAAATATAATGTGTTTCCTAGAACAATATAATTTTTTACGATACAATTAGGATTTTAAATATTAGAAAATGTGTGCTATAAAAATTAACTAAATTTACCCTTCAAATATCTGAGCCTCGTTCCGTCACATTGCCACGCTCGCCGACTATGTCCATTGCCTCAAGCAATGCTTTTTATCAGAGGTCTTAATCGTGCAATTATTTTGATAAAAGAGCAGCGGATTAAATTGGTCGGCGGCATGGAGCCGCCACCGTCACGCGACTAACCCAGCCTGTAGCTGCAAGTAGAATGAAATACCAGCGCTAGCGGCCGTTTCTCGATGCGCCGTAAACATGGCGATCCATGTATCCAGTATTGGACTTCATCTGCCCGAGACTATCTAACTTAAAAATATTTAACCAGATTAAGAACTTACGTCGCGTTTTTTACCACGCTATAATTCGTAACGTGACAACCTACCCGCTGATAGTGACATCTATGCTTAACGTGTCACAGCACTAGTAACACCTGACGCACGAAAGGAGATATCTCTATGGATTTTCATTGACTAATAGGTACAGAAGCGTGATCTACGTCTCGATTAGTCATTCTTTATAAAAATGTATTTAAATATTTAATAGGAAGGAATATACCCCCTTCTTGACAATGGACTTTTACGCAAGGGAGGAGCCATTTTGTGCCGTTTGTTATCTCGCAATGTAATAGCTAGTAGTCCTGGAAGATTTTCTATTGACAAGGGCATTATTTTCATACGGAAGAAGAAATATTACTTCGACTTCTTACCGTGAACAAAGTCAACGAACACAAGTAACCTCATTTTTTTGTAATAAACTACTCATCGTGTAGCCTATTTATCAAGTGAAACTCGACCTGGTAATCTACAACACAAGTTAACTACAGTTATTGAATTATGATTGCTCATCGAGCAGTAGTTATTTTTTACACCTACTGGTGGTATTGTTAAATCTAAGAAGAATTTGACTCACTTCGCTGAAGTCGACGTTAATGATTTATTCAATTTATGCTTCTGTACGGAGCTATTCTGTATTTTAGATTGTATTTTTAACGAAGCGATTAATTGTAAGATCATTGATTACATTAATGTTCATTTCGTATTTATTTAAATTATGTAAAATTTCTATCAATTATAATGTTGTAAACATCTTTCTACTTTTATTTATTTTCCCTTAAAAGTGACTGTTGAAGGCAGGAGGGAGATCTAATAGCCAAGTATGTACATGGCATTAATATAAAATATTATATACAGGGTGTAAGACACCTAATCCATAATTAAGGGGTCGAAAATTTTTCAGGAATTCTAAACCATGTCGAGATATAAGCATTTCAAAAAAATTTTAATTATGCGAATATTTCGAATAATTGAAATTTATTGATTCTGAATTATACATTGAATACAAGAAATTAACGTTCATCGAATGTTAATAATTATACAAAATACTCTGTTTAAACCACTATTTATTGATTATTTTACATGTTTCGATACCTATGGTATCATCTTCAGGAAACAATGTATAATGTATTCCATAGGTATCGAAACATGTACAATAATTAATAAATATTGGTTTAAATAGAGTATTTTGTATAATTATTAATATAAAATTAGGCCACAAAGAAATTTTGCAAATTTTGAAGAAGTATTTTATGTAGTTAATTTTAAGCCTGAAGCAAAGATATAGATTATAATGGGTAAATTTCGCAAATATTTATTTCGAAATACGTAGACTTAAAGCTTAACACGATTTTGTAAAAAATTTAAACAATAATATTTTCCGTAACGGTGAAGAATTTGCACATATTTTCGACCCATAATTTAGTCAGGTATCTACCCATAAAATATTTTGGACTAGGTCATGTTACACCTGTCCATAAATATTATTAACAGATTTCTACTTTTACAAGACAAGTAATTCGTTAGTAATTGTATAGTTAAAAACCAAATTACCGAATTAATTATAAATTTACCAAGAAACTATTGATCTTATCTCTATGAATATATTTATTAAGTAGGGATCTAAACGGTTACATTTATATTTACTGGCAATTTAATTCAAATCTAATCACTAGTAATTTATTTAATATTGATGGACACGCACAGTTCAATTACTTTAACTATGGGATCCGGCAATTAATCACCAAATAAGCTTGTTAAATCGATTTTATTACCTACCTGATTCCATTCTTGGTAAATAAAATCAGAAAATAAATATTTCGCATAAGCCCTGTGTCGTATTATATCATATCCAATCTATCCCTGCTCGGGTTTGACACGACATAATATTTTTTAGTCCACAATATTCGGATACATTTCACGACGACACGCACGACAAATAACGCGTTCGTGTCAAGTTGAATATTCATATAATTAACCACCAATTACACAATACTTTTACATAAATATGGTGGAAAACGGTGGATGTAAATGACATTTAAAAATTCAACAAAATAAAAACATAAATCTTCACAGACCTTTCATATATTTATTTATTTTATTTAACAAGTTTCATTAATACTATTATTTTATATTAAAATATCATTGTAATAATATACCTAAAATTATTATTACTTAGACTAAATATTATACTACATACATATTTTAATTTAGTTACTGCGTATTAATTAATGAGAAATAATGAAAACATTAAATACATAATGGTAAAAAATATTGTAAAAACAATTATGTAAATATAATAATTATAAATGTGAATTAAATATATTAATTGGAAAAATATACATATAAAATCAATTTTGTCGAAAAATATTGTTGTTGCGCCACCGGGATTCGAACCTGGATCTCTTTCCAAACCGGAGAAGGTGCATTATCCAACTATGCTGTGATATTTTTATCGACAACGATTAAATGTATTAATATCAAAAAGGTAAGATATAGATTCGAAAATTTGTCGCTAAAAATATTGTCGCTGTAGCATAGTTGAATATTACACCTTCCCCGATTTGGAAAGAGATCCAAGTTCAAATCCCGGTGGTGCAACAATAATATTTTTCGATAAAATTGATTTAATATTTATATCTTTCTAATTAATATATTTAATTCATATTTAAAATATCACAGACCTATGTTCTGAATAATTACAACTTTACAATAAGAATGTGTTCTCCTAATAATAATATTATAGTCAGCATGCACATTTCGAATTATGTAATGGTCATGAAAAAATATTGATCTAACGCTGTTACACTTTTGAAAATAAATCAATCAACTGAACTTTGTAAGGTAAGGTACCTGGATAAATTTAAAACAAATCATATTATTATTTACGAGCATATATAGTGTAATAGATTCATAATTATTATAAGAAAGCATGATGTAAACAATACATGACATGATATGAATGATAGCAATACATGATAAATATAGAATGATAGCAATACAATACATGATAAAAGTAATAAATACATGGCAAAGCTTTTAATATAAAAGAAATACAACAAATCGACGTTGAAAAATTAATTAAAATGTACAAAGTTGGCAAAATATAGAAATTTTCTATTATATGAGACCCCTTGTAATAACACTAATATCGGTTTTTACAAATTAATACGGAGCATCGGCCATCTTCGACGATATACAGTATTTTTGCAGGGATGGTATCTAAGAAAATGTGTTTTATAGTTTTCTAATTTATTTCCAATGGTTGTTTAATATAGCATCTGATGCCCAATAAGATAACGTGGTGATATTCATAACATCTACCCAAAACCGAAATACAGAATTGTTGCGGAGGCGGTCTCATATTTAAAAACTTAACTTCTGTAACAGAATACATGCATTTAACGTGCAATTGAATAAATCAGTCAGCTCATGGTAAAGATTTTTAATTTTATAGATTGGTTATCACCATTGTAGAACAAAAATCTCCTACATGAATTTAGTTGTCGGGGCGAGTACCAAAGTGTAACGTCACAACCGTATATATTCCAAAATAATAGAATCACCCCATATGTTTTGCTCGTGGATTAGAACGACGCATCCAGTACGTACGTACCTTTAAAGTCTCTTTGAGAGATCTTCGTGGACACGGACCTTTAGCAATTTATGGACGTATTGTTGAATGAAAACTAATATAAGCAGAAACTTGACGATCCATTTAGAATGAAGTTTTACGACGACTTGTCTTTAATAGAACATTAAATTTATCATAGCTAAATCTGGACAGACGATAGATACATGATGTGTTCGATAATTTTAAATAATATATTCATGTTCATTAGGTCTTCAATCGAGATGCCAAATTAGTCGTTTATGCATTTCTTAAAATATTTTGGCTCATTGTTATAACTAATATGAATTGTAGGAATTAATATAAATATGTGAATTTGTGGTGACCAGATTGGAGAACCATATTCTAATACATTTCAATAAGCTACTAACTAGGTAGAGTAACTTGAGAGACTAGATGGAGTTAAACCTCTTGGGACTTCTCATTATGAAGCCGAGCATTTTTATAACCTTACTCGTTATGGATTCAACGTGTCAATTAATTTAAATAAGTATTATAACCGAAGTTAGACGTTGAATTGTTACAATAAAATGGTTTCATCTGTCTTATATATCCAGAGGATATATTACGGAAATGGAAACTTTAGTAACATTTCAGGTAATCTCATCATCAACTTTGTATTTATTATTATATGTCAAAACTTTAATGACGGCTTGTTTTTTTTTAATTGTTTTATTTTAATATAATTTTAAATAAAAATATTATTATGTGAGATTTTTGTATGGCACTACCACTCTATAAGATATAAACCTCGAGCTTAAATCGTTTTTACATTTTTTTTAAATATACAAGGCGGATTTTTTAAGTAAATACCAGATTTTTTTTTAAAAATGAAACATCATTACTTTCTTCGGACGCTACACACCTTAAACTACATCCCAATATAATCGCCACCATTATTAGGACTCTTGTCATAACGGGGCACCAATTTTTGTATACCTTCGTCATAGAATGACGCCGCCTGGGATGTAAGCCAGTTCTAGGACATTAACCCCCTGGACATTACCCCCCGGACAATAACCCCCCGTCAAAACCCCCCTGGACATTAACCCCCATACAAATAACCTCCCGTGCAAATAACCCCCTAAAAATTAACCCCCTGACAATTAACCCCCGCCACGTATAAAGATAATACAGATATTACTTAACACGTTTCATGACGCTCTATTATACTTAATAAAACATATAATAACGCCATTACCGAAGTTTAGCTGTATTATACATACATATATATCTAGCCAAAAGAGAGCCAAAACCTAACCTAACCTAACCTAATCTAACCTAATCTAACCTAAACCTACATTATTATTTCATTCATTTAATTTTTTTTATATATTATTTTCAGACTATCCATGATGGAATTTGTAAAATCGAAAAAAAAAAAAGAGAAAGTGATTTTTGAAAGTTATGTGTATGTGAAACAGAAAACTTAACAAATAGTGTTGTGTCATTTGAGTGTGATAAAAGGCGTAACAAACTTTCCTTCTGAATGATTCCGGCCGAGAGAACAACAATCGAATATTAATCTTTGGAAAACGTGACAGTCTCAGACTTGGAGTTGGAAACAACATCGCATTGGTTATTGGATGGGACTTTCAAAACTGCTCCTGCATTATTTTTTCAATTATATACGATTCATGCACTTATTCATAAACGAGTCATTCTGTGTGTTAGTTTTATTGATATTTTAAAGATTCTGTACTTTGCTGAGTGAAATAAATTAGTATTGATACTGCCCATTTATATTAAACACTAAATTAAATACTAACAACTTAACTTAATAAATAAAATAATTGTCAGGGGTTTATTTGCACGGGAAGTTATTTTCACGGGGGGTTATTTGCACGGGGGGGTTATTTGTACGGGGGATTAATGTCTAGGGGGATTTTTACGGAGGGTTATTGTCCGGGGGGTATGTGTCCAGGGGGTATTTGTCCTGATACCATGAAAGTCATGTCTGTACTCCGTTTTCAAGTTCATCATCGTCATCAAAATGCTTGCCACCAAGAGACTGCTTCAGATGAAAAGATGGAAATCACTTGGCGATAAATGTCAGCTGGTTTCATCTTTCTTGTATTCAAAAAACGAATCACGGACCATATCTCACAATCGGCGAGCTGATCTATTGTCTCGAAAATTTCAACAACTCACTGCAAGATGGCCATACTATGTGAATATCTCTACTTTTGCATATGGTGAATCAACAGATGAAGAAAACCATTGCGCATGTTCAACATCGCAACCACAGCGCTACACCGGGAATATCTAGCAACGGTACTTCTTACTTAAAAAATACGCCTTGTAGTATTTCTAATAAAAATAGACTATTAAATAAAATATAATAAAATAATTAAAATTCATCATAACGAGAACATATTTCAAAACCATCTTATTTTGGACTGCTGCTTTCTGCTTTCAACTTTCTGCCCCACATGTAAATTCATAATTTACGTCGTTGAATTATCCACTATCTCAAAGAAAATTGATAACTTCAAAAATATGTATAGCATCATTGTAGTTTGATCTTAAATGCCCTGCCACATATGTAAGTGAATAAAAAAATTATAATATATTATATGCATTATACATGAACGGTATAATAATGTATTCAAATAATATATATAATGATAAAACCAACGGCAACTTGGCCCCTGGGACGCCCAAAAACGAGATGGGTGTACAACGTAGTTTGGCTAAATTCCCTGTTGGGAGACCGCAACTCAAGACGGGGCGGCCTGGTTATGCGGTCAGCCAAGAACCTGAAAGGCTCATGAAACTAAGTATAACAATTGTAATAATACATAACACTATATCTTTAATAAAGGAACCAAGATCTTCGCCTTGTTATATTATTTTGTTCAAGAACCTAACTATTTAAACTATAGTCGTTTATTTACAAAAAAAATGGTAAAAAAATGGATATTTCAGAAAAACAGCAAAAAAATAAAATTTTGAAAGCAAAGCCAGCATCAAATGTTAACTTTTTTCTAATATATCTGTTCAGCTAATGACATTTTTGTGATTTCTTACAAGTCATGCTATATAAAGTTGAAATCAAATAAAATTCATTTTGTACCACAGACCAGTAAATGAATAGACATGAAAAAAGTGTACATATAAGAGAGAGGTTCGAAACATTAGTTACAGGACGAGGGTCATTCTACAAACATTATTTATGGAAACATAAATCCGATAGTTTATGACGCATTTATGCAACAGTAAAAGTATTTAATCTTTGTGTAAACAAGACTTATTTTTTACATTAATGCATATTATATTGTCAGTGTTTCAATTTTTATTCCAATCGAGTCATATATTTCAAAAAAGCCGCGAAGCTATTTGATTGCGTAAGTGGTACCAAAGTGATCACGTGAGTCCGTTAGTTTATGGCTCTATATGTGGTAGTCTGTGGTTTTGTACGTAGTACATCTGCTTGTCTAACTAATGTAATTATTAGCTTTACACGACTTAACTTAGTCGTATTTTAGCTTTTAACTGAGTTTTAGAAGTGAAATGTTTTCGATATAGTGTAATCTGGAAAACATTAACATTTTTATAACATATGCCAATATTGCTACTTATTTTACACAAATTGTGAGTTCGTTTTATATGAAATTTAAAAAATGTTATGATAGAGATATCGAGCCCAAGCTTTGTAAACCAACTAAATCTATCATTAACCTTCCCCAGTAATGCCCCCCTATGGATTCGTACCGTCTTGCACGGACCGGGTGTTGGATAAATATCATCAAGTTTTGGGATAACGGACATGTTTCATAATATTTAATATTACTGTTCATTTGCTCTATTCAGCAACAAATCATTCAAAATGTTCAAGACCATTATTACTTCAATAAAATCAATAAGTTTTAAAATCCTTTTCAAATCAGGATAAATAATATACTTTACATGATTGAAATTAAAAATACACTTAAGATATTTTAGAAATATTAATTAATTAATTTAATTTTAACACAAACAAATAATATTACATATGTGAAGGTCAATCTTTTCCATAATCATCATCATCGCCGACAGCTCCTGAATGCACCTTACAGATACCTGGGTGTAAAACTAGGCTATCATTAGCCGAAAAAATACGCCCGGTACCGACCTCAACATGTGTCAATACAATGCGCCCGTAGCCGTGCGGAAGGCCGGACCCTGCGCGCCATACCCCTCGCGGCTACCTTCTCATCAAGATCTCTAGCAAACGCTCCTTGGTGTAGAATTTTTGTTGCATATTTTTCTAACTGTGACTGTACTCAAGCAACACATGCACCTGCATACACACGCATACACACATACACATACACATGCACAATGCATCTCCGCTATTATAATCAAACGAACATACGAGTGATGGGTATAGTCCGACCAACGTAAATTAGCGAGCGGTGACTTTTCGAACAAACCTCCCTCCGTCCACACGCGGCTTTTTCCCTCTTCATAAGTACAGTGGTGGCCTCCGCCGCCACACCACAGTAAATCCTTTTAATTTTTCGATCACATTTTGACATAATACTTTCATAAACATCGCACAATTTCTCAAATATACTTTTATTACACTTGAATTTGTGTCCGACTGTGGTGTTAATTAAATTACATGTTAATATATTATACATTTTAGGTAACACGTCCCAGGCAGCGAAACGTGAGCGGTAATTAAATATACAAGTGCTATAATAGTATGAAGTAGAACTTCGCTAAACAGAAATTATGTAGTTTATAAAATTTGGGTAAATTCGAATAAAAAAATTTCACGAAGTTTATCGAAAAATTTTCATTCACATAATGAAATTATTTAAAATGTTCATGTAAATGTTGAGGCTGCTACTGTTTCCCTTTCTTTAGTTAACCAAAAACCAAGCAATGCCATGTAGTGATGACCTAAATTATTATTTTAACCGTTATTGTGGCTGTTGTTGTGAGACTTGTGTTCGATCACTAAGATCGTCTAAATCTCAGTTACCAATCATCAGTACAATCGAATACCAATCACAAAATCACAGTAACAATAATATTTTGGCTCATCACTAGTCAATATATTTGAATGATAATACCGATATTACGATTACGCCCCATTAAAATGTGTAGAATCTGGTCAACCTGCAAATTCTCGTACCGTAATGCACTTTCTTAATTAATTACAATAAACGAGTTCTACTTTGACCTTTGATATTTTCTATATCTACTTTGATTTTTTTACTTCAAGCCTACGCTTAAGTATAAGCATTTCGTAAAATCTACCCCTGTAAGGTTAGTGCATGAAAGCGTGAATGCCGCATAAATACATACCTAACTGAAACTAATCCTAAAGGAGTCAAATTAAAATTCATTTTTAAAAAACCTTAAAAACTGTATGCAGACATTTTTTAATAATATGTGAAAATTACTTACCTGCTACGGTACCCATACGGAATATAAGCTCGCTGACGGTATATAGATTGCTATAATATAATATGTACGCGTGTTTAAATTTTGCCCTCGGGACACTTAGAGATAAACGGTAAAGGTGAAATATACATCAGTTGGTTAAGTCTGCTCTCTATACGAAGTGCAATAAACAATGTTTAAGTGTACAACACGGTACTAATTCCATTGTGTACTTTACCGCTACGCACTGTGCGTTTCGAGGACAAAATTTTAGAGAAAGAGAAAGAGAGAATAATGTTTCATGTACGTTTTTTTAATTCCTGACATGAATTTTGGATTTGTTTTTTTTTTATATGGAAACAATTTAATACACCATCTTTAGTATTCAAAACAGCTGTTTCTGATTATCCATTTCTCATACATTTGCGCGAAATAATATCATTAAGTTAATTGTTTTATTCTCGACAGTATTTCATTTTATGTCCGGCATCTTTAATTCACAGTCTCATGTTGCAATCCGTCAGCATTTTCCCTGGTCGTGCTTTGCTACTGCTTATTTTAATAAAAAAGAATCGCAATATATCATAAAACTAAGTGAGTTACATCTGAAAGAAATAAATGATGTTCTGCTAATATGGAACTCACAATTTCTAAAATCACTAACAAGAATGGATCGAGATCACTGAAATTTATTGTTCCCATGTTGATAAATAAATTATCAACTTTCAATTCGAGGTGGAAATAAATATTTCACTTATATTAAATGAAGGGTTCACTGCAAGACCGTTGAATGTCACTATTTATTTTTTTGGAGTTAAGAATGCGATTCGATAGCTTAGTTTGTAGAGTAACTTTGTTATTTTCTAAAATATTAAATATCGCTCACAGTCCCAAGAAAAATGATCTCTCTTAAAAGCGACACACGGCTAGAATGCATGACAATATTTTTTTTATTGGTTATATTATAACATTTTATATATTTTTTTTTATTAAAATCACTTTACATGGAAATTCAGCGGACTTGCAGTGGACCCTTCAAATGAATCTGGCCGAAAATTGATTGCTGAATTTAAATTAGGATTTGTTTTGTTTGTTTAAAATGTCGTATATTATTAATATCGTTTTTAAAAAAAGATTGATTTAATGTAATGTGTTATCAGCGAAATTATGTTTTCACTAGTATAAACATATTTTTATTAACTCTAAAATACATCAATGAATTGATTTACAATTTTACTGTTCAATATCTGAGAAATTGTATTTGTTTACAAATGGACAATCCGGTGTAATTAGTTATATATTATTATTATTATAATTATTATTGTTTATGTTAGTTTTTGTTTTAAAACTTCAATTTTAAAGCATATCGGTAAAATTGTATTGTTCCTGTATTGATTCTAAAAAATAAAATAAAAAATTTTATCGAAAAAAATAATATTTTGATTACTAGACGACATAGTTCAGATTGAATACTTTTTTTATTGTTAATACATTTTAATTTGTTATGAAGTTATATTTTCAAATGGTAAAGTGAATTGTTAAAACGTTAAACATTGCTAAAATGTAAGTTTTGAAATACACAAAAAATAATAAATTAATGTATTTAGATTAGATCACGTCGGGTCGTCACCAGTGTCGGAGTTGGTGAGTGTATAACTAGAGCAAGGTGTTGAAATGAAAGTAAACTTACAAGATTTCGTGTATTGGGGTGATGAATTAATACAATTTAAATGCGCGGTTGAACTCTGGAGTGGCTCGCTGGATATGCGGTTGAATGGCGATGTTGGTGATAGGACGGTCTGCGGAGAAGTCATGTCAGTTGCTTTAGCAATATCCATCTCTAATGCTAATGGTTTATTTGTGTCTGCTTATTGGTCGCTCTGGTTCGGGCCCCAATGTTTGATAGGTGAGCCCTTAAACAGTCACGTCTACGGACGCTTGAAGGGTCACCATAATATGTATGAATCTGAAGACAAGCATATAGTAAGATGCTTTGTGGGTCTAGTTATTAACATTAACAAAAAAAAATAGTAAAATAATAATTATTAAAAAAACGTCTTCATTCAACTACTGTTCTTTGGTATCAAAATAATTATATTTTTCAGTTAATGTTCCACTGTAGTAATATATAACATAATTGTTAAAATTACGTTGAACATCAATGAGTATGCTAGAACTATTCATGTTGTTCAAATTTGTCATCAACTTACTGTGTTGGTGTAGCATATTCGGTTAATGCATTTTCCCCGGATAGGAAAAGATCCAGGTTCAAATCCCGGTAGCAACAACAATATTTTTTCGATCAATTGATTTTATATGTATATATTTCTAATTAATACATTTAATTTATATTCAAAATACTTATGTGCACGCGATTTACTCTGAATTAATTATACTTGTGTTCAAGCGATTTACTGTGAATTAATAATACTTATAATCCCATCTTGTGTACCACTTCTTGTGTTCTCACAATTGATTATGAATAAATAATACTAGTGTTCTCGTCATATGAGAATCGAGAGTCAATAGTTGTGTTCACGTGGGTGTGTGTGTGTGTGTGTGTGACTATACAAGAATAATATATTGATAAAATGATATTTTATAAATATAATCTTTGTCCATTCTTTAGAAAAGTAACAAGATTAAAGGCCTAATCTAACAACGTCAAGCCTCCGAAACCAATTTTATTTAACAAAGAAATTTCTGCGAAATCTTAATAACACTCTAGGCAATTTGGAATGTCTTTTCACGTAAAACATTATTATATTTTATTAAATTGCCTTTCTGTGTACCATATTTATCTAAATTCCATAAATTTTTTTTTGCGCATATATAAGAAAGAAACATCATATCAGTGGTTATCGTCATTATAAAACTGTGCTCTCCACTGCCAGAAATAGGTCTTTCTCAAGGATTTTTAATCCTTTTTTCAGACCTTCTGATTCAACTGTTACCCGCTACTCTTCCAATGTTGTCACTCTATTGAGTTTGAGATTGGCCAACACTTATTCTACCATTGCGAGACTTCCACTCTAGGACCTTCCTTCTTCACTGTTTATCACCTCTTCGACAAATGTGTCCAGGCCACTGCATACAGATTTTGGGCAGCATCTATTACGTTGCTTCTTTAAATTTAATAATACGTTAGGTACTGAATTTTAAGAAGGTAATCCAAGGACAGCCCTTTTTATTTCTCTTTTGACAACTTTTAATATGTTTACACTATATTTATATTTGACTTATGACTATATGTTTTAACGTTATATAATTGATAGCAGACGTTTTAATTTATGTTCCTTTGCGATATGAACTGCTGTCAAAATTGATTAATCTTATGATGCTTTATCTACAATACTAGCTGTTATTTGTTTTATTTTACTGTGTGATACGGGTTGCTAATGTGGAATTTTGAACTCAAAAATAAAAATAAAATAGTTTGTTAAAAATAGTGTGCATAATTCCAATAAATTATATTGAAAACAAAAGGTATTTCACGATCACAAAAATAATAAAATATAAAAATTGAATTACTGAGTCCTATATATTGAATGAAAACATATTTAAAATGTTGTCAACATCTAATATAGAAACTCAACTGTCTCAAAGGATATCAGATTATCTGAGTATTTATACCACATCATGTGGACTGATAAGTTCAAAAAGCATGATCAAAACACGAATATAAAATACTATTATAAAATATTAATAAATATGTAAACGTAATTAGTTATTAACTAGACAACATTGGATGCACATGGACGACGATTGCAGAGAGATTGTTTAAATAGATGAAAGGGTTGATACTCTCTTAATACAGACAAAATATATTACACCTTAAATTAAATAGGTGATAGTAATTAAGGTTTTTAGAGAATAATTGGTGGTTAAAATTATTTAATTACTTGTGATATTTTGATTACTTTACACGTTTTACTTATTTTAAAAGATTATAAATTATCAAAAATTCTGGCATATCAAAATTATTTGAACATCTCAAACTCTAATATTTAAATTTTGAATATGAATTAAATATATTAATTAGAAAGATATACATATAAAATCAATTTTATCGAAAAATATTGTTGTTGCGCCACCGGGATTCGAACCTGGATCTCTTTCCTAACCGGGAAAGGTGCATTATCCAACTATGCTACAGCGACAATATTTTTAACGACAATTTTCGAACCTATATGTTACCTTTTTGATATTAATACATTTAATCGTTCCATTATTTGAAATAATTGGATAATGCACCTACCCCGGTTAGGAAAGAGATCCAGGTTCGAATCCTGATGGCGCAACAACAATATTTTTCGATAAAATTGGTTTTATATGTATATCTTTCTAATTAATATATTTAAAATATCACAGACCGTCTGTTCTGAATAATTACATCTTCACAATAAGAATGTGTTCTCCTAATAAATTTAAATTTTGACTTATTTTTCCAATGTCAAAAAGCGATACAAAAAACTTTACAAAATTTTACTTTTACTTTACAAAAAAATAAACATAAATACCTAAATTGTTGAATTTTACGTTTGCCGATAAGACCCTATCCGCGCTGCCGTCACTGATGGCCGCGTAGCGGCCATTATTGGCCAAGGAGCAGCCACAATAGCCGCCCGCAAGGCCTAGCAGCAAGTAATCGGCGAAGGCTGATGAAACCCAGACCGCGCAGTGGTCACCAATGGTCACTATTGGCCGTGAAGTGGCTACTATAGCCCCCCGCAGGGTCTAGCAGTGAGCAATTGTTAGCACCGAAAGCCGATTGTTTATCTGCTAGTGTTCAATATGAATGTGTCAATGAATTTTAGTTTTCGACAAACTTCAAATTCATTTTTATTAATGAATTTAATCATTTTAGCGTGAAATTATTTTTCAATTCAAGTGTGAATTGTATTTATAAACATAAGTTTTTTCCGAAACCGATTGGTTTTTCATATTTATTTATTTATATACAAAAATTATTGTATAATTTTGTAGCTACAGTTTAGTACATGATACAAACTACACTTAATTACATATCTATCTATTTAAACATCCCTATCGCCAACAAAATCATCCCGAAAATCTGTGGGACGATAATTAATTAATTGAACTTGTAAATATTTAGAGTAGCATATAAGGGTTGCCGTCTACGGGTAAACGAATCTAAAATAAAACTTAATACATTTTATTCGGTTTGTTTTAGACACAGTTTATCCATTACATCTATTAACATTAACCAACTACTAATCCAAAATCTAACCATTTTAAATTCCAAATTAGGTCTTCATTACAGCTTCTAGATTAAATTAGTGAGGCTTGTCTCACAACCGCTTCAACATTATTGCCTCGTACTTAACATTTATGTAAGGGTCAAGCCCACTGACGAGAATAACAATTTGATTTCACCTAACCTTTTCTTGAAATTAATAAATAAATTATCACTCAGAATGTTGAAGCTGAATTTACAAATTGAAATTGTTAAATTATATGACGTGAAATTATTTCCTACATTTAGTGGGAAGTGTTTTTTTAAATATAAGCTAAATATTAATAGCTTTTTATATTATGAAATAAATTAAACTATGTGTATACGTATTGGATTATTTCATCACTACTATAATTTCGAGAGGTGCAGAGGTTATTGTAATCAGGTGATAACTAACCTTAATACATTTTAGTATCGACCTATCCGGGTGGTGTGGAAGCGGTGGAGGTTTTGTTAATGGAATGCTATCCATTGTTTACGAGGGAGATTGCACTTCTCGAAACAATAGTAGTAACGCGACAACCCAACGTGTTTGTAGTACAAAGTTTGAAGGGTATAGAAACAAAGGCAGTAATCTTGATAAAATTGACAAAATGATAAAATAATGCAGAAAATCATTCTACATCTTATAAACATATATGTCATACATTTGAATCGCACTCATTATATAATATAAAAGAGATTTTTTTTATATAATTTATTTTTGTAATCTAAATTATATTTTCATCCTTATTTCTACTAGCTTTTATTAACACTTACTGCACGGTGGGTCAAAACAAAACACGTCCGGCGGTGGTGGGTCATTTTAGACTCACCTCAAGTTTTCAGTTTGTCAACCGTTTTGTGGCAGATTTTTTTATGGATATTTCATTTTAAATATGATTTAATGAAATGGCATGATGAGCCGTAATATTTCTACTAAAAAATTAAAGATCGAAATTAAAAAATATTACGAATAATGTACATATTCTCACGCATCAACAGATGCCCTACATAGCCAAAATACAAACATCCACTGAGCATGTAATCTTCTCGTCGGAACCCGAACAGGTAGTGTCATAAAACTTACAGTTAGGCGTAACGCCCTTCAAATAGTTATATTATTGGTATTGTCTAGGGGCCGCCAGATGAAAATAAGTCAAAACAAAAACATGAACGCATACCTGGTATCCTTTGTCTACCCTCTTAAAATGTTGACAATATATATTTCGGTGTAAGCGCTGAATTTCAATTCCGTAAAAGCGACTGATTTTTGAGCATTCTTTCACATTTTTATCAATAACTCATTTGAATCTCATCTGATAACATTTAGTTGTATCTCAAATTATTTGGAAATATTTAATAAAAAATTAGCCAGAAAAAAAACAGCATTTAACGAATATTTGTAACGTAATTCAAATTTTTACAAACACCCGAGTCAAATCTGACCCACCACCGCAGAGTATGTGTTAAAAAGTTTATGAATAAACTTTTAAACACATTTTATCAGTTTTCGATGTTTGCCTTGTTTAGTTCATTGGAAAAAAAACATTTTGCACCACAAATTAACGATATCAATAGATTGTATTTATTTTTTAAATTAAAGAGGTTCCTGTCAATAAATTTGAGTATTTTATACGACTTGTTGTTTGTTAATTGTTTTTAAATGTACACTTTATCCATGCCTTTTATACTTTCAAATTATTGAAATCAGTTCTGCAGTTTCAAATTAACGAACCGAGCGTTCTTGTCGAAATTTTAACTTTTTCCTCATAAATTTTCGTTTACATCTAGTGTTGTCCAACAATTAAAGTTTATTATCCCTCTCTTCGCAAACTGTGATTTTCAGGCATTGTGAAATTTTAGCTACCAGCAACTGTTTTATTTTTCCAAACGATAGTGGTTTGTTGGTTGGCGAAAATTAGCAACCATCTCTTTCCCAGCCAGATTACAGGCCTTTGTTCCCTCTGATAACTTTACGGTGTAAAGAAACAAAATGCAAATTAAACAATTGCGAAATTACCTTGGTTGAAGGTTAAGTAAACTCTTAAGATTGTTTTTAACCAAACTGATTAAAGTTATCAAAAACATAAAATCTAAAATATTAAAGTTTGTTGATTATATTCCAATTGTCAAATAGTACTAAGCGACATAAAATCATAACTAACATACACTCACAATGCATTATTAATTATATATTAAATTTATACAACAATATTTTAAGAATTTTTTAAAACTAAAGTAAACTTCGAATATGTCACTACAGAACCACAGACCAGTAAGTAAATAGACATGAGGAGTTTGGAGCATTAGTTGCGGGACGAGGGACATTCTACACATATTCTTGGTGGAAACATAAATCCCATAGTTTATGACACATTTACGTAACAATAAAAGTATTTACTCTTCCAAAATTAAATCTTTGTGTAAATAAGACGTATTTTTTACATGAATGCATATTATATTGTCAGCGTTAAAATTTTCGTTCCAATCGAGTCATATTTTAAAAATAATCACGGTGCTATTTGATTGCAAGTGTTATTTTTATATATTATGTTATAATTAGTTATTATTGTTACACTGTTTGTTTCTCTAAAAAATAAAAAATAAAAATAAAAATGATCACGCGGGTGACACCAAAATGAAAATATTAAGACAAGAAATTTGCGTTATTTCATGTTTATATATTTGGTGGTCTTTGGTTACAACAATTTTAATCATTTATACCGAGACACCATTTATGTCGACACAATAGCTAGGTACCTGCATTCGTTTTGAGAAAACTCGAAACTTATACGTGGGAAAATAGTCATCTATGTTGGATTTTTTCATGGTGGTGAACTTTGTTTTGGTGACTCATTTTGTCGTGATGTAGTTTTTTCTTATGGTGACATGTATTGGTGATTTTTATGAAATATTTACCATCGTACAAATGCTACCTACATCGTTGGACACGTATAAATGTTTCGTCGTATATATGCGTCGTATAAATGCTCTTATAAATATTTTGTCGAAAAAATGTTGGCATATACGTTTACGTCACTCGAACGTTGGCGCACAAAATTCCGCATACGGATGTACGTTGTACGTGCCATGTGCGCGCGCTGACATATATACACACGTAATTGAATATTATATTAATCATAATGTACACGGAGGGAAGAGTTCGTATTACGGTATTTGGGGAAACATTGACTGCACCTAAAATACTAGTCTAACAGTATTTATCATTAACGTGTCCAATTAACATTTTTCAAATTCTTAATTGTAATGTAAACGAGTGAAATTGATACGATGATTGATTGTAATTTAAACGGAACATAAACACATATTTGCATATTGGATGACGAAGGCTTCGAAAAGCTACCCTGAATTGTATTTTATCGAGCACCGTTAATATTTAAATATATTCAGGTAGAATATTTTCTACGGTTTCATCTGATAATTTAATAAAATCCAATTATTTTGGTAATAGAAAATATAAACTTAAAAATCTATTTTTTTATCACAACACTTTTACGTGAGCTACGACAACAAGGAGGCCTTACGGAAGATATGCGGCGGCTTCGCCGCTTTTATGCGTCTTCATCGCTATTTGTATATTCAAACTTGTAAATCATGAACAAAGTAATTAATCGTAAATTTAAATTGGAATTAATATATCTGAAATACTAAGATAAAATCTAATTTTGATTTAATTAACATTGGGTTTAATTAGATAATCAAAAAAACTATGTAGATATTTTTTTATAAGCCTACAATAATATTATTTATTGGAAATAATACAGATATAAGTATATAGTTGACAAATAAAAAATAAATGGTAATGAACGTATATTCTAATATATTTCATAAGAAAACGACACGAAAAATTTATAGTACTATGTAATTAAAGTTAAAATTAACATAAAAACAAAAACAAGGATCTATAATTACTATTGGAAAGCGTAATCCAAAATTGGTTCGACTTGTAAGAATGCTGAAGAGAGGTTGCAATCGTGATACTCGGGATGAAACATGGAGATTTATTAATGACAAAAGAGGTGGACAATTAAACTAGTTAAGACTGATTTTATACAAGTTAAAAGTATCAAGTGTATAAGCGATATCACTCTTATCTTTAACTAGATTGCAATGATATTTTAAAAAGGAATTTTATGAGCTTATGTAGATGAGTTCCCATATTATTATTTCTATCAAAAATTAATATAGTATTATATAAATATTCATTTGAAAAATTGACAAATCGATAATACTAGTCGAATAAAAGTGAAAATATTCTAAATAAATCCATAAAGAAATACGTTAGACTGAGGGTGTTATCATATTTATAGATGTATCCCTTGTAAGTCAACTACTTATATCAATTTCAAAAAATATTATGTAACGCTAGTTGGATTTGGTAGGTATTTTTAAGAAAACCTTCCAGTTAATGCATTATTCATGTTCAAAAAATCGATAGCAATGGAAACATTTAGAAATGGTTATTGAAAACAGTTTTATTAGGAGAACACATTCTTATTGTGAAGTTGTAATTATTTAGAACACAGGTCTGTGATATTTTAAATATGAATTAAATATATTACTTAGAAGGATATACATATAAAATCAATTTTATCAAAAAATATTGTTGTTGCACCACCGGGATTCGAACCTGGATCTCTTTCCTGCTATCAGATTACTCAAAGGTATTTAAGATTTTGTAAAAATAAGGTAGATGGCTCTTTCAAATAATGGAACGATTAAATGTATTAATATCAAAAAGGTAACATACAGGTTCGAAAATTTAACGCTAAAAATATCGTCGCTGTAGTATAGTTGGATAATGTACCTTCCCCGGTTTGTAAAGAGATTCAGGTTCGAATCCCGGTGGCGCAACAACAATATTTTTCGATAAAATTGATTTTATATATATTTCTAGTTAATATATTTAATTCATATTTGAAAATAGTTTTTACCGAATGACGACTGCTAACTCAACATATTATGTAATAGCTACACGTTTCATACTTGGATTCAATTCAACTAGAATTTTAATAATACTGATGATAATAATAATAAGTTACGATTAAAGAAAGTTCGTTCAATTTAGATATCTTGAAATTAAATTCTAGAAATACTATATTATACTGATCCATTCGTACTTATTGGTTAATCCTTAATTTTCAAAACTATTGGTATTGGTGTTCAAAGGTAGATTACATTACATTATAATATCAGAAAAATAAAAATATATCACATGTTTTTGCACTGGTACTACTGATGCTGTAATATCTGATATTTTTAGTAAGTAGCAGCAGTGTTTAACATTTGACATCTCTGAAACATTATCCAAAACTACGTATGGCAATTAAGTAGTCTACTTACTCCTATAAATATGGTATATGACTCATTCCCATAAAAATAATTCGATTATATGACTAAATAAATGATTTTTTCATTTAAAGCCATAAAAAGCAACATTCTGGGCATTAATTTGATATTATACTGCGATTGTGCAGTTAAATATCAACTTGACAAAATATATTATATGTGATTAATATTGTGGTTAAAAATAAAATGATAAATCAGATCCGCATAATGAATTCACTCAACAGCCATACAGTCCGACTGTTACCCGCCAAATTGCTGGCAACAATACACCGCGATCGAACCAGTCCAAGAAGCCATAGAACTGATTACTCTTTTACTGGCCTACTCGCACGCACCTCGACACCGCCTCCCGTATACTACGTTTATCATTCCCTGTACGAAGTATAACAAAATTATTAGCGCTCCGAACAGGGGGAAGAAAAGACCCCCAGAACATTTCCTTTTATAAAGGCTTTTTTAAAACAAAAATGTGTTCATAAGTGCGTGGGATTAATTATTATATGCATAAATATTGATATATATAATATATACGAGAATTGCAATCATTTTTAGATATGGGGGATTTTTATATAATACTAAATTACTCCCGAGTTCTGTCATCTCACCGGCTCGATCGCATTATGACATGTCCGCATAGTCTGCGTACCGCTGACCAATACACGCTTATGTGGCTGGCGTGTAGCGGTGCTTCTCAAAATGTAATATTTTAATATTTTTTATAAAGTATTTTATTAAAAATATGAGAGTTCGATAATTCCGTTTTATATTTTCATGAGCAAGTAAGTAACAAGGCGTGGAAGTAATCGTATTTTTATTTGTAATATTCGTATATCTGGGATATTTTTAAAACAAATCTATAAAAATCTAAAAAAAATGAATAAAACACCTCGTTTACTTACAATTACACCGGGTGTTACACAAACACACTGACACAGTTCACGAACCAATTAGAACAGAGAACAACAATTATTTGCAACGGGTATTTGGGAACGACTGACCCGTCTCTGTGGCGTGATGATAATTTATTGTTTGATTCTCAGAAACAGAGTCGATATTTTTTTCTCATTCGCACGCATTGATGCGAGGGTCTTCAATTTATTTGCCCGAGTGAAACAAAACATAAAACTCAATTGTGATACTGTAATTAATTGTAATATTTACATTTTTGTCGTAAGTACTTAGCTTACACCGAAAAATATAGAAATATATATTATATATTCATCGATTTAAGATTACATCAAGTATGAAGTTAATTGCTCCATTAGTTGCCGAGTTATCAGGATAAATGTTCATTTGGGGGATATAAGATCCCCCGTTTCGGCAAAGCTGGGTTAACTTATACTTTTTATAATGTAACAAACAAGTATAAATTCAATCCGGAAATAAACGCAACTATCGTTAAGTACTGTTCCACATTTATAATCTACCCACTCTAGCTGTATACGTAAACACCAAAACCACCAAAGCATTATAAACAATTTTCGCAATTCCCACAGAAAAATCATAAAAATATTACACATATAAATATCATATACAAATAAATTCAGTGTTGTTCCTCTATATTTGCATTATGATGTTTTCTTATTAAATACATATTAAATGTGAAAATGTTAATTCAAATTTTTTTATATATTTAATACCTAAAAAATATTTTTTAACTAGTTAACTGTTTTTGTACTAACGTGGAGTAACAGAGTTAAATACTTGTTTTAACTATTTTACAAAATTTGAATAAAAGCAATATTTACTGTCATTTTGTGCTAAAATTCTAAGCCTATTTGAAAACGCCGACTTCTTAGGAGAAATTGTTTATAGATGCCAACATAATTCGTGTAATAAAAGAATAGTTGAATTCAGCAGAAATTTTACCAAACTTCTTTTCTCTCAAAAAGGCATATGATTAAGAGAGCACCAAGAAATTAAATAAGGATAAAGTAATATGGAGTTACCTAGCAACTATTTGAAGCGATAAAGTCTCTGTATATGTGTGAGATGGAGAAAGAACATATTGTACAGGTATATCTATACAGGGTGAATATTATGTTCCTCCACTCCAGGCACTCCAAATTATAAACTTGATATAAGTTTTATTTAATCGGCTGACCCGTGACTGAAATAATATATAATAAATAATACAGGTATCTTAACCAATCAGTTTTCGCGAGAAGGTGTTATCGAAGATGTAAGAAGACACACGCGGGCCGTGCAAAAGCCGTCGTAACCCAAAGTAAAATCGGAACCAGTCTCATCTGAGTGTTTAGTGCCTGATCAGTGAAGTTAATTCGCGAGATATGTGTGTCTATTATAAAAGGGAACGACGGGTCGCAAGCAACCCCAGATTATAAATTCTCGCATAATACAAGCTGATCATATCATGAGGTATATTCGTTTTGAATAATGGCACATAGTGTTACTAACCCAGTGAACGCACTCGGATGTAAATACAAAATGACGGACTTCTGAAACCCATTAAATACTGTAGCCATATATAACCCTTAAATACCATGTTGATAATCAATGTTACTATTTTATCAATAAACATTGCCCACGAAGCTTGTAATTTACAACTGCATTCTTTTATTTGAGTTTATCCTCTTGGTGACCTTGGGAGCAATAACAATATTATACCACAAACTTATTTATGCCATGAGCATCTCACCCTGCCAAGATTGTCTTGTGATGTTCGATCCCTCTGAGCAGCACCACCATTTTGAGGGCGTCTCATCCTCGAGGTAAGTTACCGAAGAAGAGGAAGTTCAATTAATCGTATGATGTTTTAATGACATAAACACATTTTAAGGCGTTAGATACACCATAATAAATTGTAATCAACTATTGTCTACGACTGCCAAATACAAACTGACAAATGTCTGCCAAATCAAAATTGCGGTAAAACAAAATCGACCTGGAACATAATATTCATCCTGTATAATTTTACCTCACACAAGAATGCCCTTATATATATGAAAGACTTCCAACACGACTCCGTTAGGTACTCCAATTCGAAACAAATTGAATTTGATATCTCTGCGCAAAATACTCAAGTGATAGCAGGAAAGAAAATAAGAGAAACAGAAGAATAAAAGTAGCTGGTGAAGTACCTCGACCCCTATTTTAACCAGTAAGTACTTAAAAAGGACGTACATCCCTTAGGAGATACAATCGTTCAACCAGATGAGTGGACTAATCTATAAAATGGCGTCTCTATTTACTTGTACTTTATCTACATAAATATTTTACACATATTATACATAAAATATCACGAATTTATAAATACAATATTTTTTAAATATTAATATAAAATATGTATTCTCTTAGACTAGTACATACAGGTGTAACAGACAAAATTATATGACCTGACAAAATTACAAGTCGAAAATTTTTGAAGAATATATACCTAATCTCAACCATATAAGAGACATAAGCATTTTTTTTAAAAAATCGTAATCATATGATTATTTCGATTAATTGAAATATTTTATTGATTCCAAATTAAACATTAAGTGAAAAAAAAATTTTTTTTATTTTATTTACTATTTTTTGGTAGATGATTTAGAATCTGAAGCAAAGATATAGGTTAATAATGGTTAAATTTTGGAAAAATTTCAAACATTAAAATTTTCCACAACGATGCAGAATTTGCACATATTCCTTAAACATTTTCCACCCATGATATAGTCAAGTATCCGCCCATAAAGTATTGTGGTTTAGGTCTATTACACCCTGTACATATAAATATTTTTCTAATAAATATTACATATAATATTATAATTTGTTCTCTTTTCAAACACTCGCTTGAATTCGTCTTGAGCTTGTCTTTCTGGCCTAATTAGCTTTAGTACTTTACAAACTTGTACACCATAATCCAGAAATAGATTAAGAGGATATAACGCAAAATCGCACACTGGCAAACCATTCTTGTCTCGTGCAGTTTCAAACATATTTTTATGCACACTTGAGTATTGTTAAAGCTTCTTGCATGACCAGCATCCCATTTTGGTCCATTAGTCGAAGTTTTTCCTGTCTTTTATCCCTATTTCCTACAATATTCCTGGCATAACGTTGCTGACTCACTCCTGTCCTATCTCCTATACACTGTACTATCCTCAAGTTCCAACCCATCAGTTTCTTAATTCCGGCCACTTTGTTACAATCAAATGTTTATTTTTCCCTCTCATTTATTTTTCACTTTATCATACTTATATAGATTTTCCACTAGGCCGGTTTCCGGATCACTGTTCGCCCACACTTTTGAAAATAACCCATTCCTTTGATATTAATAAGGGCTTAGAAATTATATATACAAATTTGAAATTTTAGAAATAAGAAAAAGTATTAATAGTAAGCTTAATATTATAAATAACCAAATCTCCTTTTAAACTTATTTTCGTATTAGTTCTTACTTATTCACCATTTTATATTTTTGTTTTTATCTATGCTTGTATTTTTAATTTCGGTACACATTTTTTCCTGAAGAAGATGCCATAGGTTTTGAAACATACAAAATAATGAATAAATAGTGGTTTAAACAAAGTATTTTGTATAATTATTAATATAAAATGAGGCCACAAAGTAATTATGCAAATATTAAAGAATTTGTCGCACGTAACTTAAAGTCTAACTTTTTTCTCATTTCTCAAATCCATCATGATTGAATAAAAAAATATTTTTGTAAGTTTGATGTTGTCAATACAAATAACAATAAAAATGTTTTGAAAATAAACACAAATACTTGAAATTTCTTGCACTTATAACTCGAGTTCGAACAATTATTTCTTTTAAAACTGGATTAATATTTTATAAATATATTTATATACATATAAAAGTATATATAATGCATTTTGTTGATAACCAATTTAGAAAATACAACAAATTGTAACAAGTATAAATGTATATTTAATACTGATACGTATTTTTAATTCTTTTTTCATTCCTATTTTTATCTTGTACATATTTTTTTACACGTCTATTATATTTTTAGATATAACGTGTCATGACGTAATATTGTATGATGTGTCATACTTGAAAGCATATGTAATTCGGGTAGAATTTCTCGAATTTCAAACTGGAAAAATGAAGTCACGCCCTTAACTCGATATACAAAAATTTGAATACTCAATTTAATCATGTCATTTTATTAATACCTTTTTCTCATATTTGTTTAAAATTTGAATTATATCAATCATTTACAGATGTTTGGGTTTGAGTATCGATAGTACGGAGACACGTCGAGGTCCCAATATGGGGATTGAATGACGTATCGTGTGGGTGTAAACGGATGTATATATCGACAGGATGAAGCAGGTTGTGAGAACGAAAAACTACTTACATTTTTCACTTGATTTATTGTTAAGGGCAGATTACACCGTACAATAAAGTTACTACACACAAATAGTTTAGAAAATCAAATCTTGTAGCTGTTATTGGGAATGCAGTGGCAAGAAGAGTGAGGTTCGTCAGGGGGCCTTCCAGACGGTTGCTGGCCGCGACCGTGTCGTTACCTGACGTCGGTATTGGGAGAGTTTGTGGCTGCTGAGAGTTTGAATTCACGCATTTCAGAGTGCATTCAGTAACGCTGGGCGGAGTTATATAAGCAAAAGACCTCCACAGATGTCATTATTGTTAATCTCTATAATTAGTAATATGTTTAAATACATTAACCATGTATCTGGGGTACTATGTTATGGAAATAATAGATGTTTAGGCACTTATATATTGTAGATGTAGATATATTTTTTTAAATAGTATGATACCGATTATAGGCAACGCACACTACTGTAGGTGGAGTCCTTGGGGTGGACACTTTTAAATTGTCAGTAAAAAAATACTGTTCTTTTTAATCAGGAAAAATATTCATCAATACTAAAGTTCATAGAAATAATACCTATAATGTATAAATAACCTTAATATATATATTGTGGTAAGTATTCACAAACAACGCTGATCGTGTATCTTATACATATATTTTATTTAAAATAATAAAACAATTGTGTTTTTTAATATAAACTATTTTTCACAAATTTTTCAAAACGGTGTAAACTTTATACAAAAGATCTGTCACGATTAAATACTTATAATAGATCTTAATAGCGATATTGTTAGAAGTTTCAACAATTAGAAAAATTGCCAAGACTGAAGAGTTTCGTGTGTGTCCTCATTATGTATCCCTGCAGGAAAATAGCGTGCAAGTTGATCAAACATGGTCATCATGGAAACTGGTGTGTAGAAAGAAGATCGAATCTCTAGATATAACGAGCGCATTTAAATGTGTATTTTGTCTAATTATTCCACGCTGATAAAATTCAAATATTTTCTAAAAAAATCAGATCAAAGATCCAGATGGCATATGAAATGGTATTTTTGAGAGGAATAAGAGGAAAAATATTATCTAGCTGAATAAGGATCGACCCTTTATAAATATTTGACATAATTTGGAGTCCATTCTACAGATTCAATGAAACAAATATTGAAATCATCAAAAACGATTGGAAAGACGACGAGGTGACATCACACGAGTGAGCCAGTTGAGGGTTAATACTATTTGACTCTGGTCTGAAAAGGAAAAATGGGTCAAATAAACCAACTGTTGAACAAATGTTAATGCACGACTTGGGATTCAAAAATCCCCAACTCTGCTAACATGGACAAACATATTTACATATATCTTACAGTGTACTTTTTGCGCACCTAAATATCGTGTTATATTATTGTAATTTATTTATTACCACTACTTAATTTCAATCATTGTACATATTTTCAACAAAATTTTGGCAATTACTATAAATTAAATCAAATATTTATTAAACATAGGATAGTGTAAATAGTGTTTTATTAAATATTTGGTAGTGAGTTTCGTCTCGTAACTTAAACAGTAGCACCGTTGTGTTTTCCCGGTCAATTTTTGTTTAATGATTTTTATTTTATTTTATAATATACAGAGCATTAACAGTTCAATAACACAGCATAGGACATGATAAAAATGAACTTCGTTAAAAATATGGCCAATAGAACTTTTAAAAGTGCTCACCATCAGCTCTCTGTAATGTGACTACCCACCGCAACCTATAGACAAATTGGGTATATATATACGGGATTTGTTTAAGACAATTTATTTTTTTGTTGGTTTAATTAAACATATTTTATAATATTGAATCAAAATAAAATATATTTAATTCATATCTTTAATTTTTCATTCATATTTTCTTAAATAACAGATAAGCAACTATAAAATATTCGTGTGTTAAGGGCTGTATAGGCACATGTATTTATAAGTGTGCGTGTGTATGTGAATTTTAAGGACGCGCGTATTGGGTCTAGCAGTTAAATACTTGCTTAGTGATAAAGTGAGCCTCGTTCCAGAAAAGCACCAATTATTTTTTTTTAGAGTATAAGCCTATCTTCGTTTGAGAAAAGTAATTTGTGTTAAGTACCCATGTGACAAGTATTCCAGATATCTCTTTTTTTCTATAGGTAGATTCATTTATTTTTATAATTAATTAATTTTACCTTAGTTTAATGAAATAATAATTATTAATACAAATTAAATGTATTATTTAGAAAGATATACATATAAAATCAATTTTATCGAAAAATATTGTTGTTGCTATCGGAATTCAAACCTGAATCTCTTTCAATCCGGGGAACGTGCATTAACCGATTATGCTATACCAATTCAGTGGATTGACGACAAAATTATATGTTACACTTTTCAAATTAATAAATCTATAGTTCCATTATTTATTATTTTTATTTCAAATTAAACTAAGGTAAAATTAATTAATTATAAAAATATATTAATTCAATAATTTGAAAGACATCTTCAGGTTGAAATTCCGGTAGCAATAATAATATTATCCGATAAAATTGATTTTATATGTATATATTTCTAAATAATACATTTAATTTGTATTAATCATTGATATTTCATTAAACTAAGGTAAAATTAATTTATTATAAAAATACATTAATTCAATTATTTGAAAGCCATCTTCATGTTCGAATCCTGGTAAAAATAATAATATTTTCCGATAAAGTATATCGTTCTAATTAATACATTTAATTTGTATTAATATCATAGACCTATGTTTTGAATATTTACAACTTCGGAATAAGAATGTGGTGAATGTTTTAATGACCGCATTAGAGAAAAACTCAACGTCCAAGAGTCGTAGAGAATTTATGCGCGTCATCTGAAAACGAACGATACGACTTACGTCTCTTTTCTTTCACGCATGAGAAAACATCAACAGATAAAATAAATCTTGATACCAAATATGTGTCCAGCTTAATAATTTTACCTGAGTCGTGAAAAATCAAAATATTATATAATATTTTATGTATAGCGAATAATTTGTGAAATTAACATTTCAGATGTGTCAAAACAATATTCAAACTTTATACACTTTGGTTCATTACAATACAAATTTAATTATTAACACAAATTCGTATTTATATCCCAGCAAGTTGGTTCTTATAAAATGCAATCAGTGGGAAATTGAAAACAGAAACTTTTTTCCAGATACGGCAAGAGAAATCCACCAAAATCCTCTAGAAAAATATCATTATTTTAACGAATTCGATAACGAAGTCAATTATTGTAGGAATACTTCTATCATTTTTCATCATCTTCGTAGAATGATTTTTTACGTCACATAAATCATCCACATTTTACGGATAAGTACGTAAGCTACATATATATGTGATCATGTAAGAAACAATCATTGAATTATATTGGCAAAAAATACACACGAACTCACAATTTATCTTATTTTAGATTGTTAATTTTATTTTATTAACCGCCTAATGAATTAAATACATCTACCGGTTTTGAAAAATATAATTTTCTTCTTCAGGATGTCATTAACTAATCAAAAACATATGTTATATTGTTTCTTTAACAGAATCTATTTTTAAAAAAATAATTTAGTACTTAGCTTAAATTGTTAATTGATGATAAAAAAAATTATTAGAATAATTTTTATGAAAAATTTTTTGAATGAGACTTGTGGTTAAACTTAGTCGTTAATATATACAATATTCAATTTTGAATTTTTTTCTTAAAAATTTTTCTAATAATTTTGTATCATCAAATAACAATATAACATTTGATTTTGATTAGTTAATGATATCCTGAAGAAGAAAATGATATTTTTCGAAACCGGTAAATGTGTTTAATTCATTAAGTGGTTAATAAAACAAAGTTAATAATCTAAAATAGATTTTAAACAAAGATTTAATTGTGCTAATCTTAAAAACATAATTTATATATTTATTCTCAAGTATATCGAAAAAATAATTCTGATCTACACGATATTAATAGAAGAGTTAAATGATTTAATTGAGTTCTGGCACCAACAACAATGTTTATAAACTAAAAACTTAAGCTGATAAAAGATAAACAAAAGTAAATGAATGCAGTGAAGGAACTCAAACGTGTACGAGTATGTGACATATCTATTGGTACGAGTAAAGAATAAATAAATTAGAAATAAATATAAAACTAATAACATCATAGTGAATATGATTCAAAAGTAGAAACGATGATTTGGGCATATGGAATACCAGAATCTTCCAGAAATAGAAAACTTCGACCAAGAGGTTACCAGGTAAACCAGATACTGAAAGATAACATGCTAGAAGCCTCAACACCTCTTATGTATGAGAATGTGAATGAAGCGAGTGTTTTGTCGGGACAAAAAAATGTGGAGCTCTATCCTCTTTGTCCATGACAAAATATCATCAAGATAAGTTAGTTAGTTAGTTACGGGGCATTCAATATACAATATGAGTTAAATAAAACTGTGAGAATATATGTCGTTAACTTTATTTCAAATCTTATCCACCAATAATGGTTATATTCAGTGATTTCTTTGAGCTGCGTGGCTGTGGAACTCGTGAAATTAAAGTGCACTACACAAAATTCTACGCGCATCTTTCTAACAAAATAATCTACCAAAAGAATTATGACGCATGTATCTTGATCCTGAACAATAATAAATAGGGATACTTACAACACCACGTACCATCTATGCGTTGGCGACTAAGTCTCAAAATATTTTGGAGGTTCGGTACGTATTAAGGTGTATTATTTATTTTATTGATTCCTGAAAACCACCCCCAAAATATTCAGTTCACTTTGAACTAGCGAAAAAGACGATATTTTATTACGTGTAGCGAAAATATTATAGATAATATTGGCTTTATTCGAGTTAGTATTAATCTAATTAATACATTAATAATGAATCAATTAAAACTAACCAATCAATTTAATCAAAAACATGAAAAATCTCTAAGAAAACAATGTAAAAATAGGATATTCGAATGGTGTTTTCTAAAGGTGGTGAATCAGGTTTTATGTAAATACGTCATTTTTAAATTAGTACATGTTGAAAATACGAGTAAGCATTACATGTCACAACAACGCCAGTCAGGCTGAGATTGTGAATTTTGATAGTTTGTTGTCGATGTTGATTATATGGGGATCAGTGTATTTATCTTCGATAAATTGTTAGGTGTATGGTGGCAAGAAGAGAATCGAGAGATTAGAATAAAGCCAGACAATTTTGAAATAAGTGGGGTTGAACGGAAGGACGCGAACGACATTTTTAAAGATATAGCGAAAATGATGATCAGGTTAGCTTTGTTCGTGGCACAAGGGTAGTTAAATAACCGTAACGGCAAAAAATCCCTTCCATCCTCGACTAAACTTTTTTAATAATTATTATAGATGTTAGTACTTGAATATGCTTCTAAATCCTTGAACCTTTTTTAAAATTCTGTATACTACTTATTATTTAAGAGAAGTGTATCTATTAGTAATGAAAAAATGTTATAATAATTATTATTTTTGTTGTTATAGTATTTAATTAAAAAAATATGATTGTGATAAATATATTTTTTTTGATTATGATAAATATAAGGTTTATGGCGGCGATGAATAGAAGGGTATGATTCATTATATTTAATTTCAGTTATTTTATCCCGCTACGCAGAGCTGCCCTGTCAGAGATGTCGGTTCCTTTGCCAATATTGGACCACGGATTATTGTGACGACCGGCGTCATGGAGTTATTACGTGTTGGCGCATTGAGAGTGGCTTACTACAATTTGATAATAATAATTTGAATATTTTGTTATGTCGGTTATGGTTGGCATTCTTGATGGCTTCTAATAATTCAAAACATCTATAAATTGCGTCACAGCCTAGACGAGGTTTATGAATAATTTCTTATTTAAGGGAATATAAACTTTTGATTTTTTTTAATCCTTTTCTCACGATATATGACTGTTTTTATTTTAATATATTTTAGGATTTTATTTGATTTATTTCTGAGAAAAACAGTATAATAATATTATAATAGCTGACATAATACGTAATATATAGAAAAATGATCAGTGAAGTTTCTTATACTGTACAAGAAGAGTATCATATAAACAAATAAATAGAACATGAAAAAAAAACATAAACGAAATAAACTAAAAAATAGTGCGTATTAACAAACTGATGACAAAAGTATTTTTACACTATACAGGATGTAACAGACCTAGTCCGTAATATTTATGGGTGGATACCTGACTAAATTATAAGTCGAAAATTTTCAAGCAATATGTACAAATTCTGCACCGTTACGGAAAATATTATTCTTTGAAATGTTTACAAAATAATGTAAACCTTTAAGTCTACCTACTTCGAAATAAATATTAACAAAACTTATCTATTATTAATCTATATATTTGCATCAAGTAATAAATTATGTAACAAAAAATAGTATAGCCGCTCGAAACTCAAAGACATTATTTTTTTTGTATTCATTATATAATCTATAATTAATACAATATTTCAATTAATTGAAATAATCACTAATTACGATTTTTTTAAATGCAGTCTATGACACGGTCGAGATTAAGCACATATTCCTTGAACATTTTCGACTCGTAATTGAGTCAGGTATCGCACTTATAAAATATTATGGATTAGGTCTGTTACACCTGTATACAGCGGAAAAGGTTGGGAGGGGAGGGTAATGGATGAAATAAAAATATTATGTACTTATACACATAATTAAAAAAGAATATACGTATTTATATACTTATATATATATACATTCGCATTCATATACAATTTATGTCAATAATTGTTAATAAGGAGGCGCAATTTATTTTCGAAGTGAAGCAATTTATCATTGAAAATATGTAAGTTATTAGGAATTTATGATTTTATATTTTGACATAGAGCGGGTTTTTTAATATTTGGTTGTATATCAATATATTTATGTATGGACGCGATGGCTGGCGAGATGAAAGATTTTAAGGGCTCAAGATATCTTTTCACGGCGAATATCATAGGACTATCCGGGGAGTGGAGGGTTGGGGTGGCGATCGAGTGGTTTGGATGAGTTTCGGGGATCGAAGGGATGTGTTACAGAGAATGCATGGGGTGAGGTGCAGGCGTGTAGATGGGATTAACGGTGGAATAGGGATTGCGTTTACGGAGGTGGTTGCAGCAGGGTTTGGGGTGTTCTGGAGGTTCAAGAAGTTGCTACCCGTGCAATTCCGAGTGTAACAACTAATTAACACTATTGATCAATTTAACAATCTAAACGGCATAATTTAATAAAATAATAATTAAGACGTGCTGCTTTTTATAGAACAGTACTGTTTTTAAACAATGCTCACTGTCAAAATATTAGGCACTAGTTTTTGTTATATTTTGTTTTACAGTTAAAAAGTTTTGCACCATATTTTTAAAATGAAAAGAAAATTTTAAAGATTTGAGTGTGTAAAATTGGATTTTTAAAAATGAAATTGGAAAACGTAATGACAATGGAGTGTTTGACGAAATAAGGAAAATCTTTTTCTTTTTTTACAAATAACTTACGATTTTGATTCAGAATGGAATAGAAAATAATACGACATATCTGGTCTAAAATTGCTGTTAATTTTTTTTTTAATATTCGATAATTTTTGAAGGTCTGAAAAATGTATTTTGAAACTATTCTCATCTAGGTATAATGAATCATTTTTATGTGTATTAAAATAAAATGAAAATCTTTTAAAAATGTATCACTCCAATGAAAAATAAAATATTTTTATTTTTATAATAATGTATTCAGACTCTTTTATCTTTTTATTTTAAAATAATTTCGACTACACAAAAAAATGAGAATAATGAACATATTAACAAACATCCCCTCCCTCCCTACTGAGATATGTGTATTCCTTTTGCGTTTTCTAAATCTGGTTACGTTATTAAAATACGTGATAAATAACGAGTATCATAACTTCTAATATCTCTAGCAAACATTTCTAGTAATTTTATGATTAAACTAGGAAAAATTGCTTTCACAAAACATGTACCTGGACAGTTATTTCGATCACGTTTTATAAGAGAATAAATGCGACTCGTATATTTTTTATTAATTAGTTTTTTAAATATTAATGCAGCATTCTCTGAAAAATAAATTCATATGTTTATGATTATAATTTATGGATATATATGTTCACGCATGTAATATCCAGGACGGTCATTGTGGCTTTTGACCAAACCATTTGTTTCCTCGTTCCAGGTTTTTCGAAATTATTTCTGATGCTATCAATACTCATCATCCTCTCTTCTTCGAACGTTTCACGTTACACTTCATTAGGGTAAGGGTAAAGTTTAATGAATATTAGTTGATTTACTAAACGTTGATTATCCGAATGATTATATATTATATGACGGATTACGATTATATATTATATAATAAGACGGATTGATGCCCCTGAGATGCGATGCTGGAGATACATGGTGCGCATACCGTTGATGGCTAGACGCACAAATGTGTTCATTTTGCAGGAATTGAACATCAACGACAGACTCTCTACCATTTTCCTGAGACGAATCCTTCAATATTTTGTGGTGGACCACGTTGAAGGACGAAGATGAAGAGGATGATCCACAACTCATTGGACTGACCATGTGGAAAAGGCAATAGGCACTTTCATGATGACCTAAGATCTCCAGGATGCCGAGAAAAGTGGAAGAGCATAGTCAAGAGCGCAGGAGTTCATGTGGATTCCTCAGTCATGAGGGACCGACGTGGATAATGATATATTATATTATTACCGAATGTATTATTCAAATTATGCAATATTATGGCTGGTGTGTTCAAATCGAAATCGGGTAGGCACTAAATGTTAGATGACAAATAAGGATGCATTTCTTCACTACTCCTGTTTAATCATGACTAAATTTACATCATTTCGTTAGAAAAACTACCTATTTTGAAAAGTTATGTCATTAATCATTAACATAAGGCGTTAAATTACAAACATGTATTTCATTTAAACTGCTGCTGGAGAGTTTCAAAATCACCCGCTTGACGATGACAAGTGTGAAATGAGACAGCGAATATCTGAATAATCTCATGGGAGTAAAATCCGTATCTCAAAGATTATCTCAAATCGAAAATCTTTTAAAAATCTCATTCGTGAATATGGGTCATTAAAGAAACGGGAGATGGACCAATATCCTCCGTCACGATGTTGATACAGTATTGCTAGCGGACAAGATTGTAGATTTCAGTTTTAAAAGAGTAGAAATATTAAATATCTTTGTTGCCGGCTGAAAGATAACTAGGACCCAGACTTCGTAATTATAATAAGGATTGACTTAAAAAAGCACTTTTGAGAAAATGAAGAATGAAATATAATCCTAAGAGAAGTAGAGTCGAAGGATGAATAATATAATGCTAGAAGCATTTGAGATATATATTTAATATAAATATGGAATGGGTGTCACTTTTAGGTTAGATCGCATTTTTTGTAGATGGTTTCCTTGAGAAAACTCAGGCTGATAGGCATGTTATCGGTGGATACCTGACTAAATTACGAGTCGATGTTCAAGAAATATGTGTCTAACTCAACCATGTCAGAGATAAATATTTTTAAAAAAATCAATTAATTGAAATATTTTATTGATTCCAAATTATTTATTGAATACAAAAAATTAAATGTCATCAAATTTCGAGTGACTAGACTATTGTTTGTTAGATGATTTAGGCCCTGAAGTAAATATTATATTAATAATGGACAAATTTCGTAACTATTTTTATTAAAGTAGGCAGACTTAACGACTTAACAATAATATGTATGTGTAATAGTAACAGTGCAGATTTTGCACATATTTCTTGAACATTTTCGACTCGTAATTTACTAAGGACAATTATGGACTAGGTCTGTTACACTCTGCATATATATATATACGAGTACACGATCATAGAAACATCGGCATGGATTGGCCATTAACCACTCGTACAAGTAGTTAAAATCCTTCCATGTTATGCAAACTCCGACCAGCACGCGAATTATGCTCGTGAACTGCTGTCACTATGGGAAAAAATTTATATTAAATATGTATGCATATATATATATATAAAGCTACATTACCGTGTATTATATCAGGCGCATGCAGTCAGTATACTGAAATACGCTGTACGTTATTATATATTTTCGGATATAAAACCTAATTAAATATGTATATAATACAATATTATGATACATTATAGATTGAATAATAATTATCGGACATTTTTGTGATAATATTTTTTTTCGAATTAATTAACAGAAATTTCCCACTTGATCTCCTGAGATTGATATTTCCTGCGAAGAAGTCCTGCTTTGCTGTAAATTTTTTAGACAATGCCTTGACAGTGGCACGTGCTACCATACTGAAATGTCGGTCTATGTTTTCTCAAGGAATCTATCTGCAAAAAATGCCATAGAAGACACGACAGTTTCATAACTATATATATATTTAGTTCGCGAAAACCTTAAATTAAAAAAAAATCCTAAAAATTTTATTCAGTATACCGATGTAATAATATGAAAAAAAAACGATTTTATCTACTAGTGTGTTTATTTGTATTATTCAAATAATCTGTGCATAAAAATATTTTTTTTTAAATACACATTTTTGTAATAATAACATTACAATACATTGGATCATTGAAAATGTAAAAATCACCATAATTTATTTTCTATTTAGACACGCTACAAATAGTTATAAAAGAAGGAAAGACGATTGATGCCGACGAGGAGTAAAGAATTAGGATTTTTTACGTCTTCTTTTCTACCCACTCAACGGTCAAGTCGACCACCTTTGCATTTCGCATTTTTATTATATTCATATAATACTTTATAGTCATGTAAACAGGTCTTAAGAATAGCTAATATTTATTTTTCAAATCACGGCTTCGGTTGATTGATGAATTGTTCCTCAAAGGCTCAAAAGATATACGAAATACCTTGACTTTACGTTATCCACTTTATCCTTATTTACTATTTTGTTGTAAATCCGTGACATGAATCCTTAAATCTTTTCATGTAACGTACATGTTGAAGTGTGTTGTATCAAGTCACTGCGCGTAATCAAACTATATATTATATTCAAATTTATTTATAAATCTTTTGTTCATTTTACATGAATGATTTAAATAACGGTTAATGTAATTTTTTTATCAAAATAAATTAAAGCAGTATATTTGAACAACATTTATTATAGATTTTAATAAAAATAATCTTACCTTTTGCTATTTTGATGATTTAATTGATGAATTATTTAATCAATCTTGTGTTCTTGATCACTTATAACTGTATAACATTTTAAACATAAACCTTAACAAAGTTTTATATCAATACAACCGCGATTAAAATATGTAAAACATTCGAATTAATGAGTACAACTTTAATTATGTTTAAATCACTCTCCAAAACTTTTAAAGTTTTGTAACAGCGCGTGGAATGCAAGAAGGGCGTCGATTATTTCAGGCAGTGCGTCGTGACGCTACTTTGGATACACTAAGTGAGCGCGGCGTCGGCTGTGTTTAAACATGGAGAACTCGCCACACTCAGCGCGCGTGCGCTCAGGCACCGGAAAAGGAAAGAGATTGCAGTCATCCTTCAATGAAAGGCCGCTCTCTTTAGATGTTTCAAGGAAAAATAAGCAATTAACATTATTTCGCGTGCAGCTTCTTTCACCCGTTATTTGTTACGACGATAAAAATTATTATAATATTTTATAGTTTTTATTAGTCTCTGTGTTATCCTTTTTCTTCTTCAATATTAACAAAATTACTTTATGGCTACATATTATATAAATAATAAGACAAAATACTTGGTTTCAGCCACTATTTATTGATAAATCAACATGTTTCGATACCTATGGTATCTTGTTTAGGAAACAATGTATACTAAAATTAAAAATACAAACATACAAAAAACAAAACTATAAAAGTATAAGTGATGGGTAACTAAGTAGGAACTACTATAAAAACAAATTTATAAGATGATTTTTTATAAAACGGATTTAGTTATTTATGTATGGCTTGCTATTAATACTTTTTCTACTTTCTAAAATTTCAAATTATAATAATAGTACTAATTAGTATTAGTAGTAATTTATAAACCTTTATTAATATCAAAAGAATGGTTTGTTTCAAAAGGTGATTGGCGAATTCAGAATAGCTGTTTTATTCGTTTATTGAAACATAGATTATACTTGTTCAATGTGAAAACAGTGCGATAATAACCTTTTTTTATTCATTATTTTAAATAACGTATTTACAATTGCACAACAATTAAAGGCGATATTTTTTTAATATAAAAAATATATGTACGTGTTGTACAGATATTATTACATTTTTTAATACATTTCTATCAACATTACTACATAAGTAGTTAATATATTAAATAAAATAGTAATGATGAAAGAGGAATAATACACAATAAGCATTAACACTATAGTTTTTCAAATAAATAAAAAATACATTTTAAAAGCTTTATTTTTTGCACCCCCGAAAAAGAAACGTCTTTAATCACATGGATAGTCTTTAAATTAATTAATCATAATGAAAGACATTAAAACTTTAATAAAATATTGAAATACATTATGAAAAAAATCTAACATTACAATACACTTTTTTTTTATTGTAAACCTTACGAACCTTTTTTTCAACTTGTTTATTATTTTAAAATATGTAAATATAGGTATATATTATTACTTCGAGTAGTAATGAAAAAAGTTAGAATGTTAAAAAAAAATCTAATTTTTGAATTATTTATTTTCATTATCGTAAATCGTTATTCAAACTTTTTCTTATTTTCGGTTCCTTCAACTTCAAATAAACGGGATTTTACTGTATTAATTAGTTTATGTATTTTGTTTATTTTAATAAAATGATATTAACTCAATCAACCCGATTGATTCACAAAAAGGATTGGGTTATGTGAGATTAAGTTAAAATTATACCACTTCACAGAGCATCAAACTGTCTAAAATTACAGTGGAAATTTATAAAACCTGAAGTAGAAAAACATATTATATATAACATTCATTGGTCATCTCTTTTGTGTACTACGGACAACCAAAGAAAGTCATTTATTGTATCTTACAATCAATTACCCAGTCATCAAATTGCATTGCTTACTTTGTAAACATAAAGTAATACGTAAACATATTTACAGGAGAAGGTGTCAAGTCGATTTTAATATCAGTTTAGATTTTACTGTCAATTGAGAACTTGTGTTGCATTTTCCTATTATTTTATTAGAACATTTTTAGAATACAATGTTCATTTGATTCTGGTCATATAATTATGGTGAATTTTAATTTCTCGTTAAAAAATGTAATAAGAATATTTTTTTATACAGTAAAGTTATATTGAGGATAAGAAAATCACTAAAAAGTGGACTGCTTGATCTTTTTTAATATATTTGTTTCCCTATATAGAAATATGTTGGGCAGGTTTCTTTACAACCTATAATTTTATATTATAAAAATATTCAACTAATTATTGTATTAATATCATTTGAAGTGTGTCAAAATTTCACAATGTAACTTTTCGGAAGAATCGTTTAAATTTTAAAATATAAAATCTACGGCACAAAACACTGTAAAACATGTGTTAATATTATGTTAAAATTTTGTTTCTTTATTTTCATTTTTGAAACAGTAACTACCGGAAATCACAATACCGATGTAAATTAAGAGTTAGTTAACTAAACACAACAGACCTAATCCACAATACTTTGTGAGTGGTTACTTGACTAAATTACGAGTCAAAAATGCTCAACAAATATGTGCAAATACTGCCTTGTTACGGAAAATATTATGTTTGAAATTTTTACAAAATCGTGTTAACCTTGAAGTCTACGTACTTCGAAATTATTCAATTATTAATCTTTATCTTTTCTTCAGGCCCTAAAAAGTCTGGTTTTTAAATTTTTTTTATTGAATATATAATTTTTAATCTATAAAATATTAAAATTAATCGAAATAATCGCATAATTACAATTATTTTTGAAATGCTTATATCTCTGATATGATTGAGATTAGACACATAATTTAGTCATGTATCCACCAATAAAATATTGAGACTAGGTCTGTTACACCCTGTATAACAGTACATATTATAATAATGTTACTTATTTATTTATTAAAAAAAATAAGTAATATTCCTAACCTATTTTCTTAGAAATATAATATAGAATTAGCTATTCTTATTATTAAATTCAGTCACAATTTAATAGTATTGTTAAATGTTTTTTTACTAAAATAATATTAAATTTTTAGTAAAGGTGAAACTAGTAAAAATAAATTACAATTAACTCAAAGTGACTAGAATGTGAGTTTTTCAAACTGATAATATTCAAGATTCCGAGACTATTTAATCTTTTGTTAAGTATGTAATTTTTTTTTAATATATCTTAGAAATATGGAATACATTTTGATTTCAGGAAACCGTATAGTATGTTACAGTTTATACGTATATGTTAAATATTTTAATCATTTGATAGTTAGAAGTTACACGTAATTTTTATCTATAAAATAACAAAAATAAATAGTATTTTTCGGATAAGTATCTGGATTGCTTAAATGAATTAATTAAATATACCATATAACGTCACCGAAAAGAAAGAATAATATATTAACATTTTAATTTTTTTTTGTTATAAAATTTGTCATTCAATTAAAATTCTACCAACATAAGAAGGCAATGTTTGATGATGGATTTTCTCTTTATTGAGGTCGATGTGCAGTCTTGGGTGCTTTAAACAATCACCCTTATTTATTGTCCTATGTCCGGCGGGAGTCTATGACTATTTATTTAATTCAAAATTTTCGTTTGTAGGGTTAGATTTATTATGTGATTCCGGTGAGTAGATGTAAACGTGCACCGTATGACTAAAAACTCTTTGCCGAAATAATTTTAAAAACTGGTTTTCTTTCAAAATTAAATAAATAATTTATAATTATATTAACAGAATGTTTTAAAATTAAATACCAATTGTTAAACTTTATTATTCGAAAGATCGTACTTTGTATTATTTTAAGGAATAAAAATGACAATAAAACATTAGAATGCTCGAATTATTGTTTAATTGCTAATTGTAAGTTTTTTTAATAATAAATAAAATAACGAAACACGAATATTATATTTTTAAAGACAACACATTATTGTTGTGATATAACAGTTCTTTAGGACATAGTTTTGTGGTATTTTAAATACAAATTAAATTAATCAACTTTAAACGTATACAGAAAAAAAAAAATTGAAAAAGTATTTTAGTTGATATCAGAATTCGATTTTTTTTATTTTATATCTTGCAAGTTTATTTATTTAATTTATATTAAAAATACTACAGAACTTAGTTCTGAATAACTGCAACTTCATAACAATAATGTGTTCTCCGTAAAAATATTTAAGTTGTATTAAAGTTTATCCAAAATTGATAAATATGAATTTATTTAATTCTGGTGTCTTCTAATATGTATAACTCAAAGGTATTTGAGATTTATCGCAATATAAAATTGATGGCTTTTACAAACGGAATAACAGATGTATCAATTTGAAAAAGCTATAGAATTCTAAAAAAATTAGAAGAAAGAAGAAGAATATTAGAATTTCTAAAATTTGTCGTAAAACTACTTAGAAACTACATAACGCGTTTCAGATAAGGAAAGGTTCAGGTTCGAATCATGGTAGCAACTAAAATATTTTTTCGATAAATAGATTTTTTCTGTAAGTTTGTCTTTCAAGTTGATTAATTTAATTTGTATTATGAATATTATATACATATATTGAATACGTGCCATTGTCAAGGCGTTGCCTCAAAAAAGTACGATTACGCAGGAGATATAAATCTCCCACAGTCGAATAATTTACCGTTATTTTATTAAGCAACGCTTTGACAATAGCACGTGTTATCGTGCCTAAACGTCGGTCTAGGTTTCTTCAAGGAAACCATCCATAAAAACGCGATCTAACCTATAAGAGACGCCAGTTCTATATACATATACATATTTATTTGAATATTCTGAGACATTCTGAAAGGTATAAGATTTCACATGTCATAATTCAATAAAATATTGCTGGACATCGTAGTCCTAAGAGACACCGAACGCCATGGCTGAAAGATCTACGACAATAATTTAGACAGACTACGTTGCAGCTTTTCCGGTCGGAGGTCAACAAAATAATTACAGTTGCTATGATGATTATCATGTCAACTATAATTATTATGTATGTATGTATTAGTATGGTAACCAGTTACGGTATGAGAAGAAGAATTATTCTCAGATCTGATATTTTTTTAACTTGGCACTACTTACAAGGTGACTCAATATTAATTTTCTTATTTTGGGTTGAATGAGCGAAATATTTAAATCTAAAATTTAATCGACAATTGGTCGATAAAATTAAGGCATCTATTCCATTTAAAAAATGAATCTTCCAAACCTCTGAATCATACATGCTCTTTAAAATCTTTGAAACTAATAATAGATGTCTCAAATAAAAGACAAATATATGTCTAAAAATTGTCAACAAATCAACTGATAAATATAACATAAGATTAACGCATTCTCTCGGAAGAAGAAAGATTTTTATAAATACCTTTCTTATTAGGAGAATACATTCTTATTGTGAAGTTGTAATTATTCAGAACATAGGTCTGTGATATTTTAAATAGTTGGATAATGCACCTTCCCCGGTTAGGAAATAGATCCAGGTTCGAATCCCGATGGCGCAACAACAATATTTTTCGATAAAATTGATTTTATATGTATATCTTTCTAATTAATATATTTAATTCATATTTAAAATATCACAGACCTATGTTCTGAATAATTACTTCACAATAAGAATGTGTTCTCCTGATAATAAAGTTGTATCAATGTGTCAAAAATTTAATAAAAATGAATTGATAATTCTGGCGTCTGCTATCAGTTTACTCAAAGGTATTTGAGATTCTGTAAAAATAAGGTAGATGGCTCTTTCAAATAATGAAACGATTAAATGTATTAATATCAAAAAGGTAACATATGGGTTCGAAAATTGTCGCTAAAAATATTGTCGCTGTAGCATAGTTGGATAATGCACCTTCCCCGGTTAGGAAAGAGATCCAAGTTCGAATCCCGGTGGCGCAACAACAATATTTTTCGATGAAATTGATTTTAAATGTATATCTTTCTAATTAATATATTTAATTCATATATAAAATACATTTCTAATTGATTCATCTAATGGACCCTGAAAACAAGGGAGAGAACTCCGATTGATGCCTTGGTGCTGGAGACACATGTTGCGCAGCATACTGTGGACAGCGAGACGTATGAATATCTCCATTCTGCAGGAATGAAACATCAAGGATAAGCTCTCAACCAAGTCTGAGACGAATCGTTTAATTTTTTGGACATCTTGCGAGAAGAAAAGATAGCTTGGAGAAGTCGGTTGTGGTGGGCCACTGCAAATAACGAAAAATAAGAAGAAGATCCCCCACCCGTGGGCCAATCAAGTGGAAAAAGCAACAGGCACTTCTTTGGTGACAACCCTAAAGTTTGTAGAGTGTGGAAGAGCATAATTAAGAGGGCGAGAGTTCGTAGAGATCGCGATCTTCGGTCATGATAGGACCATAGTGGATGATGAATTTATTTTTAATTAAATTCTTCGCTACTATCCCGTCAAATGTTATGTTTTATAGATGCTTTGTTTAGTTCATTAGTATTTTTATTTTGACACTGTCAGACCAGTTTCTTGTTACGAGCGACTTAAATATGCTTTATTTATAATAGAATTAGGTAAGTAAATTTCTACCAATGTGTACGTGGTACGTACATTAGTTACAATGTAGGAATAAAGTTTACTTGTTTTTTCTATTAAATTATATGATGTGAGCGGTTTGTTCACCGCAGTTTGTTGCTCCCTTGACGTGTGAGTTTATAAACTTCATCCCCATCCGGTCACGTTTACTTTGGCCAAATTAACACCCTGCGAATATTTATTAATGTTAATTTCCGGACACCCGGAGACTCTGGTAATAACATTATTATATTTTGTGCTAGAACGGTTTATTTCGGAAAATGTAATATTTAAACTGAAATTAAAATATTTAGCATATCTATATATATACATATATATTTTTACGGTACTTTCTGGCCCTAGAGGATAGAAAACCAGAGGTGCCGCCACCGATCTAGCTCAGCCTGGGTTCTGTAAGGGTGTTGGTGTTTGTATGTCGCTTGCTACCTCGGATGGATAAAAATGGTTTTAAAAACAGACACTGAAGTGACAGATTACACTATTTATTACAAGAAACACAATAAATCCCGACACTGTAAGTACTATAATAGTCTTTGAAATCTTATTTCTTCTTGCTCCACTTTCCTCTTAATGAAGACACATTGTTACCGATTTATCATTTATCGATTTATATCCAGCTTGCTATGGGTGAAGTCGCAACAAATGCCAGGCTTCTATGGGTATTGTCGGAGCCTTGATCCTGAGCCGCCACACTCCCGTACCAAAATTTGATCTCCTTCTCCAGGAGGTTACTCTGACGCCATATCTTGACTGTGAAGTCCGTTTAGCCCATACACCCCCCAAAAAGTGACGTCTTGCTTAGCTGCTTGCCAGAATCGGATTCTCGTCCCTGATTCATCCTTTTAGACAGCCTTTCACCGCTCGTGTCATAGGTCGGTAAAACAGGCCGCCCATAATTAGGTTGTAGATATTGTACACCTAGTTCTCAATATTTCAGAGTACTCATAATACTGGGTGTAGGTAAATATTATATACCAAGTGGACAATATTTTAGGAGAAGATAGGTATTAAAAATATGAGTTGAAGATGTTGAAACTGCGTGTACCCAATCTCAACCATGTCAGAGATACATGCATTTTTAAAAGGTCATAATTTATTCAATTAATTCCAAATTATAAATTAAATACTAATAATAAAAGGTAATTGAACTTCGAGCTGCCAGACTATATTTTGTTAAATGATTTAAGGCCTGAAGCAAAGATATATAATAATAATTGACCTTTTTAACTTACATGATTTTGTAAAAATTTTATCTCAATCTCAATAATATTTATACATACACTTTGAATATTTTCGATTCATAATTTAATACCCGTAAAATATTATGAACTAGGTCCGTAAAACCTTATATATTTAATACATAATATTGTTCTGTTATCATGTTTTGTTTGTTATAACTTGACAGTGTGTTTTCATTCCATAAGTTGTGCTATTGTTGTGTTTTAGTTGTGCTATTGTTGTGTTTTAGTTGTGTTATTACACTGGGATAGTATTTCACCTTATTGAACAGCCTACTTAATAACACATAATAAATTTGTTTAGTTTTTTAAAACTCTAGAAATATTCCCGAAATGTGAAAATATTTTTGATATTTAATAGGAACCCTATTATGTAGTTATAATCAATATTCACGGAATCCCATAGTCCTGAATATTTAACTGTTTTACTGTTGTATATTTTTATTATACGAAGTTTTCATTAGTTTTTGCACTTTTTAAACCGCTTCTGGGCGGGAACCGCGCGAACGAGGGGCACGCGGGCGACAGCTCACGGGAGCTTGGTCTTTGTAAATTAGTCGCAATGGATCGCTTCACAGGAAAACAACACGCCTTCTACGTCAAACAGTTTTACGTAAACAACGATTCATATGTGATTGTTTGGCATGGGTGAGCCATAAGTTTTGGAACTTTTGAAAATTCAATAAAAAAAACTACAGGTCGTATAATAATGAATTTTTATTTCACTAAAAGAGCACAATTGGGAAAATCATGTCTTAAAAATAATGTTGTTTAAATATCCATCATCCGTCGCTGGTATTCCTCGAATCTGGCACCTAGATTTTGAAACACTTTATGACACAAAGCGCGTGGGTGTTAGTTATATCTTGATGGTTATTGAGGCTGGATTATTATTTAAGTTGATTTCGGAATCGCCAAAGCAGCAGAACGCTTGCGAGTCGACAAGCCCGGATCTTCTCATGCAGACTCGTTAACTTACGCGACATTCTTTACGCATCTCGTGCTCCGTGGCCGTCCGGTTTTCTTCTTATTTAGCGTTGAACCGATCTTCTCAAACTTTCTGAGCCACGATTTAATTAAATTAACACTCGGACATTTATTCTCATTGCGTAATCAGTCGTGAGCGTGAAACAGGCAATGAACAATCACATAAGAAACGTTTTTGTAAAACTGTTTTACGCAGAACGCGCGTTGTTCCTCCGTCAAGCGATTCATTGCGGCTAAATTTCGCGCTGTCACCCGCGTGTCTTTCCTTCGCGCGGTTTCAGTGCAAAAACTTATGGCCCACTCTGTATTTTATAAAATTTGTGTTACGTCTCATGTGTAATTATCAAATATAATAATTAATATACACGTACACGTACAGTCGCAATCTTTCGTTGACCTTATTGCATTGTTTTGAAATTTTGCCAATCAATCATCTTGCCACTTCGTCATACTATATGAATACATAATTAATTAATTAAAACTGGTCATAACTGGTAAGGTGAAAGGAAGGCAGGATATCTTCAGAGCGATCGATGAATACGTATTCTGCGTGGTATTTATTCTGAACTGCTCACCAAGCAAGAGAGGTACACGACCATGACGCATAAAACTGAAGTATCCTGAAATAACTATTGGCATTTTAAGTGATCGAGGAAGAAACACCCTACTTTAGAAGTCCCTTGGAAACCTCAAATTAACCGAATGATTCCAGATGAGTTGACTTGGACACTTTCTCCGAATGAGTGGGAAGACTAATAAAGCTTATTCACTTTTCAATTGAAAATTTAATATTTTGAATATTAGCAAAATCAATATTGTATTAATTAATTGAGTGGTTACACAAACAATGTTAAATAATCTAATAATGAAAATTTGTTATTTAGTGTTTTGTAAAAAAAAATATTTTACGAAAATACAACGTACAAAAACAGCTTAACGTAACTTTTATTTAATATGATAAGACAGAGACAAACAGAATCGTAATGATTTGAAATTAATAATATCTCGACCCCTTAGAATAACAAGGTTCCAACTAACATTTTGGGCTAATTTGAATTATTGCGTGAAATGGGTTCCAAATTTACTTTTCTTTATATCTTTCATACACACCAATTCTATTTAACGCGTATTAAAGGAAATAGCAAGAGCTGAAAGTTATTTATTTTAATTTATGGTGTTAATTAACAGTATTTTTTTAAATTTATATTTTTTCTCATCCACTGTGGTCATTGATAATACTGAAAATAAGTTAATATCTTAAAACTGATCATATTTACATACTCAAAACATTGTTAATGTATGTTGAAATTCAATCAACACTTTTGAGCTCATTATCTCAAAACAGTGTCAGTGTCAGATGGAACCTTGTTATTCGAGAGGCCGATCTTCTAAAAATACATATATATATATATATATATATATGTATATGTATATGTATATGTATATGTATGAATATATATATATATATATATATTCTCTATATAATTCTATAATCTTTGACTGATCTAAACCTAATTTTGAAAAGTTACTTTTTAGGACAATGTGTTAAAAATGAGAACTATTCCATTCCGCTTTCTTCTAGGTTCCCGACTTAGCCTCATCAATTTAAACATGAATTATATTAAATTTATTGTAATTTTTTCCTAATTTTGCATAATTACTCTTTAGAACCCTGAGCAAAACATACACTCTCACCCTTCCATCGATTTAAATGTATATTATATGTAATGTTGTATATTTCAAATTTTACATACTTACTCTTCACGGCCTTGCTCTCCCCCGTACACTCATACCCCCAAAAATATATGTGTGTTATATTGAATATCATCTATTTAACTATTTAAAATCTTAGATCTCTGGTAACATATGTATCTTCTCGCCACACAATACCCTCTTCCAACGATACAAATGTGCTTTATGTTAAATGCAATCCATTCCAAATATTGCTCCTTTATATTCTATCACCCCGCCCCTACCTCCGAATATCTCACTCACCCTCTGCCTGAACGAAAATTCAAATCACTTAATAAAAATGTATATTCCGGGAAAAACCGGGTACGAAGAGTTAGTTATAATATTATCATGTTAGAAGTTATTGGTTTAATGTTCAAAGTATTATAACCATCAAATCTGAAAACTTTTTATTTTAACATTCAGATTTTATATAATATACAAACTACAACATAACATAATATTTCAAAACATATATTATGTAATGTTAATCCTTAAATGATAAAGTAGAATTAAATCAAACATAAATTATACACCTCTGCTTTTTTTTAAAAATATTATAGCTCTACTCTCATTTAAGACGTACAGCTTTGCTTATTTTAAGGCTAATAAATGAAAAGAAAGTCGATTTATTTTTAGTTCATATTTCCATGGAGCTGTCACGGAGAGTCAATCTTGATTAGGTTAAGTGTCCCCAAAAATGAATGTATTAATTAAGAAACAGTTGTGTTTAAGGAAAACACTAAGTAACTAAAAGGTTTTTGTAAACTGAAGGAAAATCTTGTCACCGTAGTTTGAGGTACGTATTAATGTAGCTATAACTAAAATTTATATCATCACTAAGGGCTGTAGTATTTAAAGGAGAAGTCATTATTTAAGTCGTCGTTAGAATGGGGAAGGAAATCTTGCGAGCTTAGTTTAAAGCACATGTTAACATGGAACTTGGTTTAACGTTTTGTAGATTTTTTTTTGTAACATTATTTGTTTATTTTAATTTATTCATAGAAAATAAATTAAATTTTTTAAGTGGGAAATCGTTTACAATATTGCGAACATAATCATGTAAAAATACATTTAAGTAATAATATTGGTAAAATTATTTTAAAAAAGAGGAATAATAAAAAAATGCCTTATAAAAAAATTACTTATATACACATTACTTAAAGAAATAAATTACAATGTATGTGCCGAGAAAAAAGTAATTGCAAAAAATTAACATTGAAATAAAGCAAAAAGTTTAAAATAGAATATAAGAACTAGACAGCCCATAATTTATTTTTTTTGTATATCACATATTCCTTATGAAAGTGAATGCAGAAAAATATCAATACATTATGTTTTTTTTATAATTTGTTTAAATTACCTATTATTTCATTATTATTGTTATTAAAAAAAATTATTATCTTGGGACCAGGATATTTCGTACAAGGTTGGTGACTACCGCCAATTTATTTTATGTTTTTGTTTGTCTTATTGTGTTTGATTATTTTTTTATTTAAAATAAATAAAACATTTTTAACATTTCATGTCTTTATTTCAGTGGTGGGCACTAGGCTAGGACATACTACTAATAGTCCTGCTGTAGAAGTAAGATAGGCTGTATTGCCACGAGAGGTAGTATTCATCATACGAAGGAATTCAATCTTTCACAAGCATTTTACTATAAAAAAAGGAACCGGGAGAATTATTTGTATATTTTATAAATATTAATGTTATTATGATTATTATTCTAGAGAAATTGTTCAAGTTATTGAGTGATTCGCACACATTCAAGTATTTTTCAAATAATGAGCTGTGCAGTTGATTTCATTTTATAAATTATAATTAAAAATATTATAATCGAGACAGGTATTTCGTTTAGTCAGTTAGTTTTTGTGCATGTAGTTTAGTTAAAATACATGCACAAACTGTCATTTTCTCAGTTTTTACTAAATGTGACCTATTTTTCTAAATTTATATTATTTCTAAATATTTTTTTACACAATACTTCCTAAAAATAAAATTGCAAAAGTTGCGAAGTTGCAATTATTCCATCCAATGTAACTACAAAGCCGACTTATTCTATTTCAGCCAATAGGAACGGTTCATTTGATCATGTCACAAAATTGCCGCGTAGTTGATTTGTATATTATTACTGGACCCAATTTTGCGTAAAATAACCTTAGTAATATATCATATTCTACCCATACGATGTACAAAAACTTATCATATTGTAATAATACGTATACGAGAAATTTGTTTAGTACCTGACTACGTTATTTTTCATGACAACAGTAATATTTTATTTTTAACGACTACCAATATGGCGAGTCAAACGCTGCTTATTCCGAGACAGTTAATTGCAAGACAGACTTATTTCATATTTGACTCGTATAACAGACTTATTCCAAATCTTTCAGATACAAACACAGATTGCCCAGGCACTATTTCCTGCGGCGAAGTAACGAGCTCGATCCTCCGGACTGAGATGCACACAGAAGCGGACAGCGTCGACTGAACTCTCCAATTTATGATCTGTAAAAACAATAAAACAATATATTCTTAAGTTTAGTAGTATTTATTTTAGTTTAAATATATAAGGATTATGCTAGAATAAGGCGGCACTGTACATAAAGTGTCGCGCCTAATTAATTTGAAATACTTAACTTCCAGTAAATTGTTTAGAGGAATTTTTTATCAGAGTTTTTTACCCTTCCAATTCATGTATTAATATAAAACACATATGATGTTTATTATAATAAGGTAGTTAGAAAAAAGTGTCAAAGTGATTAGCGCTGATGCACTTGTAGTAGTAGATTTGGCAGTCTAGCCGCATGTAGAGTACTCAGAGTATCGTAGACTCTAAGGAATTGGAAAAAAAAATTGGACTTATTCCAAATATAAACATTTTATTATTATTCAATATTCAATTATATTTTCTGATTCTAATTCTTATTTATCAATGTAATCAATTACAAAAATAAATACAGAAAAAAGATATTTTAGAAACAACTAATAGTTTTTTTAGCAATTTCCCAACAAAATGTTCCGGTAGAATAAGTCAGTTTTACAAAAATACGCCTCATATATAATCATAAAATAAATATATAATTAAGATTTATTTCGCAAAAATTATAGGAATACACGATATTTTTTATTGTACACAGTGCACGCCCCTGTTCTATGTGAATGACGTTTCGGTGAAATTTATGGTCTATAAAAAAAGTAGAGTACAGATGAAACAATGGATGATCACCAAGACGACGGAGTGATCAAACACCGTAGATGTTGATGACCCAATCTCAGGATAAAAAAATAATTATATATTTAATTACAATTCGATGATTACGTATATTGCTCTCTCATCATCTCAATAAATCTACTGAAAATCAGTGTAGCGAGCGTGATGGATTTATTTTCCCAGTACTGAGGATCGTAATTATAAACTATATTTAACACTAAGCCAGTGGTTCTCCATTTTGAATAATTATTATTATTTTCCTCGGCCTCTCTCAAATTTCACGCTTACGTATGAGTTTGTCTGTCAGTTGACACAAAAAATTATCTCTAGAAGTGTAGTGATATAATGAACATTATTATGATAGATTATACGTTGGAGTTGTTCGTGTCACCGTCCATTATGTACAATCAAATTTTCCATGAATTTATAATTGTATTACATTAGGAACCAAATTTTTAAATTCAATAAAACAAAATCTTATTAAACTACTTCATTCATTCGTGACAGATTTCGCACAACTCGTAGAAAAGTGTAGTAAATAAAAAAAATCTGATCCACATTTTATTTCGGAATAGCTCAATAAACATGATTCTTCGGGGATTTGAGGAATCGACACTATGGAGAGAAATATAAATATTAGTTGTACAGTTATGGATAGTTGAATGATTAGTTTTGGTTGACGGATGAGTGTGTTTCGATGTATGTTGTGGGGGTAAAAGACCTTCGTCCTTCCCTTTCATCGGCTAGTCAGTGTAAAACATAAGATACGCGGGTTCTTTTACATGAGCAACACATACCCACCTAATTTTTGTCACATTCCGCCTTCATCCTAAACTGGAAAAAATCTATAGTAACACCTGGAAGCGATAAATAAAATATGATATTCATTAGAAAGGGCAAAACATATAATCAGAATGAAACATAATAAATAAAAGAAATACAATAAAATAAAATCCACTTGTCGAATCCTCATCTCGTCGGGTTGGGCGCGAGTTCGACGTCCTTCCTTGACAACCAGATGTCTTGCTCCACATCATGTTTGGTCCGAGGCATCCATGCCGACGCGATCGGTTTCGTAAATGTGATTTGTTGAAGATTGATCATCATGATAAAAAATGTCACCTACAGTGAAGTTAAAGTTAAAAACCAAAGGTATGCACCAGAGGCAATGTCAGAGGCATGATCCAGAGGCAACGCCATAGAGAAGCGTCTTGTTTTCTGTAAAGATTATTTAACATGCAATTAGATTAACAAGTTAATAGTAGATTATGCACTAGTGATTGAACAATAAAAAATATTTACCCTATGGCTATACAGATTCTTCGATGGTTTTGAAAATGAACCATAGATGCAACCGTTTTTATAACCTCAGAAACCGAATGTGATACCAACTTAAAAGTAACTATTTGTGAATTGCAAGATGCTTGACAAAAAAATAAGTGACGGGGCAATTTCGTACGTGGCCCAAATTTATAACGTCACAATGTATTTTAACTCGAATCAAAAGGATTTTAAAGGTTATGTAAAAAAATAATTTAAAAAGGTGAAAAGGGTAGTGGATGCCTCAATATTTCAATCATAACTCTAGTGCTCATTTGTGTATTGTATTATATTGTGTATATGTGAGAGTGGCAGGCGACCGGTTATGAGAACATAAACAACTTACGGACTCCACTAAGTTTATTGTAGTCTAACTTTACAAATATAGAAATTTACTCATACAATGTAGCACGAATTGCTATCGGATGTATAATAGTTACTGGAGCAGTTGATTGGGATAGTAAGAATAAAATTACCTATACCTGTTGGCCGCATTGGTATTGTTGCATCCCGTCGGTACTGAGTGTCTTTCCAGCTGATAGGAGTTGCATTTCGCGCACCGGTACCTGCTGGATAAATTTAGCATCACTGAGCGATGATGATAGGAGTGAAGGCGATAGCTCTCCACAATTCTCTATGCTCCATGAAAGTTGTATTAATGTTGGTTCTCATTCTCGGCCCGTAGTGTATCTTTCCAACGGAACAACTTTTTATCATTCACGTCATTCACCGAACTCCGTTCATTAATGTATCAATACACAATTTAAAAAAGATGGTACCTTAACAAATCCGTATTAAACTTTAAAAATGATTTATTTTTGTTTGCTGTTCTGTAAAATTGTATTTTTTACTTACAGCAACACTTTTCTGCCTTTTCTAACTTTCTGCAATTTTTTATCACTATTTAACCATTTTTATTATGTTGTCTAACAACAATCTTGAAAACTTGTGTATATGTTATACAGGATGTAACAGATCTAGCCCACAACAATTTGTTCAAGCGATATGTGCCTAATTTCAACTTTGTCAGAAATATAAGCATTTAAAAAAATCGTAATAATGTAATTATTTCGATTAATTGAAATATTTTATTGATTCCAAGTTATACATTGAATACAAAAAATTAAAATTCGTCGAATTTCGAGCGACTACACTATTTTTTGTTAAATGATTTATTTTTTATTGATGTTAATTTAAAATTTCGCAAATATGTATTTCGAAGTATGTGGACTTTTCAAATTTCAAACAATTATATTTTTTTAAATACAAATTAAATGTATTAATTAGAATCATTCATCAATTTTATCGAAAAATATTGTTGTTACTACCGGGATTCGAAATTTGATCTTTTCCTATCCGGGGAAATTTGATTTCTAGCTAATTAATACATTTAATTTGTATTTAAAAAAATATCACAGACCTATGTTCTGAATAATTTTAACTTCACAATATGAATGTGTTCTCCTTAACAATTTACTTAGTACTTTTCGTAACAGTGTAAATTCTTGAACATTTTCATAATTTAGTCAGTTTCCACCCATAAAATATTGTGGACTAGGTCTGTTACACGCTGTGTATCCCCATTATACAGTATAGATGATTGTGAGATATTTTTCCGTATGATGCGTCATTATATCCTCTCCAATATGTAGTTTTTCTCCGGAAATTCTCCTAATTTGACATTCGCATGTCGAGTTTGTGACAGATTTTTTTTTTTAATTTTCAGAAATATGTACATACCTACCGTAAATACCAGAATTACTTCATTAAATTAAAATGTATTACTTTAGCGCGAAAATAGCGGCGAAGCTGTCTAAAATGCCTCAGCGTAGCTTTTCCAACATGTATTATGTATTATACATTATAGGAATTTTCATGACTAGTGATGCATAATACAGTCCTGGTTTCAACACTGATGTACGAAAAGAAAGCCTGGAATGGAAAAAAAAGTAGATAGTTCTGTAGAAATGGAGCCACTCAGGTGACTAATCATATTAGAAGTGAAATTAAAGTTGATCTTAGCATAGTAAACAGGATTAAGAAAGGTATGATCGATCATGTGGAACGAATTAATGATAAGAAAGATATATGATGTCGATGGCACCAGAAATGGACGACGTTCGCGGAAAACTTGGCATGATCAGGTAAACCAGGAACTGTATGGATTTAGAAATTCTAACAATCGACAAACACGAGAAGAGGCATGAATATGATAGTAAATAATCACAACATCGTTATTATTAGCCTGTGTCTCTTCACTACTGGATGCAGGCTTCCCCCAAGAATTCAATCAATTCTCTACGATTTACATTTCTTAATTATTCGTGTTGTAAGTCATTTCTCAAATAATTAAAATTTGTGATGAATAATATAGAAAGATACATGACGCGAGTATCAATGGTACCAGAAATAGACGACGTTCATGAAAGACTTGGCATGACCAGGTAATCCAAATAATGGAAGATGGTCATATTATAAGCGTCAACATTCAACGAACGTGAACTAGAAGATATATAAATGTGGATAAGGCGAAAGTTGTGTGTATACTGTGTGATGGTAAATAAGTAACTAAATAGTGGGTCAATGCTATTCTATAATGGCTGTGGATAGTCTAGATAACGCCCCCTTTTGTTTACCGCCTTCATAATTTATCGTATGTAATTTAATGAGGACTAAAACCACAGTGAAGAATTATGGAGCCTTCTTCATTCACTCTTGGGTTATTTACTGTCAAAAAAATTGGACACAAAATGTTTTGAATAATTATTGGTAAGAGGTCCTGTGACCTGAACCCGCTTGTATCTGTATAGTAATCCATAGTTTTCTGCTGTTTTCGTTATCCGTTATCGTTATCATCATCATCTCTGTCTCCACAACCCGGTATGGATCCTCTCCTCCTTAATCATCACCATCAGTCTCTGCCCTGGGCTACTTCCCACGAATTGCTGACGCCAAAAATGTATATGTCCTTATTTATATTCTCTTGTCACCTCATTTTGGATCTTTTCTTCGTCTTCACGTTCATTATTGAGCAGCTGGGTTACACACCATTCACTCTATACAGCCTAGTATCGAATGCTCCCTAATTTTATAAAAATTTCGTGACTTTCGGCACACCATTTACGTTACGTAACACTTCATTTTCTTCGACAGTTTCAAAAATTTTACTGAGGATACTTTTTTAAACTTTCTTGTGTCCATCTTCTTCGTTCGAGTCCAAGATTGTGATGCGTAGATAAAGACTGATTTTATCAGTAAACATAAAAATAAAAAATGTTACTGATGATGTTGTAGATTAGACTCTTTTATGGAAAGAGAATTGAAATTTAAAAGAGCTTTAAATAGCTTACTTCCGCCTTACATGTAAATTTGCAGAGTTTGAAAAAACGAACAAAGATCAATCACATTTTTGTCACTTTAATCCACCAAAATATCTGCTGTCTATCTACTTTAAATATCTTCTTGAAATACGCGTAATTTCATATAATGTTACTTTTACATATGGTTATAATAAACAATTTTTTTATGTTGTTAGTTTTGTCTTTAATTTAAATTTTAACAATAGCATCTGCTCTATGTATATATATATATATATTATACTGGGCAACACACATATTGGTGCCGACGATTTTTTAACTATTTCTAGGAAATTTTTGGGTGCAGAATCCAAAATAGCCATCAGATTTGTTCTATCAGATCTAATTTTTGAGATACGCTAAAATGGCCTCTTTTAGAATAAAATCATATTATTTTTAACTTATGTACATTTCACTTTATTACTATTACTATTTGCTTCAACTGCTAGTTAGGAAAACAAAAAATACAATGTAAAGTATTTATTTTACACAGTATTTTTCTTTATTTTTCACTTTAAAATTTTCTTTTATACGACTTTCTAGCATGAAGTTTACTGGGAAAGTCTCGCTGCAAACTCCAACAATAGTTGACCATCATGTGGCTATCCTATCTTCCTTCATAGTTTCAATATCCTGTGGAATCTATCCCCCTGTTCTTCATTAAAATCACCTAGATTTTCTGGAAACCGATCTATGTGGTTGTGAAGGTAGTGAACTTTTATGTTCATGTCACGACCGAGAATATTAAAGTTGGAAATAATTTCCACTAATTCTATCATTTTCCAATGAAAGTATTTTCTACTGATTCTATATAATTTTCTGCCTTATAATCTCCAAGTATTTTTTTTTTGATACTTAAACAAATAATCACCAAGCGTTAGATTGAGGACCATCAAATATTCCGGCTTTCAGTTTTCATGTGCTAATCCTAGGAAATTTTTGTGTCAAGTGCCAAAACTAATTCCTTTTCGATTTAAAGCCTTCGCAAATTGCTTCATTATCCCCAACTTGATATGTAAAGGTGGAAATTTGATTTTCTCTCTCGCAACCAAAGGTTCGTTTAATAAGTAGTGTTTTCCTTGAATTATGACATTTCTTAAAGGCCAATTTCTGTTAACGCAGTGCTGATCCTTAGCTCTGCTGTCCCAAAGACATAAAAAACAAATATTTTTTGAATATCCACTTTGTTGTCCAAAAAGGAGGTTTACCATTTTTAGATCTGATGTTCTTCATACTTCATTTGTTTCAGTACTCGTGGTATTGTCTCCTATTCCTCTTTCACTTCCGTTTTTTTATTGTCTATGGTCGCAAATGTTTACAAAGTCAGAAATAGGGTTTTTACTTTATTTTAAACTGTATTCGCCACATACATAACAAAAAAAATCTGTATGATTCACACAGCTACGTCTGTTTGTGGATGCCTTAGTTTCAGTTCAATGTTTTATTACTAAATAAAATATAGCATAACTTTACCCACAAAACTCAATAATAATCTGAATCAGGTAAGACAAAGGTAATATGAGCGAGTTAATAATTAGTTCATGGTGGGGGTTATCCAGATATAGGAATGTCGGGTTTTAAGGTCATGGATAATTCCAAGTAATTAAAACTGACTAATTATATTTTAATATTAGGTACGAAATTTCAATTTAGTACTCTAAAAATATCATTAATTTTGCTTTTTATCAGAACTAAAATCAATTAACCTTTATCCCAAAAACTAGAGCTGATACGAAAAAATGAAAAAAGCCAGGTATTTTTGGAATCAGTACATCAAAAATATCCAAAATCAGTTCTTACTTTTCCGGCCCTATAAAAATTAAATTATTTTAATATATGCAACTGGCGTATCTTCAGGGTTAGATGACGCTCTTTGTATATGGCTTCCTTTGGAAAACCTTGGTCGATGTTTCGGCATTGTAACACGTGCCATTGGCAAGGTGTTTCCTAAAAAAATTACGGTACAACTGTACTTTTTCGCAGGAGATATAAATCTCCCACAGTTGAGATACTCTTAACTTTGGGAGATGCAGATGTTTTTCCATGTTTGTGAACAAATGTTTTACCATGTTTGTGAATACGTGTTTTTTTATGTTACAAATCATGGTACCATATTATGAAGATAATTTATTTTTCATTCTATATTATTATGGTTTTAAAATATATGCATTTACACCTTATACATCATAAAATCTTCACTGTAGAATTATTCCTCACAAATAATTCAATATCTTATTTATTATTATTTATCTAAATAATCATATACTCGACAACTTAACATTATATTAAAATTTTTTGCTATCATTTAACTAGATCCATAGTGTAAATCTGCATTTATAAAAAAATAATACATAACGCATACAGTAAGCTCATGAATTATAGAGTATTCAGCAAAAAAAAATCAAGATTAAATTCTAATTTTTCGTAAACCATCAGTGATTTGCGGATTTGCCAGTCGCAATAAGTTAATGATCGGAAGCGCACCACGCGTCCGCGGTTGAGCAATATTTAATGTGCGGTGATTCATTGGTTCGTGCGCGTCGCGCTTTTTATAGTCACTTTAATTTTCGACGAATAAGTGATGGGCCGAGCACGCAACTTATCTGGTGTTGGATTCAAAAGTTCATAAAAGAAGGGACAATGATTGACCAAAATTCCTCCGGGACCTGATGATTGATGTTGATACGTATTGATATGCGCAGTCCGCGTAAATCGATAAGGAAGATTGCAGCCTGTGCTGGAATAAAAAAATCAACAGTGCACGTTATTTAGAAAAATAAACTACAGTTTCACCCATACAAACAGCAAATCGTGCAGTTTTTCAACGAAAATTACTATTCTTTAAGTTAAACCTTAGCGAGAACGATTCTGGAAGGTTATGGAACATATCGTTTACTGACAAAGCACATTTTCATATCAATTTCTATGTTAAACAGAACATGAAATATTGGTGTCCTAAAAACCTAAGGAAACGCTATCGAAAACGTTTGCACTGTCCAAAAACGACAGTGTGGTGTGCAATTTCTGCCCAAGGGATAATTGGCCCTTATTTCTTAACCAGCGAGAGACAGTCACTGCTGACGTGTATTGCCGAATGATCGACGAGTTTTTGGTACCGCAACTGCAGCTGTTTTTCGGTTTCAACAACAGAATACAATTTCAGCATGACGGGGTCACTCCACACATAGTTAAAGTTTCAATGGAAAAGTTGAGGGTAATTTTTCGTACCCTGGTCACCTCGGTCATCGGACCTTATACCGAGAGTTTACAACAATAATTCTCGAACAATTTAGGCCCTACAAGAAAATATCCACCGTAAAGTTGCTCCAACGATTCTCACGCTCTCATGTATTCGCAAATTTAAGAGTCTGATTGTAAGAGTATCTTGAGAGAAATGGACGGCATTTAGACGATATTTTTTATAAAACGTAAAATACGCATCGTTAAACTCAATTTTATATAAATAGAATATGAGAATAATATTGTAGTTTTTATTTTACTTAATATTAAACATGTGAATTTCCCGCTGGACATCCCTTTATTTTAGGACTCTTAATTAAAAAAAATTAATAGAGATACGTTGTCGTTTTACTGGCATTTCAGTGAAATCATATTATCTGAATACATTTTCATGGTATATAGCGAAAATATAATTTAACTTTTAGGCGCTATTGAAATTATATACTGCTCAAAACGGTATATTTCGTAGTTATGAAACTTATAAGCATATTTACGTGTTTTTTCTTTCGCTCAAAATACATTAAATTAAAACACGATAAAGTATTTTATCACAGTTATTTTATTGTTTACTTATTAAAATATTTCTTATTTTTGATAAAAATGTACTTTAAATATTAATATAATATAATATTTTTTCAAACCAATACATGAACAATACATTTTTACCGATGTGCTTTAAAATGAGTGTTATAAAACTGACACTAACATAACATAAACAATAATAACACAGCTAATTTTCAATATATGTATACATTTGACACATCACCAGCAAAGGCTAACATGCTCCGACGTCAGATGGCACCGATTACACAAACGCATAATGCCATGCGCGGCACATACCTACGTACGTGTACTGGAAGTAGAATACTAAGCAGTAAAATTGAAAATCAATCGTTTGATGCGTCAGTGAAAATATAACTTCACTGGCAATACACATTCATGTAATACATACATAATCGTATACCCGTTTATGTGTAAATCGGGAAAGTTTCTGCACATACGAGATACCCCTGTTTTTGTGTGGACCCGCGCGGGTAATGAGAAATGACTGTAATTGTGAATCGCGAATTGTTTAATTTTTTTTTACCCATTGACGTAGTCAAGGGAGATCTGGGCTCTTATGGTTTTTGCTAGAACCTAAGTTATATGTTTTGTGATATTCTGTTCGTAATATTTTAAAAGCGTATTTCAAATAATTTGAGAATTAATTTTGCAATACTATATTAATAATCGTTCATTTTAAAAGTAATCAAATACAATGTGATATTAAGAAATATAGATTTTTTATAGATCATAATTTATTATATTGATCATTATTTTTACAAATCATAAATATTACGACTTAATTAATAATAATTACCACAAATTGTTCAAGAATTAATTATTTTAATAAAATATATTTATTTAAAAATTAAACGAATATAAAATAGAAGCGGAAGACGGTGGCCGGATAAAACGCCAACCCTAGTGCCCTCTGATAAGACATTGTGGTCGTGAAGAAAAATGGTCTTTATTGTGTACAGGATTGGATAGCACAAGAATAATCCGATGATGTGACAATAGTATTTTATTATAATAAGCTTACAGTTATGAATACAACACAATAGATGCGTTTCGAGTCACGGCTGCGATGCGAGAGAGCGCGCCCGAGTGCCCAGCGATCTTTTATTTCGACCCTTTCACTTGCATCATTTTACCAAAATACGCGCGTCACGCATTCACTACATCACAGATAAAAATTTGGTTTTACAAATAAACTCGGGCGTGGCTGAAGCACGTCCTACGAAATCAGCAAGTCTGTCCTACGCTTCGTGCTTAGGTACATAATGAGGTCGGTTTAAAAATATTTAATATTACATTGATGTGACTCATATTCATTACCCGCATCTATTTTTAAAAACACTAGTAATGTAATAATTGAAAAATATTTAATATATCATCGTACATTTTCACGGCCGTCGTAAAATTATTTCGAATTAATTGTAGGTTATTCTACCGTGGGTGGATTTTTTTCATAATCTACGTAAGCACCTTTCGGTATTTTACTAAAATGAAGCCTGGACGGTAAACCGATCCACGGCTGCAAAATAAGAAATTCTATTTTAGAAATATTGGATTGATGAAAAAGATTTTTCGTATTTTTGTTACGCAAAGAAAAATATTTTTCCCCGAACTGACCAATTTTCAATTAAAATATAGAAGGACACTTCCTTTTTTACATTATATTCAGTTTCATAGTTTTATCATCAATTAGTGATTGAACAGTAAAGAGCCATTAAGAGTTTTATTTTAAATAGTGGTGTATAAAGTATGTAAGTCTATCGCTCCTATTGTCATTACTGCCCCGCGATACTGAATGCACCCCGAAATACCGGTGCGTGAAAAAAAACTCCCAGCAGCCGTAAACCGGATCAGTATCGACGACAGGTAACAATCCTAATGCGGTCAACAACCGTCGGAAAGGCCGTCTCTCAAACGTCAATAACGTCAAACAACACCTATAAGATACGCCTCCGCACTATTCGCGCATAGTAACTTGTATTGTACAGCCTAACTACTCCATACTTGAAAGCTGTGTTTAACAAATAATAAAGTTTTTCGTTTTCATACTCTACTCTAATGCCATGTGCACAATACATAAACAATACGTCCCGCGACTATCAATATGTGATGGATAAATATTAGGGCATCACTACTCACACATTAAGCAGTATCAACAGTCAAAACATCACCTGCATAATCCTTCTGATTCGAATCACAAACATAACTTCACATGCAGACTCATCGTCTATATAATATCGCCAACATTCTTCTCATACCGGCGATCCAATAATACCGCTTAATGGTAGCCTTACATTACACAGGTCTATACAACATGTCAATACATTTAACCTCTATATACACTTAAAGGCCGTGTTCACGATGATCTCTCAAAGAGAACTCTGAACTCTGCACTGTCCGTTATGCGAACTCGAGTCGAATCTCCGAGAGAAATCCGTTTTCACGGGCCATTACGTCATAGTTTGCCTTATGAATTTTGTAATGGAAATGACGCAGCCAAAAACATTTGTGACGCGTACGATAGTGACGCATTAAAATCCGATTAACCCGATAGTGATTTTCGATATTACGATCTAGAGTTTTTCCAATAACAACCATGGAAAACGAACCGGGCGTCCTTTGAAAGCTAATGAAGATACATTAATGCTGATTCACGTCGGGACATCGTGAGAACCACGGTAAGGCATTTTCATCACGTGGAGATGATGTCCGCTGATGACGCTCTTTGGGTCGGCAACTAACCCAATAAATCGGATGACGCTCGATGGTGGCCCAGTACAAACTGGAACAATTGAATTGGGATATAATTAAGTACCCACATAGTACACGTATTCACCTGGTTTTGCGCCCTCGGACAATTTTTTTGAATTGACTAAAATTATAATACCATGACAAAAGTCATAGCGGCCTTTAAATATGTTATTTATTTTATTGTGACGTTACGCAGGTATCCGCGCTTATATTTTTTTCGTGCGCGCTATATTTTATGTATGGCATTACCAGAGTTTGCGCCTGAGCAGTAGAAAAGTGCCGGTTTTTTCGGACAGATTTGAAATATAAATTCTCGTGCACCTGTGTGTGATGTGCGTGTTCCTAATTTGCATTGTGAATTTCTCATGTTCTAGATATTTGAAGTATCCTTTTTTACGTACGACTTCTATTTTGGCGGAGGGCTTATTATTAGGAGCGTGCAGTGCATATAAGCAAAAAAGCTGTGCATTACAAAAAAATTTGGGAAACAAATATAGATTAAATAATTGGATTAACATAAACGTAAACATTATTTTACAATTAGTGTCTTAAATTAAATTATATTTTACAATTAGCGCCAGTAGAGACTTAAATGCTTAGTTCTAAAAACTACCACGACAACTCACCTTTATACCCATGGCGCTTTTATACATTCGCCACCTTGATCTATTCATATCACTCTGTTCTATCTTTAAGCTAGTAATTCGAGTCATATAATTGGTTATTTACCGAATTAAAAATTTCTTTCGGTTGATCCGTTTTATATGGAATCGTTACCTATGCTGATTTTTAACAGAATAACATTAAAAAGGCTTACAACTGCGCGCAAATCATTGAAGTGTGTATTTCTTCTTTTACTTATTCGCGAATTTTACTATCTTACTGTTTTTAGAGTATTGATTTCATGCATTTTTCGTGAAGGATTTTCAAACAATAAAAGAATCATGTTCAGTCATACAAAGTGTTCTTTAAAACGTTCGAACATTTTTCATATGGGTAAAAATGTATTATTTTACGTTAAAACTAAGATTAAAAATAAATAAAGTAAAATTTTGATAAACCTGTAAGAAATATCGAATAAAAAAAGTACATTTAACATATTACAATAATTATGCAAAAGATATACAGATATTTAGTTGCTACCGGGATATATGGTTTTTACTTAAGTAGTTCCTTATATAATATAGGTCGTAAGGACGAAATATATCATATATTTATTGATTCTCTAAAAAAAGGACGTTTGTGTCCCCACATAAAATGACACAATAGAGAGGGATGTGACGCCCAGTGTGGATGTAGTGAGTCTGAGTCATTGACCTCTCGAGTTTTCACCAGCATGTGCCGAAATGCCTTGAAATTACGATCGTGTCACTGCGCTCTGGGTGTCAATTAAATAGGTATTGACGTGTTTTTGTTATTTTATTTTCCTTCCGTACGCGTGTCGTAGATTTAAATACAAAGTTTTCTTGTAAGGTACTGATAATGATATTGAACAGTTGGAATTGAAAATTCTTGAATAACCGTTTGAGATTTTGTTTTATTTAGGAATCACATTAAATCGTTTGTATTTATTAAAAAATCTAACTGTGAAATAAAATTATTAGTTTACAGTTTCGAAAAAAACTATATATTAGCGAAACACGTCATTAAAAATGTTATTCTAAATTATCGTATATACATCTAACACTGATTTAAATTAAAATAATTTTAAAAATTTAAAGGTGATTAACTACGTCTAAATAATTTAATCAATTAGAAAGTATAAAGTAAATTAAAATTCTATTTTTACAATCAGTTATGCTATTTTTTATTTTAAATAACTCTCAACATAAGATTTGTAAATTACTTACATTGTTTATTTTTAATTAAATTTAATGTCAAATAATAATAAATATTATTATTGAGTTCTTCTAGTTTGCTACATTGTTAGGGGATGCATTTCTGGGAGTATGGTGAAATATATACATAGTATAATTCTATCAAATCAAAATACGATTCTATATAAAGAAAGTAAGAGATAAAATTTAAAAAGAGAGTACAGGATAATGTGTTTTTGAGACTGCCAATATTTAAAAAATTCGTAATCATTTAACTGGCCTGCATGTTTATCATTTCTGATAACGGAATAAATTTATGAAAATTCCGTGTTCATCAATATTTATATAAAACTTCAAAGCACTTTAAATTGTTGAAGATCAGTAGTCTAGTGGAGAAACGTGTAATGTAGTTTAAACTGGTTTAAAATGTGATTCCTTAAAGAATTTAAACAACGTTTTATTTTTCCAAGCATTACTAAAAATGCGTTTTATTTCACAGTAATAGAATTTAAATGAATATTAAAGGCATAATTTTACGAGACATTGCCAACGCTCTGAATCTCGAGGGTTTTCCTGGATTTTCGCTTTGCAAAGAGAATAATAATAAAATTATTATTGTATTCAGTGAACAAAATTTTTACAAATCTGATTTTCAACATTCACTAAAGTCACAAGTCTAAAACGAATTTCAACTTTAAATGTATCCAAATTCATATTTCCTTTTATATCCAACGAACCGGGTAAACTAAACTTTTGCTAATGTAATTTTCGAAAATCATTACGTGTAAAATAGAAATTCAACGTTAAATATACTTTAATTGAGCCTAGCCTAATAATTTTCTCGAAAGTTTAGACTTTACAGCAAGAAATATAAAATGTCAGGTTGTTAATTATTGCGATTAAGACCATTTTAATACGAATAATAATGATTATGACATTCGAACTGATGTTTTGAGTTTTTCAAAATGTGACAATCTACGAACGTATTTGATTCTTGTTTCTACCAGAGAGCAGGTAATATTATTTAAACATGTATAATTATTATCACATTAAGCAGATATTGTACATATTTAATCGATGATTGTTATTATTAGATGAAACCTGCAAAAATCTTATATGTGTATATAGTATATCACGAGGTCACAATAACTATGTATACGATCGAAAGCCATTTAAATTATTCACCTAAAAAGATACACAGAACAAAAAATCAGTTACCGCAAAGACTCAAACCCAGTACATGAATTTAAAAAAAAAAGTAATTAATTTTATTTATTATTATTATTAACATATAAGTAACGTGTTCTACAGACAGTACAAAGATCCGGGTAGTTTAATGCTCAAAAAACTTATACTTCAAAACGTAGAATAATTTGTATTTGTAATTCTACTTTAATTAATACTTCTAAATTCAGAACAGCATGAAAACAATTCAATCAAATTTGTTGACAGCGTGGCATTATGTTAAATTATTATATTATCCCATCTATCTTCATTTTCTTCACATCACTCAACAAAAAAAATTTGAGTATCAACATAAAATCAAGATTTAAAACATATGGATTGAGGCAAGGGTAACGAATCTATCATGCATAACATATAAATGATTTTTACTGGTTAAAAAATATCGTTGCGACACGAATTTTCTGTATATATATAATGCGTACAGAGAATTCATGTCGCATCGATATTTTTATTATTTTTAAACTAAGCTATGAAAATGAATTAACTTTTTTTCCAGGAACGATGCTCGAACTCACGACATATCACATATATATCACTGGTGTCCCTTCTGGGTTAGATCGCGTTCTTTATATATGGTTTCCCTGGGGAATCCTAGGCCGATGTTTCGGCACGTGACATGTTCCATTGTCACGGCGTTGCCTCAAAAAAATACGATACAACCGTACTAGAAATATAAATTTACCACAGTTGAGTTAATTTTAGTACGAAGTCATGCATTATTTAACTAATTTTATAGAATCGAGAATCGGTTTCCAGGCCACTGAAAGTCGTCGAGAATTATTTAATACAGTCTCAATACTCGACATGATTCTCGATGACTCTCAGTGGCCTGGAAACCGATTCTCGAAAATCTAAAACTCGTGACTCCAAGTAAAGTATTGACCATTCCAGTTGTCTCCCATAAAATTAATCCAACAGCACTGATATTTTATCCAATTTATTAAAAAGTATATTTGTACCGTAATTTTTTGAGGCAACGACTTGACAGTTGCTCGTATTACCATTCCGAAATGCCGGCCTAGATTTCCTCAGGAAAACCATATACAAAGAACGCGATCAAACCCAGAAGACACCAGTTGCATGCGTTAGCGCTTGCGAAAACTTTAAATTAAACATATATATAACGAATTATTTTCAAGGGGAGCCCGCGTAAAATAGTCCTGAGATAGACTTTTATACTCCTGACGTTTCGAGTAAATAATATTACTCATTTTCTAAGACCTTTAACCTGAATTCTGCCCTAAACTGACCAGTAAACTCGACCGTTTGAAGCAAGAGCTTTCATGTTTCGGTCACAAGAAGACAAAACAAAAGGCAACTGTGGGAAGGGCCTGAAAAAAGATCACGTGGACAATCCCCTACCCGGTGAACCAAACTTGTAAAAGAGACATCAGGATCTATAGTACATGAAGCAATCCATCTTGTTAAAGATCGAGAATTCTTGAGGGACTTGAATAAATAAATGTCCCAAGAAAATTACGACCCTCGATTTTACAGCCTACGACTAAAACAAGAAAAATTGATTTTCATCAAATCTTCAACGTTTTACGATATGATCTATTAATAGACGTCTCTCTTTTTTATCATTTATCAGTACATTCCAAATTATTTATAAAGTTGTTGACATTTTTACGATTAACAGACGGGAATTTCACATTTTATGATTTAAATTGTTGCTGATGTATTAGATTTAAATGTTTGAAGTCGTTATGTAAATCAAAAAAACCTTCTTGCTTTACATAAAGTTGTCTTAGTTTTAATGGTTTGGTTTCTTTAAATAGGCATACACTTGTGTATCTGAAATGTTCTTACAAGCGTGACTCGAATTTCCGATTGTTGAGACTTTATAATGGATTCTAGGTGACAAAGTGATTTTCACTACCAAGATAATATTTCATTTGGAATTAATGACTGGCAATGTGTAAAATATACCATTAGAATTATTTTCACGTACAATATATTTCTAATCTATCTTGAGACGTCATTGAGTTGTTTTACTCTTCATCGCTCGCTCCTTTACAAGTTTGCATATTATCATATTTATGTATTTAAATTTATAAACTAATGTACAAAAGAGTTACATATATATATATTAATATAACACTGGTATGATAGACGTTACATAATTGCTTAGATGAAATATTATTTATTAAAATATTAGAAATAATTTATTTTATTTTTTTAAATACAAATTAAATGTATTAATTGGAAAGATATACATATAAAATCAATTTTATCGAAAAATATTATTGTTGCTATCAGAATTAGAACCTGGATCTCTTCCAATCTGGAGAAAGTGCATTAACCAATTATTCTACATCAACACAATGCATTAACGACAAATTTTCAATTTCCAAACGTTAGATTTGATACATCTATCGTTCCATTATTTGAAAGCCATCTTCAGTTTCGAATCCCGATAACAACAATATTTTTCGATAAAATTGATTATATATATATTTCTAATTAATACATTTAATTTGTATTTGAAAAATATCACAGACCTATGTTCGGAATAATTACAACTTCACAATAATGAGTTCTCCTTAATAATTAATTATATTAATGTAAAAAAACTATTAAACAAATGTACAAAAAAGTTGTGACTTATCATGACACTTTTATGATTGATGTTACTTAATTAATTAGAATAAATATTAATTGATTTTTTTTTTCAATAAATGTTTTTAAAAACTATTTATAACTAATTTTCGAAATAGCTGAGATTTCTAATAATGTAAATTGTTTTTATTAGAACACATTCTTATTGTGAAGTTGTAATTATTCAGATCATATGTCTGTGATATTTTAAATATGAATTAAGTATATTAATTAGTTAATATTAATACATGTAATTAATACATTTAATCGGTAGATGGCTCTTTCAAATAATAACCAAAAAGGTTATATACAGGTTCGAAAATTTGTCGCTAAAAATATTGTCGCTGTAGCATAGTTGGATAATGCACCTTCCCCGGTTAAGAAAGAGATCCAGGTTCGAATCCCGGTGGCGCAACAACAATATTTTTCGATAAAATTTATTTTATATGTATATCTTTCTAATTAATATATTTAAATTGTTTTTAACAAAATTTTAATATAGTTGGAATTTCTAATTATGTTACTTGACTAACCCTGTAATATCAGTATTATTTTTAAGCCATTGCAAAAAAGGGTGTCGTTTTTGTATGCAATAAGGTATAATGAATTTATCCCTAGTGTAATTTGATTCGATTATATATATAAATCGAGCCGCATTTTTCACACTTGTTCATCCCATATTTCTGCCTGACATATTTTTGTTTTGAATTTACAGAATTGATAGATTTTCTTTATTAGTACGTGTTAAATTCTCATACCATTCTGGAGAAATTTAGAGAGTAATAGATTTAAAATTAATTATATTTATAAACGAATTTGTTTATTATTTATCAGTGACACAATTCCATTCAAATATAATTAATTATCTGACAGATATTGATGACTATAATGAGACTGTACTGAAAATTTGACAACTAAAGACACCTCATCACTTGTTATATTCAAAATGTTATTTTATGTAAATTATTCTATTTCCAAGAAATTTGAATTTGCGTGACTTAAAATAAAAAAATAATAATAAAATTCTTAAATCAATTAAGAATTTTTAAATATACAGCCTGTCAATTTTATTAATTCACTTCAATTTTGCAATATAAATCGTTTACAAATATTGCTTCTAAAATATAATTATTTTCTTTTATCTTATACAGAATATTTCAAAAAATGTTTATTAGAATAAGTCATTTTATGGCAAGAAAATAATAATACCAAATTTCATTATCTTTTTTTGACAATATTCTCTTTGTTAAAATTCTATTCGTCGATTGCTATTTCGATAAACAAGAATTACGTAAATTGCTTCCAGTAAATCGAATTCAATAATATTTATTTTCGATACATTTATTTTTGACAAAGGGTTTTTCAAACAAATGTTCGGAAAATTTACCGCGCCCTTTTCTTCTTAATAAGATCAAATCCTTTACCTCACTCCTTTACAGCTAAACTAAATCTGCTTTTATAACATCGATACAATAATTTTTAAATTAAGTATGTAAATGTTATGTTTTTCAATTTGACTAAAATTATTATCTTTTATTATGCGTCTCGCCGTCCACAGAATGCGCAACATGTATCTCCAGCACCACACCAATCCATATTATTCGTAGGTACAATTAAATTAATAAAATGAAAATATAAACCTCCTTGGCGGGGAATGATCTTACGCATGGCTACCTGTCTCCCGCGGGATGCTAACCTCTATACTGTCGAGAAATCAGTCGTGATAATAGCAGTTTACAAATATTTTAAGCTCTTTATTAATGCTAGTATAGTATATTAGTACTACTACTACTAAGTGACTATTTGAAGAAATATATATATCGGTATATTCATTTATTAAAGTAATAAATAAATAATAGTGAGCCATAAATATTAATATAAAATCAGCGTTTTGCACTTATATGACAATTTAACACCAGTCTATTATAGGAAGTAGCTAAAATAGGAGATCACTGGCTTGGCATGTGACAAGTTTCGGGACAGATACTCGGCACTACCAAAGTTTTTGAATTCAATCAGTTTTTGGGGGCGCCAGGTATCGGATAAAGATAAAAATAAAACACGAGGTAAAAGTTAGTACATAAAAATGCCACCAAATTTTCTATAAATTTTACTAGAATGCAAAAATTTTTCAAAATTAAAAATATAAAAATATTTTAATAAATTCTGATTTTAAGTACCTATTTACTACATAACTGTTGCGCCATATTAATTCTTCATTAATTGCAATTTTTATATTCCTCATACTATTTGTAAGACCACCACTATTATTGTATGCGGTACTGTCCATTCAACACAGTTTCAATTCAGTGCTATTTCTGGTGAACATTTACTAAATTTGGTATCTCACAAGTATTTTTGATATTTATTATGTTATTTGGAGTACAGTGCTAGTAGGTTCAGAGTTTCATATGGTAAAAATTTCATTTTATCTTTTTTTAAAAGGTGACAAACTCAATGAGAAATTATCAATATCTTTATAATAATGTCCATTTTAGTTGCGACACAACCTAGATAAAGTGTTATAAAATGTTAAGTTTATATTGTAGACTGGTAGATGGAAAGTAATGAAATTCTTTAGTGTACGAATCGACACAAGAAAAATTATTTTTGTCTAGGCACACGGAAGTCAATATATTTATGGATAATTTAATAAAGATATATTAGATCACTAATATTTCTCCGTACCTTTAGTGTTTTAAAGTTAAAATATGTTAATCGATTTCTGCCATTCCGTAGTGTATCGTAATATAATAATAGTAATATCTACTTGTTTGTAAATAACGTCGGTCATGTTTAATTACACGAAGCTACATATTATTATAAATATATATTGATTTTATTTTTTCATGTTTAAAATCATTGATTATGCATGAAAACTTGAACATGAACTCGTTAAATTGCCGTTATTTATAAATATTTAAAAGTTCGTGTGACCGATGGATAATATAAAGGTATCCAATAAAATTAATTCTTAATCCTGCAGTGTCCTAGTTCAGACTTTAAGAACGTCTGTTAGACCGGCCGAGTCAATAAAATATCCGTCTGTTCATTCGGATAACAGTGTGTCCTGTCCTTATTACGAATGTTTCTTAAAGGATGGCCCAAAAGTCACTAAACCGTTAAAAATTTTAATAACTTTTTACATTTTTTTTTTCACTTTCACTTAAATAGCTATACCGATGACCAAAACATCAATTTTGGAGGATAGAAAACCCACCGTCAAAGTGAGGATTTGGTGCGGTGTTAAATGCGGTAAGAATTTTTGACGATGTGGCCTAAAACGCACTAACTTTTACAGGATAAGAGAATCGGGACATGCTGGAGTATTTCGTGCGACCTGCTGTTGAGAACACATCAGCGGTATTGTAGCTATTTAAAACGTAATTTTAAAAAATATGTATTTTCAAGAAATGTATTTTTGTTTATAAAAGAATGAATGAGATTGTTTTTAAATAAAAAAAGTATTATTTTCACGAGAACACATTCTTATTGTGAAGTTGTAATTATTCAGAACATAGATCTGTGATATTTTAAATACTAATAATGAATAATTACAACTTCACAATAAGAATGTGTTCTCCTTAATAATATATAAGCTGTATCAATATGTCCAAAATTTTATAAAAATTAATTATTACGATTTACTCAAAGGTATTTGAGATTCCGTAAAACCAACCTAGATGGCTTACAAATAATGAAACGATAGATGAATTAATTTGAAAAAGTGTAACATATAGGTTCGAAAATTTGTCGTCAAAAGTACTGTCGCTGTAGCATAGTTGGTAATGCACCTTCTTCGGATTGGAAAAGAGATCCAGGTTCAAATGTCGGTAGCGCAACAACAATATTTTTCGACAAAATTGATTTTGTATGTATATCTTTATAATTAATACATTTAATTAGTGTTTAAAAAATTATTTCATTTAGAAAAAGCCTCGTGACTTTTGGACAACTCTGTATACCTTTGATTCTATTGAAATAAATGTTATTTAACTGAGTCGACAGACCGGATGTGCGGTAAGCTCGGTCAAATTCTCTCATCTGAAAGAAACTTAACCATCAACCGAAGAAAGATTACTTTGTAAACATAATGAAAGTAACAGAGAAAATATCATATTGGATGGTTTTTTTTTACCTTCATTTTTGACCATTATTTCGAAATTTCGAAACTTTAAAGTGCAATAACTATTTAAATACTTGCGACAGGATAAATTTTTCATTTTTAAAATCAGAGCAGTCATTTCTACAGAAAAATATGAGAAAACACCATATTTTCAATATACGCCGATTAAAAAAGTTGAGGGGAGGGGGTGCGAGATAATATGTTTACACATCAAAATATAGGATTCATCTGTCGCACATTAACTTTTAAAAATGTATTTTTATTTATCAGTCTGTTTAAGATTATTCTATTAATCTTAAACCGGAAATCAGTAGGATTTTTAAAAATTTTCAATAAAATAGGTACCATGTTTTACATTTAAATTAACGATTAAGAAACCTTTTCGCAAATAAAAACACAAAGTCTTCCAAATTTTGCAGATTTAACGCAGGATGTTGATTATTATCAACCATTATTCATCGTCGTTCATCGTCACTCCAAACAGAATTAATTTCACGTTGACCTGAATTTCAGGTTTTTGTACTCGTTTCAGGTATTCCGAGGATCACGTAAATCAAACATGGACCGGATGTAAATAAAACATCAAAAACAGATTAACATTTAATTATGTGCGTGGATTGAGTAGTGGGGGCGAATCGGCGAGAAACCACTCAAAACAATTAAGCCACGATCATTGTACAAAATGGTGGGTTGAAGGGAGTGGAAGGCACGTGGGAAAGTTAACGATCGGAAAATGAGAGCTGTGACCCCTAAAGCCTTTGTTAAGCTTTTCGGATCACCGATCTCATCATTATTAATTTGAAAACATTGAGAAGGGTGGGGGGTGTATTTCCAGACTGTTCTAAATATATCCAACTAACTAGTTAGTTATGTTAGCTATGGTGTTCGAGAATGATGAAAGTGTAACAAAATGTAATGTAATGTAAGTAACGACGTGATTGTGGTCTAGTGGTTATGGTACATGCCTAGTGATTTAGTGATCGAGGATACGAGCCTCGTTCCGAGAGGTAATCATTTTAGTCTTATTTTTATAACACAAGCGTTTAGCTTAGTTTAATAATAGTAATAGTATTGACGTGACACGTATTCCGTGCACGCATTTTTATTTTAAGAATAAATAAATGCTTAGTGGACAGCGTGGTTTGGAGATCGTGAATGATTTATTTATCTCTAATCCTGTAGATATTATTACGATAGCTGTGAAGTTGGCTGAAAAATAAAGAATAATTATCTTATTTTCTTCTTATAGCTTGCGAGATTCGGCCCAACCCTCATGTGAGGCTGAACGTTCTTCACCAGCTAGTCAGAAGAGAGGATGAAATACAGTTCATTCAGGTCACCTACCTACCTTATACGTCATCTGATGATCATCATCGTGTTTTATTATTCCAGAAGGTATTTCAGAATAGAAGTGAATTAATTATAACGAACAAATGAAATTATTAGAACACATTCGTATTGTAAAATATAAAAATAAGGTAGATGGCTCTTTCAAATAATGGAACGATTAAATGTATTAATAACAAAAAGATAACATATAGGTTCGAAAATTATCGCTAAAAATATTGTCGCTGTAGCATAGTTGGATAATGCACCTTCCCCGGTTAGGAAAGAGATCCAGGTTCGAATCCCGGTGGCGCAACAACAATATTTTTCGATAAAATTGATTTTATATGTATATCTTTTAAATTAATATATTTAATTCATATTTAAAAGAATTTATGTATTTATAAATGGTTAAATGGTGATTCGTATGGAAAATTGTTTAACAATTAATAATTACAGAGTACAGTTACTATCATGTCCATGTCACAATAAATTGTCTAATTTCAAGTCAAAAATCGATCGCTTATTTATTTTTTTATTATGTTTTATTAATTCTGGCGTCTCCTATCGGATTACTCAAAGGTATTTGAGACTCCGTAATAAAATAAAATAAATAAGATGGCTTTAAAATAATAGAACGATAGATGTATTAATTTTAAAAGTGTCACATATAGGTTCGAAAATTTGTCGTCAATGTACTGTGATGCTATAGCATAATCGGTTAATGTACATTCCCTAAATCGGAAGAGATACAGGTTTGAATCCCGGTAGCAACAACAATATTCTTCTAAAAAATTGATTTAAATATTTATTAGTAGCAATTTTTTTTAGTTCAATTTAAAAATGCTTTAATGAAAACATTTTTTTGTGAGTACTTGATTTGTATGTTACCTGATATACAGGATTTTTTTAAAACTATAATAAATAATATATAATAAAGTCGCACGGTGTAAGGTCCGGTGACCGAGGTGCCCAGGGTACGAAAAATTCCCCTCAACTTCTCCATTGAAACTCTAGTTGTGTGTGGAGTGGGCCCGTTTTGCGGAAATTGTGTTCTGTTGTTGAACCCGGAAAACAGCTGCAGTTGCGGTACCAAAAAAACGTCGATCGTTTGGCAACACACGTCATCAGTGACTGTCTCTCGCTGGTTAAAAAATAAGGACCAATTATCCCTCGGGCAGAAATTGCACACCACACTGTCGTTTTTGGACAGTACAAACGTTTTCGATGGCATTTCGTTAGGTTGTTGGGACACCAGTATTTCATGTTCTGTTTATTAACATAGCCATCGATATGAAAATGTGCTTCGTCAGTAAAAAATATGTTTCCAAGCGTTCGTGCTATTCCAAAACGTTTCAGCATCGTTTTCGCTAAGGTTTCACGTAAAGAATAGTAATTTTCGTTGAGAAACTGCACGATTTGCAGTTTGTATGGGTGAAACTGTAGTTTCTTTTTCAAAATAACGTGCACTGTTGATTTTTTTATTCCAGTACGGGCTGCAATCTTTCTTATCGATTTACGTGAACTTGAGCCACATGTTCTGGCGTCACTGCTAACGTTAATGGTCTCGGAGGAGTTTGCTTAACCATTGTCTCTTCTTGTCTGAACTTTTGAACTCAACACCATATAAGTTGCGTGCTCGGCCCATCACTTACTCGTCGAATATTAAAGTGAGTACAAAAAGCGCGACACGCACGAACCAATGAATCACCGCACTTTAAATATTGCTCAACCGCGAACGCGCGGTGCGTTTCCGACCAGTGACTCATTGCGACTGGTAAATCCGCAAATCATGCGCGTCGAACAATACCCCTCCCACTTACATAACCCTGATGGTTTACGAACAATTACAATTTAATCTTGAAATTTTCCGCTAAACACCCTATAGTAATGCTTCAACCTTTTATTTCAGTAAATTCGATGTAATTTCCATCATGCCATATGATGAGTTTTGACGTTAAGGCGCAACTTTCAATGATATTCAGATTTTCTCATTTTTTTCTAAAATGTAAGTTTTTAATATTCATTTATCTCTAATGTTATTTATTTATTTTATTTGTAACTTTATAATACAATGTAAAAATCTGTTTGGACTGTGCCCGTCTCACTAGAGAAATTCTGTGTTATACACTATATTTGATTTTTTTAAAACTAATACTTAGATAGGACCTTTACACTTATTTAAAACTAATAAACTTAATGTTATTTGCCATAATTAAGAAAATACAAGTATTATAAGAAAGACCGCGATCATTAGATGCATTTTCTGCGTGCCACAAAATTTTCTTAATATGATAAATTATTGCATAAACGAAATATATTTTTTTAAATTCTTGAAGCCAAGGTTACGCAAACAAATCCCAATTGAGACAAAATAACAAAATGTTAAAAATTTATAGTGTTATAAACCATTCAATTTGCAGAACATATTACTAATTATTGACGTTTTTAAAATATTTTGTTTTAGTGAAAACATACTATTGTATTTACTCACATACTTTGAGACTTCAATTACTATTTAAAACTAAATTTTACATCAAAAATACAATTAGTTTTTAAATAATATTTTATCAGTCTTATAAATTACGATAATTTTAATTGTTCATCAAACTTCAATACGCTGGTCTATTCGGCCATGATGGACGTCGAATCTACGCTGTCATTATTTCCGTTAAAAAAATGGCGTAAATATATTTTTTCATGCATATTTTATATACAATATGAATTAATATTGAACTTATTCACGATATTAGTAGCAAATTTAATAAAATATATGTTTTTTTACTGATTTTAAGGGATAACAACGTTTTTTTGAACAAAGTAAACATTTCATGTAAGTTATTTTTTTGCATGTCGCAATTAAATATTTTGTTTTTATATAACACTATTGTATTTTAAACACTAGCTGTTGAATTCATAAATAGTATGTAATTATAAATCAAACACATCACCAAAACGGCAACGCGGCTTTTAAATTGATAATATTAAATAAAATAATAAATTGAATCTGTCATAATTTTTTTAAATTTAGAACCTTGATTTAAGCGATCTAAATATCTGTACGTACTTTGTCTGATTTCAAAACACATTTGTATATATTCATTGAGTACTTCAATAAATTATTTATTTTTCGATTGATTAATTCAAATGACAACACACATTTTTATTTCATTCCATATATCGATATGAAAAAATTTGAAACAACTAGACCTCTAGACACGAGTTATTTTTGGTACTTGTATCGAATGCGAGAAAATCAACAATTCTATTCAACCCTTCCACTTTATCACTATTTACGTAACAAATAATGTCATTTATTATTTCTTTGGTACTTATAAGAATTTATCCATTAACCTCATATTGAAAGCATATGTAATTCGTGTAAAATTTCTCAAATTTCAATCTGGAAAAATAAATGATCGATCTTAAGGAATTTGATTACGAAATCAATTACATCGTTGGAATCATTGGATCTCGTGATACCTAGATATAAAATCATCTCCAATCGACCACTCAATTTCCAGTGAGTGACTCCAACTGACTTAATATTGAGCGCTGTCACATCAACATTTGTTATTGTCCAAATTACTTTTATTTAAATTTCTACATTTTCGTCAAAGGATCTTGTGAAAATTTCTGCGTCATAAATCAAATAAATGACATTTTCATTATTCACCATTGCCTCGAAGAGCGAAAGAGATGGGGTGTTACTACCCGTGTAATACCAGAGGTGTAATAGAATATTATATATAAAACCATGATAACAATAGCGACGTGGTCACGACTACCATATTAATATTTAATGTATATATCTACTTCTAAATATTAGTGAGATTAATTATATATGTTAGATAATGCGTTCACATCCAATATGCCCAACTCCCTCCCACGCTTGTGTTTCGAAAAAAGCATTGTATGACATCATTTATTCTTCATAAATCGATTCACCTTCTGAGTATAAACTCAAATATCAAAGGACAATTGGAAGGAATTTTAGATAATATAAAAATTTGCCACCCTTGTCACTTCAAGTCGAATAAATTTTCTAGTTTTATGAATTAAATTAATTTGTATATGTACAGTGGTTCTGGTAAACACTAATTAATGAAAATTGTTATAGTATAGTTGACTATAAGAGGAGAAATATAGGTTACGAATTATTTACCCAAAAATTTTGGGGAGGTTTTCTATAAATATGTTGCTGCTTTCCAAATTTCTCTACGATTGAGAATTTTTCTGTTGGAAATTAAAAATATTTTTTATATCGTATAACAATATTTTTTTACAGCACAGGTTTGAAAAATGAGCTACATTAAGAATATGCTTATAAAACCTCTTTAAAATGCTCATCACACGCGTTTACTATAATTTGACTACCCATATTACAGTGGGTATTAGGCATTCTGTATTGAGACAACCCGGGAATAAACTCGAGTCCCCGGGACATGAAAAAAATATGACCCGAGACTCGAGACTAATTTTTCTTGATATTATTAATTTTAAGCAAGTTGACTTAATCCCATCTGACCATTGCCATGCATCAGGTAGTGGCCCAGCAACGAGCGGTGCATGTGTAAGGAGGTATATAAATAAAATTAAAAGATTCCATAGTTTATATGGTCAGCAATAAAGATTTGCATTTAGAATTTGAAGTAAATGGTTTTGTCAGGTTCTTCAAATAGGAGATTATGTTTCCTTGTACAATGTGATATAATAAAAATTCATGTCATATTTGAAAAATTTGTGTGAGATGAAATTATTTGAAAAACTTTGTTAGGGGACTTCAATTGACTTTAGTCAAATACAGACGTTGTCTTCCAATGTATTTCTTTATTAATTATTATTTTTTGTATATTGTTTTTTTATAATGATTGTGTGTTGTAATTTTTATAGATGCGTTTTTGTATTCAATACATAAAACTGTATATCGTTTTTGGTCAGATCTGAGTTATGAATGCATATGCATTGTTTATCAATGACATCAAATGGTATATTAAACAACCATATAAAATAAATAAAAACACTATTATATGCAATTTCTATCTGATTTTACTTGTAACAACACTATATATCTATATGTAACAACATTTGTAAGTCGTGTTTCAAGGGGAGGGGTCTCAAATATAATATGTAAACTTAATTTTATTTTTTAAAAAAATCACATTATGAATCAATAAGTATTTGGTCAAACAGTTTTTATTTGTGTTAATAAATTAATATTAACGTATGTTTTTAACACAGATATTAATTAATATATCCTTATTAGCTATTATACATCATACATATGAATACTTTTTTTAAATATCTTTTTCCTGGACTTAAAAATTTCATGTATTCCCGTGACTTGAAAATTTTAACTCTCTAGTCCTGAGAATTGAAAAAAGTCGAGAACACGGAAACCTCAGTGGGTATAATTTGAACATTAACAATAAAATATTATATAATATATTTTAATGAAAACAATGATTGAGGTATGAACGTATCTGTTTACCGTTGTGACACTCTTTCAGGACTTATTCGGTCCAAGGATAATCTCCTTTTCTAGGCTTTGACGCATAATATGGCTAAAGAATTAGAATAATCTTTTATTCACTGTTAAATATAAGGCTTGTGATTACATTTGTGCATCGTACTATCCACGAGATGAGTAACACTCTTCTTTAGAAATACATCTACAAAGCATCTATTTTACGCTTATCGTTATTACTTTTATATGATACAATTTTAAAACTTTTATAAATACCGTTGTTTATATAAACGCCTTCGATAGCTGGTTCCCAGGTTTTCGATTAATAATATGCACACATATGATATATGAACTGTACTAACCTCTTTAATTTTGCTGTCTTTCTGGTCCGATGAAGCGCTGACTGGTGGTTTATTTGGACCGCTGTACTGGTCGAAGCAAGTAATAAAAATGACGCCTGTCGGTTACCGTATTTTTAGGTTTCTGAAAAAAGAGCGGCAATACTCTCACATACACACATACATATACATTATTATAAACCAGGAAACCCAGAGGTGCTAATTGAAGTAACAAGGTGCGTAAACAACCGTAGATAAATTGCTTAAAATTTTAGGACATTTAATAGAACTTTCAAATTGACAAAATCTATTCCAATCTTTAGTCGATAACATGCATTACCAATGATTAAATTGTTCAAAATTAAAAATTATTATTGAAATTTGAAATTAAAACGTGGAGCAATTTTTGCTTTATAACCACAAATGTTTATATATAAATTATTTAAGAAAAGAAGAGATATATTTATATTCCTCTTACTGAACTATTTATTGATTAAAAATAAAAATGATATTGGATATGAAGTGAAAATACATGTTTGGCAGCAAATCCAAGACTCTTCATTAAAACAAATCAATAAATATGGAGTATGAACTTAGTATTCCCTGTTTGCTCGAAACTCACCAAATGAGTCGAACTAGATTATTGAAAAAAAAAAGTTTTTTACTACAACTACAAAAATGAGTATATGTTCTAATTAACTTAATTTACCATCACAGCGTTTAGCCACGAGAGTAGGCAGAAAATACAAAGTACACACACTCTGCTCTCCTGACACAACTCTCGTCTCATTCACATTCACAGGTACATCTTTTCATGCGAGCTCGTCGATTGTTGAACAGCCACGTAGGCATTATGCGACCCTATTTGGCACAAGTTGAATAGCCACGTAGGCATTATGCGACCCTATTTACCACCTATTTTCCACAAGCTTAATAGCCACGTAGGCATTATGCGACCCTATTTGCCACAAGTTGAACAGCCACGTAGGCATTATGCTACCCTATTGCCACCTATTTGCCACAAGTTGAACAGCCACGTAGGCATTATGCGACCCTATTTGACGACCTTGTGTATTGAATTTACACAATTCTACTTCTGACATTCTAAACGTGCTTTCAATTTTGTATTATTTATACTTTATTTTATATTTTCAGAATAGATGAACTTGAAAACAAACTTTTTACTAGAAGCTTACAAATCTTGACTTAAACAATATATATTATGAAATAGGTACAAATACATTTCTTCTTCAATATTAGCAAAATTACTTTGTGGCCACATATAATATAAATAATATATGCTATTCTGAATTCGCCAATCATATTTTGGGAACAAACCATTATTTTGACATTAACAAGGATTTATAAATTATACATACAAATACTAAGGGGTTTACAGTTAGGTAAATTAGAAATTTTAGAAATAATAAAAGGTATTAAACAGCGAGCTAAATATTATAAACAACCAAATCATTTTTGCAAATACTTACCTTTTAAATTTATTTTCATAGTTCCTGCTTAGTTACCCACCACTTGTACTTTTATAGTTTTGTTTTTATCTATGCTTGTATTTTTAATTTTAGTACATATTATATTCTGAAAAATATTCTATAGGTATCAAAACGTGTTCATTTATCAATAAATAGTGATTTAAACAAAGTGTTTTGTCTTATTATTTATAAATACATTGGATTTTAGATTCTTTGTTTCGGTGTTGATAGAAATATTAAGTGCTGTGTAATGTCTTAGTATTTTACGACTGTTGAAGAATGCTTTAGCTTCACTGACTGACTGAAAGAAAAACTCGTCTAAATGTTTTTTAATAAACGTATTTACGTTAACAGAAATTGTAAAGAGAAAACCAACTTAAACATTTAGTGCACACATTTTAATATACTTTATCATCTAAATATTCATTAGAAAAAATGTTATTTGATTTTAATATTATAAAATTAATAATAATAAAGTATATTTTATATAGTACCAGCGTATAAAGTTTTTTAATAAACTAATAATATCTAACATAAACTAATATTCTTCCATAACTTAAACATAAGTTTGCACTCGAGAGGCTGAGAAGGAATAGATACGTTACTGACTTTACCGATAATTACGATATTTTTCTAATTGGCAGAAAGATATTCGTTACTAACTTAAATAACTTTATTGAAGAAGAGATGGTTTACTATTCGGAAAAAAATTGTACTTACAGTTTTTACGAAATTAAAATTTTATTGAAAAGGAGCGATTTATATCAGCACTTAAAAATGTTCTATTAAAAATGTGAAGGTCTATCGCCGCTACAATCAATATCACCGCCAAAGACCCCTGAATTAATCTTGCAGAAATCAGTGCGTAAAATAGGGCTCTTAATAGTCGTATAAACACACCCTTAACAGACGCAATAACCATGTGCGAATAACACGCGCCCGCAACCAAGAAAGACCCACTCTGCTTGCCGCCGTATTCCTGACCACAAACTCTGAGAATCACCTCCATTGTACGGTGAATGGGACCCACCACTTACCCGGTACATCTCCGCGATTAATCACATATTGAACACGTGAGTGTTGAGCGAATTATTGGGGCGCTCAGCCTCATCAACATATATTAATAACCAAATAACCCATAACCACACAAAAATAATATCTAATTCCATATAATAAAACAATTCAACATTACGGTTACGTTATACTATTTAAAAATGTTGTGTAATTATATTTATTTCCTATCGATTATTTACGACTAGATGCTGTACAAATATTGGCTAGAAAAATAGATATTTAAATTAAAATTTATGTCAAATATTATCAAAAAAAAAAACTAAACTGAATTAATAAGTAGTGCTCGTTTGCCGTGACCAGAATTTAAGAAACGAGAATATGAAATAAAATATTTAATGATTTTATAAGCACATATTTTCGGTACTAAGTAAATAGTGTTCTTATGAGATATATAATATAAACAGTCATTTTATGAGAATAGGAAGAACCCATAGATAAATTAGATGTTGTAATGAATTATACGAAGAATATAATTGAAAAGAAATTGTCAATGAGTATGCATATTGTTTCTTCAAAAATAAGCTAAAATGGTGACGTTTATTGTTATTCTAGGGTTTTCAAGTAAATATAGTAAATACATACATTTTATACAAGAATACAAAATAAATATCTTGGCGATTATTTTAATTATAGAATTAAATAATTTAGTCACGATTAATCAATAAATATGTTATTAAAGTTTATATATATTCCTGGATATACAGACTAAGAATTGATGTATAAGTAGAATTATAAATTACGTTAATTTGTATTCTACTTTTATATCTATAGACAATATTGTAATTTACAAACTCTTAAAATAATACACCAAGCATTGGTTGAATCAATATTATAACACTGAATGCTAAGTTGGGGAGGAACTTGTCCCATATATCTCACACCAATAATTACAACTCAAAAGATAATAATAAAAATATTTTTTTTAAATACTAGAGATTACCCAACCAAACAAGTTTTTAAAGATTTTCCTGTATTAAATTTATCTTCTTTATGTAAAAAAAAACTGTATTATTTCATTTATTTAAAGAGGATAAAATAAAAATTAATATTAAATTAAAACTGTTGAACATGTTAATTTAAAAATGTCCATATTTAGAAAAAGACAGAGATATGCATCATACATTGTTCCTAGACTGTATAACCAACTGCTAAAATCAATTAAATTAACAGCAAATATAAATATGTGCAAATAAGGTTTTCAAAATCATTAAATAATTATGAATTTTACATCTTTCCCGAGTTCTAATCTAATCAATTTCTTATATTTTGTTAATTTTCACATTGTATTATATTATTATAGATATATGTATATATATATAGTTTTTATTATTTATTAGTGGTAAACAATTTTTTACATCTAGTAGCCACCCCATAATTCAAGACCTTTCTTATTTGGCGGTACATAACTCTATTATTGTTTTCTATTGTAAAAAATTTTTTATCAAATAAATATATTTTTTTATTTATTATCTTTGTTTTATTAACTACTAAATTGAGTTTAAATACATCTACCGGTTTAGAAAAATAAAATTTTCTTCTTGATGATGTCATAACTAACTAAAACATATATTATTGTTTCTTTGCCAGAATCTATTTTTAAAAAATCTATTTTAAAAAAAAAAAAAAAATTTTAGTACCTAACTCAAATCATTACTTAATACAAATTTACTCGAATAATTTTTAGGAAAAAATTTTAGAATGGGACTCATAGTTAAATTTAGTTGGTTGTTTTTAATTTTTTGATTAGTTTTACACGCTTTATTTATCTCCAACGATTCAAAATTATTTAATTTGTGACCAACACCGTTTATATGCAAAATTGACAATCCGAAAAATTTTTAGTACCTAACTGGTACTAAAAAACTTCTTTTTTTTTTTAAATAGATTCTGGCAAAGAAACAATAATATATGTTTTAGTTAGTTATGACATCCTGAAGAAGAAAATGGTATTTTTCGAAACCGGTAGATGTATTTAAACTCAATTTAGTGGTTAATAAAACAAAGATAATAAATAAAAATATGAATTTTAACCACAAAGTTAATATTGCTAATTTTAAAAGTAAGTTATAAACTTGAAATAAAAATACTATTTAAATGCTCCATAAAGATGCACCCTATAGATATTAAAAATAATTAATCTAGGAAGTAAAAGGTAACATTATTGTTTTTATATTATATTACAATTTATGCTATAAATAGTCCTACAAATACATTTACGAGAATAAAGTAAAGATTGAATAACTTAAACGCAAATTTTATTGTGAAACCGGTAGCGTTAAAAAGCCGGGTTGAGTTGAAATATCAAAAAAACACATTAAAATATTTTTAAGAACACATTTTTGTTGATTTTGATTCGATTTTTTAAGAACACATTTGTTTTTTTTATTTAATTTTATGTTTTGTGTAATTTAAATGTGTATTAAATTCGTTAATTCTCGTTTAAATATAATTAATGAATACCGTTATGAATGAAATAACAGTATCGCATGGAGTTCATTGAATGCATATAAAATAATAAGGTTCACATTTTCAAGAACAACCTTTCATTTTAAATATGAACGACCTTCAATAAAAAAATTGTTTTTAAAAAATAGAAATTTTGTAACGAACGTCACATCAATAGTCTCACTATTTTTCAAACAAAACTGTGCCCTGAATATGAAAAATAGTACTTATTTGGTTATTCAGTGGGCCGAGCATTCTTGTGAGAATGTTTTTAATATATTTAACAAAATGATCAATAGATGAAGTATAATGACAATCAATAAAAGGTTATTAAATGTATTTGTTTTACGTATTCAGCATCAACTTTTATTAAATAAACTAATAAACGTAAATCAACTCTTTGTAGCTTCCTAAGTAAAAGACTACACAATACACAAAGAAACGAACTGTTTGTTTATTTTTTATATTTTCGGATTTTTGTGATATTATAAAAATTTATGACCTGGAAGTCCATAATACTACTGTAGTATCTGTGTCAGTACTTATACCAGTGAACATGAATTTACGTGAAAACATACATAATTCAGGGTTGCGGGCTTGGACGTTACATAGTTCAACATAATAAAAAGCCTGTTTTTTTTAGAGGTATAGAACTTTAAAATGAAATAAAACGCATAAAATTCGTGGTAATAGCCATGGCTTTACTGGAAAAATAATTGTATACCATTAGTGTTTAAATATCACTTCGCGCGTATGGGCGCCGCTGCTGACTCGAATAAAGCGCAATCTGGAAGTCCAATTTTCGACCACTTTTTGGAGCAGCTGAGAACGTATATCGGCAATAATACGACTAATGTTGGCTTCCATGTCGTCTATCGTCTCATTATCGATGTAGTATAGCAACTTTACATATTCCCACAGAAAATAATCCAAAGGTGTTAAATTACATGATCTTGGAGGTCAATTCACAGATCCATTACGCGAAATTATGCACCCATCGAATGTTTCCTTCAATAAATTTATTATGGCGCGCACTGTGTGGCATGTTGCGTCGTCTTGTTAGAACCACAGTTCTTCCACATTAATGCCATTAATCATGGATCTATTGCTGTGCACGATGGCAAATCGACTCATTTGGGTCCTACTCAATACTACTCTCCGATGCAGCAATAGTTTCTTCAGTGCGCACTGTACGACGTCTCTGCGGATGCGTATTATCAATTAGAGTATGCGTGGTGCAAAAACGATCCATGGTTATTCGAATTACTTGCTCGGATGGACGATTGTATCGACCGTAAAATGAATGTAGCGCACGGTAAGTTTCGCGAACTGAACTTTGCGCAATTTGCAAGCGTTTTTTTGGCGTAAGTTTATTCATGGTGAAATGGCAAACCAAACCACCTTTATATATTTTTTTAATATGTACCTTCAGCAGGGATCTTAAAAATGTTATGTATCACGTGTCAAAAAAACTAACTATGTATTAAGTATTAAATAAATTTAGTCAATGTTAATTAAACTTACTCAAATCAATTTTAATATAATAATTTTAATACTATAATAAGGTAGATGGCTCTTTCAAATAATGGAACGATTAAATGTATTAATATCAAAAAGGTAACATGTAGGTTCGAAAATTGTCGCTAAAAATATTATCGCTGTAGCATAGTTGGATAATGCACCTTCTCCGGTTATAAAAGAGATCCAGATTCGAATCCCGGTGGCGGAACAACAATATTTTTCGTTAAAATTGATTTTATATGTATATCTTTCTAATTAATATATTTAATTCATATTCATTTATTTCATCTTACCTATCACAGTTGAACAAAACTTTTCTTTGACACGAGGCGGTCATGTCTGTCGCGTGTCACTTAGGGCGCGTGTTACCTATAATTGCCATCCCTGAACCACAGGCTCAAGCCTAAAAATGAAAATACAAGTAAAATACGAAAGTCTTCTGCGGAGATTTTAAAAACACGCCTTTTGTATTTATATCGAGGTTGAAAAAATGGCGTGTGAGAAACGCCCCATCCCATTTAGGTCCTTTGGTGAGAGAATGATATTTCATTCAACATGAATAACGGTCAACACCAGTACCCAATGTTTCCCGTTATTTCTACTTACAAACTGAATTATTATTTTTCAGAAGTCTATACCGTTCCTAATAAAGAATTTATACTTGAACGCATTAACGGATTTGAGTCTTTATTCCGTAGACATGTATTGTATTTTTCTGTTCAGGGAGTTATTACATAATATTTAGGAGCAATTTATTTGAAACTGTTTTATATAATTGAAGTGAATATCCATTAATCCAAAACTTATTTAAAAATATATTCTACTGTAATATTCCTAAATCCAAAACATAATTATGGACGAAACAAACTATGAAATGATATATACCTACTATCTATGTTTATTTATTGATCTGTTATAGTACAATTATACAATACAATAATTATTTATTTTGTGCATAAACTTGTGCAAAGAAGAGGAGGATATATTAATAATTATTGTTTACAATAACTATCATAATTTCTTTATTATCATTAATCTTCTTGATGTTTTCGGGTAAGCTTTTAATTATTTTTTTCTAGGTGCGTATAGTGATGTGCAAATGATTTGTTGATTTTTGAACATGAAAATACAAATTTAAATCTAGTACGATTTTCAGTAATAAAATGATCTTTTTCTTTTTCTTTTAATATTTGAAGAATAGAATTAATTTTAAATAGATCACTAAATGTTGGTAATTTGCATTCTTCAAAAAGTAATTTATCGGATAATCTTGGTTTTTTAATATTACTTTTATGGTAAGTTTTTGTACATTTTTTACTGGAATCAGGCTCTAGTATTATAAGCTGATTCCCAAATAATGATGGCATATTGTAATATGGATTGAATATATACATAGTATGTTTAAGTACAAATTTTTTATCGATAAAAATGTTCTGATTCTTAAAAATATGAATATTTATTTTTTAATCTTTTTAACAACTTAACAGATTTTATTTTTCCATATAAGATATTTATCGATGATTACTCCAAGCACTATGCCAAATCTACTGACACTTGTAATTAATTAAAACTGACATCCTATATTTTAAAAGCTCCAGGAGAAGATCTATCGATAGATATTCTGAAGGAAGCCAGGGAAGCTGTATGCGATGTAATTATATGGCTCTTCACAGCCTGCTTGCGCCAAGAATGCCGGAAAGATTGAAAATGCATTTATCATAATTTTTCATAAAACGTAAGATAGAAACGATCTCAAATTATTTGCCAATCAGTCTGTCACTAACCTTTATATGCAACCAAATATAAAAGCAATTGATGTGAAATTAAACTATATAAATTCTTTTTAACCATTTTAAAATTGTATTAAACGAGAATCCAAGAGAATAAGCGAGATTTGAAGGAGTTTTCAGAACTATGGACCGTATACAGATAATTCAAGGAATTGTAGAGCGCTGATAAGAGTACAGAATGCCGCTATGTATCGGATTCATTGACTATGAAAAGGCATTCGATTTATGATAGTCCTGCACGCGCCCCACAGACATAGCCGCGTAAGGAATCACCTGACAGCCATATAGTTCCGAAACGCACAAACCAATAGCGGATTTCAATACATTCTAATTACATAATTAAGACCCTCACAAATCAACAATGGTCTACAAGGATACAGATTTCAACAAGAAAGCCTCGATTATAAATGGTCTTAGCAGACAAAGTATTGCTATAATAAGTTACGTATACGTATATACATATGTACAGTAACGCTACAGTATCCGATAAATAATCTCCATAAATCATCTTGTAAATCAAGAAAGGAGTCCGCTAAGGTGATATAAACTCACCTCAATTATTTCCAACTACTCTCGAAAATTTATTCATGTAACTAGACTGGGGGTAGAAAGGAATTTACATAAATAGCTCATTTTAACGTCATTGCGTTTTGCAGGTGACATGGTGAACTTCTTAAACGATCCAAATGGCCTTCAAAATAGAATGCAGAAGCAGTAGCAGAGTAGTAAGGTATCGTGTTCAATCCGTGAATAATTCAGTGCTCACGTATAGCTTCAAAATAAGAAGTCTTACCAAATGAGTCTTAACATAAAATAACGCAAAGACGCTTGATTTATAAATAATTATATCAAAAAATTTTTTTTTTCATATAATGATTTTTTCTGTATACTTTCTAGTTCAACTAAGTTTAAAAAAGCAACATCACAACAAAAATGTGTTCTCTTTTAAAATAAATATGTTTATCATAATAGTATCAAAGTTTATTCAAAATTTAATAAAATGGATTATTGAATTACTTCTGGTGTCTTCTAGCGTGATTTACCCAAAGGTATTTGAGAATCAACTCAATATAAATTTGATTGTTTTTAAAAATAGATAAAAATATCAATTGTTAAAATACACAGATACAAGTTCTAAATTTGTCGTAATTGTAATCGGTTGCTGTAGCGGAATGTTCAGCACGTTTCCCCGGATAAGAAGAGGTCCAGGCTCGAATCTCGGTAGCAACAAAATATGTTTTAGATAAATAGATTTTTTCTGTATTATCTTTCTAGTTGATTAATTTAATTTGTATATCCACTTCTTGTGATTTCTGCAAAAGTATAAACTTGTTTATTAAGCATGTCTGTTTGTACGTTTGTACAAAAGATATCGCTCTCAAACCTCAGACAGCCAAGGCATTTTTAAAAAAACAGAATCCTATATTTTCACTCTGGTCAGACATTAAATACAAATTAAAACTGTTGATACTGGTTGGAAAAGTTGTAATAAAAAATTGTAATGCAATGTACAAAGCTAAACCGGCACTATTATGTTCATCGCGGCCGTCAGAACGCGGGGCTCACAAGCGCGCCTATTTGTGCCACGAGTAGACTAACCGGGCGTCCCGTTTGGTACACCACTTCTTTACCGTATCTCCTCCAGATAGCCACATCTTTATAGAACTCTCCTATGTAACTTCATTTGTATTTAGAATAGCGTATTTACTGAATTTATCTATGATCAAACCGTATACAATTCTATGATCCCTTTCGTCTCTGCAAATACAAACTGAATATCTAAACATCTGAACATCTATTTTAATTACGGAGGCAGACTAGCATTACTGTAACGGTCTATCTTTGTATAAACATATATATAGATTGATCCATGAGATTATCTCTGTTTGTATTGTCGTCTATGAATAAACAATTTTTTAATTAGAAAATAGTATAAAATTTTTATTTAAAGCTTACTTTAAAAATGTTCCAGGTCCACTTAATAAAAACAAAAGTGGTTGTAAGTAGTTACAAATGTGTGCAAATACTCAGAACCATAATAATTTATTTTTGTGATATTTAAATTTATAAAATTATTCCAACTTATTTTTATAACACATGGACATACGCCGTGTACTCACTTAACTTTTGAAATGTTTAGTGATTCATTGGATAAATATTTTACAAGTCGATTGTTTGATTATTTTTCAAATTGCTCTGAATAAACACAAAATGGCAGCGTGCTCAATGTGTATGTAATATGTAAATATTTTCATGTTAAGTGTATTCCACCAGGAAATTCTAAAACATTTTTCTACATTTAAACGTGTATTTTGAAAAGGTTACATCAAAACAAACGCCTAACGCAATATAAAAATATAAATTTATCGTTTACATTAATAAAAAGTTAAAATTAAAAACCTCGTGGTATCTGGCTTTTCTTGTGATCCGACAGTAGATGGAACTTAACACAACACTACTCACTTCACACAACACCTGTTTTCGACACGGTACTGCAAACCAGTACTTAATAAACAACCAGTGGTATGCAGTAGATATAGATTTAAGTTATGCTATTACAAATGATATTATTCAATCATATATAATATATGTACTTTCATTTAACCAAGGTTTTTGGACAATTATAAATAAATATATATATATATATATATATATATATATATATATATATATATATATATATATATATATATATATTTATTTTTAATTTTAGAGTACTGTTTAAGGTTTAACGTAAAATAATACTTTCTGACCCATATAAAAAATGTATGGACGTTTTTAAGAACACTTTCTATGACTGAACATGATTCATTTATTGTTTGAAAGAACTTCACGTAATAACTAAAGGAAATAATTATTTTTATTAAAGGTTAACGTAGGAAATAATTATACCAATTGCTTTTTGTTTTTCTCAAATCAAAAACCAATCTATGCACCAAATTTAAAGAACAATCATGAAATCAACAGGTTAAAAACAGTAAAATTTGTGAATTAGTAAAAAAGAAAATAGACACTTCAATGATTTGCACGCAATTGTAACCCTTTCTAATGTTATTCTGTTAATAAACAGCATGGTAACGACTCCATACAAAACGGATCAACCGAAAGGAATTTTCAATTCAGTAAATAGCCATTAATATGACTTGAGTAATTCACTAGCTTGAAGACCGAACTGAGTAATGTAAATAGCACGATGTGGCGAATTAAAAAAATAGCGCCATGAGTACAGCAGTGAGTTGCGGTGAGTTTTTAAAACTAAGCAATTAAATTCTCTACTGGTACACAGATGGCACTAATTGCAAAATAATGTTTTCGTTAATTTTTTAATTTAAACTTGTTTCCCAGAATTTTTAGTTATGCACAGCTTTTTTGCTTGTATGCACTGCACACCCCTGTAAAAGACAGACCTTGCTTCCGATACTTTACTGCAAGCCAGTAATTAACCACAACACTAACAGTCATACATCACATCAGCCTTGACGATAGACTCTGCAATGGGATCCGAAACGTCGACCAGAAAAGTCAGATATGTACGGCAGATTAGCCCAGAAAACTATACCCAGAATATTCTGAACGGCCCTGAAAACCTAAGAATATTTTCAATTTAGAATGATACATTTATCAAGGAAAAATATTAATTAGCCGGTGACTTTTAATTACAATTCTTTTGTATCCAAATAAAAAAAATATATAGTTTGATAAAGATTGTTTTTGTTTTATGATCCTTTTTCATAACTTCTGATTAGATTTAGATTAGAGTATAAATATTTAAATTATTATGCCAAACTTCCGACCACTTAGTCATTAGTTACGAGTCCCATCGCTAAGCTAAAATAAAATTAAAAATATCTTCATAAATGTACTATCACTGTAGTTTAAAAATGGTAATTACTAATTTTTCAACAAATACTATGAAAATATTTTTAAGAATTTCTTACAGAATTCTTTTGATCTTTATTTTCCGTTACCGACACTCTAGTTATCTAGATATTTCGATAAAAACAAACTGAATTTACTCTGTATCTTCTTGACGGGCTCTGTGTTTTGATTTATTCGAACTAAACTGTGGGCATTACACAATAACCCCTAGCCAAGTATGGACTTGACAACAGCGAATTTAAAATAATGTGTTCCAAGCGTCTCACACAAAAAATGAAGAAACACATCCCGATGCAAAAGATAAATTCTTCCATCGATCATGAATTAAAGGATCCCCAGATTTACCAGCTTACCAAATCGGCGACCTCACTTCCAATGACATACATATCAATAAGGAAATATAATAATTATAAGTAATAATGCCAAATCTGTAACTACGATAATAACGGACATATCGCTATTTTTTTAACTCATTTGTAAAGAAGATATTTAACTATTAAACTATTAAAATTATTACTATTTTAAGCTTTCTACTACACACACGTCAGGTCATACTGTCACTCTATAGATAATATTTCTTTCAGATTATTTTTATTACGTATTCTTCAATGCTGGTTTACAGTTTCATAAATTCACTTAAAGTCTGGCTGTATCGCATTGCAATATAAAATAAACATATCATATATTGACAGCTGTTCATGTCGCATGGCATTATTAACAGGTTATTTCTAGGATATATACCGTGTTTAATATAATTCAATAATATTTGTAAACCAAGTTTGCTTATTTGTGCGCCTGTTCAAATCCTCAGGCTTAATTTTCAATCACCTATCCTGGCAAGCTGTCTACTGATATAAAAAAAATATGATGTTATTGTATGATGGCCAATAGCTTCAAGCAAACTCAGAACAATATTATGATTTTTTTGGGTACAACTCCTCAGGGAACTTTTAAATTGCCTTCAAATATGAATCTAGATACCAGGTGCGATCGCTTCATACACGCTTTGGATGCTCCGCATCCCTTGTGTTCTAGAGTCAAAAAGCTTTGGATTTTTTGTTATTTATCCGAAAACAGCACTGCTGCAAATTAATTCTTCCTGTCTCTTAGAGACCAGTACACATACTACGATGCAGAGCGAGAGCGAAATACATCTATATACATTCTCAACTTTCGAACATCTGTGAATCGCGTAAAGGCTCGCTCCAGATGTCGGCGACCGGTGGATTCTCTCGTTGCACCGCATCCATAGCGTTTGAAAGCATTCGTCTTTCGCGCGTGCGTATTCAGTTCCGCCTTTACGCATTCATTAACAGCATCCAACGTACGAAAAACGACCTAAATGTTTATGGGTATAATGCACAGAATAGCATACACATTACGAAGCGCGTGGAATTTGTTTGTGTAACGCATTTTTGACAGTCAGACTTGAATATTTGAAGCGAAATTATAGAAACATTGAATATCCTTCGATTATCTATTTAATTCAAAATTTAAATAAAAATGAATACAGAAAATAACATATATTCTTACTTACTTACTTCACCAAAATGTTTTAATGCTGTAAACAAAAATAGTGAATTGTGTGAGTGTATAATTGAATAATTAATGCGTAAAAGTTTTGTGTCTCGACCATTTGTGGAAAAAAACACATTCTGGATACTGGAAAACCGACTCCAATTTTGAACATAACGTCAATCGTTTCTAAGACATTTTCAAAACTCAGTTTATTCACAAGTTCCTTGGATTTGTGGATGGGCTAAATTCTCCAAATGATTTGACTGGCCGTGTCTTTTATATATCATGTATTTTGTAATGAAAATATTACTGTGCAGAATAAGCACGGACATAACAATTAGAACAATCTTTAAAATGCTCAGAAAAGACATGAGTGCTCTCAACAGCGTATCGAAAACTCAGGTATAATTTATTTATTTATTTTTCATTTATACGAATGACACATTAAATTTTGGATCTATAATTGATGTTGTAGAGCATAAAGGTTTTATACGGGTAATTTCAAATAATTTGACAGACTATTTTTTTTCAGTAGTTACATCTTGTTCATGGGCTAGTATATAGATTTGTATATTTGATAGTAGGTATAAACTGCATCCCTTCTACAAAAGGTCAGTTTAGGTCAGTCAAAGAGTTAATGTTTTATTAGTTTAGCTAAAAATCAACAAAAAAAAAATTAATATTTCAATATTTTATAACAGTTCATTTATTTAAAAAATGTATTGTTTACATCTCGCTCTTCAGCGTCCTATTGAGCCATTAGATAGACCGATGGGTTAAAGGTAGTGATGATGATAAGGTAGTAATGATGATAAGATATTAATGATGATAAGATAGTAATGATATGGCAGTGATGATAAGGTGTGATTGGTAGTCGATTGTACAAAATTAATAGCTACTTAAAGTTTAGAGATTTAGCATATAATGTGTTGGTGACTGTGACGGCTCGATAAAATACACATAATCACGGTTACCAGTTAATATTACAATCAAACATCAATCACACAATCACAGTTTATCTCATATATATAACGATAGACCAATATTTAAGTAATATTTTTAAAATACTAAGGCCTTATATATAATAACATTAACATGAGTGTAGATAAACGGTGTCTAGCGGAAAATTTTCAAGTTTAATATTAAATAGTAAAAAAACTACAATGTTATTCTCATATTTTATTTATACAAATGGAGTTTAACGATGCGGATTTCACGTTTTATAAACAATATCATCTAAATACCGTCAATTTCTCTCAAAACACTCTTGCAATCACTCTTAAATTTGCGAACACGCGAGAGCAAAACGTTGTCATGTTGAATGAATTGTCATGCCCTACAAGAAAATATCCGCCGTGAAGTTGCTGCCATTGAACCAACGTTTTGCTCTCGTGTGAATCCTTGAACAATTTCAAGGAATGTTGCTGTAAACTCTATACCTAAGGTATTCCCACAAAAAAAGTCATACAATGTAAGGTCCGGTGTCCAAGGTGCCCAGGGTATGTCTTTGTACTTGCTGATTAATTTATTGGGAAAAATTCCCCTCAGCTTCTCCATTGAAACTCTAAATGTGTGTGGAGTGGCCCCGTCTTACATAAATTGTGTTTTGTTGTTAAACCCGAAAAACAGCTGCAGTTGCGTTACCAAAAACTTATCCATCATTCGGCAATACACGTCAGCAGTGACTGTCTCTCGCTGGTTAAAAAAATAAGGGCCAATTATCCATCGGGCAGAAATTGCACACCACACTGTCGTTTATGGACAATACAAAACGTTTTCGATAGCGTTTCCTTAGGTTGTTGGAACACCAATATTTCATGTTCTGTTTAACATAGCCATTGATATGAAAATGTGCTTCGTCAGTAAACAATATGTTTCTAAGCGTTCGTGCTGTTCCAAAACATTTCAGCATCATTCTCGCTAAGGTTTCACGTAAAGAATAGTATTTTTTGTTGAGAAACTGCACGATTTGCAGTTTGTATGGGTGAAACTGTAGTTTATTTTTTAAAATAACGTGCACTGTTGATTTTTTTATTCCAGTACGGGCTGCAATCTTTCTTATCGATTTACGCGAACTTGAGCTACATATTCTGGCGTCGCTGCTGACGTTGACGGTCATGGAGGAGTTTGGTTAACCATTGTCCTTTCTTGTCTAAACTTTTGAACCCAACACCAGATAAGTTACGTGCTCGGCCTATCACTTACTCGTCGAATATTAAAGTGAGTACAAAAAGCGCGACGCGCAATAACCAATGATCACGGCACTTTAAATATTGCTCAACGGCGAAAGCGCGGCGAAATAAATCAGCAAATCACGCGCGTCGAACAACATCCCTTCCACTAACCTCACTCTGATGGTTTCCGAGCAATTACGATTTAATCTTGAAATTTTTCCACTGGACACCCTGTATAATCTTTTTTATTTTCATAACACCGTTATTATTTCGATATTTCTTTCACTGTACGAATTACTCAGTAGTTCGATTACCTGAAAAAGAAAAAACAATTCACAAACTCCACGAATACTCGAAAGCCCACTGTGCCGTATCGTGATTACTGAAATCATTTTTATTGGGATTATTTCATTTTAGTCGTACCAAGATATGGAAGTGTTCTTAGAAGGTAGAGTATCACAATTTCCATATGTATATTGGTTTGGAGCAGACTGAGAAACTATAATATATGAACGAGATCAGTCTGGCAGTCTACGAATAGGTTGGTCCTCCATCCTCCATTCTCAGATTAAATCACATGGATTCTATTAAGTTCGATACAACATTTATTATTTATTTATTTTAATATCTTTCATTTAACAATGTTAATTTTTATTATTTTCGAATATTTTATTTTAATGATGTTTGTAATAATATAGAGATATTGAGACATTGATATTGCATTATACGCTTCTACATATTTACTGGAATAAATTATTTTACCAATAATAAATATTATTACTTGATTTGTATTATTATTAGATATCATTTATCATTATTATAATATATAAATTCTGTATATCATGGATATTTTTTGCAAAACTGAATTATTCCACCTAAACATTTTATTAGGAAGTGTTATAAAACTATTAGAGGTTTTTAAAATGTGTTTTATGTATTTTTTTTTAATTTGATTTGATAGAATATGTTAATAAATAATGAATATGAATTAAATATATTAATTAGAAAGATATACATTTAAATCAATTTTATCGAAAAATATTGTTGTTGCGCCACCGGGATTCGAACCTGGATCTCCTTCCTAACCGCGGAAAGTGCATTATCCAACTATGCTACAGCGACAATTTTCGAACCTATATGTTACCTTTTTTATATTAATACATTTAATCGTTCCATTATTTGAAAGAGCCATCTACCTTATTTTCACAGAATCTCAAATACCTTTGAGTAAACTGATAGCAGACGCCAGAATTATCAATTCATTTTTATTAAATTTTGGACACTTTATTATTAGGAGAACACATTATTATTGTGAAGTTGTAATTATTCAGAACATAGGTCTGTGATATTTTAAATATGAATTAAATATATTAATTCGAAAGATCTACATATAAAATCAATTTTATCGAAAAATATTGTTGTTGCGCCACCTAAATATCACAGATCGTCTGTTCTGAATAATTACAACTTCACAATAAGAATGCGTTCTCCTAATAATAAATAATGATTTAAATGATAAAATATATTATAAAATTCAAAAAAATTATTAATGCATTTAAAATTTATGTTAGAAATAAATCTGTTTTTGAGAGTCAAACATGGAATAAGTATGCCTTTTAATTGACTGTTTTAACGTTTTAAATGTAATATATTCATTAATAGTCGTCAAAAATAAAAATGAGACTGTCGTGACATGAGACATGACGTGGACAGGTTTTATTAAAACATTATCCATATATTATTACATGATAACTTTTTGTACATCTTGTGGGTAGAATATGATTTATTATTAAAATTATTTGTCCGCCTACGTAACCGAATAAACTGTTCTTATTGGCTGACAAGTCAGTATTTTTAATAAAATTGGATGGAATAAAACGGGATGCCACGATACATCCATTTTTAAGGAGTTTTTCTATAGGAATTAGTACATTTTGTAACTTAGTTTGAGAAAATACTGTGTAAAAAATATTGCATATTCACAGATCACATTTGATAAAAAATTGAATAAGTCAATTTTTCAAATATACCTCTCATATTTTCACCTGAAAAAAAAATATTAATAAAAAATTTAACACCTGCATATATGTGAAAAAGTATATGTATAATTAATTGAAGAATCCTGGTACCGACACTGATGTATGGATGTGAGGCCTAGAACTGGCAGAAGATAAATGAAAGTAGACTGAATGCAGTTGAAATGAGATCACTCAGATCTATTTATGACGGGATAAATAATGAAGAAATAAGCAAAGAATGTATAGCTGATCTCAGTATAGTGAGTAAGATTAAGAAAGTATTAGGCAAGGAGGTCATATGGAACGGATGAATGAGGATAAAATTGTAAGAAAGATATATGACGTAAGTGTTGATGGCGCCAGAAGTAGAAGACATCCACGGAAGACTTGGCACGACCAGGTAAACCAGATACTGGAGGATGGTCTTGTTAGCTTATATTAGAAAATATATGAATGTGGGTGAGGCGAGAATTGTGTATCAGGACAGAAGAGTGTGGCGCTCTATTTTCTCTACATACACGCGCGGAGAAATGGCGTGATGGTAAATTAGTTATTTTGTTTAGCGAATCGTCACGAATATTGTACTTATTTTATTTTAATAAAATGAAATCACTTAAAATTACTCAATATTCACATACTTACCAATATTATTATATATTCCATAATCTGGTCGGCTTACTTAATTTAAATTAATACACATACATACTTAGATTCTAAACTAAAAGATTATTTTTAAAGAGTGGCATACTGAATGGAAAAATGCCGATATCTTTATGAACAGTTTTATTAAAATTGCGACACATATTATGATTACATATATGTGGTTCCTCCTTAGTGACATGGGGGTGGTCCTTTTTTTAATCCATCCTTCTAATCTCATCGGTCATAAATTCTCCCTTCAGCTGGAATAACATTTTAATTAATGAAAATTGATCATTATCATAATTCCAGCACAAGAAAAACAATTTTACACAGAATTTTTAAAAATATAATTATCAAAATTTGTTACAACGCTTTTGAAAGTGTCACGAGGATAAAAATATTAATTGAAAATAATTTTGTTAAAAGGTTTAACGTAAAATAAACGTTTTTATTTTCCGTTGGAACAAGGAGCGGCAGATCTAAGTGCGAAAGAGGATAAAACTCATTTTACTGAATGTTAAGGGTACATAACTATTTTATTTATTTAAATGAAAAAAAAAATCTGCAAAATATACATTAAGAATATAAAGCAAAAGATGGAATAAAAATGTAATAAATATAATCAATATTACTTTTTTATTAAACATAGTTAGCTTAATATTAAACTTCTTATTTTTCTGATGTTTTCTATCATATTAGTTATTCGAACTTTATTTACAACTCTCTCGTAATGTTTTTCAGGTGCTGGTTTTGTCAATGCTCATATGATTTTGTAGACTTTACTGATAATAAACGCAGTAGAGAGATGCCCAATAGTAGATTTATTCCAGAGAATTAAAATTAAAAATGTACAGGCAGATTTACAAGACGAATTGTGTTATTTACTTTCATCGAGCGGACGTCATAAAAATAGGACATTATACATACTAAATAAGTGCAGGTGTTCTTTTTACGTGTGAACTCGAACGCAAGTATAATATCGTTCACGTGTTTCTCTGTTGGCCATTGGCGCGGCAAACATAATTTAACATTTATAAATAGTGTATCCATTTTAGGTAGATGGAGATAGTGAATGAACTTTTAAAAAAACACGTTTATAATAAGTGATGGATAAAAAAATGATTGGCAATTTTTAGGATGGATAAGATCTACATATATGAAACTCACGGCATATATCAAAATTCTTAAAATTAAAAGATAACTAATCGAACTATTATGTTAGGTTTTTAAACCGCGAGGTTATTTTTCTCCCATTACATCGCTGTCCTTTCATTATTGTATAACAAGCTACAATGTCAGAAGTTCATCATTTTTATTATCTTGATGGAACGAGTGATTTCCTTGTTTTTCTTTATTCTCATTAGTATGGTATCATAGCTTACACCACATTTTGGACGCTGCAAGCTCCTACAACACCGCTTCAGTGAAGGTCTACATTTCTACACTGTACAGCAAGGTTGAGAAAATGTAATATCACACCAATCTCACTCGACAAACCAGATCAAGGTAGTAATTACAAATTTATTGTAAAACAACTTTAAAAATGAATCAATTGGAAAGATATACAGGAAAAATATTTTTATCGAAAACATATTTGGATTCGAATCCAGAATCTATTTATCGAAAAAATACTGGAATACGAACTCGGAACTTTTCTTTTTCGGTGAAACGAGTTACCATTTCGCCTTATGAACCAATTACGTTTACGACAAATTTGTAATTTTTTGTAATTCTATAGTTTGTAATCTTTATGAATTATACATCTGTTATTCCATTTTTAAAGGCAATCAACTTGCCAGAATTAAATTAATCCAATGTTTAATAAAAACACTTTTAATTTTTGTGACGATGCAATTTTCATAAAATTGATCTGTGATATTTAAAACAAAATAAATTATTCAATTATAAATATATGAACAACCTGCGTTATGCAGATGATACGGTACTTCTAGCAAGGGACATTGAGGAATTACAACTTTTTCTGAACCTAGTAGTGAACACATGTGAGAATTTTGGGTTAGAATACAATTAAAACAAAATGTACACTCATTAGCTAATATAAGCCAGCTGACAAGGGTAGACTTTATATTGCTGGAACGAAATTGGAGAAGATAAAATGCATTATATACTTGGATTACAATATAAATTAAAGATGGAATCCTTCTGTTTAAATCAAATTCCGCATTGAGCAAGCTCGTGCAACCTTTATCCGCATGTTCTGCAGTCATCATCTCAACCTTAGATTACAAATGTGAATGGTGAAACGCTAAATGTTTTCGATATTACTTTATAGAATGGAAGCATGGATACTTACCGAAGAAATGATACTGATAAATGATAGAATGAAGTTGCGAATGAAGATGTTTATGGGTGGATGAATAAATAAAAATATTTTTTTTAAATAATAAAATCTGAAAACTTCAATATCTCGGACATGTGATGAAACATCCGGAGCAGATTAGGTACACCATTTTTAAAAATAATTTGTTTTTTTCGAAACGTGGTTTTTGTAAAACGTGTCACAAAAACAGAGTTAAAAAAATGCGCCTTGTCTATGAGAAATTTATTAGTTGTATTTATTGTAGTATCTTTGTAGACACAAACGAGAAATAAATATTTACACAAAACAAAAGAACACCACCAGAGCTTGAAAGATTCTTCAGACGATGATTGAAGAGACCAATACAAAATATAATGATTAGTTTGCGAGGTCGGGCGAGGCGAATCAGAAAAACATAATATATTAATTTAACCTAACTCCTTTCACAAGACGTTCTACATCACAATAAGAGTCCGCGAACATGGATTAGTGTTGGTTCAAACTTATTTATGATCACAAGGGTATCATCTCTTAGTTCTAGGGTTGGCGAATAACGATCCCACAAGGAAGGGTAATATTTACCGAACATTAACATGAAACTGTGTTTTCGAACTATTGTTTTCTGTTATGATTATGTTCTTTAAGTTTATTCAATATTTTGAAGTCTTTACTTTTTGAAGTATTTTTGTACGTATTCAAGTTGTTTTTCTATCAATCTTTACAGTTACACTTTCAAAGTCGTTTTATTAACAGATTCAGATCTCCTATGATGAATACATAATCTATATTTTTAGCATGAAATATTTTTCTCCAAGTAACTAAATCTTATTGGTTTTCATTTTCGGGTTGCTTGTGAATTATTAACGATACGAATTTTTATCAACCTTTTTTCTCTACATTTTTGTACTGCCTACTCTAAATGATTGCGCACATGTATTGAGATATGAGTACCTCTACGTTTAATTTTTCTGGTGAATTTTGTACTAATCATTGATTTATATAATTCTAATTCTTGTATTTTTGCCAAGCTTAGTCAATATAATATGCAATTTGATTTCGAAATACTACAAGTCAATAATTGCAATACAAGCAAATACATACATACATACATGCGTCATATCACCGATGAATAAAAAATGTTATTTTCTACATTTTTCTTCCTCATTTATGTCTATAAAGATCGTTGTATATATTACAGTCCACCCGCGAACCTCCTGCAAAATACTTTCAAAATTTTCTTACGCTATTTGAATCGCGCTATTTCTTATGTTTTATATTTGACGCAGTTTTGTGACACATTTTACAGTCCGTATCCACAATGATCTCAAAATGAGACTTGACAAAGATACGTCATTCTAATCTGCGAGCAAAACATATGGAGTTATGACTCATAGACTGCTTTGCGCTGAGCTCTGTATAGTTTTTTACGTGCATTGGAGTCGAATATTTTCTCTCATCCGTGGATATGGGGCCATTACACGGAGTGCCTCCGATAAACCATAATTTTTATTGAAACACCGTTCACGTGGGTAGTTGGTAGAAATAATTTATTTTATTTTTGCTCTTAATGTTATTTTAAAATATGTTATTAGGGGAACACATTCTTATTGTAAAGTTGTAATTATTCAGAACATAGATCTGTGATATTTTAAACATGAATTAAATTTAATTTAATTAAAATTTGTCGCTAAAAATATTGTCGCTATAGTATAATTGGATAATGCACCTTCCCCGGTTAGGAAAGAGATCCAGGTTCGAATCCCGGTGGTGCAACAACAACATTTTTCGATAAAATTGATTTTATATGTATATTTTTCTAATTAATATATTTAATTCATATTTAAAAAATATATAATTATTTATATAATAAGGCTCTTCGATATAACCTGTGAATGATTAAATAAATAAGAGATCTCTGATATGAAATAATAAATGGCAAAAGATACGGAAAATGATGACAGTTTATTTTTGAATGTTGGATAGAATTTTATGTGGGATAAAAGATAATGTTCAAATCTTTTCAAATTCTAACTTTGGGGAGGATTATTCTCATGTCCATACTAGTGGACCCGTTGAGTGGCTTCGGATAACAATAGCTATGAAAACACAATGCCAGCTCCTGGTCCACCCACAGGAAAGAGGAAACTAGAGTTCGTTCTTTGTGTAATGCTAAGTATTTAAAGTACATAAATTCACCCTTGAGAGAGCGAGACACCAGCATTACTTTCAACTTGCGGTATTATATAGCTATGAATATATACAGGTGGAACTATTTTAGTACACAATATTTTAGGGGTGAGTATTGTTCTATTCTTGAATCCAAAATTAAAAACATATTGAAATATTTATTTTTCAGTATCATGATCCGGTGCATACTCTAGCCATTGTTGTTCAAGATTTACTCGGAATATGTCACGAGAAGAGTATTGAAATATTGGTAGGAAGGTTTTACAATCGCTGAAAAGAAGAACACCAATTTACGTTTTACTGATGACATCATACTTCTTCTACGGAACAGAGATTGAACTGAAAATCATTTAACAAAAAGTAAAATTCACTAGTGAGTAGTTTGGTAAGATATAAATCGGTCTAAAACTAAAATACTGGTTGTGGATCACGCTAATTTATAACAAGAAACATTCCGAATAATAGAATATGAGGGTTATAGGAAACATACCCCCTGGACATAAACACCCTATCAAAACCCCCATAGACATTAACCCCTGTACAAAATACCCCCTGATAATTAAGCTTCCATGTAAAAAACTCCCCTAACAATTAACCGCCGATCATATAAAAATAATCATACTCATTACATAAAAATAATATTAAGGAGAACCCATTTTTATTTGAAGTTGTAATCATTCAGAACAGACGGTCTGTGGTATTTTAAATACTAATTAAATGTGTTAATTAGTAAGATATACATATAAAATCAATTTAATCGAAAAATATTGTTGTTGCTACCGGGATCCAGGATCTCTTCCAATCCAGGGAACGATAGATGTATCAATTTGAAAAGTGTAACATATATGTTCGAAAATTTGTCATAAATGTACCGTATGCTGTATCAGAATCGGTTAATGCACGTTCCTCGGATTGATGAGATCCAGGTTTGAATCCCGGCAGCAACAACAATATTTATCGATAAAATTGATTTTATATGTATATCTTTCTAATTAATACATTTAATTAGTATTTTAAAATGATAGACTCATTACTAGTTAATAGAACCAAATCTAACCTAACCTATACCTGCTCCTTACCCGAGATTACAGTCAAAATGTACGCAAACAATATTTTTTTTTAATACATACTGTGGTATATTAGATTAAAAAAAAATGTAACGAGTTTGATTATTTTTTTATGTGGTGAGGGTTCATTGTCAGGGGAGTTTTTTACCCGGGGGATTGATTGTCAGGGGGGTTTTTTACCCGGGGGATTGATTGTCATGGGGTTTTTTTGCACGGGTCAATATCAAGGGGGGGATTTGTTGGAAATTTGTGTCCGGGGAGTATGTGCCCAGGTGGTATGTGCCCTGATAGCGAATATGGATTAGTTAAAGAAAAAAATTATTTGAACGCACTGATCACGTACATTGGTGACTCTCACCAGTGTACGTGATCAGTGCAAAATTTTAAGACGCATATAACTATCTAAAGTTCCTATGAACACAAAGTCATCGAGCAAGCTAGTAAAATTATGCCGGTTCACGCTCTTGTTTTCCAATCTTTATGTATACGAGTACGGAGGCTTGGACAGTCCGCAATAGCTACACGCTTAAAATAGAGCCTTCGAAATGTATTGTTCTTCAGGAAGGATGTTACATATCCTATATACAGTACGACGCACAAATGTCTCAATCCTGCAACACAATCTAACCACAATTTCACAATCCAATTCCTCAAAGTCAAAGTGACAGCTTCGACAAGGAGATTATCCTGATCACAACTTCGGGCCGAAGAAAACCTGGAAGGGTACCACAACGGTGGATAAGAAAGACCCTGGAATCAGTTGTGAGGTCGACCCAGAGCTGAGACTTGTAGAGGTGTATTACGAGCTAAGTCTCATCTGATTGAAGCTACTCTATACACTCGTGTCAATACTGATGTGAACAAGGAAAGAAGAATCGCATTTCATTATCTCACAAACTAGATATCAAAACATAAAAATAATTATTTATTTATTTCACCCCTTCTTTAAAAGTACCGCTAATTATGTGATACCGTGTGACGACATCACTAAAACATAAATTTTCAAAACAGGTCACGTTCACACCAGTATTGGGTTATACGCTACATATTCATTTTTTGACACATATCTTTCATTTTTTCACATCCGTACACCCTCTTAGACACGCTCGCTAATTCTTTTTCTTTTGGGCTTCTGACAACACCCATCTCCGAACTCTTTCCGACATCAGTTGTGCCGATCATCTCGAAAATAAAATCACATCACGTGACTATTAAAAATATTGCCCACCAGGCATCTGTGTATAGTTTTTAATTTTGGCTATTCACGAATTTATAAAATATTGAGTGGAAAATTTTAAATTTCTAAAGTTATTTTACTTTTAATAGGTACCGAGCAAAGCGTAGCTGATGAAATTTTTAGTTAAGGTATATAACGCATAACATTGATCTAGATCAAGGGTCGGCAAACTACGGCCCGCGGGCCAAATTCGGCCCGTCATCTGTTTTTAATCTAGCCCGCGGATAAATACTGCTTTTTACATGAAAAAGTTAAAAATAAATCAAATTACGCGCTGTAACGTAACGGCCGATAGTCGAGTTGAGAAGTTATGAATAATGATCGTGTGTGGCGCTACTGGCGTCGCATATTCTCATTCTGTCGTCTGCCGTTGCCGCAGCACAAGTGTTGCCAGTTCTCTCAGTTTTGCTTTAGCGGGGCACGTTGTATTGTCTGCCACGGCGTTCTACGATATTTTATTCTTTTCATTTTATTTTATTTATTATCCACCGTTTCCGTGTCACTTTCAAGACCAGATATGAAGAGAAAAGTGAACTACGAATGTCGTACTTTTTAAGCTGAATGGAGTGCGAATAATATTGTCATAGAAATAAGTGACAACGTGTCATGTTTATTTAGTAATGACATAACAGCTATGCGAAAAGAGTACAATTTACGTCTTCATTACCAAACTAAGCACGTGACACAGTATTAAAACTCACAGAAAATCAACGATCGCTAAAATTAAAAAGGTTAAAACGAAATACTCTATCACAACGCAGTTTATTAATTCATTCGTAAAAATAAAAAATGATAATGATAAGTAACTAACGTCAGCTTACAAATAGCTCATTTATTAGCCACGAAAGAAAAACTATTTACCAATGGTGAATTAATTAAATCATGTTTGCTTGTGGCAGCCGAAGAAATGTGTCCAGATAAAATGGATTTGTTTCGATCTGAAGTCAATTAAAAGGCAAGACGTTGGCTATTGATGAGTTAATAGACATTACTTATGCTGCCCAAATGCTGATGTTTATTCGAGGGGTAAATACTGAGTTTGAAGTAACTGAAGAATTAGCTTTTGTGAATAGTCTGCATGGAACAACTACAGACGAAAATATATTCAAGCAAGTCAAGACAACGCTAACAAAGTACAATTTGAAATGGAATCAGTTAAAATGTGTCGCAACTGATGGTGATAAAAATACGTGTGGAACGGGAAAAGGATTAGTTGGACAAAGTTTTAAGGCAAATGTTCAAAACCTCTGGTAATTCATTATATTATTCACCAGCAGGCTCTTTGTGGGAAACACCTCAATCTGTCATTATTTCTGTTATTAACTTTATTCGTTGACTTAACCATCGTCAGTTTCGTGATTTTGTATTAGATTTTAATTAATTGCCCTACCTCAAAGCAGTTCGACGTCTCAGCAATATAAAAGTTTTATTGAACTCAAAGAAGTAATAGAATTTTTTCTAATTGAGAAAAACTGCCCACAACCACTAATATCTAACATCGAATGGCTATGGAAATTTAAATTTGCTACAGACACCGTGGAATATCTTAACGAATTTAACTTAAATCTACAAGGAAAAACAGTGCTCATGTGTAAAACGTATTCTATCGTAAAGTCAAAAAATTTGCATCGTTTGAAACACAAATCACATTAACCAAGTTTGATCATTTTCCATGCTGTGAAAAATTTAAAATATTAACAATATCCCCATTCCCAAAAAAAATTCACAACGGATATATTTTCTAAACTTAAACTAGAGTTACAACAAAGTTTTTCAGATCTTGATGCAAGTGCAAATGACATTTCCATTCAATTGAGGAGCTTCCGATCTTCAATTGCAAAATGATGATATGTTAAAAATGATGTTTAAAGAAATGGATCTAACCCAATTCTATAAATATCTTTCGGAAGATAAATACGGTCGTATGCACGGTGATTTATATTTGTATTTGGGAATACACACCAATGTGAAAGGATATTGGACAAGCATGTAAAATGGCAATACAAATCATTATGAAAAGACGACAATTTTCAAAAAACTTTAATGATAGGAAATACTAACCTGGAATTCCAGTATTATGAAATATTAACACTCATCGCATAGGTTAAAATTTAACTACTTCTACGTTTATTAATAAATGGAAATATTTTAATCGTTTCTTTGTAAATGTTAGCATGTGTACTAGGTAAAAATATCACTTCCTCATAAAAAAACTTTTTAACCTGTTTTTATTCTAATTGCTCTATGAGTAGAATTACCTATGTATGTAATATCTTCGAATTTGCTACCAGGCCTGCCGAGTCTAAAAATGTTACTATCTGGCCCCTTGCAAAAAAATTGCCGACCCCTGATCTAGATAACACTTTTTTCTTTTTTTCATCTTATCACAGAGAGTGAATTTTAGAGGGATCTCAAAATGACTGTTTTTAAAATATACTTCCAAAGAAAGTTATCTAGAGCGCCAAATCTCGTGGAAGCATGAAAATTTAAAATAAGGTGTTCATCAACTTGCCACTTCGTCTCTTTATGTAAAAAGTTAATGCAGGTCTTCTAAAATCCTTCATAATATTTTCATAATATTCGGTCAACATTCAAAAGAAAAATAATTTAATCTAATGCGTGAAGTAACTGCATATTGAATTGGGTAAACTCAAATATTGTTTGTATCTTTCACTACCTTACGAACCTAACAAAAAATTAAATCGATTGTCATGACTGCTGTTAATTTTTCAATCTCATACATATATGTGTGTGCTTATTACACCGCGAAGATATCCCTCAGCTTAAGTTATTTAGGTAATAATTTTATTTTAATATTTTAATGTATATATGATTTTGCCCTAGGTAGGTAGGTACCTATTTATACCGAAATAATATTTTTTCTTTTCTTTTCTACGTTTATTTTCATTATTTACATGACATATATTTGTTCACTTATTTTTTAATCTATATAACAGCACTAACTAATTTAATAATCTAATTTATGTGTAGGTACGTATGTTAAACATATATGCTAATATTTACGTGAACATATGTCAGTACTTCCACGTCATATATTGATTAGACAAATCTCTCTAGTAGACAAATCACTTACACAAGTCTTCTACAGATTCCGACTTCTTTTTATTCTTCCTATTTATATTTTAAAAAAGAGTTGTAACCATTTCGCGTAAGTGGCGCTTCCAGCACATTATTGAAGGTTTCTTCCCTTGACACTCCGCTTAGGCCTTAACCCGTTTCAGTGAAGGCCTTCCACCCGGTGAAGTGCTCTCAATTCATGCTTGTACCCGAAGGTTGTTGATTTATCAGACCTACTTACAATATGGCCATCAATAAACACGTTGGTATAAAATATTTGGTAAATTTTGACGTTCTTACGGGATTAAAAATAAGTTAATCAAACCGTTCACAAATGCATAATTCTACATCTTTAAAGATCACATTTTTCTCTACTGCTCTCGTGTATTCTTTAGCTTTCTGTATGAAACGTATGAGGATTGGAAGATCAGATCACAGATTTCTGCAACGGTCAACTCATTGGACTCGCAACAGATTAGCCAGACAGACAGACATCATCCTCGCAACAAGGCACCGTTAAAGAAGAAGAAAGATCAGAATCATGATAATCATATTATATTCAGATCAAATAGAAATTTAATGTTTATTTTATCTATGGAGATATATTATAATTAACCAAAAATCCTATTCTAAAAATAATTTATTTTACATAACAATTTTAGTCAGGTAACCAGAAATATTTTTAAATAATTTTAATTAATATAAGTTAAATGTTAGAAAGATATGCATATAAAATCAATTTATCGAAAAAATATTGTTGTTGCTACCGGAATTCGCACCTATTCTTAACCGGGGAAATGCATCAACCGATAATGCTACACCAACACAGTAAGTTGCTGACAAATAACTAAATGAATCTCCCCAGATTAGAAGAGATCCGGGTTCGAATCCCGGTAGCAACAACAATATTTTTTCGATAAAATTGATTTTATATGTATATCTTTCTAATTAATATATTTAATTCATATTTAAAATATCACAGACTTATGTTCTGAATAATTACAACTTCACAATACGAATGTGTTCTCCTAATAATAAAGTTGTATCAATGTGTCCAAAATTTAATAAAAATGTATTAATAATTCTGGCGTCTGCTATCAGTTTACTTAAGGGTATTTGAGATTCTGTAAAAATAAGGTAGATGGCTCTTTCAAATAATGGAACGATTAAATGTATTAATATCAAAAAAAGGTAACATATAGGTTCGAAAATTGTCGCTAAAAATATTGTCGCTGTTGCATAGTTGGATAATGCACCTTCCCCGGTTAGGAAAGAGATCCAGGTTCAAATCCCGGTAGCAACAACAATATTTTTTCGATAAATTGATTTTATGTGTATATCTTTCTCATTAATACATTTAATTTATATTAAAAATATCACACACCTATGTTCTGAAAAATTGCAACTTCACAATAAGAATGTGTTCTCCTTAAAAAAATAAAATAATAAATTTATTGTAACTTATGAAATTATAAAAAAGACATCTTATAGGTTCTGTGTCTATTTCAGTGTAATCATCTTAAAAATATCATACATGCCATCGCATTGCGCACTGTATTCTATCAGTAGTGAGAGAACAAATTGAATGGCACACAATTCTATCCTAACACCCGTATTTCACTTACGCACACTTCCGTTCTTACACTTACTGCCCGGTGGGTCAAAACAAAATACTTCCGACGGTAGTGAGTCATTTTAGACCTACCTCAAGTTTTCAGTTTTTCAACCATTTTGTGGGAGATTTTTTTATATATATTTCATTTTAAATATTATTTTATGAAATGGCGTGATGTGCCGTAATGTTTCTGCTAAAAAATTAAAAAATATTGAATAATGTACATATTTTCATGCATCAACAGATGCCCTACATATCCAAAATACAAACATCCACCGAGCATGCAATCTTCTCGTCGGAACCCGAACAGGTATTGTCATAAAACTTACAGGTAGGCGTAACGCCCCTCAAATAGTTATATTATTGATATTGTCTAGGGGCCGCCAGACGAAAATAAGTCAAAACAAAAACATGAACGCATACCTGTTATACTCTGTCTACCCGCTCAAAATGTTAACAATATATATTTCGGTGTAAGCACTATGTTTCAATCCCATAAAAGCGACTAATTTTTGAGCGTTTTTTCACATTTTTATCAATAACTCATTTGAATCTCGTCCGATAACATTTATTTGTATCTCAAATTATTTATAAATATTTAATAAAAGATTAGCTAGAAGGAAAACAGCGTTAAACGAATATTTGTAGCGTAATTCATATTTTTACAAACACCCTGGGTCAAATCTGACCCACCACCGCAGAGTATCTGTAAAACTTCCGAAAAGTATCCTGCTTCAAAATTTATCATATCGAAACATAACAAAAGGTATGGCACGACGATCTTTATCATCGATAAGCTCATCACAAAGTTACGCCTTTACGATTACGATTTAAATTTTTATCTCCTTAGATGAATATGTAATACGTGTGTGGGAGTTCCTAAAATTCCGTGGTTACTTTGTATTAATAATTTTCGAAAGGTTAGGATTTTGATGGATTGCCGCCATCAGCACGATGGTTTCAGCAATCCATCAGTGTGATGGCGCCACCAAGTAATCTGACAGTCAACAAAGTGTAATGTAGGTAATAATAATGGAAAGACGCCATTTTTTAAATATAATCTCGGTGACATCATTTTCCGAGAATATATTACATTATTATATACGTGAGGATCAAATATTTTGCGTTAATATTATAAGAGCTTAATATGTAACGTATTTTAATCAATTTCTGTACATATGGAGAATCTTTTCACATAATATTAGATACTCATTTCAATTCTGTTATATTATTAGATCGAAAATAATATTATACATTGAACTAGATTAGTTATTAGACTAGGTTAATGTATAGTGTACACCATAAGTTACACACTGTAGGGATAAATTAATTAAATAGAACAGATATGAAATTATGTATCTATATTATAACTGCATTAACGTACGCATCCATCGTCATCGTAACCACTGTTTTCAATTTTGGTAAATAAATCCACTACAAGTACATATTAGCAAAAAATAATAATAATTAATAATATTCATTTACAATATTTTCGATTGTGCAATAGATGTCACTGATTAAAGTCTTCGGCAGGTGTCACAAATAAATTACATCACGACGGAACGTCCATGAATTCAACACGTTAAAAACAGTAAGATAGTAAAATTCGCAAATCAGTAAAAGAGAAAGTAGACACTTCAATGATTTGCACGCAATTGTAAGCCTTTCTAATATTATTCTGTTTAAAAACAGTATATGTAACGACTCCATACAAAACGAATCAACCGAATGGAATTTTCAATTCAGTAAATAACCAATTGTTTGACTTGAGTTATTCACAAGCTTAAAATTAGAACAGAGTAATGTGAATAGGTAGAATCGACGCATTGTAATACATCGATAATAGCGCTACGGCTGCAGCGGTGGGTTGTCGTGGTAGTTTTTAGAACTATGCAATTGAAGTTTCTACCGGTACACTGATGGCGCTAATTGCAATAAATCGGTATATAATGTATCCGTTCGTGTCCATATTATAGATTTTTTAATTTATATTTGTTTTCCTAAAATTTTTATAATTCAAACCTTTTTTGCTTGTATGCACTGCACGCCCCTGAATATAATGAGAGATTTATTTATTTAAATTCAGAATCTGAGATGTGGTGTGGGAGTGGGTACCTATATAAAAATGTTCCGAATTTGAATAAACATTTTCTATGTTAAAAACATTAATGTTACAGTAAAATAAAGATTCATGTTTTCATCGCCTCTTTTTGATAATAAATAATCATATTCGTGTGATTGTAATGATATCCGGAGTGACATGGTTTTATTCTTCCGATCGGCATCACCATCGGCGGGTTGATATACGCGCGGAAAGTTTATCTACTAAAGAAGTGTACGCCTGAGATAGTCCTCGGAGCTGAATTCTCAATCATATCACGTGCCGGCTGAAATGCGCAACCATCTCCCGAACTATTTTCTTTATCATGTTCCAGGTGGAGAATAAACATATATAAGGGAGTATTTACAGTGAAGTTTTTCTCTTAAAACTCGCAAAAACTACCACTAACGCACAATGCTGAATTGAATCAGTAATTTACCATAAATAACACTATTTACATAACACGACACTATTCACTTCACACAACACCTGTTTTCGACACGGTAGTGCAAGCCAGCACCTTCATCGCATTCGTGACGTGAATTCTGGTGTATTCTCCATTTTTTGAAGTATTTCTGTGTAATTTATGCTATCCAGGTACTCCAAGATAGACTGTATCCTGGTGTTTGTTGTTTTGGCTTGTTTTGTTTTGTTTTGACTTGTTTTGGCTCTCTCCGTATTAGCCAACTGCAATCAACACCACTTGATGACTTGATGCCAATCGCCACACATTTGTTTTTTTGTTAGTTATCACTGCCACCACTTCCTATTGATGTTGATTTTAATCCCTCCCTTAGGGTGCTAAAGAAAAACACGCGTTCCGGTGCTGTAAACTCGGTGTATATGTAGACTTTTTCGATTTTTAAATCGGATAAATATGAATATTTCACATTTATTACTTATATTAATCATTAAAATAATCTTTGATATATATATATACATCATTTATTGTGTAAAAGTGCTAAAAATTAGATAAAACATTGATCATCACGAACGACAGCATAATACATGTCTAACTCTGCCAGCGCACGCTCTGCCACTCAAGTGATGATCGGTATCTGGCACCCCGCACTCCGCGCACATCGCCTTCCGCACCTCTCCATACGTACATATACACATATTGACAAATTCATGTCAGGTTCTTCGAGAAAACATTTTTTATTGTTGCGTATAGTAAATACTTATATATTGTAATTATTTCATCCAATACATAAATATTTTACGGAAGAATATCTAAAATATGAACTCTATATTTAGTATATTTACAGAGATATCCACATAATTAGAGCCGATGTCAACTCAGTTTATATCATCGGAGAGAAAAGGTTATGCATACCGTTAATATGCATCCTATCGTTGGATCGTTGTTTAGGATAGTGCAATACCAACGTAGTAAACCCAAGGTGTTGAGTGTCTATAGATTATCTCTGGCATTGACTTTCTTTCTTTCAATCAGTTTTAAGTTTTCTACCAGTGTCCCTATTTCTTAAATAAATTGCTATTACTTGAATTTAGGTGGGTCTAACTTTATACCTAGTTCATTATCCACTATCTCAAAGTTATACCCATATCGACCTTTAGCGATACATATATCGACCTTTAGCGCTTCACGTATCTCGGTTCGGCTTTATCCATGAATACACACCATAATATTGATAATTACGTGTCATCCATAAATTGCGAAACGTGCCGTATAGGATATGGTTATAAAAGAGCCAGGTAAATAAAGAATTATTTTTATCAATGGCGGTAAAATTCTCCAAAGAGTAACCGAATCGCATGTAGACTTTGGCTAGTGATAACTTTACCAGTTATAGGTCGGTATCATAAATATGAATGTTTTATGTATCTATGATAGCAACAGGTTTTATTCACTTTAATTATAAAATCGTGGCAATTATTTTATTGCATCATAAAATCATTACTGGGGTCATCTACACTTTTGTAATTTTTTAAACTAGCTATAACCTTACAAACATTAAAAATAATGTGTTTGTTATATTCTCGCTACTTTTTAATATTTGCTCATCAAATTAGATTAAATGAATATAATTCCTTACCCTTGAACAAAGAATGTTTGCGTATTAAGATCAACTAGTCTTAGTCTAGTTTACGTTTAGTCTCAACTAAAATGAATGCTCTTCAGTAGAAGACAAAGAGTCAAATATTTACATTAGATATTAAAGTCAATGAACGTGTAAAATTAAAGGATCTAAAATATAAAAGCCAGAAAATGGCGATAGATTCATCACTTTGTTTTCAAATCTTGTTAATGTAAGATCTGTTCCTATAAATAAATGAATTATCTTGCAGTATATAAGTAAAGAAACCTATAAATAGGAATAGTTATCACATAAATATAATTTACTAGTACAGGATGAATATTATGTTCCAGACCGATTTTGTTTGGCAGATATTTGTCAGTTTTCATTTAATAGTCATAGAGAGTAGTTGATTACAATTTATTATAATTCATATATCGCCTCAACAACGCGTTGAAATCATTAAAACATGTTATCTTTATATAATGGTAATGCTGTAAGCATTAATGGTGATCGCTATCGTCATATGTTGATTTGACAAATTTTTCCCGGATGAATAATATCAAAATGGCCTTTTCGATGACCTGATTTTACATCTCCCAACTATTTTCTGTGGGGGTATATAAAATGAAAGGTCTACGCCAATAAGACAAGAACAATTCCGATGTTACAAGACAATATCCGAAATGAAATTGCTGAAATAACACGCGAAGTGTGCGAGAATGTTATGAAAAATATGGTTAAAAGAGCACGCATTTGTGTCGCTGTCAGAGGCATTCATACATAATTGTAATTAATTAATCGATAAATAAAAACCAAGTAAAAAAATATTGTTTCATTTTCTAGTTATTTAAAAAGAACATCGGCCTGTAACATAATATTCACCGTATACATTATTTAAAAGCAACACATAATTTTCAAAATACACTCAAACTTTCACAACTCACTCATAACATTGGGATATTTTGTGTGAAAAGAATCTACCGAGATGAATGAAAATATGGATTTTCTCACTGAAACAATCGAGTGTTTTCATAGTTCAACCTTTTAACGGTTGCCGTGGCAACGCAGCATTACCGCCGTTTCCCTGAATGGTATTCACTTATCCTTCTAGTGTTTGGAAAATGACTTACCACCACACTCGTATTTGAATAGCGGAGCACTTGTTTGTATATGTCTGAATTCCACATTTCCACTGCATTATTCAATGAGAATTTATTTAATCAAAAACAGGTTTACTCGATTTGTTTTGACACGATTTAATCCTGCCCACATCACCTTGTGTCAGTGGTGTGTATTTTGTCCATATTACGGGCCAATATCATAAATTTATACGCATATTTTTGAATTAATTGTATTCGATTTTAAAATAGAATATTCGACCAGCAGGTACCCCAGTGAAATTTGTCACGAAAATTTCACAACATGTTATATTATCTCATACACCTTGTGTTCATCTTTGCCGGTACCAGGATCGATACCAGGTGCAACCAAAACTTTTTTGAAATCAAAAAATCGCCGACCATCAATCCTGAAACATGACACATACTAAGTGAGCGCTTTACCATCTTAATTATCCTCCTATTAGTCTTTATTGTCGTATTAATATTTACGCCCTTATCGGCTTTTAGAAACTATCAATATACATACACATGTGCAGCTCGTACAAAATAGTACAATATAATTCAGTAGAAGTACACATACATACATATATATATGTATATAGGTTATTTTCACATTATTCGTATTCCTGGTAACTAAAATTCCCGCATGTTGGATCCCAGTTACTTAAAATTAATTTTATATATTTATCGAAATTGCTGAATATTTTTTTCAAACCAGAAAACATTATCTATGCCAAGGTTCTATGGTACACGTATCTGAGACACGTTGCGTTTATGGACTGGGTTTGAATTAAAACACAAGTTTTGGAAATATATATTTTTTTTTAATTAAATATATTGAATACTTTTAAAATTGGCAAAATTAGCTTCGTGATTAAAATTCATTATTTTTATTTTTTAACTTTTTTTTTTTTTTCCAATTCCTTAGAGTCTACGATACTCTACATGCGGCTAGACCGCCTAATCTACAGACTACAAGTGCGTCAGCACTAATCACTTTGACACTTTTACAAACTACCTTATTATTATAAACATCTTAAGTGTTTTATATTAATACATGAATTGGAAGGGTAAAAAATTACTGAGTCTTTATTTTATTAACTACTTATTGAGTTTAAATACATTTACCGGTTTTTAAAAATATCATTTTCTTCTTCAAGATGTCAATAACTAATCGAAAACATATGGTATTATTTCTTTAACCGAATATATTTTTTAAAATCTGAAAAAGATATAGAAAGTGGTGATGGTTTTGATAAAAAATTGGGATTGTCAATTTTGCATATAAACGATGTTGGTCATAAATGAAATAATTTAGAATCATTGGAGATAAATAAAGCGTGTAAAACTAATCAAAAAATTATAAACAACCAACTAAATTTAACTACAAGTCCCATTCTAAAAATTTTTTCAAAAAATTATTCTAGTGATTTTGTATCAAGTAACAATTTGAGTTAGGTATTAAATTTATTTATCTACATTATTTTGTTTTTTAAAAATAGATTCTGTTAAAGAAAAAATAACATATGTTTTTGATTAGTTATTGACATTCTGAAGAAGAAAATGATATTTTTCGAAGCCGGTATATGTATTTAAACTCAATAAGTGGTTAATAAAACAAAGTTAACACTAATTTATTTATTTTTTTAACTATACCATTACTGTGGTTGGTGAGTAAAACTTCTCGTTAGTTTTTTTTTACATTCCTTCTATTGTATAGTATATTCAATTTTTATTTATGTTATTATGCATTTAATTGACTTAAGCTTTTTATCCGCTTATAAATTAAACATAATATGGGTACGTAAAAAAAGAGTTTGTCAAATCATGACATAAGAAGTTTTATCCGCCAACTACAGATTAAATGTTTATTTTTTGTAGATTTTTTATATAACTTGGCTCAGTTATCTGAATATTTTAAATAATTTTCTGATTTATCAATTAATAAATTCTCTGAATTGAATATATTAATACAAATTACATTATTTTCCTGTATATCTTTCTAATTGATTTATTTAATTTGTATTAAAATACCACAGAACTATGTTCTGTTGTATTTTAATACAAATTATGTTATTATGTTGTGGTTATTTTTCTGTATATCTTTCTAATTGATATATTTAATTTGTATTAAAATACCACATAACTATGTTCTGAAAAAACTGCAACTTTACAATAATAATGTATTCTCCTTAATAAATAATAATTAATATATTTTTTATAAATACTAATTTAATGTATTAATTATAAATATATACATATAAAATCAATTTTGTCGAAAAATATTGTTTTTGCGCTACCGGATATAATATATTTTTTAATCTACAATAATCTCTGAAAACCTGTCGATAATCCATTAGATTGAATGAAAACGGGACTTTTATTTAAATCACTATAACGTCATGACAATTCAAGACGTCCGATGTGAGTGACGTACGAAAAATTTCCATATTGCCTTTTGAATATTAAACCTTTCCGTCCATATTCTATAAAAAAGATTTATGAAAAATTTCACCTCTTATTTAAATCCATCTCTCCGTATTGCAAGAATATATTTATTTATTTATTTTAAATTATAAATAAAAACAGATTAAGCAACTAGTTGTTGAAGAACTGTATGATAAATTCACATTATCTATTAGAATCACTTACAGAATACTTAACAGAAAATAAACATTTTATAAAAAATTATTTCAAATAAATAAAGAGAAAGAAAAGTGTTACCTTAATATTACCGGATGAATATTCAAAAATATATTGCAGCGCTTGTGAAATAGATTTCAATTTCCTTCGAAGCTCCCACAAACACTTTGAAAAGTTTATATGGGTTCTATGTTATTCTATGTTCCGCATACTTAAAATGTATTTTAACACATTTACTGCAAGATACTTTTTTTTTTTTAAATATTAACACTAATCCAATGAACAAAAAAGATAACATCGCCAAGAGTTTTCAATACCCTTCGTCGCTTAACAATAAGTACTCATTTTCTGTCATTTGTGTGACGCCTGTCGTCAGCTGCAAGCACATTTAAATTAAATTGCAGAAAATAATACTGTGAACAAATGTAGCGCCTATTTCCAAAACTCCCTAAAACGACATTATGTGTTTTTGAGTTATGAATGAAAACGTATATTTTGAAAGAAAATGTACAAAATGTTTATTTTTACATGACCATTTTTTAAAGAGACGATTCTGTAATGTAGTTTTTTTTCTGTATATATCGTTCTGGCAGCCATGCTGGATTTTAGATCACGTGATCATCAACAAGCGTTGTGATGGGCTGATTTCATTTAAGGGGGAATAGCGACTTATGCAATGCCTGCTTTTGGGGTATTTTGGAACTAACCCTGATTTATAATATGCAATATGGAATTAAGTGGCCTTTGGGAGAAACTGTGTGTTCTGCATTTAACTGACAAAAAAAATCTACAAAACTGCGTATTTAACTCTAATTATACCATATCTGTTGTAGGGGATTTTTGAATTAGATACCGATACCTTCAACACGTTCTTTCATTTCCGCTCCCTATCTGACCCCTACAAAACTATTTCATGAACTGCGGTCCACCAGCAGTCTTATCGCATCCTGCCTTGTCAATTCCGTATCCTGTAGTTCCGCCGAGTATAACCTATATATAGTAGTTGCGGAACATCCGGTTTCTTGTTGCTGTACATAATGACACGAGTCCGCAAAACGCGGGCATGCCATGTAAATCTAATTTTCTTGATTAAAGCGGTGATTATTATACCCATTACAACATACAAATTATAACAGTAACGCACCCACACAAAAACTTCACAAGCTCGGGAACGATTTTGGTCTTGTCGATATATTCCGATTTTCAATTCTTAAATACAGGTGTGATGTTTTTGATGCTGTAATGAGACAAATGTATAATTGATTAAGGTACTTAAACCATTCAGCATTTAAATAAAAAAAATATTTTTGCTTAATTTTTTAAGATTTTATTAAATTCTCTCTTCTAATGTATATGTGCTTCAATTATATTGTTTTTCTTATATACATATGTACTCCTGCTCAATTTGATATTATTTACTTTTACAAAAAAATTGTTCTCAATTTTTAAATATTCTACTGTATTTTACTTACTGTGTTCTACTATTTTGTACGTGCTGCACATGTTTATATAATTTGTAAAAGCTCACAAATATAAATAAATAAAATACTGTAGTTCTCCTATATACAAAACTCAACTATTTTAATCCATAGTTGGTTTCCAGAATTCGCAAAAAGAAAATAGAACTAGAATGCATGTGTTTAAAAGATAACTTTTTAAACAAATATCAAAAATCTCATAGAAACAAACCTTTTTTTTAATTATATTTAATGGAAAATATATGAAAGAATGGGGTAATTACAGGGCTCACGACCTGTCTTCGGCTGGCTTAAGTGATCACTTTACGTTCCCCAATTCTCACCCCTTAACCTCCACATTTATCAAATTTTTGAAAGTTGTATGTATTATATATTAGTATAGCTTTGTCTCTATTAGATATCTGATATTTGTATGTAAAAATCCAGTAACTATGTGTTCTTGGACATATTCAAATATTGCTAAGACAACTTGTTGTTTGGACTGAATGTAATTAGGTTCTCGTGTCCAATACGAGGTGTCAGCACATTTGAAAATACTTATTGATACATTCACTCCACACTTTCGTACACTTCTAGAAAAGTTCCCTATCCTTGACTTAGGCTTCTAGTAATACAATATTATTCTGATTTTTTTGGTTGGATCAATTAAACTTAATCATAATTAGTACAACCAAAATATTATTAGTACAAAATAATGATCAAACTTCATGAAATACTATTTAAGATGTTCGTCGTGTATATTTCAGGATATACTTTATCATTGGCTGTAGATATATATCGGGCAACCTCAAGAAGAACCAAGAAGCAAGTCCAGTAATTCAACGCTATTTATTTATCGTTCGTTATTAGATCTAAGTCCACAAAAATGTTATAAAGGGTATACCGTGATGAATGAATTGTATTGTTTTACGAAACGAAACTATTTTTTGTGTTAATATATGATAAAAATTATATACGACACTGAAAGGGTAAAACCTTTTACCATTGTAACACACCCATCCCCCTGGCTCAACCCGTTAACCGTGAGTAGAAAGTTCTATTCTACTACGGGAAACGGAAATGCACCATACTTTTCAAGAACCATGTTAAGTGATACAAAGAGACATTGGTGCTATGTGTTTAATGTTCTATATAATATTTTAACGCTTTCTTTAATTTAGAAATAAATTCTATAATATTTTGTATTATCTGCAAATAATAAAATTGTTCTTTTAAATGTTTGTGTTAGCTTCTAGACATGTAAGATATTTTTAATTCACGAAATTAAAATATTTGTATAATTTTTATATTATTCCTAATGTTGAAATTTGATGAACATCGATATAATTAAATCAATAATCAGATTGATTCAATTATTATTAGAATGCTTAAAAATTACTTGAATTCGTACTACAGAAATAAATACCGTTTTCCTCGCTGTATTCAGTTGTTTAGTAACAAATAAATTTTATATAAACCGCCTCGAAGATATTTTTCATCATTATTTCATCAAAGATCATTTTTTTCACGAAATACATTTTATATTTTTAAGATCCTGGTTCGAATCCTGATAGCATATATTTTATATATTTTTTTGTGTATCTTTCTAGTTGATACATTTAATTTATATTAACATATTATATTCATTGCACGCAATGCATTCTTCTACGAAATGATTATCCAAACACACAATACATCGGTTTTCTCAGCAGAATGTTTAAAGAGGCCTTGGACATCTGCGTATTCCGGAACGTCGATAAGGTTGTTATATTATCCGACTCGCAAGCAGCCCTTGAATCCCTCTCTGCTAATATGAAAGTTTGGCCAGATAATGAGATAATCTGTTCCATCAGAAAATGTCTATTTAATTTGGACAGCAACAATAAACAGGTGTCATTCGTTTGGATTCCTGCACATAAGGAATGAATATGCTGATAAACTGGCCAAGGAGGCCACTCTTTCCGGAGTTTTCCCTCATTAATTTCAAATTCCGATATATGACAGACTTAATATGGAAAAAAAAATGCACAAATTCTATTTGGACTGCACAATGGATGAATTCAAATAATCATAAGGGTAATCGGCTTAAAATAATTCAAACATCTATTCCCCGCACTCCCTGGTTCTCCAAAAGAAAAGTCTCCAAAAGAACAATATCAAATATCTCTAAAATGAGAATTGAGCATTGCCAGATAGCCTCACATTTATTCAGATTGAACTTAATAGATTCCCCAATATGTGAGTGTGGTGCCGAGGAGAAAACCCTTAACCATATATTTGTTGCCTGTTCATTGCGGATCACAGGTTTTTTTTACAGTAATCTCGTCGATGGTAATTTTCAACTCCCGGTTAACTTGTGTCATCTTCTTTCCCTTAACTCCTCACATTTAATCTTTATAATAGCAAATTTTTTGAATGACAATGGTATTGACTTGTAATATAATATTTCCAATTCTATAATATTATTGTACTTTTTTCTATAAAATAAAGTTTTAATAACTTAATTAATGACACAAATCACTCTTGAAGGGTGGATTGCCTATTTAAAAGAAGAGTATGAAGAAACGCACACTACTCTAACATATATACTTATCTCTTTCCTTCGTACGTCTATCGCAAAAAAAAACTCGTTTTACTTCCCCGCTGGCCCCCTAAGGGCATCGCTTCGTAATTTAATACGCTGTAGTATATACGTACATATATTGCATATGTACTATTGATTTATGGAGTAAAGGTATTTTTATCGAGATTTCAACCCTCGTTTGCTAGAGCAGTAATTGCGTACCGCACTAAATTGGACCAATATATCTCTTTTGGCTCGCTGGATCGGCTGACCCGTACGCGGCTATAAGCGGTGTTGCAAAATTAGTAGGGACACAAATAAATTAATAATTGTATCGGGGTCTCCTGGATATCTTAGTTTGATATTTGAGTACTGCATGAACTCAAAGAACTGCATCTTCTAGCTGCATTGACATCAGCGATTCTTTCGTGAAACATGGACAAAACGATCAATTTTCGAAACATATGAGACGATGAAAAATGGTCCATAACAACATCGATTTGATGTTAAGTTAACGACAAATTTTCTAACTTATATGTTGCACTTTCAAATTGACAAATCTGTTATTCCATTATTTGAAAGTAATCTACTTTATATTTGTGGAAAATCTCACATTTGAGTAAAATCCTATAGAAGACGCCAAAATTAGATTGATTAATTCATTTTTATTAAATTTTGTAAACATTTATACAACTTATATAATACTCGGTGTACTAGGTCAGCGCACTTCACAGGATAGGAAGGGTTTCTGGTTCGAGTCCGAGTGGCAACAAAAATATTTTTTCAATAAATTGATTTTATTTGTATATCTTTCTTATTGATACATTTGATTTGTATTAAAATATCACAGAACTATATTCTGAAAAAAATTACAACTTCAAAATAATAATGTGTTCTTAATAATTTGCCTTTCATTTACAATAACTTTTTGCCAACCTAATATATTAAATATAGATTTGTATATTAATAATAATAATAATAATAATGCGATAAATATAGACAATTGGACAGTCTGTCTTTGAACTTAAGCTCCTGGAAGATGGAAGAGTTTATACGTGCAGCTGTTCACAGGATACGTATCAAAAGGTTCTAACATCACACCCGGCGTATATTTGTTTATTAGATTTATAGTGGTCCTTTGATATATTATTTCAATTTAATCTTGACAATGTTCATCCACACCAAATTTTCTTATTTCAAAACCAAACAAATCTCTTCCGGCACTGGTCGCAAAGATCAGATTAATTTCGTATAAATTTTTTCTCTAGGTCGAATATTAACGGTTTTTCAACCACCATAATTTTGAAACAAGATTGTAGATTACGCTAGTTAATAAACTTTTTTTTTTCTCTTTATTATGGCCTTCGCCAATTAGGCGTAACTAGCCATTACATGTATATACAAATGAAATAATACCATTTTTTAAATATATGAACAATTAACATAAATAAATAACTATGGGAATATTATTAATTAATATTAGTAAAAGTATTTGTTTTTTGAAATCTAATTAACCCGAGATATTTCTCAGGTTAATTTTTTCAAAAAGGTTTGAAAAAAGAATTACAACGAAGAGTGGTTTCGGGTTTTCTGGTAATTTATTATCATTCATAATTGGGCGGATCTCGCTGAATCAGCCTTGATGGTGGATCCTACATCGGAATCCGAAACAGCCCAGAGAGGTTGAATGCATAAAAACGGTCATAAAAACCTGAAATCATATTTTCAAACCGACAGTTGTTCAAAAATCAATAATCTCTTGAATATATAAAAAATTAATATCAATTAAGGTTTCAAAAATATTACATAATCCATCTTTTCGTGGTAGAAAATGATTCATTAAAGTGTTACACACAATTTTTTAAATCGTTGTAAAAGTTAGATGTTTAGAAGTAGTTACCAGTACGTTCGTTTTTGATAAATAGATGCTGTCGTTTCCGCACTGTGTTCATGAGGGATTTTATACAAATGGATCCCCTACATTACACAAAGTGTCATTATGAGTTTTAACTTTTAACATCATTTTTGAACACGTTCGCAATGCGACATCATTAGCGTTACATGTAAAAAATCTTACACTCTCATTCAAAATGTACGTACATCGTTTAATAAATATTATAATTTAATACAATAATATTAATTGAATAAATATCAAGACACGATTGTACTTATATCAAATGACATATTTAGGTATCAAGATTGTGCTTTTTCTATATATTTTAATATAAACAATAAAATCCATAAATTTTCTCTATCTTAATAAAATATCGAATAAATGACACGAACCAAATGGGTAGAACTAATTCGTTTATCAAATCATTGAAACTAATTTATCGTATTTTTTAAAACAGAAATACAAACATGTACCTACGTAGTTTTTCATTCTTACACAAAAATTTTCTTGTTATTGCAAATTTAATTTTGATTTAAAAATTATAATTTAAGTTTATTTCTACCTATGTAATATGAATTCTATGCAAAATTGAGATGCGACGAGATGAGATTAACATTTTTATATGAATTGCTATAAAGGCGGAGAGTGCATTCATATTTTTTAGTTGATTGCTTCAAAGATGAATAGTGCGTTATATAGTGTAGCGTGTTTGACATATAGTAATTGACTGCTGCATACATTGACTATTTTTAATACCTATACAATGATACATACATGTAGCATACTATCTGCTATATACAATACATAGAATGCATCGATATGTGTACACTTATTCCTACATTAATAAATGGAAAATATCTCAACATTCTCGTATGGAGAAAAATGATATCTCTGCATTGATCATAACATCGATATCGACGGTCTATAGAAAATTTGTAATAGACGCCATCATATTTACGCCAAAAGAATATTTTTAGGAGAACACATTAACAATAAGAATGTGTTCTCCTCATAATAAAGTTGTATCAATGTGTCCAAAATTTAATGAAAATGAATTGATAATTCTGGCGTCTGCTATCAGTTTACTCAAAGGTATTTGAGATTCTTTAAAAATAAGGTATATTGCTCTTTCAAATAATGGAACGATTAAATGTATTTATATCAAAAAGGTAACATACAGGTTCGAAAATTGTCGCTAAAAATATTGTCGCTGTAGCATAGTTGGATAATGCACCTTCCCCAGTTAGGAAAGATATCTAGGTTCGAATCCCGGTGGCGCAACAACAATATTTGTCGATAAAATTGATTTTATATGTATATCTTTCTTAATTAATATATTTAATTCATATTTAAAAGAATATTTTTTCAAATTTTTCACATATTTGAGACAGATTATAAATAAACCGATTGTATGTATTTTTATCGTGAATTCAGTCGAATTCGTGCATGGTCCTAATATAGCGTAGATGAATACTATAATATTACAATAATACGGTGGTATTAGGATGGTCAGTGAGGAAGTTATCAGGGAGAGGGGGGCTATTTTTGTAAATTCAAAATTTAGATCGCTCAATGGATGTAAAGAATAGAGAGATACACACACATTGAGTTTTATATGTACTATATATGGATGTATATAGATTTTGAGAATATTTTCTAAATCCATTTCCGAGTAATATATAGGAAGATTGCTTTTCACTTACCATCACTAACGTTTAAAAATTGGGCTGATAAATAAATTTTCCCGAATGCCAAATTATTATAAACTCTTAAATTCCTCCAGTTCCTAATCCAGCGAAAATTGACTTTTTTCAAATTTTCTCTTTTTTGGAGATTTTCCTCAAAAATGCCTATGTTATTTTTCTGTGAGTGTGTGTTACGAGCACCTACGTGACACTTCATTATTTCTAAACATCGTCCCTCGCGACTTCGCATCATTTTGGAAATTGAACGAGTTTTTTTGATATCCGTATATTGAAACTAAAGGTGAAGCTGCAGAAACATGAAAGTAAAGCTGGAAAAACATGAAAGAAAGCTTTTCAATGATTGGGGCAACTAAAACAACTTAAAACCTTCTGATTGCTCCTTACGAGCCTGTAACACTTACATCACCCCATAACGGGTGACATACAAACTATAAACCATTCTCTAAATTGGTGACATTAACATCCAACCCCTTAAATACATTTTTTGTTGAATATTTGGGCGTATCCGCGCATTTGCGTATCTGCGTATTCTGCGTATTTTTTTTTTGTATCTGTTCGATCTTTATGATAAATTCATGGATCATCGGTGGCCGTGTGCATTTCTGGATGCCATGGTCCCTGTCTTAATAACTCAGAGCACGACTTTCCGTCTGTAAGTGTTGTCTGTAACTTTTATGAAGTACATTACGCTATTGACACTATGTAATCGGTTTTCTCACTTTTGGTGCACCTATCTAAGTGCATATTGCTTTTTGTGTGTGGGGCTGTTAATATTATCGTACAAAATCGGAAGACCTGTGACCATAGTGGAAAGAAAAAATCCAGATAAAGGAGCATCACTGGTAGCACCTTAGGTAGGTCGTGCTCTTTCTGGTATATGGTTGGTCCTTAAATCCCTCCTATCCTATTTGTACCAAATTCTTTCCATCCATCTGACATCCCAATTTCTAAGCAGTCATGAAGAGGTCTTCATCCAGCGGTGCAGTAATAAGTATTTAAGAAATAAAATATTATCATTTAATACCTAATTCAAACACGCTGTGGTTACTCATTTTAATAATAAATAATTAATTCAATTTATTTTCAACCACTATGAGTTAATTATATTCAACATCATAAGTACTAGATTTATTTTAGTAATCTTTACCTCCTCGATGAAGAAAAATGCATTCGAAACCGGTTGGTGAATGCAATTTCTCCATAGTGGTTTAAAATAAGATAATGAATTATTTATTAATATTATTATTTCATTAATTGTTGTGGGAAAAGATCTTAATTTTTTATTTTTAAAGTAGATTTCTGTAGGTAATTCTATTAGGTATATATTTAGATCAGAGGCGTAGCTAGGAGGGTTTAGGGGGAAGGGGCATATGTCCCCGGGCATCAGACTGTGGGAGGCGCTAAAACGGGATGTGATATTTTTGATTTGAATAATTTAAATTTAATTTACATATAAAATCATAGTTTTAATATTTCATATTTCACAACATATTTTTATTTATGTAAATATATATAACTACCCTCTATTTTAATTTTACATAATTGTTCAATGTTTTTATTACGACCCTTCCAGGTAAACGGATTAAGTTTAATACGAGTTGAATGTGACCGCTCGTTCTGTAATAGCTATATATTTTCATTGTAACTTTCAAAAATGTATCTATGCAAAAAATAAATTCTTACAATTTATGACCTGCTTTTAACAAGAACAGATTTTAACATATGTGCTGTCAAACATCAATATACCTATAAATATTTTTACTTGGAAAACAATGGTGAAAAGGCAAAATACAAGCCTAAAATTAATGTAAATAGATGGTAAAATTAGGAAAGTCATTATTATTGTTTATATACTTATTTTCCTTTAATAAGATGAACTATATTATTACATTATTTTTAATTACATAGATGTATATTGTGACGTATTGTATTCGTCTTCAGGCTCGCTCAATGTAAAGCAAGAGGTGCATGGTTCTGATACACAGAATTCACCATGTCGTCTCCCATCTACATCAGCAGTCATTCTCAGGGAAAAATAATAAAATGAGTTTTAAAATTTACAATATTATAATTTAATAGTTTTGCTTATAAAAATTAAACAGACTAAGTTTTGAAAACGAATGAGTTTACCAGATAAAAATGTAGTAAAAAAACATATCAATTAAATGTAATTACAAATACAGATTTTTGACAAATCTTTCTTCAACAAAATAATAGATTTTTATCAAATCGTCAATACCAAAATTAGCAAATTAGCATTTAGAATTATATGTGAAAATAAACCTTATGATACACTAGATCTTCAAAATTTCACATCAAAAATTACGTTACAACAATTTCAAACACCAGAATCTTCACTCTTCAGGAGCAATCCATCGTTTTCGTCTAGTTTTGATGTTCCGAGGCACCCGTAGAATTTTTGTGTTTCCTCCCATGGCAAAACGTCAAGAAGGCAGGGTTATCTGCTTCCTTTTGAAATCGCGTAGAACTTTTGCATCCTATTTTGTTGTAAAATAGGATAAGTTGTATAATAAATTGAGCAGAGGGGACCTAATCGTATCCTCGTCCTGCTTAGTTCGTGAGAAATTCTTCACGAGGAAATAGTATTGTCCTCTAAATCATACCTCTCTGCCGTCAAGTAAGACAGGGATGCTTCACATCCTGCAAATATACAAGTGAAATAGCAAAAACTCTCAATTAACACGGTGAAGGATAACACAGATGCCCAATATATTTGATTATTCTCAACCTTCCTTATTTAAATATGAAATCACATCTTCTTGATAACTGTATCACGAGCAGCTGCTTTCGGGCTCTCCATCCGTCAACTGAAAAATACCATAGAGATATTTCTTTCCGCGGTGCAATGTTGCCATTTGGTAAATGTCAACTCAAATAACATCTCGTGATCGGTAGATATGTCTATAAGGAGTAATCAAATAAATATTTAATAAAAAGAAAAAAATTATTAGTTATTATATATTAAAATATATATTTACATAATGGGGGGGGGGCCTCGGGCTCCAAGTACCCTAGCTACGTCTCTGATTTTGATTATACATAAAGTTTTTTATTTAGAATTTTGTATTGTTTTTTTATGTTTTCTAAAATAAATTAATAAAATGATTCAACATTCTACACATATATTTAAAATATTTATTTTTGAAATGTTTATTTTGATGGTACTATTACATTTGATTATGTGTTTTGTATGTTTTAATCCTTTAATTAATATATAGGCTTTTAATTTCCTTTAGATTGTATAAAAGTTTACCACAATATGACCACACTATGTGAATGTCTCTAACGTTGCATGTGGTGAGTCAACGATGAAGGAAACCATTACGCATGTGCAACATCGCAACCGCAGCGCTAGACCGGAAATATTCGGCAACGGTACTTACCTAAAAAACTCGCTTCGTATAATAAAAGAAACACAAAGGTCAGTAAATTGTTCCATACTCAAATAGCAGCCCAATGGATAAATGTATTGGTTTTCAACTGGATATGAGTAAAATTGTTTTCTTTTTCCTACCATAACCCTACTCTAGTAGCACTTTTTGAGATATTAAACGTCAAAAACATGCCAGCTTTGAGTCGTATTCTTGTATTTTGATATAATATAATAGTTTTGATACAACATCGAATTTGTTTTACGTAACATTGATAAGATTTGCTTGCAATATTTTTAAATTATCAGATGATTTTTAGATTATACTATGATGAATGCTAATAAATTATATTAACAGTTATCAAAAAAATTGATGATTGAATCATGAAAAATATTTTTAAATTTAGAAAATTTAGCAATTAAATGAATTTTATTATTTTAACTGAAAACACATTTTTTTGTGAGGTTGCAATTTCAGAACATAGTTCTATGATATTTTCTAATACAAATAAATTAATCATACAAAGAAAGATATACAAAAAAAATTTGTTAATCGCAAAAATATTTCGGTTATTTCTCCGGATAAGAAGTGTTTCAGTTTCATATCCCTGTATCAACCAAAATATTTATCCGGTAAATAGATTTTTTCTGTATAATTTGTATTACTTATATGTGAAAGAAGGATGGATAATTTAAAACTTGTGAAAATAGTTAACAGTATCATTCCGTTATCTAAATACTAACGGACGATACATAGAACGATTAACTCCTTCGGTTTGAATATTATATTTCAATATATTTGTATTGTATTATGAAATATTACCTTACCAATTTAACTGTAGTTTTTACGTTTTCACGATATCACGTTATTTAATATTACATAATAAAAAGGATACATTTTTATCTTATCTATCTATCTAATTATATCTTACTAATTATTGGACTTCATCTATCGAGATTTTTTTTATTAAAATTCAGAAAAAATCCGAAAAATACCTTTTATGCAGAACAGATTATCAAAATATGTTAACAGTTTAATGTGTATCTTCAGTGTAATTCCACACATGTTAGACAAATGTTGTGACGAAGCAACACAATTTTCCTACACAATCAAAGAGCTGTTCGACCGAATTCAAAGAGAATAGTCTTAGGAACATCAAAGACTGACTAGCGTGTATGTATAATGTGAATACATAGGCTGTAAGCATGTTGGGACAGGAATTCTAAACGTTATGTCAACTCCAAATAACTCTGCAGTGAGGAATATAGGGGAAGAAGAGGCATAACCGGATGCCAACCTATAAATAATCCACATTAACAATTAGTTTATTTGTATTACAGTGAGAAGTAGAAATTGATACAAATATTTGCTTTTTATTTAATGTTGAAATAGATTTCGCCCCAAACTCTGGAGTCAATATAAACATTTGACGACAATGAAATATAGCACAGTAATACTAAATTATGGAGAACGGTGCCAAAATAAATCCACTGCAATAGTGTAGGAGAACAGAACCGAATACTGGATTCTTTTTGAAAAACAAATTTTAAATAGGTAAAAATTAATATATTGTTATTTTTCTAATTTACAATAAACTTTACTGTTAATATTCCGTAATACAAACATTAAATAGAAGGTCTAAGCTTCATATAAATAAAAAAATGTTAACAGTTGAAATTAAGAAGGAAGAAAACACTGTTGCCTAATACTGGATATCCAGTATTGAACCAATTTAGACCAAATATTGGTATCAGTATTAGGGTACTTATTTTGATTAGAACCATGACAAAATAAAACACACTATCCAAATGAAGTCAATAGCATCTTAGTAAAGTTCAGTATAGAGTTCGTGACCCCACCTGTAGTAACTGATACATCTTGTCCATTGTTCTCCTGATACATCATTAGCAAACGCACTGCTACAATATATACAGTCAATTTTTTCATCATTTGTACCACTGTATTCACTGTCAAGATTAATATCTTCACTGAATGATGAACTAGACTCCAAAATCAAAGTATAACGAGGTACATTAAATGTTTTAGAATCTTTTAAATAGCCCATCTCTTTATTTTTTACGACATCATATGCAGAAAGCATGGACTCCCTATCCCGTGTGTTTCTTTTTTTCTGTAATAATTTCATCTGAAAAAATTAAATACAAAAATATATCTACAATGATATCCGCTTACTTAAAATACGGAGTTAAAATAAAGTACCGTAATATTGGATATCCCGTATTGGGATCACCTTGGTATCCAATATTACAACACACTGGTTTTTAGACACAAACCTCATCAAAAATTGCTATCACAGAGTGAGAATACATACTTAAAAAAAGATTTAGAACACCTAGAAAAATCATACACAATAACGTACAGAATACCAACAAAGACAATAATCTCACGTACCTTGTAAAACTTATATTTAAAGTGAAAAGTTTAAAATATTACTACGACCGCAAATTACTCTTTGACGTCTAGTGAACTACGCGCATATATGTCGGTGTCCGCCAGCAACACGGCGACCGTTTGGTTTTGGTCGGTGCCGGGTCTCTTAGATGCAGTCGCAACGCCCACTTAGTTGTAGTTCTGTGTCTCAGTTTCTCCGTCCCTCATGCTCTCATGCATGTGTTCATTTAAACTACCATATATATTTTATTATTGTTAAAAAATATATTTTTTATTTATGTTAAGTGAATTTATGAATCTGTAGACAGACGTCTAGAAATAGGCTTTTTTGGGTCTAAAAATCAAGCTTTAAAGATCAAGTAAAAAAACATTGTTCCGCTCGGTGTAAGGGTGGTCTCGTGGGTCTCCATATCTCTATATCACGAGTTTCTTTGAGACGATGAAAAAATAACTATTCGGATTTAAAGACTTATCCCATCTCAAAAAGACATTTATAATAAATTCAGTAATTCAGTTCAGATAAACAATTCAGTAACATGTGACTACTGTCATCTGATGCTGGATACTGGTTTAATAATTCACAAGTCAAAAAGAATCTTTTATATTTATTTTTCAAAGCATTATCTATTAAGATGTAGATAGGTTTGTGTTTGGTTTGGTTTGGATACATCCCAATTTAAAAATGTGTACGTGGAGGACAAATCAAATGTTTATATTTAGGATAATACATAATTGCATAATTACATAAGTTCGTAGCATCTTGTTTTCCAAGGCAAGAGTGTTTTGGAAAGAAAGTTTTATAGATATACACATTTCAATATCATTTAAATGCCGCAGAACTGTTTTATTGAATACATCTTGAATTTGGTCTGTTTTTTTTCAGTTTGTAAAAAAAATGCATTAATTGTTCGACGTAGAAAATTGAGTGTCAAATACTAAAATACAAACCATCCCGGGGCAAAGTGCACTCCAGGCAATGTGCATCTGGTGAGACAAATAAGGTGCCATCTATAGCAATTCGTAAAAATAACCGAGGAGACGGCATCCAGAGATTTTTCGGCAGGATAATATACAAAACAATATTACAAAAGCGACTATTTAACAACATCGTTAAGAAGTTATTCCACGTACGCCCTATCCTTCTGAACTTGCTTCATCAAATTTTCATATTTTCCACTCTGTATCCAAGAATCTTCGAGAAATCTCATTTAATAAGGACGCTGCCTTTGAAAATTGATTTAACGACATCTTTGCTTCCAAATCACCGGATTTCTTCAGGCGTGGATCCGAAAACTGGCTAAATGTCGGAAGTCAATCGTAAACAATGCACGAAAATGTGCCTGTTACTAATATATATTTCATATATTATTTTTGAATATTATATGAATTAATTTTTAATCTTTCAACCGTTGCTCTTTTACATACTTCTTTGTCATTTTCCACTATATCATACGGAATTTCAAGTATTGCCTCAGAAATCTAAAGAACATATTTTTAAGAATCTGTCGATGCATCAGAGATCGCAAAATGTGTCAGAAAAACGGATGATAAATTTATACCAATTGCAAGAGATTCGAGTACTTGCGGAACGTCAGCCGATAGAAATTCTGAAAAACTGAAATCGATACTTGTACGGTCTTGTGATCTGTACAAGATTGTGTGTTGAATACGGCGACATCCACTCGTTCAACACCGCTTACTTTACCGAAGTTTTGAAGGAGGCTTGTTACCGCGTCCATACTGTTCATATATTAAAAGAAGCAATGGACCAACACAGTTTCCCGGAAATAAATCAAATAACAATATTGCAGCATAATAAAAATATTACATCAATTGTAATATTTTATTAATTATTAAGTATCAGATAAAATATAATTCTACAAAATACATTTAATTATATTACGCTACGCTGATGCGTGTAACGTGTCAGCGTATGATGTTGCACAGTGGTACATATATTTTGGTAATACAGATACGTCTAAGAAAATCGTTCGAGGTGCAGCAGGTAAGATATCAGATTCAGATCTCAGAGCGCGGGATCGAATCACCTCGGTCCTTTTTCTTTTAGTGTATGTGCGTAATTTTCACTATTATATTATTATTATAATATTATACTTTTAAATAATTGCCGTCATAATTATTGATTAACGTTAATTGGTTTAGTTGAACGGTAAATAATTGAATTATTTATGAGCAGACTTTGAATTATTGCGGCCGTGTTGAATAAACTATTACGGTCACTATCTACTTACCCAATATCCCACTGACTACCGCTTATTTGAATATATGCACTGCACGCTCCTGCATTATAGTTTATTTGTTTTGGCATCGTAATACCGAGCATTTTACTGCCATTCACAGTGGCGGACTTAGAGTCGCGCGAGGCACAATTATGAGGAGCTCCGCATACCAGAGAGCTCCCGAATCACTGAGAAAATAGAATTAAAACCAGAAGCAACGTAGAAAGCGAAACGAAAAAAGGAAAGAATTTAAACATAAATCATGACTTCGTGTACGCTCGGTCTTTATCGGATTGGCTCGACGGTTCACCAACTATTGATCTCCCGATAGTTAATCCCAGCGACAGTTGTTCTCTCGGACAGTTGATCCCCCTGCCATTTGATCTTCCGGACGATTGATCCCCCAAAGCTTCTTCAATTACCTATTTATATTCGTAAACATTGCTCTCCTACGGAATAACATATAATTCCAGATCGTTAAAAATGTTTTCATATTTACAATAAATTGAATTTATGTTAAATATTATTACTTTTACGAATTGTGATAAACCATTTTAATTTTATTATTTTATGAAGGTACAGCAGTATGCTGTACGTTCGTCAAGACGGACGCGCACTAACCAATCTATACAATAAAATATACAAAGAAATCAATTCTTCTATTATTTATTTTCTCATTTCTATCCTGAAAACATAGGTCCTGTTAAAGTTTTAATTATCAATTAATATAGATTTCTTTAAACGTCTATTTTCCTATTTTATTTAAACATTTACCGATAATCAACTCCAAGATGTTTTATTTATAATGTTACGTCACGTGCTACAGCGTCACTGGTTTTTATCTCAGACTTGCGAGTATATCAGATGTAATCTGTGTGACTAAAGGGGACGAGTATATTACTATCCGTAACATAAAATATCCTCCGCAGTGAGACGCTGCGGTTGCGAGATCTGCTCTTGTTAACAACTCTTCAAATGTTGAAAGCTTTCACGGAGCTGGCGGAATTTAAAGACGCGAAATGCAGTGAAATATAAACATTTATTCAGAGAATTATGACGAGCGCATCTAAGGACCGCGTGTAATATTTCTCAGGTGTAATCCGGTTTGATTCAAGAAACAGAGAATCAAAAATAAAAATAATACATGACGAAATAATGTCGTTGAATTTAAAAGATTTAGTCATTATTTTAATAAACCACGTGAATAAAGCATGCTCGTATTTTACACTGAGTTAAATAATCTGATTGCTGTATTCGGCCAAGGTTCGGCAAGATGCTCGCTTTGTGAACGAAAACTCGTCCCAGGAAAGCAGCATATCGATACCATAATCTGCAAAACAGCTAACTCCACCAATGGTCAAAAAACCGTTTATGATTCTATTAGTTTCCTCTTTTATTGTTCTATGGTACGTTAAAAGCCAAAAACTCCCATCAATATTAAAACACGTGTTTTAAAATAATAAATAAGTACTGGATACTGAAAAACATTAGATTGATTCATGTTTACTGTTTACCTGACACAGGTGTTGATGGCACCAGAAATAGAGAACGTCCGCGGAAATCATAATGGTTGCACTGGAAAATCAGTTAACTCCCAACAATATTTTACAATTTTAATAAAGAAATTCAGGTAACTCCAAATATTCCTTATACGTACGAGATAAATCAAAATATCAACAAAATTTCTCAGCCACCGTATTTCTGCATAAATAATCTACCAAAGTATGTTTTGTAATTTTCGTAATCCGTTTAATTACAAAATTAAACAGTTTTTTGATGCTCCTGAACATTTTTTAAAAATGGAATTAGTTGCTTATCGATATTTCATTTTTTCTTAGTTTTATGGAGTAATGATTCGGCGTGTATCTCTTAAATGCATCCGTAATAAAGTTCTAGTACGAAAAACTTGCATAATTAATGCAAAAACCACTTTTTTGTGTTTTTTAGACGACTTCTAATAATAACGTTTAGTAAGTATGGTCTCTTCATTAGGTACTATCTGTTATGGAGAGTTACTATATTTGAATATATTTTATCTCTGTGTGATCTTACTAATACTAATTTTTAATAGTATAAAATTAATATAGAAATAAAATTAATAATTTACGGAGATGAACGTTTTAGAGTAAGCTTACTCTAAAAATGTTGTGTTTTTAACGGTGATGTAGATTGGTGATTTAAACAAAACTAGTGCATGCCAAATTATAAAATACTACACTTGTAATCTAAACCTCTAATTTGTGATTACTAAGAAGAATACCCCTCGGAAAAGTAGATTTTGAGAAAAATATCTATATCGCTATATAATAATAGTCCAATCTCTGTCGTGTTGGGGTGTATCTGAATAATATAATTAATTTAAGAAAATTTACAAAAGAAGTATTTGAAAAGGGAAATATTTTTATAAATATATACTTGGAATTTCATTAATATAAATTAGATAATTAAGAATGTTTTCAAGGCCGTTCAGAATTTTTTGTATGAAATATGCTGAGCTATTCTGTATATATATATATCTAAAACATCGACCAGAGAGGTCGGATACATACGGCAGAATAACCCAGAAAACTATAATTAAAATGACTAAGAAATTAGAGTAATTGAGATAATAAAACTATATTTTAATACAAATTAAATGGATCAGTTAGAAAGATAAATGATTGAATGATAGATGAGATAAAAATGTGAAATAAGTTTTCTTAGCTACGTTGTAACGGGTAATTTACTACCATCATCAGTAATTAATATAGTAAAAATGAGGTACGTGTGTCTGTCATATGACGCCGTACCTGAGTAAATCTGAAGAGGTATTGTAAATTTTACTGTCACCTGTTTTTATGCTTTTCTCTGTGAGATTGTTTCCTTCTGCATTTAAAAATTCTGGTGATAGATCAAATTTCGCCACATATTTTTATTCTTCTTCTTAAATTATTATGTAAGAAGAAAACTTATGTAGGACCATTTTATGACTTTATTCATACATTTATTCGATCTTTTATTGAATTAATAGTGTCACTAAGATGTATTTATTCAGAAACGAAAGGAAAAAGAATTCCTTGAAATAAATACTCATATGTAAATTACAATATGTTTTCCATCTCACAATTCAAGGCAAAATTGCAAGCAGAAGAAGCTCTGAAAGATGGAGAAGATCTTGGTTGGAGGATTGGACAAAAGCAGTGGTTCGGAAAATCCATAGTTCAACTATTTCAAGCTGCTACAAATAAAATAATAATCTCTTACATGATCGTTTGTGTGATGATTTTCTGTGACTACTGCACTATATGTCAGTACATTAAGACAGAATAATATACATGAATTGGATTTTTTTATAGTTGCCATCGGAAATAAGTACCCGGCCATAATATCTCCAAATAAGAATCATAAGTGCCAGAGAACATGAGCTGCAAGGAAATAATCTTTAAAAAATAAACAGTTTAATTTTCCTGTAACATGCTTTGTCTAAATATAGTCCAAGTGAAATTGCATATCGCGTGTCTGCTATAAAACCACACAATTTGTTAAATAAACGTTGTTCAAATTGCGGTAACTATTTATAGATTCATATTATAATGAAAGATAATAATTTTCTGTTTAAATTTAGTTTTTTATACTGCACTGATGAAGGAAGAGTTCATTTTGAAACCGGTTGATTTTTTGTTTCAAATATTAAAAATATATTATCATCTCAATAGCTCTAGATGACACGATTATATTTTAGCTTGCTGGGAATCACTTGAATAGATAGAAAAAGAAACTCGTGGGCTAAAGCGCAGACGAAAGTGAATTTTCACTGCTAAAAAGCGTTAATATCATTAGTCATTTGTAGGAAGACTGGGTTATTCCCAAGAGACGGTGTATTGATAAATTCAAAATTTTAAACACGATCGTGGTAAGTGCTGTATTTAAATTTTAAACACGTATCGAGGATTAGAACCTGAGTAAATTAATAAAAGGGTTCTTGGTACTCTTGATTAAAAAAATAATGTAAAAATAAATACATGTTTTCTCTTCGTTTCTTTCCCTCTTAATTGGGGGTACTAGTTATAAACTCAACAATCTCCACATTTTTATATTTTGAAAAAAACACAAAAAATTTACGGTAGCTTGAAGAACAACATATTTATTAATATACTTCTTATTACGAATGATAATCGCTGTAATATGGCTTCAAATATAAAATAAATGCAACACGTTCTTCCGATAGCTAATTCCTATAAGTGCTGGTGCCATTTAAATTTCAAAGTAGCGAAAACTGACAAATCCTAATATAAAATGGTGGCGAGTAAAATCAACTAATTTTGCAAGTAAACCCGATTTTTAAATTACCAATTTACATCAAAAAGGTATGATTGATTATTGATAAATTAACATAACGCGTTAAAACAACTACATTAAAAGTTATTAAAAATAATAATGGTGGTTTCTGACTTTGCCACTCGTGTCTTGAATTCTTCAAAGTGACAAGTAGCGAGGCTCCTATCATTTCTAAACTTGATTGGTTCATCTTATCGATGATTGATCTCTCATTGTTGATTTAAAATCTACGTATGTTATATTTTGATTGTATTTAAGAATAGCATTCTTATGATTACGGCTTTTCTACGTGTCTTCGTTGTTAACATTTACCATACCATGATATAAAATACCCGAATGCAGCCATGCTGTCAACTCATGTTACCATAAATAACAGTGAGAAAAAATGTTTTTAATGGCTTTAATGTCACGAATTTACTCTAAATATTGAGCATTCAATTTTGAAAAAATGATTAATAACATAATTTGGAGCATTCATTAAGTCGAGTACAATGTGTCCTTACTTCTTATCTCTCTTCATTTAATTAGTGAGAAAGAGACAATTATATTTGTATGTTTGTTATTCTTTTCAGTGTATAATCTCTGCCTTTCATATCACAAACTGTATTTTTACCAACGTATTAATTTTACAACGGATTGAATGGAAAAAATAATTACTTTTGTACGATTTCTTTTTCATAATTAGTTTTTCACTAGTAATTCTTAAGCGTTAATATTTTCTTTAGGATTATTATAAATATGAATTTTATATTGCATGTATTTATTTACCGAAATATTAAAGGTTTAACATGGTTTGGGAAGGGTTAATGTATGATCGTCTGACATCTGTTTAATCCATAACTGTCATGAGTACAATTCATTTTTCTCATTTTTTGAAAAAAAAAATATAAATTTAGTTTAATTGCATTTTAAATATAATATATTATTTTCTTAATTACCAAGGGTGACATATAACCTTTGCTTAATGAGGGTGGATTGCTCGGATACATGCACGGGTCAGAAATTTTAAATGTTCTTGATGACACCCTTACGTTCCTTAAATTGCAAATTAAACGAATAATGAATTCATTAATTCAGCTATGTTGAAGTATATTGTCATGTTGATATGCTAACTTTAATAGTTAATGCATTATTTTATTGAAAATTTCATTTAAATAATGTAAGTTCAGTACAAAATAATATTGCTTCTAACTAAATATATAGTTATTTTAAAGAGAACACATTTTTTGTGAGGTTTTAACTTTTTCATAATATAGTTCTGTGATATTTTAATACAAATTAAATGCGTCAATTAGAAATATATACTTCCATATAAACTCAATTTAATTAAAAAATATTTTAACTGCCATCGGGATTTGCGGGATATCCGGGGAAGTGTAATAGAAAGAGATTCTGATTCAAATCCCGTTGGCAGCTAATATATATATCTTTGAGGCGTTTAATTTGTATTAAAATATTTAATTTGTTAAAAAATATGACACGTACATAAATCATATAAGTACACATAAATAGGTACATAAAAATGCTATATATATTTGCTAATAGTATTCAAAAGCATAAAGCTTTATATACTTTTACGACATTTAATATAGTATCTGTCAACATCAATTACGGGTAAACTTTATATTAATGGTTCAGAGGTTTGATTTATAAGTTTCAGCGTACACTTGTATTATACAACCAATATTATCTCGAAACAGATCAAATCTATCCATGTTAAAGTTCAAATTGATTCATCGTCAAATTAAATTATTTTCACCTTCAAGGTGAACCAACACAGCCAGGTAGCAGTGGCCAACATGTTTAATGTTGTCTACATGTTTATACGCCAAGTATTGATAACAATTGCCGAAAAAATTATATAGCCAAAATACAACAAACTCCTGAAATCACTCATTTAAATAAAAACCTGTTCGCGATTTTTTTATTTTATTTAATGTACATTATTATTATTTAACATCTTTATGTACAAAATATCTTCGAAGAGAACTGAATTGAAGTAAAGAAAATATTGCTGTATAAATCACACAATTTTAACTTTATAATTCTTCGTATGTCCTCATTTATAACTTTTATTTATTTTTTAACGACAACTGCTGAATTAAAATGATGATAAGATAATAATAATTATGATAATCGTATCGTGGATATCAGAAAGTAGCTAGATGTGGACGATATAGACTGAAAAAGATGTAGAAGAATTATTTACTGCACATTGAATGAATTATCTACTCTTTAGGTGAGCAGAGAAATTTTTTTTTAAGCGTTAACGTTCTCAAAAGTTTTATAACAACTTTTACCAAAAATTATAATTGCTAAATTATATATTTAAATATTTTAAAAAAAGAATTGCATATACGGAATACATGTTACATCAATATTCTTACTATATTTTGCTATTGATGGACACCTGACACGAGGCACGTACCCCCGACCTCTAAAATCAATACTTATTAACTACGTGATAAATTTTTCCGAAGCTATAAGATTTTTAAATAAGTAAGCTATTAGCTAATACACACTTTACGGCTTGAATTTTGCTACACAACGCTACATGAAGCTGCTTAGCTGAGTTTGTATATTTTAGAAGAGAGTTCACCTCGACGGCCCCCAAGAAAGCCAATAAAAATCCCTAGAAATATTCCTGGGACACGCAGACGAGTGCTGGCAGCTCGCACAAAACCATGTGGCACCGTTTTATTATTATTGCATTAAATCTGGCACGCCGTTGGAAAAATAAACGAACAAAGCAATTATCGGTGTGAACTAAAAATCACAGAAGAACGCTTCTGCCGTATTTATTCTAAAAACTGTTTGTTTATGTGTTTATACATATTTCCACGACTGCCGGCATGAATTTTGTTTCCCGACTCGTTTGAAGAATGTAAAATGTCCCAGCACATCAAAGGTGGTCGCACGGAGAAACCTGATAACGCTAAAGAGGCCATTATTTATTATGAAACTTTTTGTAGCTTGAAGCGCGTAATACAAGAGGCGTTCCACGTGCTGTGTTTTCAAAGTTTTTATATTTGAAAAACTCTTAAATGTAAAATTAAAGTGGCGAAAATAAACATCTGTTTATTGGAGTCGATTAGTATTTGATGAAAACATTTACGTTATTTAGTTCTTGTAGAAAGTAAATAAATACAAAATTGTTAAATTAGACAAAGTAAAAATAATTTTGCTCGTTGTGCCAATATTGTAAATGTTATAAAAGTGATTTTGCCAACATAACCTTTTCACTTATTGACGTAGACCTTTCCTTTTATGTACTCTCATAGAAAATAGTCGAGTGCCGTCAATTAAGGTGATCGAGGAGACCAGTCGATGTCACCACATTTTGACATTATGCGGCCGGGAAAATCTTCTCGCAAAATTTCAAGAGTAGCTCAGTTTGTGTATGACGTGACATTATCCTGTCGAAACCGCGTGTGTTGCAGGCGACATGTGACGATAGCGATCATTATGGTATTACAGCCTTGCCTCTTGACTCCCGAAAGAAAATAGGCAAATATGCCACATGGCGCACCATACAATATTTCTGCGCAGGTATAAAAGTCGTCGGTGTATCAATTGAAGATTTTCAGTACCCTAATAACGGCTATTCATTAACGGCATTGTTTATTAACAAATTAAGTCGAAAAAACTCCGTTACTTAAGATGATTTTTTTCCAAAAGTGGGGTTCATCAATATTAAGCTAGAAAACATGCTGTTGCATATTTTTGAGGCAATACATGCTTCATAATATATTAAAATCAACTGTTCTCTACGACTACCAAATGCAAACTGACAAACATCTGCAAAACCAAAATACCTATCAAACAAAATCGGCCTGAAACATAATATTCACATTTTACAGACTGAATAACGTAGAGTGAATAGCTATTAATGCGTACGTATAGTATAGTAGTAAATTATTTAATCCGGTGTTCTTAGAACAATGTCGCTATATATTAATGTTGTGTAATTTTGAAAGCCATCGACTGTCATTAATCATTTTTGCTGCTACTTTATGACCACAAAACGGCCACAGCCAGTCTTTTGGAGTAAATAAAACCGTAAAGAGAGCCATTTTGATAATGTCCTGTATTCCGTGAACAATTTATCATAAAACACATTAAAAATATTAAAAATTTATGACAAATAAAATCAGATATCGAATATTTAATATCCGTCGACTCTGTACCACGGTCAAAAAGGTTCAAATAAAGGAAATTGGTTATAAGTTTAATTCTCATATTTAGCCTAGCTATAATAGCTAGGCTTAAGGTGGTACTGATGCCTTAAAGGCCCATGTTCACGGAACGAGAAGATCTCAGAGATTTAATTGAGTTATATCTCAAAATCATGTACACGCGTTGAGATTTTAATTTAAAGATTTTAAACTCAGAGATCAATTTGACATTGGTAGAAAAAGACAAAAACCAGTACACACGATATTCAATCTTACAGCGAGATTTGATACGTGCACACAAACGAATTCTGAAAAGTAAGCATAAGTCATTAAACATAACATATGGCATTAAATTACAAGCATTGAATCCGTGTTTACCTGTTTACCTGCTGCTGGAGAGATTTAAAATCAATTAACTGACAAACGATATATTGACGTTTGACGTATGTGATAACCGTAAAATAAGGCGCGAGTCTGCGAGTCTCTAAGACAACACGGTGGCTGAGACAAAAATTCTCTTGGGAGCAAAATCTGTATTTCAGAGATTATCTCGAGTCGAAAATTTATGTTATGGACACGGGCCATTGGCGTAATTTCGCCGCCATTTTCATCATCATGTATAAAATTATATAATAATAAAAATTAATACATTGCACTAACCCAACCTAAACAATTAACGCAAAATAAATAAAAAGCACACTAATGTACGAAATATTTAACTTGGATACGATGTTATTTTATCTTGGAGTATATAAATTACAGAAAATTCCGTAATAAAATACATTGAATTCCGTGACTAAGATAACATGTTCTAACTTACTGTTCTGTTCTCGGGTCTTATACATTTAACGAACGTTGACAATCACTATCATCACTTATTAAAAACCCTTCTTCCAGGGCCCCGACTTCTACCAATCTTTCCTTGCATTATTTATTTATTTATTCTTAAGTATATTTATGTATGCTCTAATTATCAACGTGATCAAAATGTTCCTTTTTACTATAATTTGTCATGCACATATTTGCTTAGTTTCATTTTTAACCTAAGTAGTTTCTCCTCCTTTCTTATATTTTCTGGCATTTCATTAAATATATTCATCGCACTGTACATCATCGATTTCTGAGATAAGGCCTTCTTCCCGAATGACAGTCTCAGGCTATCTTTTCCTCTTGTGTTATGTTGGTGTTCATGTTGATTTTCATAAGTTTTTCTTATAGATTCTGCCGATATTGTATTAGGGAGAATATTAAAAATAACACCATAATATTGAAATATATTTTCTGCTGAAAGGTCATCGTATTCAGATCTTTCAGCATTGCACTGATCCGAGTATATCTAAATTTTTTAAGTATTATTCACAAAGCTTTATAAAATGCAAAAACTGACATTTTTCTGGATGTCTCATATATTTGAGAAATAAGCATTATTATATCCTTAGTAATAGAGTTATAAATATAATTTCTCTTTATTTATCCAAACCATAACATCTTCATTCATAACTCTGTGCATCCATCTTATTTTTAGCATTCTTCTATAGATACATTTCTTAAATGCTTTAAGTCGCTTTTTTCATTTTTTTCATTTAGTGTATTCATTCTATCATTTCATAAAATAATAACGAGAACACGTAGCATCTGACCATTCGTACTCGTAATCTAAGATTGAGATCATGACTGTAGAATATATTATGTGCGGATAAAGGTTGTACAAGCTTGTAGGGTCTCATATATATCTGCAATAACATAATGTTTCTAAATCGACCATCTTGGATGGTACACAATGTCATTACAGAAAAGCTTACTTAGAAATTGTGTTTAATAGTTTTTTTTTAATGGTTGTTTAATACAACATTCAATACCCAAGAAGATATACATCATTATGGCATTCATAACTCAGATCTGCTCAAAACCGATATACAGTGTCGTATCAGGGGTGGCCTTATTTTGTAACTCAGATATATAATACATTATATTTTCTCCGAGTTCGTTCCAGCAACATAACAACATGTTCTGTATACTAATGAGTACATCTTATTGAAAATATATGAGAAATGAACAGTAAATACAACAGCGTTAATAATATTATTTAATAAAAAGGTATTTACTTTTACATTAGCGAAATGTTCATCCAATTAATATGAATAGACACATGCATGTGTATTCCAAACACGGAACGATAATATACATATAATATAATATATAATAAGTATATATCGAGTCCAAACTGAGCAGTGTCAGCAGTGTGAAACTGAAACGACGCGACGAGACCGCCGCATGGTTTTCGTACTTGAAACTATTTCATAAATTCATAATAGCAAAAATGTATTCCCTAAATTTCTTATTTTAATGTTATAATTGAAAACCGAATAAAATATTATTTCTGACTCAAATATACTGCGTGTATGTATTCTATAGACATATTTGTAGATATCTTAGTTAATTTTGCCTAAATTTCAATCTTCTAATGTTGTGGTTGTTGAAAAAATGTATAACTCCGTTAACACATCGTCAAAACAGACAAAATTATCATAATCCTTGCAGGTACCGAAAAAAATCTAACTTTTTGTTCAAAATACTGTCTGAATTCTATTATACATTCTCGTATAAGTCAAATCTAAAGCCCAACTTTTTACAATACCGCAAAATAGTTTTAAAAATAGATGTAGATTCCTAAAATACTCACCTAAAAACTCCATAAACGCCTTGTATACACACATGAAATACAACAATGTACGTCCGTTTGCCTAAACCAATCTACACAGGCGCTCGCGATAAACGATAATAATATTGAAATGTAGCGTCTTGTAGTTCATAATATTATACAAATCTTTGATCCAGCGGGAATTGAATATTAGGTTTTCAATAATTAAAGTTAAAATCCTTAAGGATGAAAATAGTTTTACTTTTTGAATTTTTATATATTTTTTTAACTTATTCATGAAATAGCCAAATATGTAAATAGCCTTCATCTTTATCTTCAAAAACGCGAGCTTCATGTTTAGATAAAAAAAAAACTCAGTGCTATGTAGAACGTTTTTTAATTGAGATAAAAAATATCTTGTATAAAAGACAAAATAAATATTTTAAAGAAAACACATTATTATTTGTGAAGTTGTATTTTTTTCAGAAAGATATCCTGGTTCAAATCCCGGTGGCAGCTAAAAAATTTTCGATACATTGAGTTTATTTGTATGTTTATCTTTCTAATTGATGCATTTAATTTGTATTAAATATCACAGACTTATGTTCTGAAAAAAATACAATCTCACAAATTATAATACGTTATCTTTAAAATATGCATAAGTTGTATTAAAGTATATCAAAAATTTAATAAAATGAAATTTTAAAATCTTTGGCGTATTCTAGCAAATATTAAGTATTCGCAATAAAAAGGTTACAACTTTTAAATAAAAGGAATGTCAGATGTATCAATTTGAAATAACTGCAACATATAAGTATGAAAATGTGTCGTCGTGAGGCTGACACAGTGTGATTGATTTATCACACTTCCCCGGATAGGAAGAGATCTTGGTTCAAATCCCGGTGGCAACTAAAAATTTTTTTTTGATAAATTGAGTTTATCTGTATATATATCTTTCTAATTGATGCATTTAATTTGTATTAGATAAAATGAATATATATTATAACGTTATATCTGGTACCTGCCGATCACGAGATATTATTTTAAGTTGACATTTAGCAAATGACAACATTACACCGCGGGAAGGAATTTCTCTATGGTATTTTTGGTGGACGGCTCGAGAGCATGGGCGATAAGCTGCTCGTGAATTTATTATTTAAAAAATGTGATTTCAAGTTTAAACAAGAAAGGGTGAGAATAATATAAAATATTAGGCATCTGTATTATCCTGTACCATCTTAGTCTAGAATTTTTATATTTGCAGGATGTGTAACATCCTTTCCTATCATGACAACTGTGAGGATTAAATTTAGATGACAATACTTATCTCTTAGTGAAGGATTTCTCACGAGCTAAGCATGATGGGAACACGATTAGGTCTCCACTGCTCAATTTATTCTACAATTTAATTTATTTTACAACATGAGGATGCGAGGGTTCTACGCGACTTCAGGAACCACGCCAGGAAACAGGTAACCCAACCTTTATGACGTTGGACATGCGAGGAGACACAAAATATTCTACGGGGTGCCCCGGAATTTCAAAACTGAACTCAAACTGTGGATTGCTCCTGAAGAGTAAAGATTCTTGTATCTAAATTATTGTGAAGGAAATTTTAGTTGTGAAATTTTGAAAATGTTGTAAATCATAATGTTTATTCTCACATCTAACTTTAAATGCTTGTTGGTAATTTTGGTGTAGACGATTTGTTAAAAATCTTTATTTGTATTCATACTAAGGTGATATTATGTTTACTGCTAGTCTGCTTGGTATTTTCTTATCCTATTAAACTCAACTTTTGTAAGCAAAAGCTTATAATATATAATATTAATTATAGTATTGTAAATTTAAAAGATATTTTCTTGAGAGTGATTGCTGATGTGGATGAGAGACGGTATGGTGAATTCAGTGCATCAGGATCGCGCATTGCATGCTTTACATTGAGCGAACCGGAGGACGAAAACGTCACAATATATAATTTTCTTTCAAAATATGATTTTTCCTGTATAGAAAAAAAATCATATTATGTAGCATATCATCAAAATATCGAAATAATAAAAGTACAGTGAATTAAATTAACCATTAATTACGTCAACTAATAACACATATTTTTATTTATTATCTTTAAAAGATAATAAATAAAAATATGAATCTTAACCAAAAAGATAACATTGCTGATTTTAAAAGTATAATAACACATAGTTTGAAGCGGTTAACACAGCACTTTAGATCAGACTTTTTACTACATTTAGGTATTACATTCTTAGTTTATTACATAAACTACTTATTACTTAAAATAAACATATCTATTATAATATATGTGATGTATTATAATATTTTTATCATTTCACAGTGATTTGTCGAGTGTTTTTATAACATGCTTTTTGGTCACATTTTATTTATCTTCTGAATTGCTATGATATACTCTTGTTATATTATGTATATAAAGTGCTACACTATCAATAACTTCCAACCATTCCATAGAAAAAATAAAAAGGAAGTCTTATAAATATGCGAGTAGACCATTTATTTTAATAATACGAGTAGGCTTATCGGTTTCTGAAGAAAAATGATTTCTAAAAACTCGCCATTTTCTTTGTCAGTTTGATCATAGTCGTCTCTATATTCATCTTGATTTATTTTTCCAATCCGTTTATCAATACTCTTCAAAAATAGTTCACAGCTTGTATTTTTAAACATGGGTTAAAATGGTTTAATCATATTTTTTAATAAATATGAATTAAATATATTAATTATAAAGATATACATATAAAATCAATTTTATCGAAAAATACTGCTGTTGCGCCACCGGGATTCGAACCTGGATCTCTTTCCTAACCGGGGAAGGTGCTTTATCCGACTAAGCTACAGCGACATTATTTTTAGCGACAATTTTCGACCCTATATGTTACCTTTTTGATATTAATACATTTAATCGTTCCATCATTTGACAGAGCCATCTACCTTATTTTAAAATATAAAATAATATTTTAAAATATCACAGAACTATGTTCTGAATAATTACAACTTCACAATAAGAATGTGTTTTCCTAAAATATTTTTAATACGTTGAAATCATTTTCGTAAGACCAAATCAACAATAAAGTTAGAGAAAACTATAATGATATAATTAACATCGGAATAAATTTGATAGGATATCATCATTATCAACATTATATCTGTTTTCTATCCCCTACTGAATGAAGGCCTTCCCAATTGTCTCCCATTTTTCTCTACCCATTGTTATTCGTCGCCACCGAATTTAAGGATAGCCTATCGATCCCTTGACTACACTCGGGGTACCACTGGATGACTGCGCTCGTACAACGATTGTCCGTTCTCCGAGTGATTTCGTCTATCCATTGCCATTTCATTTTCTAAGCGTATCCAATTATATAAGGATCCCAAAAGTCTTATTCTTAATAAAAATTGTATAGTAAAATAATGGATGGGTTTAAAAGAAATGTTTATTTTGCATTTATATTCAGTCCCTGGGAATTTATTTCTTACAAATTATGTTTTCTAAATATGATCCAGAATTTCTGAGAACTTCTCGGCAAGTATTCTCCGTGATCGCTGCCATTTATTCTCAGATATCTTCATGTGATTGGTCCGAAGAGAGAGGATCGTTACTGAATACCTTTGATTTAAGGTAGCCCTAAAGGAAAAAGTCAATTGGTGTCAAGTCGGAGCTACGTTTTTGTCACCTCGTCGGGATATTAATTTTCTAGGGTAAATTTCACGAACAACTGGTAAAAACACGCTCCATAGCGACTGAATTCCTAAGAACGCGGCTAGTGATCGCCATACCCCCGCCCCTCTCCTGCTCGTTGCGTTGGTGCAGCGAATAAACCAAAATGAAAAAGACTTTTGGGACACCCGTATCACTAACTATTGACTGTTCTCTTATCCACTCGTTTCTTTATTTGAAAATCCACAGGTTTTATGGTTACCCTGTTGATATGGACATTTCTATTGTTGAGAGTCTATGTTCGCCAGCCATACTTGAGCAATATGAATATGCATAAATCGAATACTTTTCGTTTTAGATACAATAAAAGATCACTTTTAAAAATCACGTTTTGAAGTACCATTCACATGAATGACGACCGAGTCATCATTTTATGCTTCGAGAAGTGTAACAGACCTAGACCACAATATTTTATGGGTTTGACGAAATTACGAGTCGAAAATGTTCAAGAAATATATGTAAATTCTGCACTGTTACGGAAAATATTATTATTTGAATTTTTTACAAAATCGTGTTAAAGTTGAAGTCTACGTACTTCTAAATAAATATTTGCGAAATTGCTCAATTATTAATCTATATCTTTACTTCAGGCTTTAAATCATCGAATAAAAATTAGTCTAGCGGCTCGAAATTTGATGACCTTTAATTTGTTGTACTCAACATATAATTTGGAATCAATAAAATATTTTAATTAATCATTATTAGGTTTTTTTTTTAATGACTATATCTCTGACATGGTTGAGATTAGGCAAATATGCCTTGAACATTTTCGACTATATGTGATCCTTATGATCTGTGGATCGCCGATCACCGGTTGCGTGCGCATGCGTGTGAACGCAACCCATACAGATAATGGTTCCTGTCCCATTACCCCTTTCCCTATACCTAGGGCACGACTTTTTTCTGTGGCTTTTCTATGGTTTGGACTATTTGGGTTAACATTTGCTATTGGAGTACATTAGACAAGTTATCTTTCTGCCGTGTGGGAATGATAAGTCTATCTTCCCGGTGTGTGGAATTAATAATTGAACCATTTTCTATTCATTATTTCATCTTGTTATGTACCTAGTTTACGCTATCAACGAAGTGTGAGTCCGAGAGTGCTTCATGTGGAACAACTAAGTACTTGTTCCCCAAGGAGCACCTCAGATGGCTTGTATTTTTTCCTGGTGTCTGGTTGGATCTTGAGCCCTTCGTTCCCTATTCCTGTTCCTGTCGCACATTCAGTCATACACGATCAAGGGAGAGGGTAAGAATAATATATTTTAGTTGCTAGTGCACGTCTGTATAATATTGTAGTATCTAATTGCATTATACTCTCTTCCTATGCAGAAATAATAATTTATTTTCCTGGCACGAGGCAGTGGCACCCGCTAGTTTGGATATTGGCGTTACGGAGAGCTGGGATATACAATTAATTGATGTGCCATTCGGGATGGAGCGACGAGTTGTTCTCTGACGGCCACGAACCCGCGTCTAGGCGGATCAGAAGGATGCGTCAATTAGTGCAGTGATTAGTGAATCTGAGGTTATGTGACGTTATTATTCTTTAATCAGTATCAAGTGGAACGGCCGATTTACCACCATGGAGATGGGTCTAACTTCGTATTCAGGGTTTAACTGCCTAGCAATTTGTACTTCAGAACATCGCCGGGATTAGTTCCATTTAGTTAATTCCGGATCCAAAAGGCTTACCATCGTTATTGTGATCAACTGTGTTAAAATGTATTTCTTGTTTGCGACGCTTGTCTTTATGTCACATTATGCCTGGCTGAAGAGGTTATTTTATAAGATCCTTTTATTTTGTATTAAGTAAACCTGTTGTAAAATTAAACTCTTTCATTAATTAGCATTAATTTCTAGTACGAATTAAACAACACTATAAATTTACCACAGGTAAAAGAAAGGTCGTCGGCCGTTGTCTAGGACTCTATTTCCAGCCGAACCCACATTTCTCATGAAACCACTGTCTAGCCGGTGACGGTGCCCTGGCGTCTAATCCGCAGGAGCCAGACCGCAACGAACAATATATTTATTATGACGTTATGATTTGGAAGTCATGTTCAAAATCACCCAATCTCATATATTAGCATTAGCCACATTTCTGTCAGTGACATTTTAGGTCGCGGGAACTTCACTCGGCTACGGCGAGGTGAGGCTTTCACTCTAATCTATGTAACAAGCGGGAACCGATCGCATGCACGCGAGCAGTAGCTATTTTACATTAGGCTCTGAACGCGATCGGTAGCCGACACGGCAATTGAATTTTGGACTTTTGATCCAAATGAACGATGGATAAATATCACTTATCTTTAATCGCTAGTGCACTATTTATCATATTCCTCGCTGTTAATTTGCGTAATCATCTTTATAGAAAGTAAATTTCCTTCGTTCATTTCCGGGGAATATATGTGATAGTGTGACGCTTCAGCAGTCAATTTCGGCAGCGAAATGTTTCATGGTAGCTGCAGACCGGAAGGGAGGTCGCTGAACGAGTCTCTAACGACGATGTGAGATAACATGTGAGATGACGTTTGGATAGACGGTTGAGAAGGCTGTGGATAATTCTGGCGAGAAAACCAATCCACTTGTGGATTCTCATGTAAATAAAATTGTACAGCTGTCACCCATTATAGCTATAAATACAAGTTTTTGAGAAAAAGTGTTAGATGGATAATGCTCTGGCAAGGAAAACGCGTTTCAAGTAAATTAAACTAGTAGAATAAAAGAACAATTGTTTTATTTTCGCATATGTGATTATGGAGTTCTACAAACTTACCTCAGAAATAGTAAACAGTAAGAAACCATTTAGGTTCATAAATCAGCTAGGTGTAATAAACTGGCGATGAAAATAATGATTGGCATTTATATGACAGTAATACGTTCATGACAATTTTCAAGATCATATTAATAATTTGTTAGATAATCTTTTTACAAAAATGAGCAGTATTAATTTTCTTAAAAATAATTTTAAAATAATAATTAATATATGTCTTATACGAAATTGTTATCCCAACTCATCATAGGATTCTTTTTCGGCAGTCCCTCGTCACGAGGATGACATCTCGACCCCTCAGAATAACAAGGCAGACACTGTTTTGAGATAATGAACTCAAAAGTGTTAATTGAATTTCGATATACATTTATGTATATTTTGTTTTGAGTATGCAAATATGATCAGTTTTAAGGTATTAACTTATTTTCCGTATTATCAATGATCACTGTATGAGATGAGGGAAATTAAAAATAAATAAAAACATTGTAAATTAACAATAATGATTTATAAATTGAAATAAATTACTGATGTAGTTGGAACTTTCAGCTCTTGCTATTTCCTTTAATATCTGTTAAATATAGTAAGAGTATAGAAGAAATAAAGAATAATGTATTTGGAACCCATTTCACATAATAACTCAAATTAGCCCAAAATGTTAGTTGGAACCTTGTTATTCTAAGAGGTCGATCTGCCACGGTTTCGTGGGTTGACTACGGCAGAAACCTGTGCGTGGGATTGTTTATGGTGTAGATGGTATTACGCAGTACTTACCCACACGCACTCTTGGAATAATAGAGAGCTTGGTCCAATTGTCAGGGTGATTCGATATGACTGAAGCTCTCCGTTATTTTGCAGCCTTTTTTGTCTATGCACAGGGCTTTGTACAGACTACAGTACAATAGGGTCCGAGACGCGACCCTAGGGCAACACCGGAGCCGATAGCATACGCGAAATAATTCATATATTTACTGTTTGGGACATATATTTATTTGTTATTAATTACTTATTTATTCTTGAACAAAAATAATGTACTGTGCCTTCCTCTCTCCTCCCTCTCCTCACCCGGCACGCTGCCGCACCAGTCGAAAGGCGACCTTGAAACGGTGCGGTAATTTGTATTCAATTGAGACGTCGCGTCTATACAGTGCATTCTAAAGGATTAGTACCTAGACGAAGATAGCGATAAATTTACAGTCCACCTTGAAGGTGTCTGAAGAAGTGGATTGTGGTGAGTGCAAACCTCCTTCCGAATATCCTTTTTTCTTCCGGCATCTATGCTTTTACGCAACATTTGATCCTTCGAGCTGCTATCTAGCTGAACGGCGAATAATAAAAACCCATTTAGCATTATATTGCCTTAAAAATCAGGGTAATTTTATAATAATTTTTTTATTAAATTTGCATCCATTATGAAATAACTCCTTACATCTGGGAGATTAAATAAAATGCTGAATTTTAAAATATTAATAATTATCAATTAAATAAACTGTTGAATATTACTCTAATTAAATTTTGAATATTAAAACTTTACAACAAAAGTGTATTTTCATTAAAGATATATAAGATGTATCAAAGTTTATCTAAATTTAATAAAATGTCTCTATAATTGATTAATTTAATATGTAACAACAAAAATGCATTTTCAATAAAAATAAAAATAGTTTTTTTGATAAATTATCATTGCATATTTTTGTATTAATTATAATAATGTTGATACAAAGCTTTTTTACCAAGAACCTCAGCCTTCTCAAACTTCAATCCAAGGTTCACCAAGCTAACCATTCACTTCATAAATAATTCAAAATCCGATCCGTGTGAACTCCCTTTCAACATCTTTCCACAATCTTGTTGACATCCCGTCAAGATAAACATGTTATCAAGGATCCTTTCAACTCCAAACAAGCACGTGGCTTCCGTTACATCGCGTAATTAATTAAGGTTGTTCTCTTGAAAGGTCCTTCGGTGTTTCAAATATTTAAAATCAATGGGAACGTTCTGCTAGTAATAATTGTCAACACAAATTGCCGTTGGGGTGTCCTGAATCGAAAATTAAGAAACATATCAATTGAGATATTTATTATTGACAAATTAGTTTATAGGTTACTTAAAATTATTGTTGGTTGGAGTATTTACGTGGCCAAAATAAGAAGACTGTGTTTCAAGACACAATTTATTTCATCTGTTCAGAAGCTGTGAAAAAAATTATTAAATCTGGCGTTCAAAATTAAACGGTACATAGAGTGTACCAGACCTAGTCCACAATATTTTATTTGTGGAATACCTGACTAAATCACAAGTCAAAAATGTTCAAATAATATGTGTCTAATTTCAACCATGTCAGGGACATAAGCATTTAAAAATACATATTATTATGCGATTATTTAGATTAATTGAAACGTTTTATTGATTCCATATAATAATACAAAACATTATAAGTCATCAAATTTCGAGAGGCCAGACTATTTTTTGTTACATGATTTAGGGCCTGAAACAAATATATAGATTAATAATGGATAAATTTTGCATTTTAAGTACATATATTCAAAACTTAACATGATTTTGTAAAAATTTCAAACAATAATATTTTCTACTTTTAAAATTAGCAATATTAACCTTGTGGTTAAAATTCATATTTTTATTTATTATATTTGTTTTATTAACCACTTAATTGAGTGTAAATACATCTACCGGTTTCGAACAATACCATTTTCTTCTTAAGGATGCCATAACAAATTAAAACATATATTAGTGTTTCTTTACCAGAAGCTATTTAAAAAAAAAAAAAAAATTTTCAGTAACTAATTCAAATCGTTACTTAATATAAATTTACTCGAATAATTTTTAGGAAAAAATTTTAGAATTTAAATAAATTAAACTATGAGTCCCATTCTAAAATTATTTTTTTTTTAAAATAGATTCTGGTAAAGAAACAATAATATATATTTTAGTTAGTTATGACATCCTGAAGAAGAAAATGGTATTTTTCGAAACCGATAGATGTATTTAAACTCAATTAAGTGGTGAAAAAAAACAAAGATAATAAATACAAATAATAATAATATTTTCTGTAATAGTGCAGGATTTCGACATATTTCTTAAACATCTTCGACTCGTAATTTAGTCAGGTATCGGCCCATAAAATATTGTGGACTAGGTATATTACACTCTGTATATAAAATGCAATACAATAGTAATACATAATTAACTTAAATCAAAGCATTGATTAATACGGATTGCAGCTATTCATCGAGGGCAGATAGCGTGGGTCAACTATTAAAGTCTAACTCCACACAATCTTGCTTAACGTGCAATATATGAAGATCTATCGCCTCTACTGCCACCATCACCCCGATGACGTCACCTTGCATGCGTCTTACTGGTGCTTAGAACTCTTAACAGCCATAAACACACCTGGTACCGACGCCAGACAACAATAACCATGCGGCATGTTTTCGTTTTCTAACCTGCTCCTAGTCAACACATACACAGTACATTCCGCGATCATCAAATAGACACGTGAGTGATAATTGATTATTGTGGCATCCACCACTCGCACATGAGTAGATTCATCATTCACTCAATTTGCCAAATCCTTTTGAATCATTTTTTTTATTTCTTCTTTATTACATATATTATACATATAATATATATTATATCACCCAAACATCAACCATTTTCTTCATAACGGACCATATATAATATGCTTATTCGTCAATTCTACCCCCAAAGTAACATGCTATTGGTTAATTACTTAATAATAATTGTACTATCTACTATACAAATGTTATTTTTTTAAATTATTTTTATGAAACATTATTTTACTGATATATTGTTTTTAAATATTATACACCCTAAACCGCTGTATACAGACCTACTGTAAATCCTGAAAGACTATGTACAAAATACATACAACGCTTAAGGTAATATTTTAGTCACGGCACTTCAAGAATGTGTTCAAGAGTCATTATTATTATTAAGATGTGATTAATATTATTTTATTCTTTATCTATAAAATAACTAAACATTAAACAAATCTATGTATTATTATATTATAAATTAATAAAACAATATTATTATACAATATTATGACTCTTGAACATTTTCTTGAAGTGCCGTGACCAAAAAATCGCCCTGTAGTACGTATTGTACCAATGCACGTTGTCACGCCATTTTGGAGTAGGTACGATAATTCAATAATTTCGAGCAACACTGCGAGTTAAGGATTTAGATCTGATGAAAAGGATCGAACTACTACTTACGCATAACGCAATAGAAAAAAAAATATAATTAATTAAACGCAAGTAGTTATTTTTGTCTTGCATTATTGTTCATAAAATACCTGGTCCGAACTTCATATGAGTCTGACTGACTTTCAATACCCGCTATAACACGTTTTCATAATATCGAGAAAATAAAGCAAAATCGCCACACTTTAACGACCTACTTAATTACTTTCTTTAGTAGATTTATTAATTATTTTCATCTAAAATAAAATATTTTTGTATTAATTTGAACCCAAATATATATTTCAGTATGATAATAATAAAAATGGCAGCTTTTTAAAATCATTTCGCGTCATATCGGGTTTTGCTCACCGAAACATTAATAATACTGCTAGCTAACAAAGCGTAGTTTTAAAATAAAACATATATTTTTATTAAGGAGAACACATTCTTATTGTGAAGTTGTAATTATTCAGAACATACGGTCTGTAATAGTTTAAATACTAATTATATGTAGTAATTAGAAAGATATATATATATATATATAAATTCAGTTTTATCGAAAAATATTGTTGTTGCGCTACCGGAATTCGATCCTGGATCTCTTTCCAAACCGGGGAAGGTGCACTTGTGTAACAAAGTATAGGTTCGAAAATTTGTCGTCAAAAATACTGTTGATGTAGCATAGTTATATAATGCACCTTCTCCAGTTTGGAAAGAGATCCAGTTTCGAATTTTTCGATAAAATTGATTTCTTTCTAATTAATATATTTTTAAATATAATATTAATTCCGAATCCAATGATATATATAATATAACTCAAATTTGTTAAAAAAGTATTATAGCGGATTTTAAAATTCACTAACACATAAATAAATTTCTTCTACCTTCATTTCCCTTCCATGTCTACATCTCTCAGTGCCTGAACCACACCAAGTCCACTGCGCTCATGTGAAAGACACTACCCTTGTTATTTTATGCCTCAACATCATTATTACCGGTACTGTCTTGGCCAAGGATGTAACACGATCACTTCGAGCGCGCTAACCGATGTTGTGTCAGGTAGGCGACCATGATCAGTTTTACTTTCTCCGGTAACATCGAAAATAATGATAATTAGCGGCTGAAGTAATTTTAGAATCCGGTGTGTACGGATGGTTATTTATGTGAACCATACATTACCAGTGTCAGTTTCTTTTATTCGTGTGAAATCCATTACAATGAATAAGTCGCCAAAATTAAAAAAGTTCTTAAAAAATCGCCCAAAAATGACAAGAGTTTTACATAAATATATATAAAAACGTTGAAACATGTTTAAAATAGGAAAATCATTGACTCGGCTATACATTTTCCTTTATCGGGGTGATAAAAAACTAACTAAAACAATGTATTTGTAATTTTTGTTTGTGTGGTTGCACCCAATGGATTATTATGAAGAATTATAAGGTTGTGTGCGAGTGCCCGGTACCCTCTAATTAATAACACGTGGCGCTCACCAGTTCTTTTTTTTATTTAATAACGCGGAGTATGTGTGGCCAGAACAAGATGAACAACAAATATAACATACAGTTATTACAAATTTATTGAGATCTGAGCAATTACATATAGAATTATATGCAGTAAAAGATCTACAACGAGAAGCATCGCTAGTCATTTTCTCGAGGAGGCGGCTGCGAGAGAATTGACGCGTTTGGGCCGGCTTCATGAGCGATGGCGGCGCGATGTATTGGCACCTGTTTTTCGGTCGGCACTGGCGTGTTTTTGCGGCTGATGAGAGCCTATTTTATTATTATTACCCATGTATATGCAAGGTGTGCTCAGGGGCCGTCTGCGGTGTTGTTGATTGGAGAGACGATAGACTTCCACAGTTCTTTTCACAGCAAAGAATTTAAGTAACTATGAAACTGTTAGTGCATATTTCATTATTTGATAATGATAATATCTTTATCTGCAAACCTTATTTGACTTAAAATATTTTATAAAAAAGTGTATACTGTTGTTTATAAACAGCAGAATAATTTCGAACATAAATTTCTGAAAATCGTGTTCAATTCCGTCTATGTAATGTCGAAAAACGCGTGCAATCACGCTTATGGCTTGACATGACATGCATAATTTAGGTGTGTTAACTCGTTTAAATCATTCAAAAGTTTAGTCGCGTAGTGCCACCCGTCGTAAAAGGTTTCGAAGGTGGTACGTCCCATGAGCTTCTTACAGATAAAAAATGTTTAAAATAAAGTATTACAACATCGTAACAGAGAATACATTATGTGCTTTATGTGAGAATATATTAACAGCTAGTGAAATCTCAGTTTTCATCGATCGATGTTTTAATCTCGAAAAGTTTTCATTTTAATATAAGGGCCGGTTGTATGATCAGTAATTACTTTTACTATAGTCAAAAATGTTACTAAAGTAAAAAAAAATTCGATAACGGGTTGTTTGATCGTTAGTAAAAATACTCATCATTTTACTCTCCGATATCCAATAGTAAAAATGAGAATCTATAGTGAAATATGACGGACTTATCTGATACATTGATATTTTGAAAGTTGCAATATTCGACAGTTAATAAATCCCGCTATTTTAGTGATGAGAGTTCGTCCGGTGATGATTTCGTTGTTTAATATACATTATTACACATAATACGAAAAAAAATCACCACCAAAGTGACAGATACCGAACGCCTAGGCACAAAAATCCGTAGATAATGCAAATTTCATGATTAATTGACGCGTCTACAGACATCTCCATCTATGCTAGTATATTTGATGTATCAACAACCCGAAAAGGATTTTTACTACGGGTGTTTACGCGCCTTGTTACTTTTATTGGCACCACTGGGTTTCCTGGTTTATAATAATGTACATGTCTGTGTGTGAGTATTGCCGTCCTTTTTTGGAAAGCTAAGAAGACGGTAAACTACAGGCGTTTAATTATATTCTTCGCTTCGACCAGTACAGATGTCAAAATAAACCACCAGTGCGCTCTTCGGTCGGTCGAAATCTAAAGAAGACAACCCAACTAAAAGAACAATAACATCGGACCAGAAAGACTGAAAAAATTAAAAGGTTAGTGCAGTTCATATATCATATGTGTGCTTATTGTTAATTGGTAACCTGGAAACAACGGGCGTTAGTAAAAAGTTACCGTAGTAAAAATTTACCACAGTAAAAAGTTACCATAGTAAAAAGTCACCATAGTAAAAAGTTACCATAATAAAAAGTTACCATAGTAAAAATTTACCATAGTAAAAAGTTACCATAGTAAAAAGTTACTATAGTAAAAAGTTACCAGAGTAAAAATTTACAATAGTAAAAAGTTACCATAGTAAAAATTTAGCATAGTAAAAAGTTACCATTGTAAAAAGTTACTACTGATCACACAACCGGTACTAGAACAATCACAATTAACAACAATTTTTGTACAGATTTATTTCATTTACACCCACATAAAATTGATCCTATTTTCCCAACGTATTTGTACTGGAAATACTTGTAAGGTATGGTATGGTGGGTTAACATTATTTTCAAAATACTCTTGCCAAAATTGTATGAAACGAGTGAACATTAAATCTTATTTATTAGCATAACTATCCCAAAATGATCATTTTGGGACTCTTTGGGTATTGCCCAATAACTACAATTGCTTAACCCTGTATATAATGCGTACGCAATGTGACTTGAACGTGTCGTTAACTATTGAAAAAATGGCGAAAAGGGGGTATCTATTTGCAAAAAGCTTATTTATAACGCACACCATGCCCTGATCAATAACATATGTCTGGTGATCGGGGATTCAAAACGGTTAATTCCAGAAGATCATCAAATTAGTCCTATCTGTATGAAAGCGTTCAGCTTAGTTTGATAATAGCAAGAATTGGGAGAGTTTGGACCCTGATTTATGCACGTAGGGATGGCCCCGACGAGATCTACGCGCCAGATTTGACCCGTGGCGAGGCAAAATTATCACACGACTAGCATCTGGAAGGATGGCAGTTCTAGATTGGGCGTGGAACGGCTACCTAATTGACCGTCGCCATTACCCGTGCTTTTCAAATCATAAATAAGTAAATGTGACCCTGGCGGGTGATGCCGGGTCAAACGATTCTACAGCGAAATTGTTGAGAGTGCAATTTGTGTAATAAGAATTTATGTGTAAATAAAGTTTAATGAATGTGTGAATTAGTGTTGTTATTGTTAAAAACCATTCTCATTCCTCCGAGACAGGCATATCGACACCACACACACCTTACCCACAGACTGAGTCTAGCCGGTGGCGGTGCCCTGGCGTCCTATCCGCAGGGGCCAGACCGCACACGTAACAAGTTATTTCTTGCCTCTTGCAGATTTTTCAAGTCCAATAGTTATTCGAAATTAGTGGAAGAGGGGCTCATTAATCACGCGCATCCTCCAGTCCGTCCTCTCAAAATTAAGTGTGTTCGGAAAATTAAGCAAATTTTTAATAATATAAATATTACATACACTCAGATAATCGGGACTCGGATAATCGAGACTCTATGATAATATAAATAAAATGCAGCAATGAATGAATATCTTATGCAGACGATCCAGTACTCATAATTAATGAAAAAACTTGGACTGACGTTAATGATTGCACATGAGGATGTTAATATTATAAAAAAGTGAACGGAACAGAAGTGAACCTACTATCAATTAATACTGATAAAACATACTTTCTACGATTTGCTATTCAACAGAAAGATAACACTGAAATTAATATAAAAATTCACACCAAAGCCAGAACTCAAGAAGACTCCTGCGACCAATGTTCATCAGTTGAAGAAAAAGACAATCAAGTACCTAGGAATCATAATAGATAACAACCTCAAATAGAAAGAACATATTACTAATCCAACAAATAAAATAAGGAAAACTGCCTACATATTTTTAAGACTCACAAACATCTTACCACTTACAAATCTGAAAATATTTATTTACGCGTTTATACAGTCATATTTGCAATACGGTATTATTGGATGGAGAGGAGCATATTAAACTTCAATATCACAATTAGAAATCACTCAAAAAATGATAATACAAAATTATTCTAAAAAAAAAAAAGACTCGCAAGTATACAACTATTCACAAATTTCAAAGTAACAAAAATAATACACATACAAAATAAAATTAATAATCTAAATTTTCAAAATTAAAAATCAATTAAATATTTAAAGCGAATTCCGATCCATAAGATTTAGAGACCAAATTGATATTCCAAAACTAATATATACCGCAACCCAAAATCACTATATTTATCAAGGCATCAAATATTTTAACAATCTCCCCATCACAATAAGAAATATTACAGATCACTATAAATTTGTATCTGAAGTAAATAAAATATGTACACAGACTAACTGAAACATAAAATCTCGTATATACTCCATCTCTATATATAGAAATGATAGAATATATATCCTACTGATTATATTTAAAATGTATTATATTTTCTAATATAAAAAAAAAAAAATTTCGTATCAAAAATATCAAATATTGAAGTTACACGGAGCTCAAATGCAAGTCATTTTGAACTTGGATACTGTGCTTTATATTCTTGAATATAAAGCAATATTCTTTTGTAAAATAATTTTCCGTTGGTTATTAATTAAATATTGGAAAATTTATAACTAAAGCCTTCATAATGTCATAGAAACGTTTAAACTCAATACAAACCTCTCAATGTTCCGATTAAAATTGCTATTTCCGCTTTCAGAATGAACATGTTTCATCTTCGAGGGCTTCGCTAACTTCCTTTGCCCTTACAATTTAATTAAATGTAGATTATTTCCCTCGATGATAGCATCACACCGTTACCTCTACTAACTAGTTTGAACTAAAGGAAATTCACCCCTTGAAAACCGGAAACAAAGCCCAAAGCAATACCCAAACTCATCGAATTCAAGATCGCAATTAGGGATATTAGCTTTATAAACAGTATTGGTATATATTGGAGAGGTTCATCACAGTGCCATACCTACTCCCAACAGAATAGCAAAAATTTTTTAGTAATCTTTACTAATCTGTCATATAATTGAATGGCGGAAGGAAGACTAACAGGCTTTTTTAGTTCAGTTTTATTTTTCCTCATAATGAGAATGAGAAAAAAATTGAATTAATTTAAAGGACATGGATATTTTATTTATTGAATCATCTTGTTTTCTAAAACCACTGAGTTAAATGTAGTCACCAACTGGTTTCGGCAAATTAAAATATTTAAAATAGAATTTAGAAACAAAAGAAAACCTTTATGTGTGGAGGTCTATCGCCTCTACAATCAACAACACCGCCGACGGCCCCTGAACGCAACTTGCACTGCACGCCGGTACCGACCGAAAATCAGGTGCCAATACATCGCGCCGCAGCCACCTCCCCGAGTAAATAACTAGCAACGTTCATGCACAAACCCACACACTTCGCATTATTAAGTCAAACGAACGGTGAGCGCCCGGTGTACTTAATTGGTGACACCGAATTCTCACACACATGTTCTTTTAATATCTCGACCACATTTGGATATAATACACTCATAAGTATCGTAATACACATTTTGACATAATACACTCATAAGTATCATAATACACATTTTGACATAATACACTCATAAGTATCATAATACACATTTTGACATAATACACTCATAAGTATCATAATACTCATTTTGACATAATACACTCATAAGTATCATAATACACATTTTGACATAATACACTCATAAGTATCATAATACACATTTTGACATTATACACTCATAAGTATCATAATACACATTTTGACATAATACACTCATAAGTATCATAATACACATTTTTACATAATACACTCATAAGTATTATCACGCAATACACCAAAAAACTTAAATACTGCGTTTCACATCAGCAATGTATATTTATCTCTATATTGCTGAGACCTCCTTATGTAGAAATATATGTTTTATGACAATACGGTCTATTGTGAACTAGATCTAATTAGCCAAACTGACTGCGCATCATTTAGCATGTCGGAGGGAATAGTTGTTTACCATTGACGTGTTTGATGTAACAAAAAATTTGTTGGCCATGCAGCATATTCACTTTGCCTACAGCAATAACTTTTTGAATACACATTTTAATAATTGATTCATTAACTAAATGATTTGAGCAAGTATATGAAGGATAGTAATGATGAGAGTGAATGTATCAGAAAAATATGAAGCGCCTAATTCCAAAACCTCTTTAAGCGACTTTATGTGTTTTTGAGTTATAAATAAAAACGTATATTTTGAAAACAAATGGACAAAATGTTTGATTTTTACATCAACATTTTTTTAAGAGACAATTCTGTAATGTATTTTTTATTTTTATTTTAGATCACGTAATCATCAACAAGCGTTGTGATTGGCTAAATTCATTTTAGGGGGGAAATAGCAACATATACTCTGTCTACTTTGGGAAATTTTGGAATTAACCCTGATTTTGAATATTAAATATTAATAGATTTAAGTGGCTTTTGCTAGAAAAAATGTATTCTGGATGTAGCTGACAAAAAAATCTACAAAACTGTATATTTAACTCAAATTATACCAAATCCGTTTAAGGAGATTTTGGAATAAGGAAATATACACATATGATAAAGTAATAAAATGATCCGCCTCAAAAAATCATTATTCTCATTCAACAATGATATGCGTGAGCAAAATAGTTACATACGGTTTTATCACACATTTATTTAGTACAGAGAACAAGTGAAGCTGGACGAAATACGATAGAGAAGTGAAGCACCGGACGGAACGCCCGCACGTGGCGTGATGTGCGCGCCGCTGGACAAGTTAGTTTGGCTTTGTATCCAGTTCATCCGATAAAAACGTGAAGTTATGTTACATTGCTTTATGATACAACTGATATGGTAACATTGTACTGTTTTATTTTTTTTAAATACAAAAATAAATTGTGTATGCAACCCTTTCTGTCTAATTATGGCCACTAAATAGTTACTTGTGTACCGGAATTACATCTTCTTTAGAACGGGATACTTAAAGCACTTTAGTCGTAAAACGTACTTTTGAAATGTACTATCCTTAAATCCTTCAATACTGAATCTACTGCTGTTGGAAAATATTTAACTGCCCCACGATGAATCTGCAAAATAATCTTTTTGAATGAACCTACTACAAAGTACTGAAACAAGTTCAGCGTAGTAATTACGAAGAACTATTTTCACCCTCAACGATATTATATAAGGTGTAATTACTTTTCTGTATATTTCTTAGGAGTTTATGACTTGTTATTACACGCACGAGAAGCAATGGACCGAACCATACTGAATTAAATAGAAATTCGCAGAGCAAAAAAAATTGTTCAGAAACTTACTGAATATATTGTAATAATATTTTGGGTAAATAAAGTTTGACTTGGGCGAATTGTAGCAACTAAATGGTATAGAAATATTACGACTATAATTTATCCGTGTAATATATTAATATATAATGTTAACTCATTAATACTGGACCCTAATTTGCACGTTAATGTCACCAAGTGGGCACCAAATTATTGTTGTAGATTTTCATCATCATTATCAGCATCCACGTCGGTCTTTTATGACTAAAAACCATGACTACATAAACTCCCACCCTTTTGACTATGTTCTTTCATTTATCTCGGACCTTCCAAACGTCCTGCAGACCTTAGATCTATCACAAGAGAAGAGTACCTGTTACCTTTTTTATTTAATCAGTTCGACAGGTGGGGATCTTCTCCTTCCTTTCCGTTCACCATAAAATGCTTCTCCAAACTATTTTCTCTTCTGAGTAAGATTCCCAAACAATTTTAACATTTGTCTTAGGCAAATTAAGAGTCTATCCTTATTATTCAGCTCCTAAAGAATAGAGACATTCATGTGTCTCACCCTCCACGGTATGCGCAATATGTGTCTGCAGCACCATATCTCAAAGGCATCAATCCGTTTTCTCCCCCTTACCTTCAGGATCCATATAAAAAAATAGAATGAACCAGAGATTGTACAACCCTGACGTTAATTGATTTGGAATGTGTGGTTGTAAAACATTTTATCCAAGAATTGCATAATAAGAGTCACTGTGCTGGATTTTATTGTAAAATAAGTCTTCTCTTCCACGTCTTCCATAAATTCATATGAAATAACAAAACAATGTGAAATTAAAAAATATAGCGTAAGTGTCACCAGTTTACGGACACAAATGTTTTCCAAAAGCTCTGAAAGAATATTTTAATTTGAATTTCAGTTCAGTTCACAGAAACACAACAATCTAATGGAATAGCTCTAAAAATAAACATTTATGGGTGGTATTTACACTGAATTGGGTGGTCAAAGCTATACCAATAAAGTGGCCAAGAAACTTATGGAGGGGAAAACTGGATTCGGCCATAGTTTGTATTTGGACAATTTTTATAACAGCGTTTCTTTGACAGAACATTAACTTGGTGAATAACATGCGTCACTGGGACGCTGCGATCGAATAGAAAGGAAAATTCAAAGAAAGTCGCCGGAAAAGAATTGGAAACAGGAGAATTTTAAGCCAGTATACAAATCATGGGATATGCATAACAAAATTAAAGGATCGGCGAGAAATTCTCATCATATCCTCAGAATTCCATGGTCCAACAACAAAAGCAACTTATCGTCTCGGTACAGAATATTAAAACCAAAAATAAAACATGTATTTGTTTTTTCAAAATTCATGATACTAAAAATAAAATTTCCAACAAATCCCCCCCTTGATATTGACCCGTATAAAAAAACCCCTTGACAATCAACCCCTCGGGTAAAAAACCCCCCTGACAATCAATCCCCCGGGTAAAAAACTCCCCTGACAATGAACCCTCACCACATAAAAAAAAAAATCAAACTCGTTACATTTTTTTTTAATCTAATATAATACCACAGTATGTATTAAAAAAAAATATTGTTTGCGTACATTTTGACTGTAATCTCGGGTAAGGAGCAGGTATAGGTTAGGTTAAGTTTGATTCTATTAACTAGTAATGAGTCTATCATTTTAAAATACTAATTAAAAGTATTAATTAGAAAGATATACATATAAAATCAATTTTATCAAAAAATATTGTTGTTACCATCGGGATTCGAACCTGGATCTCTTTCCTAACCGGGGAATATGCATTATCCAACTATGCTACCGCGACATTATTTTTGACGATAAATTTTCGAACCTATATGTTGCACTTTTTTAAATTAATACATCTATCTTTCCATTATTTGAAAGCCATCTACTTTGTTTCAAATAATGGAACAATAGATGTTTTAATTTGAAAAAGTGTAGTATATGGGTTCGAAAATTTGTCGTCAAAAATAATATCGCTGGTGCATAGTTAGACAATGCACCTCCCCCGATTTGGTAAGAGATCCAGGTTCGAATCCTGGTAGCGCAATAACAATATTTTTAGATAAAATTGATTTTATATGTATATATTTCTAATTAATACATTTAATTAGTATTTAAAATATCACAGAGCTATGTTCTGAATAATTACAACTTCATAATAAGAATGCGTTCTCCTAATAATGAGACAATTTTGATTACAATGAATTGTCGGAATTTAAGAAATAACTACTACCAAGGTAAACAGAAAACAATCCAATTTTCATTATTTCCAGTGGCTGTTTGTAATCCTTTTAAACATATTCCTCCAAATATTATCATTGACTTTCACAGCCGTTGAATGACAATATAATTCATCTTGGCTTATTTTGCCATGGGTTGGTTGACAATATTATTTATTCTGACTTATTCTGCCGTCGGGCGATTTTTCATTTTGCACATATCAAATATATTGATTAGGCATATGGAACGTAAGACTGAAGAGACGATGATAAAGGCAATATCTATTATAATATTACGCTAACATATGCATTCATCGTATCCATTTGGTAAATAAATCCGCTAGATGGCAATACTGATTAGCAAGAAATAATGACGAGTATTGTTACGTTGCGATCTCGCCCCGGTAAATCGAACGCCAGGGCACGGCCACCGACTCGGCACAGTCTGTGGGTGTCTGTGTGATATCATGCAGTAAGAATACTTGTTTTCAACACATTTTCTAAGATGATTTTATTCTAAAAGAGACCAATATAGCGTATCTCAAAAACTAGATCTGATAGACCAAATATGATGGCTATTTTGGATTCTGCACCCCAAAATTACCTAGAAACAGTTAAAAAATTGCTGGCACCAAAATGTGTGTTACCCAGTGAATAGAACCAGTGGCCTAACTAATGAGCACCAATCAAGTGGCCATAGCGTAGGATGCCAAATGCTGGTAGGGTAGTATGTTCACCCACCTACGTGTCTATCATATTTTTCGTATTAAAAAAAAAATTATAACAATCAAACACTATTTTGGTTTGTCGTATTTTAACTGTATTTCTTCAGGATCATTCTGCCGCGGGAGAATGCCGAATCTGAGTTAATATAATAATCTGATATGACTCACGGTAGAAAAACATACAATAAATTATATAACTAATATGATTATTGATCACCGTTCTGTAGGAAAATTATCGATTTTTATAAAATGAGGTGACACGAGATCTTATCATATATTTGTAAAAATATTCTTCGGGATGAAAAATTATTTATCACCCACAAAGCTGGTTGCGGTAGTCTCGTGATATAAATTAAATGATGACTGATCACTTCTCATTTTCGACATAATTTTAGCTTTTTTATTCTGCTTTGTCAATTTTAAAAACGCATTCTACTCAGTGAAATGGGTAAAACTGTGGAAAGTGCTTTTGGAAATGAATGCTCCTATATATCTGGTTATCTCTTAAGTATGAACGTAACTCTACATTTGTGGGAATTAATGACACGAACTCTAGAATCTTTCATACTATCACAGAAATACGCCATGGGTGCATTCTACCGCCATTACCATTAAACTTTTACGCTGAGAATCTCATAAAATTATTTTTGCAACTTCTATTAATGGTAAACGCATTTCTTCTTTTTCTTCCACGACACTACATTTCAGGATAGAATTTGGGCTCCTCCACAAGTGCTCTCCACCGTCTCATATCCCTGGCCATTCTTCTCCAGTTCCCGGACTCTCACTTCCACTGGGGTATCCTGTCTGGAGTCGTGATCTTTGGTGCCCTATCATCTGGCATTCTTTCAACATGGCCAGCCCATCGCAGTATTTGAAACTTACAGAACCTTACGATTGTTTCTTGCTCAATCAAATTTTAGAACTTTTTAATTCTGTTCCATTTTCTATTGTAGGTCTATAAATTTTTGTTAGTATTTTGGGTTCAAAAACTGATCATTTATTTACATCGATTTGGGTTAGGCACCACGTTTCGCAACGATAAGTAACCACTGATTTTATTATTGTTTTATATTTTAGCATTTTGCTTTGTTGATATAGTACTTTCGATCTCAACAGTTTTTTTACATACATATATATTTAAAGGTTTCTGTTTCCATCTAGAAGGCAAATTGTCAATTCATCGGTTATCTTATTTTACATGTTTAAATTAGAGCCTAGTAGTAGATATATTAAATTATCAACCCCTTTCTACCCTTCAGTACCCACTAATGGGTACCGTAGGGTAGAAAGGGGTTGATAATTTCACCAAATAACGTTGACGCTATTGAAGAACTTCTCTACACCCTAGAAAGAATGAGAACGAATAAATCTTGCTAAATCAAATTTTAAAAAAAAAAAAATGGTCGTTGATAGACAGCATAATAATAGATCTGAATTAAGATAAAACTTTGAGGAGACGTGACGTCATTATAAAAGGAAGATATTATAAATTATGAATCGGTATATATGTTATAAGAATCCGAAGGTTATATGTGTGAGCGCCTGGTGCCCCCATATATATTTTGAATATGATCGCGGAGTGTAGTATGTTTATGGAGTGTGTTTGTGTGTGGCCAAAGCCGAAACAAGAAAAACTACTTAACTTAACTTAACTTAAAAACTACTAAAAGTTTATTGGTGCTTAAGCACAGTTATAATCATAAAATATGCAATAAAAAGTCTACATCGAGAGGAATATTTGCTAGAGATTTTAACAAGAAAGTATTCGCGAAAGAAGTAGCTCACAGAAGCCGGCCAGCGGACGGCTGTGAGCGCATTATATTGGCACATGTTTGGGTCGGTACTGGGTGTGTTTTTGAGGCAGTTAAGAGCTCTATTTTACGCCCGGGTCAGGTGCGTTCAGGAGTCGTCGGCAGTGTTGACGATTGTGTAGGCGATAGACCTCCACAAACTGGTAATTCAGTTCAGTCTCGATATATCGCCATATATTGGTACAACAACAATTTAATAACTTGCAACAACATTTTTTTTATGCTTAACAAAATGTATCAACAAAATACATATACAAAATTTATAAATGTTTGCAAGCTTATCATCAACTACGTATCACGTTATTTATAGATAAAAAACGATATAAAAAAAAATTAAAAATATATATATTTATTAAATTACAATATCGAAACAATTGTGAACTCGAAATCAGTTATACATAATATTTACACCTAAGCAGAAATTAAGGGGAGAACCGCTGCTACGGACGGTTTCAAAAAGCTTCGGCAAGACAAGACCAGGTTAAAACAAAATTGGGACAAAACCAATATCTTCTCAATCTATCTCTGTGGTGCTGAAACATGGACTCAGGGAGACCGAGAGCGCAAGAGAACAGACCCTTTAGAAATGTGGCGCTTGCATCTCCGCATACATCTCTCATTAATCAGGAATTGAACATCGAACAATTCAACATATGGCTCAGATATTTTGGAAAGTTGGTGATCCAATAAAGAATGGAAGAAACCAAATCTCGTCGAAGGTCACAACATGAACCGACATAAACCAACCTGGTTAAAACTTCAATCCAGAGTTCACTAGAATGCGCAAGAAATTCCACGGACCGGAATAGGCAGCATTTCTTGCCGGAAGTCATCCGTGTCGTCATCCACAATAATTACCCACAGTACCGAGATTACGACTGCTCTCTTTGATACCAAAAAGATGATTCTATTCATAGTACACGTAATGGAAATAACAGTTTTATTTACTATTATCCCTGTGGCAGCCAAAATATTTTTTCAATAATTTGATTTCTAATTGATACATTTAATTAGTTTTAAAATACCACAGAACTATGTTCTGAAAAAACTACAACTTCACAATAATAATTTTTTCTCTTTATATATAAAAATATTTATTTCTGACACTTCACGTGACATTACTATTTTTAACACTAAGTATCAGTATACATATAAAGTGATAACAAGATATATTCTGACAAGGCGTTCAATAAATCTGTCAATAAAATTAGTAGAAAAAACCGCTAAAATAGTTTGGACATGTAGAACGTAGGAGTGAAAAGAGAGGAAAAAGTAAATATTTTAGTGAGTGTTGAAGGAAACAATAACAGACAACATTCACGAAAAACCTGACACGATCAGACAAATTTGATATCGGAAGACGATCTTGTTAAATGCTTCAACAATGGACGAGGTTGCAAGCGTGCCTTGGTTGGCCATAAAAGTTTGGCTTTCTATTAGTATACATTATCTGGCTGGCTCTGCGTAAAAAGGCGAAATAGTATTTTAGTTGGTTAGAATTTTTAAAACTTTTTTTTCAGAAATTTTTTGACAAAATGTGTCACATAACTACATACGTTAAAAAGCAATTTAACCTTCAAGCGGGCGCGCAGTGTTTTTGTACGTTTCGATCTTTTCATTTTCAGGTATTATAAAACACAAATTAATAAAATAATCACTTATTCTTTATAATATGAAATATTATCTTCGAATTAGCCACTCTGTCGCTGTATCACGTCCCGTAAAACATGCAGCTCTAACTAAGAGTACATCACCATCATCTGAGTTACTTGCTTCATTTATAAATTGAATCTTTTCAGTTTCTTCCACATTCGATAGGTGATCTAATGCCTCTGAACCTTTATCACTCACTGAGCGTTGGTTCGCTTGCTCTATCTTCTACAATAAGTATTCGCACCATTTCATCATCCCTAATATTTAAGTCATTATTTATAATAAAAATACGCACTACTATTCAAATTTATTTGACACAAACAGCTAAAAACTTTAGCGAAGAAAGTCGCACGTAATTTTTTTGACCCTTGAACGCTAGGCGCGCGTATCCGAATCGATACCTATACGCAACTAAAACAAAAGCACGGCACAAGGTGTGCGGGAAAGAGATGAAAATAGTTCATTTATATGCGTAATGAACCTATCGCAGGCTACTAGAGATGGGAAGTACCTACGTTGTGAATGTATGATTTTATGAAGGAATACTCGCCAAGGGCGGTCGATTTGACGCCGCGCGACCACTTGAAGGTTAAGAAAAGATTCTGATCTGTAACCAAGGTAGTGCGGGGAAAAAAACACATTCTATATAAGAGATGGTATGATATATGTGTTTGAGACATGTGACCCGTTTTCTTATTTCTATGAACTTGGTTGATGATTAAAAATCTTTCACTTCCTCTAGAATTTGAATATCTTGACAGACAGAATGTAAAGTTTAATATACTCATATTCAGCTGTCATGATTGTAGTCTGCGCATTTAACTATCGACCTAGTACAATAGGTCACCATGCATCCACATTTCTTAGAATAGTGTGGGAATTATTTAATTGAAATTTCACCACAAACCACATTATTTGGCACCCATACAGCCTGCTGATGCTGTGCTATTGATCTACTGAATCGTTTGGTTCATAGTAGATGTATTGTTCAAGCTTCCATTATCCTTACTTGATTGATATAATATTATGCATGAACGGTACAGTCTACGAAAATGGACTCACATTTGTCAACTGTACGGGAATTTAGAAAATTTATTATTATAAATATTTTGGTAATTGTAGAATGTTATTATATACACGTTTACTTTTATAATTAGACGTAATTTTCACAAAATATATTCGTTTTATTAGCAACATTTAAAAATCTCAAAAGCGCTTTTGAAAAATATTAATTTAAGTGAAAATGACGTATATTATTATTTATTCTTTCATTTTTCTTCGTGTGAGTTATTTTGCATACTGTGGTCTCAATCAACCTGTGCAAAAAAAGCTTTAGACCAAAGAAGCTTCTATGTTTACAAAATAACGAATTTGGAAGGATAGATAGCGAATAAAAATATTCATAATATTTCGTCTACTGGTCAACTAAACCAGTGATCTATGTTGTTTTTGTGATTAGTATTCGATTGTAATGATCATAGATAACTAAGAATTAAGTATTGGCGGTTTAGTTTCTTGTGTGTTGGTGATTGCTCGCCGAATTATGAATAACCAGTTACCAATCATTGTTACAATCTCACAATCACGGTTAAAATAACGGTTTAGCTCATCAGTATTATTATCTTTATTTTACATTCCTAAAAACCCTTAATCTCATCGACGTTAAGAATGTTACCACATAAAACAAAACATCGAAAGGTCCCTACGTTAACGCGTTAAAATTATATATTTTATTGCGACAACAAACTGCCACATTCACTCTCCATTACCCAGGCTACATAGGATGGGTAATAATTTTTTTTTTTTTTCAAGAGACTCTTGATTATTTTGTGAAATCAACTCTCTAAACGAATTTTATTACATATGTTTTATGTTCACTGTTTACTATCAAAAAAATTATCCACTACGTTTATTTTTATAACTGTGTTTATTTCTTTATGTTTGATGGCTTTGACTGCGGCGATAAACTGTAGCAAAGAATTAAGAATTAACTTTTTTAAATATACACTGATACGATTGTGTATAATACACAAAAATTGTATCGGTTTATTAGTAGCTATTAACTATCTCTGCCGTGGTTGGTTGACGGCGCGGTTCAGTGCGCAATAGCGGTGCGTCGTTCGCGAACGAACCGGCTCACTGAGCCGGATCTTTTCGTTGAGCCAGTTCAACGGATCAACAGATCACCGGCTCACCGGCTCACTGGCGGATCAGTCGAAAATCGACCCATGGACCGACACCCGGCACGGATCGCTCTGTGATTTATGAAAGTTGACACTTGAAAACGATCCCAGATAAAATTGTTATAAATTATTGTTAATAAAACAAAACCGTTTTTAAAAGTGAATTTTTATCAAAATATTTGTTTTAATTACTTACTATTTACGTTCTCAAATCCCATGTCACTAAACGACTGAAACGTCTACGACAAAAAATAATATTACTGTATCTATTTAATATAATCTTCCAAAGCATTTTTATTTTTAAGAATGATAATTTTTGATTAATATAGATTTTCTTTGTTGTTTTTTTAAAATATTAATGTAAAATGTAAATGAACCGGATCATTGAGTCGGTTCAATTCGGATGATTGAGCGGGTGAACCGGCTCAGTTAACTGAGCCAAGTCGCCAATGGCTAGTGCGTAACTGACTTTCCACATAGACACATGCTTATTTGTTTACTGAAAAATACGGTGACCATAATGTCCGAAGTTACGAAGTTAGGACAAGGAAAAGTATTGTGTGGACAGACTGAAGAAGTGATTTTGTCATACATCAAGATTTTACAAGAGACTAGTAATGATGAAAATATTTCTGGTGATATTTTTTCATCATTTAAATTCGTGTATTTTGTGATTGTGTAATTGCCATGTAATGCATTTGACCATATTATTTTAATATTACCAGTTATATTTCTTTGATGTTATTTTGTAAGGCGTGCATATTTTTTTATTATTACAGCGTACATTCATATACTTCTTCAATTTTTCAGAGAATGAATCATTTCAACCAGGTGTCAGTGCGTACTGAGATATCGCCAAGGAGAATTAATTCAATAATATCTTTTAATAACAAAAATGGAAAAGAAGATGACATAATGTAACCAAAAAGGAAAAGAAATCGGCAAAATAAAATGTGTATTAATAGTTTTGACAAATGCGTGATAATTAGGTGTATGTATGATTAACTTTCTTGCTTCGAATAGAAATGGCTCGAATGGCTCTTCAGAATGAGTAATGATATTTACTTGACATGTCAGGAGTATAAAAGTCCTCCGAACTATTTGACTATATATATTATATAAATAATAAGAAAAACACTATATTAATCCATTATCTTTACATGTTGTGTTTGAGGCTAATTTGTGCCCACACGCGGTGAAGTGAACGTCTTTGTAAGGTTTTCATTATATATTACTGTTCCTTGACTTGATTTTTGGTGTCATAAATTTTATTTTATAGTTAAGGATACAATTTCAAAGCCAAAAGCATGTGAAGAACGTGTTATGCATTGTATGCTGCTTTATTTTGATAGGGGCTTGAATGCCACCGAGGTCATTGATCTCATAACCGATGTTTATGGAGCAGTTCTGACAGTAAACATTATGTCAGTTTTGATTCCGACGATTCAAATCGGACAATAAAGATTCGAAAAACGCTCGTATATCAAGACGACCCTCGAAATTCTACGATCACCTGTTAAAATCTCTGGTGGAATCAGATATTCGGTAAACCATCGAGGAATTATCGCAAAACTTGCATCTCTATGGTCCATAATACGAGAACATTTAAAACAGATCAGCAAAAGAATCAGATTGAATATTTGAGTCCCGCACGACGCACGTATTGTCCGATTACAACAAAGAAGATCGGTGAAACACTTGCATTTCGCTATTGTTAAGGTAAAATTCCGATCCGTTTTTTTCTCAAATCGTAACGGGGGATGAGAAGTGGATAGTGTACGACGATATGACACGAAAAAAATAATGGCTTTCGACGAACCAAATTCCTCTTTCAACCGCTAATGACACTTCATAAAGTTCTTTTGTACGATTGGTGTCACATGCAAGGGATACTGCATTATAAATTACTAAAACCGAGCTCAACAATTACTGCAGAGATTTATTGCCGACAATTAGCAAGAGTCAATGAGAAATTAAAAAAATAAACGTCCGAATTTGGTCTACCGATAGCGAGCGATTCTTCTGCACGACCATACATGCCCTCACAAAGCAAAAACGACACGTGATAAAATCGATGAAATAAGTTGGGAGGTTTTAAAACATCCCGCGTATTCACCAGATCTTGTTCCTTCGGACTACTTTCTATTTAGGCCCATGAAACACACATTAAGAGAAAAAACAATTAATATTGTGAGTAATGTGGAAAACCACCTGTTTACTTTTTAAAATTCAAAACCGGCAAGTTTCTACAAGAAATAAATTGAACATTTAACAGAAAGATAGGGAAAAGTTTTAAAAAGTGAGGGTTATACTTAGGAATAAATTTGTTTAAAAAAATCTGAATAAATTAAGTTTTAAGTTGATTAAATAAAATAATGTATTTACCCCTAATATATATATTACATCATGGTCACCCTAGAGCTGGAGTGCAATATTATAAAACTTTTACTCTACTGCGGTTGCCGTCGAATCGTGAATCAAAATCTCGTATGAGAATCGAAAATTTTAATATCTACCTATATATCATAAATTTCCCATCAAAATAATAATACGCGTGAATGCCTTCAAATTACGAGTATTACAGATTTTTCTATACAAATATCATTGCAATCTAACTCATCTGAAGATGAGAACGATCAGTATAACATATTTTTAATAAAAATACATTTTTTGTCGTGAAGTTTCAATTCCGAAACATAATAAATATAAATAATAAAATGTAGATATTTTTCCCATAAATAGATTTTTACTGTTGTTAGATTCATTTAATTCATATTAACAGTTTACTTTTACATATTTAATATTACGTACGATTATATACATGGGTTACTGGTAGGAAGAAAAAGATAGAAAAGATAGACTAAGAAGGGTAGAATACTTTATCTCTGCCTGAAATATAGACCATTATGGGTTATATTTTTATGTTCCAATCGGGAGAGATCTTGAAATCACGACTCGGTACATGTGAATAATGCGTTTATTAATATAATTAAGGTGCACAAATGTACAAGGTAGCGTGTCCACGGAGATTTATTGAAACGAATAGACTTTCAGTTCTTTCTCGTTTGGATGTTAGATACGATCTAACCACTGAAGGGTTGTGTTATAGTTTATAAAGACATTTGTGGAGTTATTGCTCCCATTAAATAATATAGAAGAAAATTTAAATACGGGTAAACAGAATAATAAATTAGATGATATGAAATAATCGTTTCAATGCACATCCGCTTACAGAAAACATAAATAATAAGATAATAATAATTTGGTACCCTTAAAAAGATTAACACATAATAAATCATGATTAGATAAAACTATTAAAAATAATGGTTCCAACACATAACTCACCTCAAATAATGAAAGGTTGATAACAAAAAGACAAAATACAAAACAATATTACACATTCTCTCTCGCTCTTATCTCCTCTCTCTCTCTCGCGTGTACTAATTCTAACTGACAGGAAGTAATGATACGATCTAACCCTCGTAAAACATTATTCATTGGTTTGTTCAATCTCTGATATATAAACTGATATTCGTAAACTGTTTACTAAATATTTATATTAATTAAGTTATTACGGAACCACAAATCTATAGTATCAATATGAATAGCAAAATATATCAAAAATATAATACAACATATTGTATAAATAATTAGAGAAGAAAACACTTTGTTTAAACCACTATATATTGATTTATCGTCATGTTTCAAGACCAATGACCCCTTCATCAGGATATAAATTGGATATTATACTAAAATTAAAAATACAAACATAGACAAAAAACAAAACTATAAATATAAGTGATGAGTAACTAATTAGGAACTATTGTGAAAATAAATTTTAAAGGTAACTATTTGCAAAAAAAAATTGTTTTTTTATAATGTTTAATTTACCAATAACATTCATTTTGACTTCTAAAATTTCTAATTAATCTAACTGTAAACCCATGATATTTGTATGTGAACTTTTTTAACCCTTAATAATGTCAATAGAGTGGTTTATTAAAATATATAGTGGTTTAAACAAAGTGTTTTTTTCATATATATAACATGTTGTCACAGAGTAATTTTGCAAATATTGAAGAAGTAACATGTTTTATTTTATTTTAATTTGTAACACTGCACCAAGCCACGAGCTCAATTTAATGTGGTGAAACACATCACAAAAATGACATTGATGTATTGTGTTCTCAACGGGAGTCGAACCCGAAGCTCCCGGAGAAGCTAGTGTCAAGTAGATTACGAGAAAATATACATAGTAAAAATTTACTACTTATCACACAACATTATTGTTCAATAACAGAGAAATTATACTAACATGGATCTATTATAATATGATACAAATAGGCAGAGATCAGTTGGAAGCAGCGCTGTCTAATATTCCTAGTTCATCATCATCATCACCACCACTTACTATTCTACAAACTTGAGATGCTTACCTCATTATACAATGTATAAAACTCAGTGTTGTAAAAATTAGTTTTATAAAATTATCGCAAAGATACGCCTTAAAATTTTCCTTTCAAAACCATCCAGAGCACTCACATTTTTCCTAGTCGGTACAAATTTATTTATTTTAATTCCTAGTTCATCAAATCAACTTAAAGACATAAAAAATCAATTTTTACAGATTCATGTCGAGTCGAACGCGGCCTTTGGGTTAAGATGTCGCCTGTATCGTCGGCATCGCTCAGCTGTGATAGCGGCGGATTAGAATCGCCGCATCCACACACAGTATGTATTTATGATATATATTTTACCGATAAAAAATAGACATACAGTCATAGCTATACACCAGGAAAAAGAATTAATACACACCAGAGTCTAACAAAGTAGCTAAAACATGCCAGAATGACTTATCAGCTGTGATACTTACTCACAACATCGCATACAAAAAATAAAGTAATCTAAAATATCAATTTATTCTAATAGATTTGTTATTTGATTATATTACTGTTCGCAGTTCTCCCGTTATGAAAAAAACACAGTAAAATGTGTTAATTATCTGTTTTATTGTATATCTTATCTTACATTATTAATAAATTAATTAGTTTTGAAAGCGGAGAATTAGTACAAATATACTGTAACCAATAAATTGCCGAATATTGTGACAACGAAATAACAATGGCAAGCGAACAGAGATGATAATTTATTAAGCGGAAAATCCATTATAACTACTGATATTACCCTGTTTACACATGTTGACAATTAGACGTACAAGCTAGACCAGGCGTCGGCAACCTTTTTTGGCCTAAATAATTAAAATTTACCAAAATTTAAATTAAAATCAAGCAAAATGTGACTGTTAAGAAGACGGTTCGGGTGAATGGGTATTTTCATTTTAAAACAATTCATTAGTGAATAATAAGATAAATTTTATTGAGAAAACTATTACATTATGTTTTTAAACTCTTTTAAAACTAAACATAAAAAAGTTAATTCTAATTCTAATTATTATAAAAACAAATATAATTGTCAAGTTTTAGTTTATTAATTTAGTTCTCTTATAGCACAAGCCATTTCCCATTGGCGCGCCCTTTTGAAATATGTACCTGAAAGGATTCAGACCGTCTCTCAATAGACCACGCTAGACATGTTTATGTTTTATAATTGATTTTTATATATTACACCTACTTTATTTGCGGAACTCAAGTGGGTCACTTGGTGACTCGCGGGTCATAGGTTGCTGATGCCTGAGCTAGACCACACATAGTTCTCTATAGGGTTTATTCAGCGGCGTAACTACCCAGAAGCAGTTGGAGCGGACGCGAACGACGTTAAAATACCCAGAAATATTTATTTTTTAATATCACTTTTTCTCATTTCTAAAATGTTTGGTATTTATTTGCTAGCCTTACGTACGCAGATGTCACTGATGTATGGAATATAAGATTACCTAAAAATAAAAAAAATCTAACGTTTGTTTGTAAATAACTTGCATGGTCATATACTGTCATTTAAAAAATATATTTTAATATAATGTAAGACATTTGCTATATTTATTTATATAATCAAGACCAATTGTTGTTTTTTTCTATTATTTTTGATAATTTATGCTAAATTTCTACGTAAAAAAAATGAGCTATATGTTATATTTTTGGTATATATTACATACATTTCTTCTTTACTTTTTCAAATACTTTTACAATTTTTTCATACATTTTATATAAAAATATATGTACTGTTATTTCAAATAATATAATATCTATTTTAAATTTATCAAAAATAATCATAATTAGCTTTTAGTTCTTATGTAAAAAAAAAATATTTTGGAATATTTACATTATGCTTTTTACTTATTTATATTTTTAATATCTTTATGTAGTTTTCTATAAATAATATTTGCCGTGCTTATTCAATAATCTATTTGCAAGGATATTGAGGTCTCACTTAGAGATCATCGTGCACACTACGTCCCTAAATAGTGTTCTTATTTTAGTCAAAATAAATATAAATTGTCAAAATGAAATCACATTTTATTTAAACGTTGCGATTATTCAAATTTATATAACATATGACATAGTTTTAATAATTAAAACAAATAAGTAAGACACGAAAAACAAAACTATCTTTTAAAAATTTAATTATTTTTTCCGAGACCCGAACCCAGAACTTTATTTTGCCTACCGGTAAAATGCTTTACCGATTAAACAATGGCAACTTATAGATTTAAGTTTTAATATTTATAGTTTACCTTTTTGTCGGTAACTAAATATAAAGTACATTTTTTCTAAATATTGATTATTATTGTATCTTCCTAAGTAATGCATATATGTAATTTGTTTTAAAATAATTCAAAATAAATTAATATACGTATGTCAAAGTTACATTAAATTTTCATTTATTTATACGTCAAAATTACGTTAAAGTAAAAATTAATCAAATCACTGTTCGATATTCGTGTAGAAGAACTAATCCTATTATTTTAAACCTGTATAAATTGGATTAATCCTAATTAAGCCGTTATAAAATATATCACGAACGCGCGTCTAAGTTGGGACTTAATAAGTTTATTTCAATATTAAAATGTTTATTTCTCAAACAATATCAACAATTATTGTTGTTGTATTATATTCGATGTACGTAGTTCCAACTTTGTTCATATGTAGCGCCTAATTCCAAAATCCCCTTAAACAGATTTCGGATTATTTGAGTTATATACACAGTTTTATAGATTTTTCTATCAGCTGCAAGCAGAACACGTTGATCCATTGATATTGCATGTTCGAGCGTATGAACCAAATGTTACAAACTGCCGTTACTTTCGTATTGAACTAAACTGTCTCACGACAGTCTGAACTCGGCTCACAGAGTGAACAATTCAACGCTTGGCTAATTTTGCATCGCAATAGTAGGAAGAGTAGTTCATTTCGACATGGAAAAATCTAAACTCGACGTCTTTGTAAACGCTTGGCCGCCATCTACGCCACCCCTATGTAATAGTAATTTCTCTGGCGCCTCTCGATAAAATCTATTTTTATGAAAGGATCGATAAGCCTTACTTTCGCAGTCTTTACGCATAGTGAATATTGTGATCAATCTATGCGATATTTCCAGCCTAGCTGTGCTGGTCTAAGGACAACTGCGTTGTTCTTTGACAGATGTATCGCCCCAGTCAAACTCTCCACCTGGCAGTGTCCTCAGGACGGACGCGACCACACTCCGTAGTCCTCGTACACGTTTGGTGCGAAAATCCCGTTACCTTCGCTTAATAAATCTATTTATTGTACACGCCCTATTCAGCCATTAACTTTTTTTTATATACATAATAGAGTATCACATCAGAAGCGCAATACAAAGATAAAAATTATATTATATCTGCATGTATTTCATAATCAAAATAATAAATTAATTAAAAACGTGATGTAAAAAAAATTGAAAATTATAGAAAATAAAAACAAATCAAAAATTATACAAAAATACGTGGAGTATCGTACAAAGTTGAAAAAAGTGTCATAGTTTGCAAATTACACACAACTTATCGACAAGTATAACATAATAAATATCAGTTACCACACGCTTGAGCTTAGACAAACAGTTAAGCAGTTTATCCGTCACCATTGAGTTGAGACACAAAAAATTGTAACAATTTAGTCCAATAAACAGTTAAACTAACAGCAAAAATGTCGACTACCTCCGCATATTTATTCTCTAAAAAATGTAATCTGGGTACTGTGGAGTTAGCTAATGTATTTGTTCTAACATTTTCTCTGTAATAGAACAATGAATTATGTCTCTATGACCCCAATGGTGCGTGAAATTCGAGCAGACCAACAATCTGGGGGCAGTCTATCATACCATTGATGATCTTATATAGAAATATAAGGTCGGTCACCATACGTCTTAGTGACAATTTTAACATTTTCAGACGGCTAAGGAGATAATCATAATTGATATCCTCAGAGCGTATGTTTAATATATAATAAATGAATCTTAAAAACTTTTAATAATTATATTTTTCGCTCTCAAAATCAATACTTTATAATAATTTCACAGAGTAAGAATTACGCGTGTTTACATATGAATATGTTTGGCAGTATACACCACGCAGAAAATTAATTAAATCATGCTCTTTCAGAGTCCGTGAATTATGAAACCATTTATCGCGGATACAAGGTTTAAGTACTTTTATCGTACAATACAGAATATGAAGTCTTCATAATAGGATTACGTATGGTTCGGTTCAGGGTTCGGAACTTATTCAACTGTGTTATTCTCTGGTGGTGCATTAAAGGGTTATTGTAGAGTCCGTTTTGATATATAAATCATTTTAAGGACTCAATGGAACGAATATGCAGAAAATTTTATTAAATTTGAGTTAATTAATTAATTAATTATTTTCAAAAAATATATTTACATCTAGGTACGTGACAAATCTACAAATTCTATATATAGGATACCAGCTGCTATCTAGTAATCTTCATTTTTTTTATTGACATAAAAATATGAAAAACTGATAGGCGTTTGAAGAATATATTTATTGATACTCTTAATATTTTAATAATAATCTCTATAATCCGGTTTAAAATACAACACCTTCTTCCAAAGAAAAATTAATTCCCATACTGGCGGTCATTTAAATTTAAGAGTAGCGGAATGTTTTTGGTCGAATATAAATGGCGGCGGGTACTAAGGAGCTAAGTTTGATTGTTCATAATTAATATAATGCGTTAAAGCTACATGAGAAGACAACAGCATTAAAAGTTAGAAAAAATATAGAATGGAGGTTACTGACAGCAACTAGTACCTATCGTGAAATATAAGTGCGCTGCATAATCCATTGTTTAATTCTACTTCCTTGAAATTATCTTACAAACAGTCGTTTACATTTAATTAGAGAGTTAAAATCAAATCCAATAATTCATTTGGCATTTGCAATATCTCTTTTATAGTTATTTTAATATCTAAAATAAATCTATTACATTTCATTTCTGGCCTTCATAACGACCAAATCTTTTGTAATTTCATCATGTAATCGAATTTTTGATATTTCTAAAAAAAATTACCATGCTACAATGTGTTGATGGCTTTCATCTTTGAGAATTCTCTTTAGAACGTTAGTAATTTCCACAGACTATCAAATATACAAATAGACATGAAATAACGCAAATTCCATGTTTTAATATTTGCATTTTAGTATCACCCACGTGACCACTTTGGTACCACTTACGCAATCAAATAGCTCCCCGGCTATATGACTCGATTGGAAAGAAAGTTTGTACGCCGACAATATAATATGCATTAATGTAAAAAATACGTCTTGTTTACACAAATATTTAATTTTCGAAGAGTAAATACTTTTACTGCAGCATAAATGTGTCATAAACTATCGGATTTATGTTTCCTCAAAGAATTTTTGTAGAATGCCTTTCAATGTAGAATGTCCCGCAACTAATATTCCAAATCCCTCTCCTATATGTACACTTTATTTCATGTCCATTCATTTGCTGGTCTATGGTAATCCTCTACTTCAGCAAAATTGATAATTAATTTTTCGCTTAAAATTGAAACACATTTAAAAATAAACATTTCAGAAGAATGAAAGAAAGACCTTGATATTATCGGTCTTTTTTGAGATTGAAAAGTTCACGCATATTGTCCCTGTTCCACGATACATAAATAAATACAAACCAGATTAATTAAACAGGTAATGGTGAATATGATCGGGATAAGCCAGATTAGAAGTCATGTAAGGAAAATAAATAATGATTTTCGAGAAAAGAAATAGAAATTTGGAAAAGACAAAAGTCGTGTCAGGTCAACGCTTCTTTGTTACATATTATATGTATAATAAAAAAATGTAATGTTCATTATGTATCTTTTATAATATATTCTTGCGAACAATCTTTTACTACGAGGTTAAAGTTAACCCTCAAATATTTTACACTCCTGGCGCACAATTCTCAAACACAATAGAGAGAATAAATTCTTCGTTGTTTTTATTTTATAGCAGTGTTTGATGTCCTGAATTCTATAATTCTTATTTTATGAGAGATAAATATAATTAAAATCTAACCATTAGTACAGAAGAGATGTGTAATTTTTTAAATTTAAATTATTTTATATTTAGTAGTTTATTCTTCTCTAATCGGTTACTCAGAGTCACGACCTATTGAGGACCTTAATGTTCTTATCTCATGTTGACAATCCTTGGCAAAAATAAGGAAGAATTCATATGTGCGTGTGTGTGTGTGTTTAAACAAGATGACAGATAAGGCTGGTTAACTAACTGAGCCGAGAGTTCTACCAGGTGAACTTTTCATAAAAGTTTACGAAATATGATAATAACAAAGGGAGTTATCGTGTCCATAAAAACCGTTATATTTATAGATAAACATTTTAACGGTGGATAGTTTCTAGGAATTTTCTGGAAGTTTGATAATGATGCTATGTGGGGTAGGTTTCTACCGAAATCTACCTAAAAGGATTCTTATGAAAATACATTATTTTATCTTATTTGGGTAAAAAGTTGACAGTTTAAATTTATATATATATATATGTGTGTGTGTGTGTGTGTGTGTGTGGAAAACAAGACAGTCAACATGTTTTTTTTTTAAATAGTGAACATGTATGTTCTAAAAATAAAAAAATGATTTAGTAATTAAATAAACGAAAACCACTGTTGAGTTTTCTGCGCTATTCAGTCATGTGTCTCCGATCTCTTAAAGTACTATTAGTTATTTGTATCTGTACATTTTACGTGTATGTATGAATAAAAAGAAGAAAATAAAGAATCTCAATCGTGAATTGAGACCCCGAAGTCCTTAACTTACCATAGCAGAATGGAACAACTTTTCAAGCGCCAATTATTATGGTAAACTGGATTATAAAAAAGGCTTAGTTGTTTAAATATTTATATGCCTTAAAAACTTTGGAAGCTTCAAGTATTATAGCAAGCATAAGTTTAGATACGGTATACAAAAACGATTAGAATTTTTAATACAAGACAAGCAGATGTTCGCAAAGAACTTAGAATGAAGAATAAAAAAATAAGCGGAATAAGCGGAGAATAGTTTTGTGGTTCAAGTAATCGTGACAACGAGTTTTTTAAACTAAAATTATTTGATGACATCATGTTTCGTTCACAGTTCCTAACTTAACAATATATTTTAACATAGATTATTATATATAATATATATATTATAATATAGAATAATTATTCAGCGGTAAAATTCATTTATTTTTATAACAACATTAATTTACAGTATGCATCAATATAAAAATCCGTAGTACAAATACATTTCATTTACATGCTAGTCCTGCTTCCCCCGAATCCTACATGTATATATAGAGTACCTGTTCTGAGGTAGGTTCCATAATCTAGAATATAAGTTAGAAGTAACAAATTAAGTTAAATGATAAAAAACAGAAAAATCAAATATCAAAATGGAGACAAGTAGAGAATATGTAAAATGAACAAAGAAAAATTTTTGATACAGGCTAGAGACATGTAAGAAATAGAAGAAAACAAACAAGTAGGGAGCAAACAAAACATAATAATTACGAGGTAGGATGTAAGAACAAAATCCAACCATCAACAAAATCAACAAAATTAGTCACGGAACACCGTTAGAAATTTATTTGTATTTAAATCTGTATTTTTTCACATTATTTTATTTTTACTATGCCTATATTTAACTTTATACGAATCACGTATTATAGTTATTTTTATGTCAATGTGTCGTCCGTCAGATTCATCTTTTTTCCATGTTATCATTAACTCAAAACCATGTATTCATATACAAACGTGTATTGTCTATGGAATGGAGGTGTTATGATAGGCGCACGCGCGTTCGGGACCATCGGGTCTGAGTGTACGTGTGCGTATGGAGAGGTACATCAGGCAAGAATGCATAAATATGACGAACTCTTAGAAAACGACCTCTTCGTTTCACGTTTTCCAACGCAGATAGTTCTAAGAACATTTTGTATTTTAGACAAGCTCCATGGAGTATTATTCACGTTGCCGCTTCAACCTGTATTTTTCAAAGAAGAGACATATCAACCGGCGCAGCCGAATAATAGCAGTCGGGAGACCAATAGTCGGTGGAACAAATAAAACGTGTACCTACCTCCATTTTTTATATAAAAACTTACAACAGATATTTAAAAATTGTAAATGAAACTAAAAAAAAAACATAAAAATTAACAAAGCATTTTTCAGAAAGAAGTGTGTAATAATAAAAAGTTAATTGTTAAAATTCATTAGTTGAATTGATTTAGAATTGAATAAGTTTTTATCCTTTAATGTTTGTGAATGGACGGAAGGATGAAAGAATTTCAAATACGCACGATGTTTCAGAAAGTACAAAAAAAAGATTTATTATTTGTAAAAAAATTCTCCGACAGTAGAAAATATGTGAAACGAATTTTCTGAAAAGTTTCTGCTCCGTGTGAGTCTGAAAAGGTTCTATCAATACACATTACAAAGATTTAAAGTACCTACCTATTCAATATGCTCATAAGCAAGCACATCCGATTTTTGTTGACAGCCCTCACACTAAGGGCGGCAAGCCTTTGGGTTCGCGAAAAAAATTAGCATCCCCGTACAATTATTAAAATTAAGAAATACATATTTTAACTTGGTAACAAATAACACCAATAGCTCGTCTTATAGCCGAGACACCTCCCGAAAATGTTAGCCGTACAGCGAAATGCCATATAACGAATCATTAGTTTTAATACAAACTCATAAAAATTCCACAGGATTCTTTCCAGTTTTATAAAAGTATTTTAAAAATTACAATGTTCTAATTGAAAATATTTTTATATTTATATTTGTGTATTAATAAAAACTAAAATAGAAAACAAAAGTTAAATTAAAACTATTAAATGTATTACAAAAAAAAAGAAGATGACACCATCTATGACACCACTAGAATCTAATTTTAAAAGTCAATCCTTAGCAAATAACATATAGATACAAGGGGATGATTCCAAATTTAAGTAAATAGGTTTCCCGTTTTTAGTTGACCATGTGTCTAAACATTTTGAAAATCGTTATAGCAAAAAACTAATAAAGCGCGGTCGTGTAGCGATTAAATTCATGTCAAAATATGAGAAAATTCATTTGTTATTTTTTTTCATATAGGTATCTGATGAATGGTGTTCAATAATTTAATTCTTAGTTCAGATGAATTTACATTTTTGAAGAATCTTCTATGTACAGTTTTCAAAACTTCTCCCCTGTATGTACCTCTCTAATCCGTATGTACTCGTATGTAACACTCTGATTTGTATGTACTTTTCGGATCCTATTGATGAGTCCGGTCCCATCAACAGGACTGATGTTGCTGACAATATCATGTGACGTCAGATATAGTGTATTTTGGAGTGGTTATGTTTGACAAGCTTGAAAGTAAAATAAATGCAACTGATTGTCTAAATATAAGTTGTGAGAAAAGAAATATCTCAACATTGATTTAAAACATTCGGCATTTTGACTCGAAGTGATAAACTCTTATGCAATTATACTCGGGGGCATGTATTGCATACAAACAAAAAAGCTGTGCATTACTCAAAATTCTAAAAATAAAATAAAATAACCTAACTTGTTTTTTCAATCCTTAGAATGATTGTAATGAACTAATTATATTTTTACTGAATCTATGTCGGCATCTTGACGCCTGCGGATTTTCTGCATTTTTTAAACAATTTGTGCTTAAGACTTCCGTTTTCGAAAGCGATTAATCCTTACTGATACTGCGTAGAATGACATTTCTAAGTATTTGTTTTACTTGACAGTTTAAACGTTTTATGTTCTTAGTGTATTCTAACCTATGATTCCATATATCTGTGTTTGTGTAGATAAAATTTATCATCTGTCAAGCGAGCGAATTTGCATTTTTCAGGATATTATTAAGTTAAATTAGTACCAATATTAAATTGAATGTCAAAATACATTTATTTGTGTTATGAGTTTCGGCTATACTTATTTGTAAAGCTAGTTAATTAAATAAATGTTTTTGAACATTGTTAATGAAACATTTTAAATCCGTTGTCGGGAGGAGAAATCGTAGAAAATATTTTAAGCGTAATCGAAAGCAAAGTACGAAACCGAACAATAAAATAACTTGCCTATTTTAAATTAACAACCTATTGTATACTTAGTTAGCATCGTCGATAACAGCATAACCTAAGTTTGTGTCTTCTGCACACCGCTGATTATACTCGATAATTATTAAAACGATCGAATGTTAATTAATATATTATGAAATAATATGCAATATACCGTTAAATAATTAATATCAGTAGCTGAAAAATGTACTTACCTACCTTAGATTGCCAGAGTGAAGAGTTCCAAGATTGACGCAGAAAAAGGTACCACTCTTTTCACTTCCACAATATTTGCAAAATTACTTTGTGGCAACATGTTATATAAATAATAATGAAAAACACTTTATTCAAACCACTGTTTATTGATTTATCAACACGTTTCAAGATCAATGATCCCTTCTTCAGGATACAATGTATATACTAAAATTAAAAACACAAGCATAGACGAAAAACAAAACTATAAATATAACAATTCCTTTCGCTCTAATTCCTTCAAAACAGAACACTGGATGTTTTCCTTAGTAAATGATGGTATAAAGAAATAAATATTTTTAAACAATTTATTGTGCTGATTTTATTATTCGATGGTTTTTATCACGTACGGTTTTTTTGCTAATCAAGTAAGTACTTTATTCCTTAACACATAATTTGCATCCGTTTTTGCGGGGAAGGGAACATGAGTGTAACACTTCTTTTTCAATTTTCTACATTCACACATCGATTTTTTCTCTGAGAACCTCGAAGACGTCAGCGAAGAATAAGGAGAGCGTTTCCATCAAGACATCAAAGATATGGAAAAGAGGTACCATAGAAGATGGATGCTAACATGATTGCCGTCTACTGTTTTATGCTAAAGAGAAACGGCACTTGTGAGGGGTGAAAATCAAGGTAAAGAAATTTTAACCCACCTGAGAAAAAAAAGAAAGTTAAATCAGCGTCAGATAGAGAAAAACTAATTTGTTAAATATATCTTCTGTTTTCGTTATATTTTTTTGTTTTACATATTTTTTATTTTATACAATTTATGGTATGATATTTCTTAACAAAAATTTTCCTTTTTTTTGCCCTCTTCATATTGATTAGCAATATTAAGTGCATTTATGCCAATATCTACTCCAACACAGCGTGATGCACTAATAAAAAGCATGTGAATTTGTATAAAAGAGTTAAAAATAATTTTTGCAAACTGCAGATCTGAAATCACCATGGAAAGTACTATTAGGTTCACCTTATATTAATAAAACATCGTTCTAAAAGTTAAAAAATGCATAGCGTGACGATTTTAACCGCAAAGCATCGTTTACAAAAACGTTGCGTTGAACATCTTAGAACATCTGGAAGTAATATACATATATTAAATGTCGACGTTTCTAGGCATTGTTAGACTAGACAAACAACCGAAATAAACTTATTTTTCGAGAAACTTCAAAGGCAACAGAGTCTTATGTTTCATAATATATTTAAATCATTTACAGAAATTACAGTTAAGTACTGATTTGATCTGAGAATATTGTTTTATCTTAATTTTTGAGGGGCTCGCGCGAGCACCTCATATCGTAGCAAAGTATAAAACTTAATTTCGTAATAAACGCTTCACAAAATGCACGTTCACCAACTTGAAGCGTTCATTCGAAATATGTTGGTACCACTAGTTGGCCCACTCCCGATGCAGATCGAAATGAAGAGTTGATACGTCGTTATTTAAACCGTTATTGAACCATACTTTAATGAAGTATCTGTGAAGTGCGAAGCGAAGAGCCAAGTGTGAAGTGCGATACTTGCGAAGTACACACTTCAATGAACTACATGAAGTGAGCGGCAAACTTTTTCGTCTTGATACATACACAGTTCTCGGTTAATTGTGTGCATTGTTGAGTAAGAGCTTCGTTGCAGACAACTAAGTTATTTGCTAGTGTGTGTGAATACGGTATGAAGTATTGAAGTGTTAGCATGATTTAAAACGTGTGAACTGCGAAGCATGAATATAAAGAACTAGTTCATTAAAGTACTTCGTACAGTGTGGACCCATCGCTACTGGCCCACCTTCCATGAGAGCGCCGCTTGAACTAGAGAGTTGGTGCTCAGCTCCAGCCGTAGCTTTATGCCAGGAACTCGATGTCTCGGATACGGAATGATCCATGCACACGGCCTTGGCCAAACATTGTAGACGCGCTACAATAATGCGCCAACCCGAACAATATTCTGTATGAGTTGTAATATTGAATTTTTAAACGATTATACGTCATTGTAGTTCGACCAGAGCCCGCAGGTATACCTACATGTTGGAGAAGAACAATTTAAAAAGGATGCTCCTCACCTCCTTACTGAATCGATAAAAACGTCGTGACAGCATATTCGCACGAACGCTCCTCTGTCGTTCGATGTCATCATCATCTTATCCAACTTCATTGAAGATATGACCTAAGTATTTCACCTTTTTTTGAACAATTTCGTCCCGCCCAGCCACATGGGAGGAATATTATCTGACCCTTTTCCATATTCGAACGTCGTTATGACCAATTTGCTGGCATTGTATAAAATAATATATTCACTGGCATATGTTTCGCAAATCTGTAAAAGCTTTATTATCGCTTTTATAGATGGCGTCAGTATAACCATATCATCGGCATAATTAATATGGTTCACATTCGTCCCGCCCATGTGGCAGCCAATTTTCGACCATGTACATACATATTGAAAATAATTAATCAACATTCTACAAAAAAATTATTACCATCTATTTTAATCTTTACAGAATTTTAACTTACTTTAATTGAAAATATATTATTAATTAAAATGTTTTCGATGCTTACTGCGTCATCGTCAGTAATAAACTAAAACATAAACTAGAAGATAGATTATCGACTACATGGGTATGTGATAATATGAGAGTGGTGTTGGGGTGAGGGGGGTTTCGCTGAAAAGTGAAAGTGGTTGTAGGCGGAGCTAATATGGACAGAAGAGGAGATGTAATAGGTGTTGTTTGTATGTCAAGTACATTTTTATTGTTAATATTAATATCTATATTTTCTAGTGTCTAATTTTCTCCCCTTTTTGCATATATACATTACTTCTACGTTGTCATGGGCGAAACGGAACGAATTATCTTAATGATAAAAAAATTCAAATATTTTATACACTCAGATATTTTATGCATCAAAACCTTTTTCGACTAAAATCGTATCGTTGTGTGGTAAGTTGTACATGAAAGAACCTTAAAAATATATATATTTAAAAAACAAATTAATTTTCCACCAGCCTAATAAACAAAATTTTGAATGACTATCTATATATTATTTTATTTTTGAATAGATATCACTTAACTAACAAATATAACCTGTTCTTTTTTTAAATACAAATTTTAATATATATTGTAACTAGTGTTTAAATCCCGTCGTAGAATGGGCACCAAATACGTATAGACGCGGTAAAGTATATCAGGTGCACGTCTAGTTTGCGTTTTTCCCTTATTTCTTGGGCGTGACAACTTACCATTCTATTACATCAACATTTTCCTTTTGTATAATAGCTTGTTTAATGTCAATACTTTATCGAGATCTTCATTGTTGCTGTCTTTTTTCTATTTTATAAAACAAAGTTCGGGTCAATGAGAGCAAATTTGGAAGAAGAGGCTGTGCGGTATCGCCGTATTACTGTGTGCGGAGCGCTATCGAACAGCCTCCTCTGTAGCATTAAAAAAGAAAAATGCCAACCATTATCTTTCTCTATTTAAGCGTAGCCTTTTCTAAATTGGATCTTCCATATTGTTAAAACATCATTAACTAAAAAACAGTTTTTTAATATCCAACGTCAAATGAAACGTATTAAAGTGGAATTATTATTTTTGTTACCTAGGTACCTACATATACCTACCTAGCATATACGAGGGCAAATCAAAAATTGTCTTCATTTTTCGTTCTACAATTTATTTACGCAAACTTTACGGAACCCAAGATTGTCGTGATTAATTTGATGTGCAGAACCATGACTGATTTTTAAAGAAGATGCTACCTCACAGATGGTAAGTCGCTTATTCGCTAGAACCATCTCTCGAGCTTGCTTAACTTGTCATCCATGGTGGAAGTTGACGAGCGTCCTGCTCCCTCCTTGTGCGTCACACTCATCCGGCCACTTTTAAACTTCTCGATCCACAAATGAACACTTTTACATGATAAAGCAGTATTGATACAAGTCGAGTACTTCTCCCTGCGCATTTTATTCTTCCAATGTATACCTTAATATACCTGGTTCTGGCCAACTAATGACGTGGGAATAGATTGCCTTCTGTGTTCTTTTTTTTAACCTCCAAAAGTAGCGCCGTGTATAACGCTAAGACCATAAAGAAGCGATGTTCAAAACAGCTCCGGAAGTGCAGTGATATCTCGGTTCTTCACTAAAAAGGTGCGAGTCAACTGGAGTTGAAAACTGGACGTCCAATCCAAAATCGAGATCAAGGTAGACCAGATCCATTTGCCAATATTCCTCTCTTGAATCCAATCCGGATTGCGTCAACTAATCATTATTGTAATCGATACAGTCCACGTAATGTTATCCCACCAAGCACTGTTCCCGTATTGTGATAAAAGTCTACTATGAATTTCAGCCCCTTTCACACCCACCGACCAGAGAAATCGGATCACAGCTCGCTGTTCCTCCTTGGTGCAAAACTGCAAGCGGAGCGAGCATGTTTACGCGTGTTTATGCAAATGACGCGATCGAGATCAAATTACGCTAACGTGACAGCAGTCCTACCAACTCTAAGCTTGCATGCACAGAAAGCAGTATGACAACCTTGAAGATGTGTTATGGCGAGAATGTAGACAATTGTTGACTCGCCCTCGTACATATAGCAATAGTTACAACTGAATAAATGTTTGTAAATTAACGCATTATATTAACGTTTAATAACGTATGCTTACTTTTCCAGAATAGATAGTTGTAAGGATCTACGGTGGTTTTAGTAATGTTTATATGCACGTGTTAAATCTCGCTGTCAGTTTGAATGTCGTATACACTGCTTTCATTGTTGTCTCTTTCTACCAAACTCAAGCTAATTTCTGACTTTATCATACGTGAACATGGTTTTTAGATGTATCTCAACTAAATCTCTATTATCTCATCGTGTCTCTTTCCATGGACACGAGCCTTGACACTGCAAATAATTTGATATATAATGGACGATTAATTTAATTTTAGCTTTGTTCGCATAAATATGATATCAATCTCATTTAAAATTTGCTCTCATCGTTCGGCATACTTCAGATTTAATTGCCAATTCAAGTACTGGGATCTGCTTGAAAGGACGAAATGATGAAAAATTGGATCTGGAACTTATATTTACAGTTATCGGTTAAAATTTATGAGATCGAATATTATTATTTATTACATCCTTTTTTCAGACATGACTTATTTATTTCTAACGCCACTAGATTATTTAATTTAAAGAAAAGACTCGGTTTTAGGTAGATTTTTAAGGAATGCTTCAATGCAACATTTGGAAAATTTCAATCCATGATCGATCATATCCGCAGACCTCTAAACCTCTCCCCGTTAAAATGTATATTTATTCGTTAACTAGTCTGATTCGCCGCTTTGTTACAAAATGACTGAAGTTCAGAAAAAATTAAAACAAAAAAAATCATATCTTCTAAATAAATTATCAAAGTGACGTCTTTACAAAATATATTCCTACATAATAATTATATTTATAATAATAATAATAAATTGGATATTTTTTATAGCTAGTATTCTAACATTATACGTGGACCAATAGTTAAATAATTATTAGATCTTTACTTCACCGACTAAATAAAGTACTCAATAAGTCTCTAAAATGGTTAAGTGTTCTATGAAATACCCGGATTACCCGTTTTAACGGTTACGCGACGCCTTTCGCATGATCCTTCACTAATATCGTAATGTATGTTATTTTATAGTGGTAATTATTTTATATTAATTAGCATATTTGCGTTAAAACGAACGTTAATATATCTCTCTAATATTCTACTGTATGATTTTTTTGGCCAAGCAATGTATGTATTTTAATTGCTCAGTTACAAGTGAATATTGTAATTTGTATTAATTTCAGAGTTTAAACTTTTTCACAAATTTTTTTTAAACGTTTTCTATTCTAAAAATATTTATAGGTTTTCACAGCCATTCAGAGTCTTTTTTGACCAGTTTTATCTTCTTGTTTATTTTGTGACATTATATTTTATTGATCAGGGCAGCTTCTTGTCAGGGCAGTCATGGCAATCAATCACTCTAGTGGTGTGCTATTGATATTGACAAAAATACTACTTGACGTAATTTACTTCGATCCATCGCATTTTTAGCACCTTCCTTTAATATGAGCAAGCATTTAGGAAACAACAGATTGCTTGAGTATGCTCATATACTACCCTTAAATTAATATTATATACTACCCACCAGTGGCGTGCAGTAGGCATTTATTTAGATTATGCTGTTACCAATGACATTATATAATCATATATAATATATGTAATACAACATATGTACTTTCGTTTAACCAACGTCTTTAGATAAAATAAATCCGTCGTTTATACGACCCTACCATGTATTTATTTGTAATTTTAGAGTACTATTAATAGTGTTATAAACTTTACGTTTTAACGTAAAATAATACCTTCATACCCATATAAAAATGTATGGAAGTTTTTAAGAACACTTTTTATTACTGAACATGATTAATTTATTGTTTGAAAATCTTTCACGTAATAACTAAACTAAATAATTATTTGTATTAAAGGTGAACGTAGAATATAGTTCTGCGAATTGCTTTTGTTTTTCCCAAATCAAAAACAAATTCATGCACCAAATGCACCTCGAACGTAAAGAATGAAATCAAAACATTAAAAACAGTAAGAATAAATTCTCGAATTAGTAAAAGAGGAAGTAGACACTTCAATGATTTTCACGCAGTTGTAACCATTTCTAATGTTATTCTATAAAAAACAGCATATGTAACAACTCCATACAAAACGGATCTACCGAAAGAAATTTTCAATTCAGTAAATAATCAATTATATGACTCGAGTAATTCACTGGCTTAAAGACAGAACAGAGTTATGTGAATAGCTCGATGCAGCGAATACACAAGAGCGCCTTGGGTACAGCGGTGAGTTGTCGTGGTAGTTTTTAGATCTAATCACTTAAGTATCTATTGGTACACAGATGGCGTTAATTGTAAAAAATGTTTCCGTTTATTTAATTTATATTTGTTTCCCAGAATTTTTAGTAATGCACAGGTTTTTTGCTTGTATGCACTGCATGCCCCTGCTACCCACCGGGTGACAACAAATTGCACATGTGTGTGGTCTGTTGTGGATTCCTAACAGCTTTTTAATTTACGTATCTATATATTAAAATTAATCCAATCAATTACGCTTTAACCTTAAATTATTTATAATGTAATATTTTCCACTTCCAAAGGTTTTAGCATATTGAAATAAATTTATATTATTTTTAAGAGTTAAGAGCTCCACGCTTTTGGGCCTATCACCACAAAGGCCCGTTTACTAAATTTAGACTTTTGGCAACGGTTGGTCGGTTTTATAACCCTTCCTGCAGCTGAAGTAAAGGCTGACCTGAGAGCTTGACGTCTACCACTGAAATTATCTGAGATACAAAGCTCTTGAAGATACAGAGACGCCATGTTATGTGTCGCTTTGTACATCAACCAGCACAATTAAAATTCAACTCTTTCAGGGAACCGGAGCCAATGTAGTTCATGTAAACGGGATGTTATATGAGAGAATTTGAAAACTCTATATATTATTCCTGCTACCGGGTGTAGTACAGTACAGTATAGTACAGTGAAGCTGGCATTAAAAATATAATTGTGTATAATAATGTACAAATAGATGAAAAAATACACTGCCATCAAAATATATTAAGATTACACAATATTAAAAAAAAATAACATTTATGTGACACATATTTATTTAAAAAAAAACAATTTATTAATAGTTTCACGTCCTCGTCCGACATTTGTCAGTTCGCATTTGAAGCGTCTAACGCCTCAATAATGTGTTGATGAAAAAAATCATTCGATGACGAATCAAAGCAACGGCTCATTTTGACTTATCGAGTTTTAGCAACCATTATTGAGGCATTGAAAATCTTCAATCAATCCACCAACGACCTTTACACCCACGCAGAGTTACTGTATGGTGCGGCATGTGGGCTAGTGGAATCTCATCGGGCCCTACTTCTTTCAGGATGCAAGAGACAATGCTGTAAAAACTTATTGGTGGCTGAATTGAGTCGATTGGGCCTGCAACACATGTGGTTTCAACAGGATGGTGCCACCTCACACTTAGCCCGAACTACGCTTGAAATTTTGAAGAATGAAACAACATCGGCCTGGAAATAATATTCACCCCAACTTTATTTCACTGCTTTTAAAAGTTTGCATCTAAATCCAACGCTTACTCATTCTGATCTGGTACTGCACCTTTCTTGTAGTGGATGAGAAAAAATGCAATTTTGACTCACTGGTATGATAGTGATTGATATTCGACAATATCAGTGATTGAAAACTGTGACTGTGATCACAGTTTCATTACTAATACGCGTGCGCCTCACGATATCACGAAATAAATAAATAAAATAGAAATGTAATTTTGAGCGTATTTACTCATATCGTTCAAACTTTATTTGCGTTAAAAACATATTCTAGCATATATAAATAATATATATCTAATTTAATATCATCACAATGAGAATAAAATGTGAGTTTATTTTTCGGGTCAAATTCTCAGCATTTCAGGTCAAATGTGTAAAACGTTTTGACAGAATCAAGAATTATAACGTCATTCCTTCATGAAAATTTTCGTTTTATATGCACATGCGCCGAATCACGATTCACAACTAAATATAAATAAAATCAATTAATCACGAATCACGATATTCCCAGATATTCAATCACTGTAGTGAATGTGACTTAAAGATATCAGTAATCGACTCACAGTTCGTGATTTTGAGCTCATCACTACAGTTGAGATCTGAAAATAATAGAAAATACGTGTATTATATATGAGGAACTCTATTATTATTGTCAAAATTTTAAAATCTACAAAATCATTTTTTCTCCATAGCTAGTTAAAAATTAATAGGAGAATCGTGCTTCCAACTCTTGAATCTCTCATAAAACTAGAAATCCGAAACGAGACTGCATGCAAACTAGACACGCAATACAGCACAGTCTGGGTAAAGTAAACAAGGAAATGGGTGGGATCGTATTACCGTAAGTATGCTCTATCAGTGGAGGCTCCTTTAACTCTCGTGAGCAGAACCAATAATACTTTTTTAAGATCGTACTCGTTCGTATTAAATAATTCACAACAACAGCAATCAGATGTTTCAATTAATTAACAACATGTTCTTAAGAATCACAACATCGTCATTAAAACGTATATTTATTGTTATAATTAATTTTATTAAAAATATTCCGGTTATAAACATGGTCTTAGTGTCCTGGCGCCTTCTATCAGGTGCAGTTCAAAACTTTATATTAAAAATATTCCATTTTAAAAAAGATTGTTTTACCTGAAAAAATCAATGCATCAAAGAACAAATCTGACAAGATAACAAGGCTTAACATAGCTCAGCTGGGAGTGTAGATCCATTTTTTGAGAGAAAGATTTGCATTTTGTATTTTTTCAGTGATTTGTTTACTTTGATTAAAAATATTTTTGTTAAGTTAAAAAATAAATAAGACCACTATAAAAAAAATCAATTAAATAATATTTTATCTTGCCTCTAAATTAACTATCTGACTATTAAAAAATTCATACAATATCCTCGCTAATTATGACCATTAAAGTAGAAATTATTTTATGTAAAGAAGACGTAAAACCTACGCCGATAGGATCTAATGAACGAATTGGAAGATCTCCGGATCGCGCGTTCCGCGGATTGGATTACGACGATTCCGGCCGTAAATCAAAATCGCCAGAGGGAAGGGAAAATAAGGAAATAAGGGAACCTGGATATAAGGGATAAGGATCGGTGATAAGATGGAGGTTCCAGTCAAAGGACCAGTGATCTCGGGAAACCGGGATTCTGAAGGACAGCTTGCCTTACCTTGTGTATGACGCCTCCGTCACTCCTGCAGTCACCCCCGAGAATCACATAAACGGCACGCGGATAGGCAGATCTCCGCTTTCAATTCAAGATGGCGATATCATAACTTCACCCGCGGCACACAAAAAACAAACAAACACTACGTGATCACCACACCGTGAATGCTATCGCGATGTCGCGATCGAACAAATATCGGTCACGTTGACGTTTGCTGATGTCAAGGTCACATTTCACACTTACATGACAAGGTTTAAGGAATGGTCGGAGAATTTGGACGGGGGAAAAATGTCAATAACACGGATCGCGGCCGATTCGCAAGATGCACCAAAAATGTGTTTTACGAATCCGGAACACATAAACATCAGATTTATGGTTCACAAGCCGCGACTTCCCGAAGGTGACTGACTTTCTTTAGAGCGGACCGCTGAGGATTACGTAAGAGGCATAGCTGATGCAATCTTACATCTATCTTCAATACATTGACACCATTAACTTCCCTCTGTATCGTGTACCTACTTTCTGAGATATAAGCGTTTTAAAGTCTTACCTTTGAAATGCTCTCCATAACTCGAACAAATTTTAATGACGTGTCTACGTCAACATATATGTATCCCAATGCCTCGGTGCACTACCATTATTTATGCGCCCCAGCCACCACTTCACTTGACTCCAGTGTGCTCTATTTCACAGCATAGAAGGTTTTTCATTAAATAGGATGATTTTTTTTACTGGGTGGCCCAAAAAAAGTGAGAACATTTCGTAAAATGTGACATAATTACATCAAAATTAGTTTAACTATATCAACAATAGCTTAAATAGTTTACTAATTTACTTATCTATTTACCTATATTAAGTTTAATTTTGACAATTTCCGGTCGCCATCTTTGATTATTAATTTTCCTACTGTTTATATTTGGTTTTTTCAAATTGTCACCCAGAATGACAAAAACCACTGCAGAAGACTGTATTCTGATCAAAAATTTGCGAATTGAAAAACGTTGGAGTGCTAGGAAAATGATCAAGAAGTTTTAAAGCAAAGCTTGTAGTATAGCTAGACATTACAGCAGGACGGAGCTCCATCTCACACAGCCAGAAATACAATCAACTTTCTTCGTCGTGAGAATGTTAATTTCATCGAGCCAGACATGTGGCCACCGAACAGCCCAAATTTAAGCCCAGTAGATTATAAAATATAGGGTGTTTTGATGATTTCTGATTAGCTGAATATTGTGCAAAAAAAAATACATTAAGAATTATAATTAATTATATAATGTTTTGAAATAACTCGTGTGTTACGAGATGTTCTCACTTTTTTTGTGCCACCCTGTATATACGTGCACTTAGTACTAAGTAAATAATATATGTTCGATACATCTTACGGTATTAATAAGCCCATCATCTAATAGAAATAAAATATACTCGTATAATGTATCGAATCATTAATTCAAACAATGATTGAATGACTCGGTTTATTGTATATTTTACCAAACTGAACCAATTGATTTACATCGACCCTACGTCTGCTGTCCACTTGTCTAAACGAGCCTCTCATGTATCCATTACAATACGCTTTTATCAAAATAGGCAATCTTTATAAATTATTATTTAATCTTAAGATAGTGGAGCCCCATTATAACGCACCCCAGTTCGAATATCACATGATGAGACATTTATGGATATGTCAAAGCATGTCAAAATGTATCTTTAGGTTATATCTGATCACCGATAACTGTTGCTTGCTTGAACATATTAATGCGTGCAACACTCAAATAACCTTTAAATCATTTTTATTTGTAGTTGTTAAAAAAGTTTATTATTGATTTATTTATTTTTTATTGTAATAACAACGATTTTTTGGCAATATTATTTAAATCAAAGAATTTTATTTGGCAAAAGGGAAACTTGTGAAAAACGGGCCAAAAAGGACGAAAATATGTGTGCTATAAGATATTAGATCAACATTGGGCCAGTGAACGTTGGCTCGAAACATAGACTCTTGAACAAAAGAAAAACGAAAAACAAAGAAAAAAGGGATCTAAAACCTTGAAAAAAAGGGGTCCAAAACTTTTGAAAAGAAGGGTCTAAAATCTTGGAATAAGTAATGCAAAGTGGCATGGAACGATCTACAAGGCCCGTTTTTTAAGTAATTTCCGCATTTTTTTTTAAAGAAACATCATTTTTACAACATTTTACTTTCTTCGGACGCTACATACCTTATACTACTTCTCAACATAGTCGCCACCATTAATTATTAAGGCCCTTGTCATAACGGGACACCAATTTTTGTTCACCTTCGTCATAGAACAACGCTGTCTGGGATGAAAACCATGTCTGTACTCCATCTTTGAATTCATAATTGTCATCAAAACGCTTGCCACTAAGGAACTGTTTCAGAAGAATGAAAATATGGAAATCACTTGGCGCCAAATCAGGACAAAACAGGACACACTTGACAAAGAATGTCAGCTGGTTTCATATTTCGTGCATTTAAGAAACGAATCACTGACCGTATCTCAGTCACATTGTCTTGAACATTTCAACCACTCACTACAAGATGGCCACACTGTATGAATGTCTCTAACGTGGCATGTGGTGAGTTAACAAATGAAGGAAACCATTTCGCATGCGCAACATCGCAACCGCAGCGCTATACCGAAAATATCTGGCAACGGTACTTACTTAAAAACGCGCCTCGTATATTGAACATCAGACAAACCGATAAGAATAATCGATAAAGATAATATAATTTACCAAGAATGAAGTTCGGCGGTTAGGACGACGAACAATTGTTGGACAAGTGAACGTCTAGTAGTACCTGAAGGGAATCAAAATGATTACAGGTAACGTGGGGGATACGTTCTGGACATGGTCGCGATAAGCGAAATTTCGCGATCAACGGGGGATTTAAAAAAGAACATTATTAATAACAACAACAAAAAGACATACATAACATAATTCTTTTTTTTTCCACGTTGCAATTAAATATCTAGATTCCCTTGTTTGGCTTCTCTGCGTTTATTATGCAAAATTAACTGATAACTGTCAAATAAGCCATTACAACAACACTTTACAGCACTCACTCACTCGTAATCTTCGTCGTTTTCTTCTAACAACTCCATGCATTGATTGTGAAGGGAAAGGACCTTTTCAATGATTTTGACACTTCACTTTCGCACCGGAACAAGTTCCGAGACGTCATTTTCTTGAGACATGGTATTGTAGTCCATCTCTTGCATTCATTAGTTAAGTGTTCATCGCGTGCGTTTGTTACTGCAGCTAGACCCAAATGATGCACTAGCTCAACCGTTATTTTGTCTCACTCGCAACTTTACGTATATGTACGTGTATGATGTGAGTGAGCAAGAAAGATAGCACGCACGTGCGACCACTCATTATGATAATTCCTGGCATATATCAAATCCAGACAAGGGCAAACGTCATTTTTTAAAAAATAAGATCGCGATATAATATAATATAATATAAAGCAATTACCTGTACTCTAAAAAGCGTTCTTGATTTTCAAATAATTCTTGTTTCGCAATTAACATTACAACCCAAAATGGAACAAATTATTAACAAATCTACAAAGCGACTAAATTATAAAATTATATAAATTTAAAAAATGGCTAAATATGATGAAGTAATTATAAACTACTCTAGTTATGTTAAAAACTAACTAATAACTTAGTATAGTGTTTCCCAACCGATGTGCTGTGAGCGATTGAGAAGTTTGTCGTAACATATTGTTTGGTACAGTAAAATTCAAGCTTTATATACACTATTGTTTGGAACATGCCTTTTATAAATGTGACATTTATATCTATGGTTGACGAATGCGTGAGCGAGTGAAATGTTGGTACGAATGAGCGTGCAAAAGAGATAGCTAAAGGGTTACGCCGCGGGCGCGAGCCTCTCTGCTCCGAACCGCAATCCGGATTACATCAAGTAATTGTCTGTATTATATGATATGTGAGTGTCGAGAAATAAATAATACTGTTACCCAGCAATCTAGTATTATTCCGGTAACAAAACCAAGAAGCATCTGATTATCCAGTGCAGCCGTTATAGCTAGTACTAAAGAGAATCATCATTGAAGGATATTACAACGGGCGCAGCCGATATCTGCAACAATATCTCACAATAAATAGTGTTGACGCAAGTCAAGTACCTACTCCCTGTGCATTTTGTCCTTTCAATATAAACATTAATATATACCTATCCCGCTCTGGCAAACTAATTACTAATTAATTTCGCCGACGGGGTGATTTTTTACCGTCTGAAAAGCAGCGCCGTGCGTAATACTAGTACCACGAAGAGACGGTGTTCTAAACAAGTCCAGAAGTGCAGTGATATCTCAGTTCTTCACTCAAAGAGGTGAAACCGACGTCCAACCCAGAACAAGGTAGGCCAGATCCATCTGTCATTGTTTTCCTTCCTGAATTCACTTCAGATTGCGTCAACTAATGATTATTATAATCTATACACTATATTATATTTTTAAAAAAAGCATGTTCCAAAAATAACCCATCAATAAAAGAAGAGAAATTAATAGTTTTTACAATTAATTTAATAATTATATTAGTATTATAACTATAATTTTTTTTGCTAAAAAATATGCAAGCAAGCATATGTACCTAATACGATAAGTAAGTATTTTCATATGATTCTGATGTTAATCAACAATGTTCCAGATTAAAAATTGCTGTGACAGATTCAAAATCTGCTTTTATTTGAAATTATTTATTGATATTGTGTAATTTCAAGAGTACGCGGTCGCGCGGAATCACGGAGGAGGCGTAAGGCTATGTTTGTAAGATTACATGTTATTACGAAAAAGCTTTATCACAAAGAATTACATCTCGTTATTCTTTTCAGGTGAAACATGTTATTTTATAAATTTGAAAACATCGATAGGTACCTACTTAAGTATTCTTCGGTGAACTGTGAAAATATTATAATTTGAATAATGTGCCGTGACGCTTAAAAAGCTAGGAACCACCGACAGTGAATATTGTATATAAAACTTGAATTGTTATTTTATGGTTTAAATCAAGAATTATTAGTTTTCTGGCCACTCGTATTCAAATTCTAAATTACCGTATTTTTACGAGTACAAGTCGCACTTTTATCAAATTTTTTTTTTTTTGAAAAAATAAACCTGCGAGTCAAATTTGTAAGTTATAAAATATTCGCACATTATTTAGGTACTTGTAAAACATATTTGCTTTTTCATCTTCTGTCTTGTCTATGATAAATGACTATGGACGGAAATGACACTAGTCACTGGTATCGAGGGTGACGTTTGGGCATACGTATTACGCGTACTGCTGCCGAACTTCATACTTGTGCAAATTTGATCATTTGAAAAAGCTTATTTCTCAAAAAATACAAAATACAAAATACAGTAATTTCAAACATGCTGGATGGGACTGAAGATGATGCAATTTATGAAAAAAGTACCTATTCAGACATTGACAATGTTCAGTTATAATACTATATGTTCAGTAATAATATTTATCAATAAAAACTCTTTAAAAAAAATGTTGTCCTTAAATTTAGGATGCGACCAGGGCGTGCAGTGCATACAAGCAAAAAAGCTAGTGCATTACTAGAAATTTTGAGAAACAAATATAAATTAAATAATTGGATAAACATAAACGGAAACATTATTTTACAATTAGCGCCATCTGTGTACCAGTAGATACTTTAGTTGCTTAGTTCTAAGAACTACCATAACAACTCACCGCTGTACCCACGGTGCTCTTGTGCATTCGCCGCATTGAGCTATTCACATTACTCTGTTCTATTTTTATGTTAGTGAATTACTCAAGTCATATTATTGGCTATTTACTGAATGAAAATTTCTTTCGGTTGATCCGTGTTGTATGGAGTTGTTACCTATGCTGTTTTGTAATAGAATAATATTAGAAAGGCTTACAACTGCGTGCAAATCATTGAATTTCCTACGTTAACCTTTGATACAAATAATTATTTCGTTTAGTTATTGCATGAAGGAATTTCAAAAAATAAAAAAAATTATGTTCTGTCGTAAAAAGTGTTCTTAAAAACGTTTATACATTTTTTATATTGTTTTTCATATGAGTAAGAAGATAATATTTTACTTTAAAAACACTATTAATAGTACTCTAAAATTACTTATAACCGACGGATTCATTTTGTTTAAAGACGTTGATTAAACGAAAATTCATAATCCTTTGTAAATCATATATTGTAACACATATATTACATATGATTGTATAATATCATTGGTGATAAAATAACCAAATCTATACTCGTAAAAATACGGTATATCAAACTCCAAAGCCTAAATACTAGATTTTAAATATCCAGATGTTGTGTTATCGCCTCCACTCTCATAACCAGAGACAGCAGAATGAAGCTGAATGCGTCCAGCAAGGCGGTACCTACAACGCAACTTTCACCAGCCGTAAAGACGCAAGGTACCTACTGGGTGCGTGCGACAATATACACGCGTTAGCCTGCACTCGGACGGGCCGAGCCATTGCTCATCACTCTCTATCTATCAATGTCTCCCGAATGGCAACTCTAAAAACCGCCTTCGAACTTGTTTCACGCACCTAGGGATAACCTCAATCGTTGTATAATTTACCTTCAATATATTCAGTGCAACCGTAAGCAATTTCTATTCATATAATCTGCCGCCTGTCACATATTCAAATACACTTACATTCATATACAGGGTGTTACAGACCTAGTCCGCAATATTTTATAGGTGAATACCTGACAATATTACGAGTCGAAAATATTCAAGGAATATGTTCAAATTCTGCACTGTTAAGGAAAACATTATTGTTTGAATTTTTTACAATATCATGTTTAGCTTTAAAGATACGTATTTTGAAATAAATATTTGCATCTTTACTTCAGGCAATCATGTAACAAAAAATAGTCTGGCTACTCTAAATTCGATAATCTCTATTTTTTTGATTCAATATATAATTTAAAATATTTTAATTAATTGAAATAATCGCATAATTATGATTTTTTTTTAATGTTTATATCTCTGACATTTTCTACTCAAAATTTAGTCAGGTATCCACCCATAAAAATATTGTGTACTAGGTCTATTACACCCTGTATATTCCAGACACTCGATACACTCTGCGATAGAAAAGAACACATGGATATTAGTTGAACATTAGAGTAACACTTCTTAAAATCTTATTTTCGCTCTACTTTAGCCTAACACATTTAGCATCACCTTTAAAGCCTTTAAAATTATTAAATAAAGCAAATAAATATACACCACACCTGGTACCTAGTAGAATATTAAGAAGACATTTAGATTAAATATCTACAATAGTAATATAATCCCGTGCCATGCATGTGTCTAACAACAATCAACGCTAACTGAACTAACAATGAGTTAACGTGTCTCTAATACCTTTATCAAATACGAAAGATATGTACCTACATGATATTATATATTCATGAAAATTGTTATAATCGTAATATGAATAATTTTCACAGAGATATATAGTTAATATATAATTATAGTGAACAATAAGAATGTTCGAATTACGTGCCGTCGTAGATATAATATGTGTAATTATTTTTTTATTTATTTATTTATTATCTTTGTTTTATTAACCACTAAATTGAGTTTAAATACATCTACCGGTTTAATTTTCTAATCATTTGATAGAAAATGGTCACGATTTTGATGAAAGAATGGTTGGTTTCAATGTAATGGTTAGTAAATTCGAAGAAATTATTATTTTTCAGACAGCGTCGATGTTCTTTATTTCGCATATTTAAATTTCTACCGGTTTGGCTAATGTATTTTTTGTTACAATCTCCACTAGTTATTTGATATATCTCATTTTTTTCTAAAATTCCTATTTTTGTTTTAAAATTTAGAAGATTTTTTCCAATATTATTGTTAGTGTAAAATTCGAGTCTAATGTGTAATTTTGGTAGAAATCGGACCCCCGTATAAAATTTTTCGCCAAAGAGTATTAATAGTGGTGTTAATGTTATGGCTTGAGTATAAATATGTTTCCATAAGTATATTAAAAAATTGTGCAGTACAAAGTGAAAATAAAAATGATATATTTTAAAAAAAAAATTATATAACATCACGAAGTAACTGCTAAATCATTCAATGATATGTGTAAAAATGTTCTTAGGTCTTCAGGGTCGTTCAGAATCGTATGTGTATAGTTTTCTGGGCTAATCTGCCGTGTATATCTGACCTTTCTGGCCGACGTTTCGGATCCCATTGCAGGTGATCTGATGTGATGTAATACGCGTTGTAGTACGTCGGCCAGAAAGGTCAGATATATACGGCAGATTAGCCCAGAAAATGATATGCGTAATTATATTTTAATATTGATACACTTGTGTACGTATGCTGCATATAAACAAAAGTAAAGTTTTAAATTTAACTCGCTTTTCTAAAAATAACCAACTCTTAGCAACTACACAAATAAATTTTGTAGGTTAGAAAGTAAAGGCGGTTAAATATTTACATTTGTTCATTAATATTTGAAATAGAATAAAGTAATGATAAAGATTTTAATATATATAATACTTCAAATTGTATTTGTATTTTATTTTACTGATTACATTTTGAGCTAACTGGTGTAATACGAAATATTAATTTGATCATTTTTGTAATTAAACTTAAATGTAAAATTTTAATAACGTTTGACATTATTGAAAATTTATCGCGACATAAAATCGACTATCTCATATTTATTTAGACCTTTTCAAGATAAAATATAATACAATTAAAATATAATATAATACAAATCGTCATTGAAACTCAATTTTCTTTATAATTAACAATTGATTACTGAGAAAGTAGTCATCGAACCGTGAAACAATCACTTTAATTATATTTGAACTTCTGATTCAATATTATTATAACTAGGTACCTACTACAAGTGATGCTGATACCATTCACGACCCGCTTGTCTCTCTTCGTCTCGCTTTGATTACTTTCCCATACTACTGGGGTTGGCGGTTGAGAGATTGTAAATACCTCTACTACCACAAAAGACGAAGGTTTGATGCTCAGAGATATATTAGGATATTTGAATAAGTTTAAAATAATTTTAAGAGTTTTATTTAAATTTTCAGTAAAATAATAATACTGCATTTTCTCGTACGTCGGGGTATACTGTTGTGAAAATATACTGCCTCCACAACCTATCAGCTTCTATCAACCGTATAAACGCACTCAGTAACGATGTGGTGTGCCATTAATAACGCATCCGCAACCCGCGAGCTCACTTTTTTCACCGCTGCCTTCCAAATAACATATCCAGGAAACGCCTCTGTAACTATTTTCGTGTAAACGTTTCATTGTAAAATCTGTGCTCAACAAATGTAAGTTGTTTTTGTTTAACCTGTTCCAGCGATATTGACACACATACACAGTACAACATATACTCTCACACATACATTCATATATATTAACAAACATACCTGCTCCACAGCGGCGATACATACCTACAACAATTCATAATATTTAAACTCCATACATTCACTACTATAGTTTCGGCAGGGGGGGAGATTTTGGTATTTAATGACAATATGGACAGTAAAGGTGAAGTGTTAGGAAATGTGATGTTATTAATTAGTGTTATATTCAAATATAAATTCTTTTGTATTTCAACGGTTTCTAAATGGTTCATTATTAATATTTTTATGAGGTACCGAATGGAGAAGTCTTACTTTATGACTATCGAAAGAATGTTTCAATTGCGAGTATATGTTTAGAAAATTCTGTGATGTTATTTTTTAGACTGCGACGATGTTCCTTTATGCATTTCGCATCAAGACAAATGCATATTCATAAACAAATATAGATGTAGTTTTTTTTATATACCATTATACGGAGAAGGGGAGAATACGAAAAGGAGTATGACAAATATACTGCCTGTCACCGCTGTTATTAAACATATTAATAAATAATAATTAAGATTTTTAATATTATTTGAGTTTGCAATTTTTTTTTTTTTTTGGAATTTCAAACAAAAAACAAAATGCAATCACTCAGAAAGAATGGAATTCACTAAATACTTTAAATAAATCATAACTCAATACTCCATATTATATTATAAAACCTAAACGAAATATGTATTGCATCAATGATCTTTTTTTCAAAATAAGTTAGCGCTTTTATTCATATTATTAAAATTTGACTTGCCTTATCTCTAGACCAAAAATCAAACCAAAATGACAAATCAAATTTTTTTCGTAGCACTCAAACGTGATAAATAGAAACGGTATTTCATTAATTAATCATAAATTTATATATAGAAGATTCATTGCACGCTTTTTTCTTGTACAATAATTTTACAGATTTTTCTCTAGTATAAAGATGTTTGTCAACTGCAAACGGCAATGTCAAATTATCCAATTCAAGCCGTTCCTACCCAAGTACTGTATTAAATCAATCTTATTCAAGTACACATTTCTAGCTCTTGTAGTTTTTCTATGCTTAAAGTACACCCATTATATTTTTGATACTGTTAACGTTTTTGGCAATTACCCAGATCTGGATCCTGAAGTAAAGAACATCAATTTAAAGGAACCAACTAAATGGTCTAAGCGGTTTTTGTAAGGATAAATGGCTACGACAGTTTGTCTGATGTAGATGAATGGGTCACATTAAACCTGGATTACAATACCTACTGCCAATGATATTATTTGAGACTAATAACGAAGGAAAATTAATATTTTTTAACAATAATTTATCTTCAAAAAAACAAGGAATATACAATTACAAGCAAAATGATTTACATGATAACCGCTTATAACTTTTATACGGTTGAAATTATAGCAGATCTTGTTTTTATTTTATTTTGATATGCGACACAAACATACGAATCAACGGACGGAAATAAGAAAATTGTGTATGTAGGATGCTTAAAGATTCCAATAATTTATTTAAATAGTTAATGTACGTTCGTCCTGATAAAGGTGCATAAAGAACCCACCCTATCCCGGAACCGTTTTGCGAGTTGTGTAACTATCGCGTATTGGTTCCACTCAGCAAGTAAAAAGATAAAGATACAGTGGTATCGAAACCGATCGAAAACAAATTAATCAGTGATTTATATAACACACCTATTATGTCCAATCACAAAGTTAACACTACAACTTAAAAAATATCGTATTATATGGAATGACAGTGTGTAAAATCAATGGAATTTAATTTAATTTAATGAAATGTGACAGCATTTTTAATGTGAATGAATAGCTACTCATTCATCGGTTTTCTCAGCAAAATATTGGGCAATTATTAGGCTTGTACATCTGCGTACTCCGGAACGTCGATAAAGCTGTTATATTCTCCGACTCGCAAGCAGCTCTTGAATCTTTCTATGCTAATATAAAAGTTTGAAAATATGAAGATGTCTATTTAATTAACAGCAACAATAAACAGGTGTCATTCGTGTGGATTCCTGCACATAAAGGAATTCATAGAAATGAATGTGCCGATAAACTGGCCAAGGAGGGCACTCTTTCCAAAGTTTTCCCTCATCAATTCCATATCTCGATGTATCACAGACTTAATATGGTAAAAAAAACGTACGAATTCTATTTGCACTGCACAATGGATGGATCCAAATAATTATAAGGATAATCAGCGCAAAATAATTCAAAGATCTTTCTCCGCATTCCTTGATTCTCCAAAAGGAATGTCTCCTAAAGAACAATATCAAATATCTCTAGAATGAGAATTGGGCATTGCCAGATAGCATCACATTTATAATTTTCAACTCCCGGTTAACTTGTGTCATCTTCTTTCCCTTAACTCACCACATTTAATCTATATAATAGCAAAAAATTTAAACGACAATGGTATTAACTAATATTATAAAATATTTCCTATTTTATAATATTATTGTACTTTTTTCTATAAAATATAGTTTTAACTTTATCACTCTTTTAGGGTGGATTGCCTATTTAAAAGAAGAAGAAGAAGAATTTACATATCTGATACTTAACTGCCATGAAAAGTGATCAATCTGTAATAATTAAAGTTAAAAAACAGCGGTGTGCATCAGAGGTTAAATTCCAGTGGCAAAGCCTAGAGGGAAACGTCTTGTTTCCTGTAAAGATCATTAACAATGTATCATTTAAAATGTAAAAACATGCTGACACTGTGTAATTTTTTTCTTTGTGTATTGCACTTCTGATGAAATTTTCTATAATTTTACAAATTATGTCAATGCCTGAATAGGGCGTGTATAATATTAATAAATAATAAATAAATATATATATTCTGCAACCTCGTAAGTTTCGGAGGTGAGAGTAGTATGCCAGGACAGAAGAGAGTAGCGTTCGATCCTCTCTGCCAACTCCTGCGGGAAAACGTAGCGATGATAAGTTAGTTAGTATATCTATTATTTCAATTAGAGAACGAATTTTTTAGCATGCGAATATCGGGTATCGAAGCTGTTGTTCTATTTATCGAGGCGTTGTATGCAATGAATACTCTGTAAATATAACTCAAACATTGTTGCCGTCAATATCACTCGATACTTACTTTACCCAACACAAACGCTTTCAAGGGAAGCCTCCTCCCCCAACGTCTCCTTAAATAATGAAGAACGGTTGAAAACCATTTTATTTTATTTTACATCGTGTAAAAGATTTTCTTCGAAATATTTTATATTAAAAAAATATTTAGTGGACAAGGCAAAAAAGGAAGCTCAATTCAAAGTTTAAGTAATAAATGCAAAATTCCGCTATGGGGAGATTCGAGATTAAACACATATATATATATTTTAAATATATTAATCAAAATACAGTAAAACCCGATTACAGCGACCTAACGTAAGTTAAAACGTAGTTGCTTTCTTAGAACTATTTCCACCTAGGGTTTCAATCAAATTACTACATTTCAAAATCATGTAATGTTTATTAAAAAAAATTAAAGTACATAATGGGCGAAAAATCGTATAGAGCTCTAATTTTCTCATACGTCGTTTCTTTGCGAAGCATTTTTTTTTTGTGTTTTCCAATATGTGATAAATACATATCTATATATAGAGAAAACACTGGTTTATCGGAACAAATATTTATTTTAGAAATATTTACTTTGGCTTTTGTTAACGTAGGTGGGTAGTTTTATAATACTATTATCGCATTTGAATAACCAAATGGTTATAATTATATAAAATAAATAAGTACAACCAATATATTCAAAAAATCACAAATATAAACATATAGAAATATCAACAACTTAATTAATTTACAATAGGAAATGTTTAATGATTAACATTAAAACTTATATTATTGTTTATCATTAACATAACATATTATTTTTTTCGTCTATGATTTTTGATAGTTACATACACACACACAATAAATTTCTACGTATTTATTGTGTCGATAAACGATTTTTCACAATAATTAGAATTACTAGCAGATAAGCAGATCGCTTGCTGCTGGGCCCTGCGGGCTACTTTATGGCCTCTTTTCCATTGGTGATCGCCGCGTTATTATGATCTCAGTATAATCTATATTTAAATGCGGAAATCCCTTATTTTATCGCTTTAGCAGTAGAATAGTGCATTGTGCATCCTTATTGCAGTGCTTTAGATGAAATATAGCTGAGGATGTGCGGAATCGCGGACGTAAGATGTTATATATCTACCTACACATAATTATTTTATGTGAATGCATGCTTAGATGTAAATTGGCTCTTAGATTAAATTTATAATAAGTATTAGGTATACACGCTCTTACTTAATGGACCGTCTGGAAGTGATAAATCTGTACCAAGTAGTAAATATATTATTATCAAAGGGCTAGCAAATAAATTTGTGGCAAATCGATTTGGCCCTTTGTGCTAGGTTGTTAAATTTAACAGACGTTTTAATAAAATGTAATCTAGTAACGGTGATCAATTATCACAATTATTCGAGACCCGGAGCAGGTGTAATCCTTCCAGGTACACGAAACCACAGGAACCGAGTAAGGTTGCAGGGTTATCAAAAAGTTATATTTTAATTTTTAGTCGTATTTTAATTTCTTCTGTAGTGAATAAGCTACATTAATTTTAATTTATTTGTGAATAACTATTATCAGATTAGCTGTACAGGAAGACAGGAAGATGATTTAAACAGAAGATAGGGCTACATTTACTTTCCTTTTATAGTGCTGGGATAAAGAAATCCAAGTTAAATGTCAAGATCATACTGACTATTTTTAAAATTGTATATAAACCCATTTAATATATGGAAAGAGTGATATTAAGAATCTAGGCGAGTTATCTTAGTAAAAGAGCAAGAACTGAGTGAGAAGTAACGAGACCCTAGGTATGGAGTAACGTAAAGAAAGATCGTAATTTAGGTGGTTTGGACAAGCCTTTAGAATACCGGAAGAACGACTATCACGATGTATTTTCTTGGCAACTCCAAAGGGAAGGCGACTGGTGGGTCTTCCCAAGCTAAGCTAATACATACAGCAACAAAACCCGTATAGGTCATTAAATACCGAAGCGGCGCAAGACACAGGATGTTGGAAGCGCCTTGTCGAGCCTTTGGGATTCCAAGCATCTTAAGATAAAGGGATGAAAATGATGATGATGTCTTGCTATGTAGTATAGATTTGACTGAACAATAACAAAATCTTTTTTAGATCTTATCCCACGTATGTTCTTTTTACGATTTTTGGACTTTAGATTTTGTATTTTTTAAGCCGACTTAATTAAATGCTGTCAATATTTTTTGTTGTGTATATTCCTATTTAATAATAAAAGGTATCCCTTGTTTGCTCTTCCGCCCACTGTTCAATTGCTTTATTTCGAATAAACGCCCTTAGGCCGATTGAACTTTACTGTTATATAAGAATAATACTAGCAACGTTTCCATTCTTCAAGGAATTTTTTTATTAAACATGTGTACTTTTGAAATAGAAAAAATACGTTGGATATAAAATATACATTTTTCCAATCCGCGCCAGGTCTTCGATTTCATAAAAATATAGTATGTCTCTGTAGTTACAAGGAGATATCCAAAGCAAATTCAATATGAATTGTAAAGGAATTTTTGCAGGGGATGGCACGAATCATAAAAAATGTAATATCTATCTTTGTTTTGGCTACAAATAAAACTTTACACTGTATGCGAATATATACTAAATATTATTTTTATTACATACATATATAATCAGAACTGGCTAATCTAATAAAATACTTGCGCTACGGTACATCCTCCATTGTTAATGTACATAGCTTTCAAATAATAGAACGATAGATGTATCAATTTGAAAAGTGAAACATTTTGCTTCTAAAATTTGTCGTCAATGTACTGTTTGCTGTAGCATAATCGATTAATACACGTTCCTCTACATTTAATTAGTATTTAAAATATCACAGACCTATGTTCTAAATAATTACAACTTCACAACAAGAATATGTTCTCCTTAATAATATATTAGTTTAATCAATGTGTCCTTCTTCTTCTTCTTTTAAACAGGCAATCCACAATCAATGTGTACAAAATTTAATAAAAATTAATAGTTAATTCTGACGTCTCCTATTGGATTACTCGAAAGTATTTAATATTCCGTAAAAATAAAGTAGATGGCTTTCAATAATGAAACGATAGATGTATCAGTTTGAAAAGTGTAACATATACGTTTGGAAATATGTAGTCAATGTACTGTGTGCTGTAGCATAATCTGTTAATGCACGTTCCCCGGATTGGAAGAGATCCAGCCAGGTTCGAATTTTGGTAGCGCAACAACAATATTTTTCGATTAAATTGTTTTTATATGTATATCTTTCTAATTAATACATTTAATTAGTATTTAAAATATCACAGACCTATATTCTGAATAATTACAACTTCACAATAAGAATGTGTTCTCCTTAATAAAAATATTATTGAATATTAATATTTATTTACAATCTTTCCACATTGTCCAATAAACATAACTAATTAAGATATCGTATTCACTTAAGATTGTATGTTAATTGTTTTACTATATCCTTCATCTTTATGCTTTTACTAACATTCTGACGATAATCATATGAATTTAAGATAGCTCTAGGTGTACATATATATATTATGACGTTATAAATTTGGACCACGTACGAAAATTGCCCCGTCACATCTTTTTTTGTCAAACACCTTGCAGTTCACAAATAGTTACCCTTATTACATTCGATTTCTGAGATTATTAAAACAGTTGCATTTACGATTAATTTTCAAAACCATCGACGAAGCTGTCAGAATAAAATGTAGCCGTGTGCGATTCACTATAACCAGAAGGAAAGTATTTTTTATTATTCAATCACTAGTGCATAATCTACTATTAACTTGTTAATCTAATCTCATGGTAAATAATCTTTACAGGAAACAAGATGTTTCCCTCTGGTTTATGTCTCTGGATTATACATCTGGTTTATGCCTTTGGTTTCTGATGCATACTTCTGGTGTATGCCTTTCGTTTATGACCTTTAACTTCTGCCTATGGATATCGCCCGTGAGTTAGTCGCCTCACTGTAAGCGACATTTTATATTATGATGTGATTATCTACAATAAATTCCGTTACGAATCCGATTGCGTCGGCCTGGATACTGCGGGCCAAGTATGATGTGAAGCCAATACATCTAGTTGTCAAGAAAGGTCGTCAAACTTGCGCCCAACACGACGAGATGAGGATTCATCAAGTGGATTTTATTTAATTGTATTTCTTTTATTTATTATGTTTCATTGATGTCTTTCTTTTTCTAATGAATAACATATTTTATTTATCGCCTCCAGATATTACTATAATTTTTTCCCAGTTTAGGATGAAGGCATAATGTGACAAAAATACGGTGGGTAGGTGTTGCTCAAGTAAAAGAACCTGCAGATCTTATGTTCTACACTGACTAGCCGGTGAAAGGGAAGGACGCAGATCTTTTACCCCCACAATATATGGCATATATCATTTTATTAATAGTTTGTCTTCACTATATGGTATATTGTTAAAGCAGCATAATAAGAATAAGGAATTTCCGCATTGAAATATATATTCCACGGAAACTCTGGCTACAATGGCCACCTGTAGTGCTTAACAGCAAGCTTTTCTGCTAATACTACTACTAGATTGTGTTCTTTTTCGAACATATCTTTATTTTCTCTCATCCATGCAGTGAATTATACAAAAATATAATAATTAGCTCTCCTCTTGAGATAATATGAATAGTATTTAAAAAAATTATTTATTTTCCAATCAGCTATAGTCATCGTTTATATATTATAATATCTGAACGTTTAAGGGGTTACGTCTACTTGTCATTGGCAAAATTCGAGAAATTTTTTTCACAACTTACATGCATATTTTAATCTAAAACAAAAAATAATTTTAAGTGTAAGCCAGTATTAAATTTAAGATATAAATGATTTTAATGTATATTTAAAAATGGGCGAGATTGAGCAAATCTTCGAAAATGTATTTGCGGTCACCACGATAACTTAAAATGTTAACATTTGCTGTAAAATCACTCTTTTGACTATCAAAATTATCATTTTTTCTTAATAAAATAGCAAATTTCCATCGGAAAAATTCCTTTCACCGTACACCGTATTGGCCTTTTATGAAAAATGCGTTTTCGAGAATATTCAAATTCGAATACGTAAAAATTTACTTCTTTTAATTTGAGACAGCAATTTAAAATCTTCCAATACGCTAATACGAATGTATAACCGTGTCCTGGCGGTATTATATTTTATACAATTAGTCAAATATGCTGGTAAAAGGACTAGAGAGGGGAGGTTGCAGCTACCTACCTTGCGCTTACTACCTGTATACTCACGTAACTTCTTGAAAAATGCTCAGATCATTTAGAAAATTTTTAGAGATATTCTCCAGACTTTAAAAATATGTAAAAATAAAAAAATCTAACTTTTCGATCCAGACAAGTAGACATAACCCCTTAACGTATGTAAGTACATTGCCAGAAAGAAAAAACACAAAAGTTTGTCGATCGTGTTTTTAATAAGTTTAGAATACTTTTAGATCGTTCAAAGCATCACAACTTACTTACTAAATAGCAGAATATAAGGTAGCTTAAGAGGTAATTTAATTGGGTGCGCTGATCGCGAACACTGGCGATATTGGGCAAGAAATTTGAAGACGCATACAACTAGCTAAATTTGCTTCATACAAATTACACTCCAGTCTTTCCAATCTCAATGTATGCAGTAGAGACTTGAACTGTCCGTAATAGCAAAATAAATGCTTTCAAAATGTATTTCTGGAAAATAATGTTACGCTAGGATCCCGTGGACAGCACGACGCACGATGACTCAATCCTGCAACAAATCTAACTACAGCAAGCTGCATCTACAACAGTGATTAAAATATTCTTCAATTCTTCGGCCACCTTGTACGTCAAAGTGACAGCCAATAAAAAAATCTGACTAACTTGTTTTTCTCTATTTTTAGGGTTAACGCGTTACTAGAGCTGCGAGATCCAGAATTATTGTTTGTACTTATGAATTAAAATTATGTATTTGCACTAATTGGTTAAGTTATATTTTAGGTACTACCTATTTTTTAATAATAAACACAAACCGGTAAATTAATAGACATGAAATAAAGTGTGAATTGTCACATTACGAATTATAGGTGGCAAAAGATTGTGACGTAAGTAGTTAATTTATAATATAAACACTCTGGTTATGTATTTTTGTACTCAGCGAAATCACCGAGTAGTAGTCCTAATGTTTTCCGTGGGGGGTATTAACGTTCGCGTCGCATCGCAGAATGCTCGCCAGCATTGGTACCTTATTCTACACGCAGCTTCGAGCTCGGTGAGTCGCCGGACGGCGGAGGCCCAAGGCCACCGTTCCATTGATCCGCGTACTCTTTGTAAATATTGTAAGAATGAAGACCTCCAATCAAACCAACAATTGCTTAACTAAAGGGTCAATGCCGATGAGCATTAAGCTGAAGAAACAGGTAAAAAAAGAAAAGCGTAAATTTAGTTAATTTATTATTTTTTGAAGCACTCATTTTCTAGTATTTTATAGTAAAGATTTTTTTTTCCAGAAGATAGTTAAGGTGTACCTCAACATTATGGTAAGTAGGTAGCTTCTGTTCCGCGTACTCACTCTCATACTCACCACTGATTTTGGTCGATAGAGGATAGTTTTGGAACATTAGTTGCTAGGCAAGGGACATTCTACATACATTATTTATGGAATCATAAATCTAATAGTTTGTGACACATTCATGCAATAGTAAAAGTATTTACTCTTCGAAAATTAAATATTTTTGTAAACAAGATGTTTTTTTTACATTAATGTATATTATTTTTTCGTTCCAATCGACTCATGCGTTTAAAAAAAAGTCTCGGAGCTATTTGACTGCGTAAATGGTACCAAAATGATTACGTGGGTGACACTAAAATGCAAATATTGAAACAAGGAATTCGCGTTAGTTCATGTCTATTTATGGTAGTCTGTGGTAATAAATTATATTTTCTAGTACATATAAAAGTTTTAAATATATCGATATAATGCCAACATCGTCTTCTGGCAATCTTGCTAGGACACACTGAAATCAATATCTTTGTAATTCAATTAACGTTTGTTTCGAAAATGGTGGTTGGATCAATATAATAAAAAATCAGTCTTTACATTACATTTTCAAAATATTTATATATTTTTAATAATTGCCGCCATTGCGAAAGGCAATTTTGTTTTATGTTATTTTACTAATCTAATAATGTACTTATCATCATGCCGTTTCCATGACATCGCGCCACACTCTTCTGTCCTAACATACAGCCTCACTTTATCCACATTCATAAATGTTATCATGCATGCTCCTTGATTATTAAGGCTTGTAACAAAACCATCTCCCGGTAGCTGGTTTACTTGATCGCGCCAGTAAACCAGGAACCAGCTTCTATTCCTCTATTTATGATACCGTCAACATTTGAATTAAATATTTCTTACTGCGCATAAGAGAAACTCTCTCATGTACCGACTACACCTCTTAGAATAGTTTTTGATATAAAAAAAAGATAAATCAAACCCGGAGAATATTTCCGACGTTATCCTGACAGCGACACTTGATCTCGGGGAGACGCGCGAGGCAGTGCGATGTGCAGCCGCGGTCGCAAATCCATTCGTACACGATCGAAGGAATATCGAGATAAGATTTAGATCTTGTTGATACTCGTGCATCATTTGAAAAATATTGTAGTATCTAATATCAAATTTGCATTCTATTCTCTTCCTATGCAGAAATGACCTTTTTTTTTTCGGGCGCCTGAGTTAAGAGCATCCGGAGTTGGCATCACGGGTAGCTGTGATGCGCGATGAAAGGCAGTCTTCATTTGGGATGGAGGAATCTTCGGCACATCCAGCGTGACGGCCACAATCGATGGAGAATCAAGTATGTGCAGTAGTTACGACGACCATCATTTCAACTTAGTTGTTATATCAAGAGAGAACGACAGTTCACCACCGTGGAAGTTGGATCAATCTTACGGTGATGATTTGCCTTACGTCTTATACGAGAGGCTTGCCAGTGAAATTGTGCATACAATGTTGAGTTTATTATTGTTCGACTTCAGGATTTGTGTACAGATGCCAGAATGGAGAGATAGATTACTTTATTTTGTATTTAACAATCTTGTTGTAAATTAACCTCTTGTTCCTAGTCCGAATTACACAACACTGAAATAAATGTACCACAGGTGAAAAAAAAAGTCGCCAGCTGAATGTACTCAATTTCAGCCGAACCCACATTTCCATGTCAGCCACTATCTATCCGGTGGCGTTGCCCTGGCGTTCTATCCGCAGGAGCAATAACGCAACGTAACAATACATACATATCAAAGCGACCCTTATAATTCAAGATTATTATTTGTGGATGCAAAAATAATACAGTTTAAGATTTTTGTAAATAAAATTCTATAATAATTTAGTGCACATTTTACACTGTTACTGGAAAACCCAGTCAATATAATATATGTTTAGTTGTAGCATATAATATGAATGTATGTATCAATAAAAAAGTCATTAATGGACTTTACTGCAAGATAATTAAAAAGTACATATATATTAGTGTCACATTTTGTACGTTAATTAATCTACTACTTAAAGTAAAATTGAATATTGGCTAAATAAGATATTTTAGTATTATATCTTATAAAATAATACATAATAAATACTATTAGGATATCGCAATAGTGAGAGTTACTAATCAGAGATACTGTAATAATGCTAATAACTTAGAACTCTAATTATTTTGTCTTATCTGTGTACTTTTGAATTATTGAGGTTTCATATTGTCATATTTAGAAACTGAATTCTAAGTATTTTCCATTTTAGTAACTATTTAAGCTTTACCAAAAACTTTAGTAATATTGTAATACAATATTTAAAGAGGAGCCTTTATATACTTCATGGATGTAAATAATACATAAATGAAATATTTCATTTCATTATCTTCATATTCCCTTATTTAAAAATAATTTGTGAATATCTGTACAGTATTTATATTAGTTTATATTTACACGTGTTGTGTTATTTAAAAAAATAACTTACATTTATTCAGAGGCTAATAAATTATAAATGTTATATAAAAATATGAATTTGATGACATATACCAGTAGATTTAGTTAAGAAATGAACATTTCAACCGAATAATAATAATCGCCACAATATGAAGTGTCTTAATGGCTCTCAGCTTTTGACACGATATTTGTATATCGATACGATTCAGTCTATTCCATACAGGAAACAAAAACTGTAGACAGGGGTGGCTCGCCGATTTGCTCTTTCTCGATGGGACAGACAAAATTTGTGCAGTAGTGTCTGGGAAAATTCAATCGTCGTCCAGTGTAGCAGCCAAAGTCGATAAGTTCGAGTCCAAAATCTAAAGGTGGTAGCAGGGTCGAGGTGGAGAAGAAAATAAAACACAAGACATGTTCACTCAATGCAAGTAGCGGCGAGAAGGAGCTCCTCGGTCGTCGGTACCGTTATTTATTTCGTCCAGCGGGGGGCAGGCTCGCTTGGCCACCCGTTCTGCGCCTGGCGAATGTAGTCTAATAGGCCTGCAGTATCTAGTTGACTAAGGCACTAGATTAGGCCATATTATGTTTTCTTGGCTGCCAATATTTGTTCGCAGTCTCAAAGAAACAACGGAACTTTGAAATATATTGACGTCACTGTCAGTGTTGTTTCGGAATTTTATTTTAAACTGTGATTACTGGGATCCATCACAGCCTCATTTAATTATAAGTTCTAAATGATTAATTTCTTCTCGAGAACAAATTTTCATTACTTCTTTCAAATACTTAGTAGTCGTGAAGAGGTATAGTCGATAAAATCTTACAGTTTAACCTCAGCCCATGTTTCAGTTCCCCGCATCGACTTTTTTATTGGATAGCACTCTTTCTTCGCAAGTTTTATTTGAGAATAATAGCGGTAAATGCTTTTGTTAGTACTGTGAATTATTTAATATTGTTTCCTTGTAAAATTGCCTTTCACAAATATAACCAACGCTTTTGATAGCAAATGACGAGTTTTTCAGCAGAAACGATATTTTTTCTAAACTTGAAAGCTCTTGTTGGTGTGATCGTTATGTCTTTTATGATTTTTAAGGCGGCATAATGTTTAAGGTGGCTTAAATCTTTTGTCGCCGCTTGGTTCGATCACTCGATTCTCTGAATTATTTTGTTGGTCCACCCGGTTTTAGTGTAGGCTAATTTTATGGAGCCCTTGAACCATCGTGCACTGTTCTTCAAAAAACATTCTTCCTTTTTATTATCGGCTGCTCATTTCTGCCGAAATTCAAACTTTAAATTTAGTAAGACACGTCTTAATGAATGACGTTCACTATCTGGGCATTCAGTGATATCAAACAGTTTGTCTTCCATGAAAGCGAACTTTTCTTCCAATTTTAAACAGCATCATATTAGTTCATATAATAATTTTCTGGTCATCTCCTTAACCCTACCTGAATATTCTGGAAAAAAAAATTTCAGCAAAGAATGGCGCAAATATGCACGAGGCTTTTATTTGTAAATCTTCTAAGGAAAGCCTAAAATTAATACTGGTTAAATAAAATAATGCTTGACAAGGTCCGACAAACAAACTTAAACTCGATTTATTATTTTTTATATGGAAAAAATAGGACTTTTTAGGCACTCTAAATAGACTATAAATATACGATAATGTAGGTACTTATTACAAATAAAAATATATGTTATTAAAATACATATCCCTCTTTTCCACTTCCATGAAGATAATTTTTAAATACTGCATAAAACTAACTCTAACCACCAAATATAGTTTTATTGCAAACAAAAGCGCTGAGAACAAAGACATGCAGATCAGACGACTACTTTTCGATTGCTTATGTGACTAGGAACCTGCACGATGGTCAACAAAATGGCCGCTGTATGACGTAACGATTATTCAAATGTTAGAAAAATGCACCCAGAATTGGTTTTAACGAAATTAGTTCTCATGACTTTTGACCAATGCTTTGTATAGGAGTTCTCCTCCATGCGTCGCCGCGTACTGGCCGGCAGAAAAGGCATTTTCGCAATATTTATTAAAAATCTCTTACACATATTATTATCATGTTTGCTTGCGATATCTTACATACTTGATCTTTGGGCGATCGCCCGTGATTTATTTATTCACGTTTATAAACCAAAAAATCCATAAATTTATAGAAAACTAATATAAAAACATGTTAAATCCTTTCATAGACGTACGCCCCATGTTATTTCACAAAAAACTATTAGCCCGGGCGCTTCGTGCTCTCGGGAATAGTAGCATACACCAGTACTCGTGGAAACCTTAAATTAAACATATATATATATTAGCGAGAGCATGCTCTGCATACAAGCAAAAAAGCTGTGCATTACTAAAAAAATTTGGGAAATAAAAATAAATGAAATAATTTTTATCTTATAAAAAGACCCTATAAAGTTCCAACTTTACTAACTATTACTTGTTTTTTTCAAAACTCATAGTAATCGTGCTGAACTAAATATTTTTTTATTGAATCTATATTGGCATCTTTACGTCTGCGAATTTTCCACATTTTTCAAACAATTTGTTCTAAATTCTATTGTCTTCGAAAAATGCGTACAATGATACATATACATATTTGTTTTGCTTGACAGACTAAACGTTTTGTTTCCATAGTGTATTCCAACGTCATTCCGTATTTCGGTGTTTGCGTAGATAAAAGTTATAATAAGGTTATAATTTATTATGTGTCAAGCGAGCGAGTTTGCAATTTTCGGGATTATTAAGTTAGATTATTACCAATATTAAAAAAAATGTTGAAATAAAATTATTTCTTTCATGAATTTCGGCAATGCTAATTTGTAATGATAGTTATTTTTTTATATTTGTTTTTGGGCATTATTAATGAAATAATTTAAATCCGTTGTTCGAAGGAGAAATCGTAGAAAATATTTTAAGCGAAATCGAAAGCAGAGTACGGTACCGAGCAATAAAAGAACTCGCCTTTTTAAAGTTATTAATATATTCGGCTCTTAGATTGCTTCACTTTCCAAACAGTTGGAAACACGCACACGTCTTTCTCATTCCTAAGCCTGAGAAACCTCAGAAATTCTACGAAAACCACCGACATATTAGCCTTCTTTCAAATGTCGATAAGTTCTTTGAAAAAATACTACTCACGAGACTAACCAAGCACATCAAAGATGTCTGTCTCCTCCCCAACGAACAGCACGGCTTCATAGAAAATCCCTCTGCCCTCCACCAACTCCTCAGAGTGGTGTAACATCATGGTCACAAATCTAGGCTTGGGTCTAAATACAGCTTTCATTTGTTAAAAAAAGTTTCTGGTATCGTTTGTTGTTTGTTGCATAAACTTGAATTTCCTCTGATTTTTTTGCCCACCACTTGCTTGAAGTGGGGCTTTTATTTTTCTATAGCTTTCTTTCTTAGTGATGTTGATTTTATCCTCTTGCCAAGTATTAAAGGTTCTTCTTTTTTCACTGAGCTATCTTTTATATTTCACTATATATAGTGAAGTATCGATCTAAAATGATCGTGGAACATGTTTTTTCAGACCGGCAATTCAGCGCTAAGTACTGAACTGCCGGCCTGACTTGAAGATGAAACTAGAAACATTCTCTGTGACATTTAAATATGCCTTTTCTCTGTTTACTATATATAATAATATGACTTTTAAATATAACAATGATTATAGAACTTCAGATTTTGAAATAACTAGTATCCTTTCGAAGGTTTTATTAATATATATTAGATTAGCATATCGCGTTTTACATAAAAATGGACAACAAATAACAGAACAATCTTATAATCTGGTACGAACGCACAAGCCCAGTTCAAAAAGTGCTGCTAGCAACTCAGCTCTGAAGCTCATCGTGTATGTATAGATCGTTAAAACGGAATTAATGTTCTCGAACGAATTCAAATAGTTCTCGAAATTAATTGTGTTGTCTATTTCTAATCAAACTACGATTTCTGTGCAGTGCTGCTATAAACCTATTTACATATCTATTATTTATTCATTGGTTTGTTACCCGCTGCTTCTTCATCTATCATTCCTCTTAACAACCATCTGCCACTCATGTATTTTTATGATAAAACATTTCCAACTAGTACTCCAGTACATTAATTATTTATGGTATAAAGAATAATCTAAAAATTTAATAAATGTTGTGTTTCAGTAGTATAAAATAAAATTTGACACACACACACAGTAATCTACACTCTTTCATAACCTAAGTAGTGGTTAAAATATTTTATGAATATGCAATTGACAACAAGCAATATGCAATCAATCTTACACATACAAGAATATTTTTTCTTAAAATTGAGTCAGACACGAATTGTAAATTTTTGTACTGTGATGAACGAAAAACTATTAGTACTGTAATGACCAATGATCCTTTAAAAAAAATATAGCGCTCACACTTTTTAACAATAGAAGACAACCCAGCTAAAAGAACAACCACATCGGACCAAAAAGATTAAATTAATAATTAAGTTATATATCAAATATATCATATGTGTGCTTATTATTAATCGGAAACCTGGGAAGCTATCGAAGGCGTTTACATAAACAGTGTTTTAACTATTTAAACTTTAATTAAAACGGTCATGACAGTGGTGGTTACTGCGGGGCCATAATTACCGTAGAATCTATTTCTCAATGCGGAAAATGTAATTTGCTTTTTCTTACTGACAATAAAGATAAAGTACACTTTGTACATGGCGCATTGTTAAAGCAATATAATAATGGTTTCCACATTGAAAAATTCTGTAGAAAAAGATCTGTAAAAACCCTGGCCACGTAGCAGCCACAACAGTCGCCCCCCAGAGCCTAGCAATAAGCAATCGGCGACAACTAATTACTTTTCCGCTAGTTAAACATTGTTACACCATGAGTCTCTAAAACATTAACTTTTAAGTAAATGAATTACATATTATCTATATCATTTATGTTCAGTATCCACCAATATATTGTTCCTCTTTACAATATAAATAATATTTTCTGGTATTCATAGAATAATAAATTCGGAGTTTTCAATAACTTCCACACATATATTATGTTATTTCAATCATCTTTTATTTTTGACACTCGTAAACGCTGTAAAAATACTAAAAAACAGACAAACAACGAACAATACATATTTCAAAGCAATGTTTACTACCAAAAATATCTTTATTTTTATAAGATATTGTGGTAACGACGTGTTCGAGCGTTAAAGTTTTCTTGTGATTTTATATTATAAAGGCTATCATTTAAACTGTCAGCATAATACGGAGGCTTAGCTCAACTCTATAATATTTTCTGCCGGCAAATATCGTCAGTTGAGCCGCCACTTGTGGTCGGCAAGTAGAACAAGATTTATCAGCAAATAATGTTATATGAGGCAGCTCTAAAGCTAATAATTAATAATTAAAGATGTTTTCAGCAATATAAGTAATAAAGAGGTAAATCATAAGTCAGATTTAATAAAATTTTGGCGAGCTGTAAAATTTATTTTATTCTGCTAAATTTAACTTAACCTAACCTTTCTGATACTGATCAATTTTATAATCCTGCTGACCAAGTCATATTATAACTTTATTTCATTACTATTTATTTTGAATACGCATAAATATTAAGCTGACTAAACATGTGTTTATTTACTGATAAAATTTCGTTTGTTTGCTAACCACGTATTGAGCCTAATATTTTTTCACTGCCGACAAAAACATAGTACGATGTTCAAATGATTTAATAGCTGTTTTTTTCTTGCTAACCCAATATTAAAATGGCGAATTATTCTATTATAAATATCAATAACAATAGATGTTAATTAAGTTTTTGGTTATTCATTGCTCCAGTGTCAAACCTCATCAAGATGACAGACGATACACGTATACGCACTAACATCAATTCTTATTTTTCTTCCTCTTGTGCCCTATCCGTTCAACGGACGTTGGCTATTATCACTTTGTTTGCAGCTCCACAGTAGACTGGCCAAACCACTGCTTCAGGTTCTTCAGCCATGATGTTCTCCTTCTTCCAGGGCCCCGACTTCTAGCAATTTTTCCCTGCATTATGAGGTGCAAAATCTCGTACTTCTCCGGATATCCCATTACATGTCTGAGATATTAAAGATTTCGGATTTCTATTGTTTTAAATACTTATTTTTCTTCATTCATCCGAACCATAACATCTTCATTCGTAACTCTATCCATCCAGCTAATTTTGAGCATTTTTCTATAGATCCGCATCATGCATTTCTTCTGTAAGTGTCCATGCTTCCATTCCATAAAATAAAATCGAGAGCACATAGCATCTGACCATTCTCATTCATTATCTAACTACAGAACATCTTTTTCATGTGGATGAAGTTTGCACAACCTTGTTGAATGCGGCATTTGATTTTAACAGAAGGATCCCATCTTTTATTTATATTGTAACCCGGGTATTTTTTCCAATTTATTTCCTGCAATATAAAAATATTTATTGTCAGCTACGTTATGTTTGCTATTGAGATAAATCTTCAACGTTACTCGTTAGGAGTACCGTGTCATTTCAGTCGTTGTATCGTTCAGAATCGTCTTTCTTCGTATATTAGACATTGTTCTACCCTTACTGCTGTTTTCTGGTTCCAATAAGGGTTTCGTATTATTCTGATGTCTTTATCATGTTTAACTCTGTCAAATGCTTTAAGGAAATAAATGAAGCATACATGCATATTCGTATTCACAGCGTACGTATTCATAGCTTTATCTAAAGATGTTCTCTTCAGGTGTATGGTTCGATGTCTTAGATCTTCTATCGACTCACGATGATGACTTAGTATTTTCCTGACATTTAGACAACCTCCATCAATCTGGACCAATCCTGGGCCATTCGGCATCGGGCAATCTGGGAAGGATATTGCGTTTCATTAGATCAACCTATGTAATTGTTGATCATCCACAGGACATTTCTAGTTGTTTTCTTCCTTTCAGAAGTTCTCTGATTCTCTTCATTTTTATTTTATTATATAGATACTGACAGCGATACCGGCGATAGCTGTTTGCTTTTTACTACTTCATAATATTAAATCTATGCTCCGTCGACTACTATGGCCATTACGTGAATTATGTAATTATGATTCGGACCTGGATCTCTTCCTATCTGGGGAAATACATTAACCGATTATGCTATTATGCTAACACAGTGATTTGACAGAATAATAACTTTTATATCTTTATATTAATAAACTTTTATATCTTTAACGTACCTATGTATATTTGTGTTGAGACTTTAGTATCGACGGAGAGACGAAATCATATAAGTAGTGGGAGTGGTATGAAAAAGTTTGGCTGAGGACGAAATGAAGTAGCAAAGCAGTTGATTTTCAATGTCTAATGAATCCATTAAACCAGAAGTACGAGTTGAACCTCTTATGATTGAAATTCCTTCAGTCACCTCTCATATAAATTACATAGCGATAATTTAATCGATATTGCCTTTTTTTAAATTAAACTTACTTGACAGAAAAAAACTTTTATGAATATGTAACTCAATTAACTCAACTCAATAACAACTTCTTCTTCTTATTATTCTTCTTCTTCTAGTGCAACAAAAACAAACAGTTATTCGAATATAATTTTTTTTAAATAAAAATATAACAAAAAATTATACCAATTACATTTTTTCTCTAAATTAACAATAAATTAGACGATAACTTGAAATGAGATGAATTAACAATGATTATATGTAAGACAATAATTTGAATAAGACTTGTAAAATTGATATAATTATTAATAAAACTTAGTAATAAGAATGAAATTTTACGATGCAAAGAAAACAATAAAAAAGTGAGAACTTTCTGTTCTGTTGAAAAAAAAGGAAAGACCAGTAAAATTGAGAGAAAGGAGAGAAAAAGTAGAAAATAAAATTAAAAAGAGGAGTAATATTAATTTCCAGGAGAAACGGGAGAGTGATGAGGAATGAAAATGGGATAGGGAATAAAATCTATGTAATAAAACTAAAATGATGGCTATTAAGGTTTATATATTGTATTTTGATTTAATTGAGGTAATTAAAGTATTGAAAATATCTAATTCATTGAAGTGTGAGTTGAAATAAAGGGAGGCTCGGTAGAAAAATGAGTTCTATATGGCATTGGTGTTATAATGCGGAAGATTGAAGGTGAGATAAGTTCTAGATGACTTAGACGTCACTCTAATGGATATTCGGCATATTGGTAATCGCTATGTTTTTTTCAGCAGCTCGAAATAGAACCACATTGTCTTAGATTGCCATTATCTAAATAACTTTAACCATAACTAGCAATATCATCACTAAATAGCCTACCAACTAACAAGTCAACAAATTTTAACTAATCATTTTTCCTAAATCATAACATTTGCTGATGACACTATTAATATTCAAGGTAAGAACGTGGGAACATGTTTATCATATTGTTGAAAAAAACCTACACATTATCAATAGTTAGTTGTATAAAAACCTATTAAAAATTAAACAAATTAAATAATTAAGCAAATAATTCATTAATATTAAATTACACTTAAGTGCTTGTAAATATATAAACAGCTGTAATTGTCCTAGTATAGCACGTTGTAAATCAATAAAGTATTCAGGAATAGTTATTGATAGGCACATGAGATGGGATGTTCATTTAGATGGTTTAGCTAAAAGATTTAGAAAAATTATTTATATATTTAGAATTCTGTTTAAAAAGAATATGAAAACTGTATCCATCTTGAGCTATGGTATTGATAGTTGGGGGAGTACATCAGGTGTACATATATATCAAGTAAGCATTGCTCAGAAGGCTATACTCAGAGTAATACACCGCCGTGACTTTTCCTATCCTTCAGAGCCACTTTTTAGGGAATTTCAGGTTTTGTATGTAAGACAGTTATATTTATGTGCTGAATATACTAACTAGCTATCATAGGAAAGTGAGCGCTCCATCTGTAAGGACTGAAAGATATTATCCCACAAGAGCAAATAAGCTTAAAATAGTTCCAAGAATGAAAACTACTTTGGTCAAAGATTTTTCACCTTTCAAGCTCCCAGAATGTACAATCAGATTGGAAATAAAATTAGAACTTTAACTGACTTTAAGGCTTTTAAAAGGGATATTATATAAGTTGATTGTTGCAATTAGAAATAGCAGATACAGAGAGTAAACTTTTTATATAATTAAATAATTATTATTAATACTTTTGTGTGTTTTGATCTTGCATATTTCCATTTACCTTATATGTGCTTACATTACATATCGTATTACACATTGGTATTTATTTCATTTTTTTCTCTTTTTTATATATTTTTTAATATTTTCACTTCTACTTGCTATATGTTATGTATTCGATCTTATTATGTTTCGACTTCAATGAGTTTTGGTTTTGTGAAATGTATTTGTTTGCCAATTTGCCCTAAAAGAGGCTTGCCTAGATGGGCAATGCATTTAAAATGTTTGTATAATATATGTTACAAACTGTCTTTTTAGCAGCTGTTATATATGCCTAAATAAAAAATTATTTGTCAGTCTACTGTAGAGCTTTTCCGGTCCACAGTAAAGTGATAATAGCAAATGGATAAGGCAAAAGAAAAAGAGAATATAAGTCAATTTTTTTATTTATATCCAAATCAAAAGTTGTTAAACCATCATTAGCTGTTATGGTGCAATTAAAATATAACTTTGTTTTCTATTCCTGAAGAAGTTTGACACCCTTTTAACACAGTTTTAAAGAGAAAATTATTGTCAGAATTTTGATATAATCAATTTAAACCAAAATGTTAGATACCTTGTTGTTCCAAGGTCATGACACATGTCTAAGTCGCGTCATGCATTTCTCTTTATTTTCTGCTCTTTGACACTATGCATTTTATTTATCCTATGTATTTATAAAAAATATCCATTTAGATCAGCTCAAAAATATATTATAACGTTACGAATTCTGCGTAACGTTAGTACCTAATTTAACTAGTAAACACCCTGGTTAAATAATTTCGCGCTCGGCTCGGCTAGCCGAGTAGTAAATTCGATGTTGGCCGCTAGGTTCGCGACCGTCGCTTAAACTGACGGACCAGTTTTAGCATGTACTCGTCGCTTCGAGCTGAGGGTGTCGGCCGCAGGCAGCCGTTCGGCTGCTGCCGCCATTCTGTTGAATTCATATTAGGACATTCGGAAAGGATGAAGCCTTATACAAGATCCAGGCGCAGAGCCAACGCCAGGGAGAAGCGTATGGACATCGCGCCATGGAGAAATTAGAAAGGTAAAAGTCCAAATAATACTTCGATTTTACAAGCACTCATTTTTATATCATTTCAGCAGTTGCTGATCGGTGGAGGATAGTCCGCCAAAATACGGCTCAAAATATTTTACGGAATACCGTTAAGACTAATCATTTTAAAATGAAACGTGAATTAATAAATAGGTAGTCAATGTGTACCTATTTAGCGATCTTAAAAGAAAGGCAGCACTCTGCCGTCGGCTAGGTATTAAATACAGATGTCGCTGGTGTCGATGCCGGCTGGGACGGTGATGAATTTGAACCGTTCTTCCCTACAGCTATTTTTTTAATATTTTCAAAAATCCTTATGCAGTGCAGTTATTTAGTTACACAAAAAACCGTTTATGTAAAACCTAGTTATAAGAGATTCAAAGATTGTACAAAGTAGGTTTTAATATACCATATTGCGTTTTAGATTTTATGAAGAAATTATATTTAATTACTTTACTTTTATTTAATATAATAATATCAAAAGAAACTACAAATTGTAACAATACATTATTTTATTACGTACGACTTTCTTTATACTTTTTATCCTACTCATATTACTTGCTTTCAATCATTTTTCCTCTAGGGCTTGATGTCCAATTAATAAAAAATGGTTTAATCAGAAAACCTCCCAAAGGAAAAATGATGTGATTCTATCATTCGCAATTTTAAATCGCCTTATACGTTTTCGTTTTTTGATAAGTAGGTCCAGCATGCCAATACCTTCCAGAATAACCCCGATTCATCAGCATTATAAATTTGATCTGCTGTGAACACTTCATCGTTAAGTTTTCGGGTGGCATCAACATCAACTGATGCACTTTCTCCGTTGACTTTTATTTTATGCAACTTAAACGACTGAAAACACTGAAATCTATTAAACCAACTTAAAGTAATTGTGTTATAAACAACCAAATCCGTGCTATAAAAATACTGTGCTAGACCAGATTTCATTTAAAAAGAACAATTGTATTATTGTGTGTAACAGCCCGTTTCAAAAACATGTAATACTTTTGTGTTGATATTAATTTTTAAATTATTAAACATATACATGGTGCCGGTAAACTCGTAAGAAATAGAACACTCAACATATACAGAGCTCAAATTTTCAAGTACACCGTTTTTTTTGCTATATATATTTTGTTTACCGTCGCCGTGTATATGTGATAGAAATATTGTTTAGTACATTTATGTAAGTACTGAGAAAAAATAGTTTGTTTGAACGTATAATGCTTTTAGGAACATTTATTTTTAATATATATCTTTTATAGTGTAAGTACTTAGTTATATATTTATAACAATGGAAAAACCAACAAATGCAATCGACTTAGATAGATGTTGGTAATAATATAAAAATACAGAAAAACAACTAATACATTAAAAAAATTAACACATATAAACTATTTTTTGTGGATACCGTGTTTATAACTAATTTCAAACGATAAACCCTCAGCCCACTGACCAATCAAAACGCAGAGCGGCATCAATACACTGTTACTAAATAACTAACTTACCATCACGCCGTTTCGCCGCAAGGGTAGGCATATAGGATAGAGCGCCACACTCTTCTGTGCTGACACACAATTCTCGCCTCATCCACATTCACATATCTTATCATACAAGCTCACCGATTATTGAAACTTCTAACAGGACCATCCTCCAGTATCTGATTTACCTGGACATGCCAAGTCTTCCGCGGACGTCCTCTACTTCTGGTGCCATCAACACTTGCGCCATATGCCATTCATACCATTCTCTCCTCATTCATCTGTTCCATATGACCAAAGCACCTAAGTGATACTACTCACTGTACTAAGATCAGCTTTATATTTTTTCCATATTTCTTAATTCTTTACTCGGTCATAAATATATCTGCCACATGTACGCCTAAGTGATCTTATTTCCACTGCATTCAATCTACTTTCGTTCCTTTTCTGCAAGCTCCAGGCATCACTTCCATACATCAGTGTCGGTACCAAGACTCCATTGTGTACTGCTAGTCTTGCTTTGGTTGGTCACCCTCCATTCTATATATTTCTCAGCCTTTTCGTTTCTATCAAACATACTTACAAAATACACAAACTCATCGACTTGTTCCAAACATTAATTACCTACAAGTATTTTTCACGGTGTCTTACTTTCCTTCTTATTACGTATGATATCACTCGCACAAATACAATTATTATTTCTAAATGGAAAGTAGTGTACACGAGAATGCGCGAGTAGTTTAACAGAGACCCAGCGTAAATAATATCCTGGCAGATTCTCGTAAAAAAAATTTACTATCTGCCATCTGCCTCCATCTCTGTTAGTTATTACTGTGTGTGTTTCAAACGCATTAGACGTTGAAAGGAAACTATATTAAGTTACCAATTACAAGGTTCCTAAAATCTGTCTAAAATGTAGCAAGGAACTTATCATTGGTCTTAATTTTCTGAAAGTTATTGATACGTTAACATTCAAACAGCCATAATAAGTACAGAACAACAGCGATGCGCGCGTATTGTACCAATACATAAATATGTATGTACCAATACATAAATATGTATGTATGCGCGCGATGTACCAATACATAAATATGTATGTATGCACATTATACTATTCCGGGCGTTATTAAAACTAAAATAGTTATGTAGAAAAAAAATATAGCCAAACATTAATAATATACATATCTTAAGAAATTTTCTTTATAATTGTGATATTTTAATCTATCTGAAACTACGCAGCACATAAATTGATATATGTAAAAAAATATATTGCTAAAAAGGACACTATATACGTATGTTATAGATCACAATTCTTGCGGTTTCGAAATTCAAACTCACCACCATTTGCATCTGGGTGCATCGATACATCGAGGTACCTCAGGCAGTGGTGTAGTCCTAAAAAATAGGAAGCGTTCCGATACTTCCGATATTAAATAAAAATAATATTTGTTTTCTTTTCTCGGACATTGTTAGGTATTTGTTCGTATATTAATTAATACACTAGTAAAAATCAACCCACAAACAGTAATGAAAAAATCCTTACTTCTTAGTAGAATAAAATGATTTAACACAAAAACGCACAAGACTGAAATACTATGTAGGTGATGACAAATCAACTCCCCAAACTCTGAACTGAATATTAAAGTTTTCAATTTTAACTCATTCAGGTCAGATACAGTAGAGTGTGAAAGTATATTTCGAATGATATATAATAGAATCTCTATATTCGTCATTAATCCGTTCCTGAGGGCCTAACGAATATAAAACAGTTTTTCCCATAACAAATAACTGAAATTCAATTAATTCGTTTCCAGCCCCCAAAAATAGTGCACAAATGAATAAATTTTACGTCAAAACTATACCGTTATTGTACTGAGGAGACATGATGGTAGAAGCTGAAGAGGAAGAAAATTACTAATATTTATAAGGAGACAATTTAAACATTCTGGTGAGGATTTTCGTTTTCCGATGATTCAGTGGCACTCGATTTAACTCGAACTTGCCCAATGTTGCCTGTTTCTGTCTGTTTTTTAAAATCACCTGAAGTAGTCAATCACATTACCATTGAATCCATTTATGTTTTGATTGACTATGACAATATTTGGGTGCCACTTTTTGACAATATTTTACGTTAGATATACAGCATTGGTAGAAGTCACAAATATGGAAAATATTAACGAATATGGAAACATTTGTTTCTTATCAAAGTGTGACGAATATCGAACCAGACGAATATAGGAGCTGACGAATATAGAAGTTTCATTGTATATCTGTTGTTATTTATTGTCGTGTAAAATGTATTCAGGTTCAGCTTAGAATTTAGGCTTTCTAGTAAAAACGTCGTAAAAAGATCCGGCACGCCGACACCAGTATTCCTGGAACATATGCAAACACACATGCATGTTTTGTTGCTAATAATATTTTTGGTGTTATTGTTTTGTCTTTACAAATCGTACCAGAACACGTTCCGATCGTGGAAAAAAGTATCGGAACGACGTTCCGGCCCCACTGCACCACTGACCTCAGTCTTTAATTTAGTCTTTAATAATAATTAAACCTAGAGGCAACCCTAATTTCTAAATTGACATGTTTGTATTATTATTAGATATATTAATACACGCGGTCTGTCTTACATCAAGACGTGATATATATATATAGAACACACATATTAAAATTCTTATGAAGATATTTAGATTTCGAGAAAATATAGTGAAGGCGCAGAAATGTAGAAAAGAAGTTATAACCTATATAGAGGTGAATAATAGTTGAAGTGCAATTTTATTTGGTACAATAAATTAATTGAGAACTTGTTCTAACTGTGGCTAAGGACTAGTCATTCATCGTATGACTAATACTATCGAATGATGATGCATATAATATCTTGCAACATCTTTAGCGGGGACGCAAACCACTATTCGTGGTATGATAGAAGGATACAAAATAGTACGATCTCTTCATCGAAGTAATTTTTTTAATTTACTTAAAGCTGACCGAAGAACTGGGAGACATTTGACTTTTAGTACTTAGCACGATCGGGACACTTTCTTGAAAAATCAATTTAACAAGTCGTTGTTGAAATTTTCCTAACACATTGATTTGCTTACAAAAACAAAAAATATGTACTTTGTTACACGTACTCGATCACGAAATTTTGCTAAATCATTAACCTCAATTTTAACGTTTTAACATAATATACGTTTTAACGTATAAAATGAATCATGGATTACTATTACCTTTATTCATTATTAACTTATACAGAGATTACAATAGTATATGTATGTATTAAATTAATAATCAAGTTACAAGTTACTTTAAAACAAGTCAATAACTATAATTTGTAGAACATTATCATCATCTATAATCATCATCTTGATCCTATATCGATACACTATATAAAAACGATAAATGACCATTAGATTTCTATTCTGTATCCTCCCTCTTCTGCTTCCTGCAATATTTTCTGTAACATCAGTACTAGCATCCTTTATTCCCCGTTGATTCATCTTATTTTATGATGTCTAACCATTTTCCATTTCAGTTCAATTGTACTTCTTCTACCTAAGTCTAACTAAGATAAACGTTTTCATTTCGAAATCTATTCGGCAAAAATATTCGAAGTTTAGTATTTTCCATAGTGTTGTTATCCGTATTGCGCTATATTGCGCTTCCCCATCTCTTTCTATGACTTTCTGGATGTATTGGACGTAGTGTCACTGCAGTCGTATAGTACTTGGTTAAATGGTCGGGTCTATGAGACGCGAACAGGGCAAAAACGAACATGTTATTAATATCTCTAAGTTAAGATTACTGAAACGTTTTCTCTTTTATATGTTCAATAACAGTACGTAAATATATATTTAATTTTAAATGAAGTGTACATTGTCTTTATTACGAGATTTTATCGAAATCGTACCCGAAGACTGGCAAGTATATTGACATCTGTCATCATTTCTTATCTATGATGTCTATGGTAAAAGAGAATATTAGATAATGTCGTTGTTTTATGCATGTTTCGGTGTCGTAGATCAAAACTAAGTGGACGAACTACTTTGAACTCTTTTCCACCTTACAATGTCTTTAATAATCTGGAAAAAACGTGACTTTTTAATATTATTTCAAAAGTAAATCCATTTGAAAATAAAGTTCTAACTTGCTGAATATCGGAAAGCTATCGGCATGGTTGAATGGACACTGACCCGGCCTTATAGAAATACAACTCGACTTTAAAAAAATATTTTTATTCAAATCGTTATTCAATCCATTCGGCGTGATTTGATTGTTAATGACTTATGATAATTGATTGGACCAAACATACAAAATGTAGTGGCCTCTAAGCCACTTTCTCAATTATTTTATACCTATAATATTTTCAATCTAAGTTAACACAAGTTTTAAATAAATAATATGTGTGAGCGTACTTAGAAAAAAAAAACAACGAATTATCTACACTTAATAATATATAGATTTGACACTAACATATATTTATTAAATAGATATTGAAAAATATGACTCAAATAAAATGTAAAACATCATTTATATATATAAATATAAAATATATGTAACGATATTAAATATGGAATCAAATTTAATTATAAAAAAAATATTTAATTTGAATCTGCAATAATGTACAAACAATTCTTTTTGATTAATACGACCAGTACATGTACATTGCCATCTTTTGGGGAAATATGGCAATTGCAAAATGGTACGGTCATTGAATGCGATGGACACCACCTGGTGAATGCGCATGAAACTAAAGCGGTAAGCGTGCCGGAGATGGTAGGTAGGTACCTACTGTTTTTTTCTCTGAACGAATTGTTATCGAAATCAAAATATTCTCATGAAGTGCGTGTCTATACATGTTACCGGTAAAAATAACATTGTTATTAGAAATAAAATACTATATTTTCGTAGAAAGCAATCACTTTGTGGTTTGACATATTAGATTAAATAAAATACAATCACTTTGTATGAAACCACGAATTTTATTATACGTCAACCGGTTTCGCTCATCTCAAGCTTCGTCAAGATGTATTAAACGTTATTTAAAAGTTTTAAATACGTCCTGACGAGGCTTGAGATGAGCGAAATTGACATATAATAAATTTCGTAGTTTCATACAAAGTGATTGTATTTTATTTAATCTAATAAAATACTGTTATTTACTTATATGAAAAAGGTAACAGCTGTACAAACTAAGTAGCTAACCAACATCCCGTTTAGGCAGAAAGGATACAGAAGTAAACAATACAGAAGAGTTTTCTAACTTGATCCAGTACAAGCGTGCCTCGAATAGCAACAATTCGCAACTCATTTAACGACAACTCGTTTTAGCGGCCCTTTTATTATTGAATTACCACCATTCTTCTATTACAACCAAATAAATAAATTTATTTATTTAGACTTAATTGACATACATATTTTGATGAATATATTATAATATAACACAATAAACATAAGATACAATTATATTGCAATTAAGTATATACTCGTAGTTTATTGTGTGGGATGGAGTAGACTGCACCTCTGATATATACACCGTTGTCCTGGCTACTTTTCAAGACTGAAGTCTGAGTTAAAGTAGCCATTTTTTTTTCGTGCTGTTGTGGTGTTATTTAATTCAAGATAAAGATTTGATAAATAAAAATAGAGATAAAAAAAAAAAAATGTAGTGGGAGTGTTGTAGAACTAGTGAATTATTTGTGTATAATGATTACGTTAGAATGTTTGATAGCCGTGCTTCTGATTGCTCTCTACTCAATTGGATCATATATTGGATCCTTATTGGTGTAATCTTATTGGAGTTGAACGATTTCCAGTTGGTAATGAGTGTGTTGTACAGTTTCGGAGCTAATAACATGTAGAAACTTTGATAAAATGTCGTTTTTGCCTTCGGAACTGGCGTGTAGATGTTCGTTGTTTGTCTTTTGTTGTGTTCGTGATTTATTGCTTGGGGTGAGTTGTTGTTGGCATGGAAAAATTGGACGAGTCACAACATATATATTTGTCTTATGTCTAGGGCATTGTACTCTTTAAATATAATATCTGATGGATATCTAAAGGGATGACCATAATAAACAACAATTTTTATAATAGGTATATTTTAAGTTTGTTTTACAAGTGCGTTATTTTTGTCAGTTGTGCCCGTACATGAAGAGTATAATGCATTACACAGGGTGTAACAGATCTAGTCCACAATATTTAATGGTTGGATACCTGACTGTATTGCGAATTAAAAATGTTCAAGGAATATGTGACACCGTTACGGAAAATATTATTGTTTGAATTTTTTACAAAATCATGTTAAGATTTATGTCTACTTACTTCGAAATAAATTATTGCGAAATTTATACATTATTAATCTATATCTTTGCTTCGTGTCCTAATTCATCTAACAAAAAATTTTCTGTTGCTCAAAATTCTATGAATATAATTTGGAATCAATAAAATAATTAAATTAATAGAAATATTATTTTTTGTTTTTTTTTTTATAAAATGCTTATCTCTCTGGCATGGTTGAGATTAGCCACATATTCCTTAAATATAAAGTATCCATCCATAAAGTATTGTGGACTAGGTCTGTTACACCCTGTATACATCCATAAGAGAAAAAAATGCCGTGCTTCGAATAGTGAACATTTTCGGTCATCGGTCCTGGCCTGAAACTTAAAGGGCCGTTATTACAAGGCACATCTATATTTGGTTTACCTGGTCATGCCGGATGTGTGTTGGAGGTGATTTCTGGTGCCATTGAAACTCACATCGCATATTCTTATTAGCATCCTCTTCAAATTCTCCGTTCCATCTGACCAAACTACGTTTATGTGACCCTTTCTTAATACTGTTCACCACACTAAAATTTACTCCAAACACATTAATGCATTACTCTATCGTTAGTGGATTTACTACATATTAAACTCATTTTCACTGCACTCATAGTAACTGTAAAATTTTGATATTAGAATTAAGGAGCACTTGAGATACCTAAATAGCAACAACTATTCAGAATTTACCAATCATCTTTTGGAAACAAACCATTCTTTTGACATTAACAAGGGTTTATAATTTATACATACAAATACTAGGGGTTTAGTGTTGGATAAATTTGAAATTTTATAAATAAGAAAAAGCGTTAATAGCAAGCTAAATATTATAAATAACCAAATCCTCTTTGGAAATAGCTACCTTTTAAATTTGTTTTCATATGAGTTCTTACTTATTCACCACTTTATAGTTTTCTTTTATCTATGTTTGTATTTTTAATTTCAGTATACATTGTTTCCTAAAGAAGATACCATAGGTATCGAAACATGTTGAATAATCAATAAATAGTTGTTAAAACAAAGAATTTGATCTAATTATTCATTAATCTTTATACATCTTATTTGTTAGTCTCTGTAAACATCGTTCAATTGACATTCTATCTACACATAATATACAGCATAAAATCAAATCTCCCATTTTCGCTTCTACATTCATACATTCCATTTCTTCCATACGATTATAATATGTATATGATCCATTAATACTTACACTTACACTACTTGTGCATAAAATTCCTATTTCCACGTGTCTCGATGACTTGTGTAGGAAACATAAGAGATTATATTATATTTAGATTGTTTGAAATAACACAGGAAATTAAATATGTTTAATGCAAATTAAATTAATCAACTAGAAAGATATACAGAAAAAAATCTATTTTTGAAAAACTATTTAATTGCTACCGAGATTCGAACATGGACCTCTTCCTATTCGGGGAAGCGCGTTCACTATTTCGCTATAACATTAGAATAAATTTTGAACTTATATTCTGTTATCTTTCCAATTGATACATATTGTGAGAAATGTCACATTGTACATGTATGTGTGTGTGTATGTATCATGAAAGTGAGTATATAAGTGGTGGTGGACGATCATTATAAGAGGCCGTCTCTGAGGGAACAGCCTCAGCCAGGACTCAGCACTCTTCCATCACAGCTTCCCCTAAATAACTAGTCTATCTCTGAAGTGTATAATTTATAATAACTATAATACTTGTTGTAATAAACTTAATTGTTACCCTGACATACTGAGTTTTATGTTACAAGGAATTGGAACCCAAGTAATTAGTCAGTAAGCAGAGGATAGAACCCCTAGGGAATCTGGTGATACTTCGAAAGTCATCACACATTTATTATCATTTATCGACAGGGCGGTTACTTTGTGATGTAAAATGATTATTTTAATCTTCACAACTAAACTTAATACTACACACACGTTGGGTTATTGTCACTACTATAGTTTCGAGAAGTGCAGTCCCTCCCATCATCAAGTGATTTTTTAACAACCGGTTCGTTGTTTTTTTTACTTTCAAACAGCATTTAGATACCATTTTAAAATGCAGTTAACACGTGTAATACAACACTAAATTAGATCAAATTGTCCGATAGAGTTGTCATCGAGATATATTTTTGAACCAGACAATATTTTTGAATTAGTTTGTAAATAATACATCACAAATATTGTTTATTTTTGGGTGTTTTAACTATAAATTATATAATAAATCTGTAAATGACTACGGCTTAAGAAAATACAGAGGATATTAGAGACGCGAGAAAACTCAAGAATTTTCAGATGCGACAAATAAATTAAAACTGACAAATATTTGTAGTTCGTAAGCAGAGATTTATGGTCTCTGCTAATAAAGTATGACAATTGACTGGATGTAATAAGAGTATTATAAATTTATCTACAACATGTGGTTTGGGTTTTTTTACTAGTTCTTGGAGTAACATTAGTTATATTTTTTTTCTTCTTAACTTGGTAGATTTTGACAACCGGTTCGACGAACCATGGCTGAATTTAACAACCGGTTTGCACAAACCAGTGTAAATCAGTTATATGAACACAGTTATCTATCGCATTACATAAATAAAATATATTGGTACTACTTCTACATAATACATTGTTTGCTTTACTCTAAACTGCAAAAAGTGAGTAAACTTTAAATTATTAATTTTTAATTGTGTGTAGTATGATTGATGAGTTATATCTAAACTATAATTTGTTTTCTGTAAAATGTATGGATACGAAAGATTTTTCGCAAAGTTCAAGGATTATGTGTAAGGTATAATGCAGTCAGCAGTACGTAAACTTGTGAGCAGTTCTAATACAGTGGAAAACGGTTAACAATCGATTTACATGAAATAATATTCCAGTCTCGACATAGTAGATTAATTAATATTGATTTCGTACAATTATTCTATATAACAGATTTATGTATGTTTTATTATTGAATTTAGAGTAAAATATTATTTTCGCTACATGCGAATATAATATATAATAATAAATCGCACGTTTTTTTAAATAGTTTTGAATTAATTGTTTATATATAAAAATGACTGTTTTGATATTAGTTAAATAAAATAAGTAGCAGTTTTCTCCTTCTTCTTATTCCACGGCATCATATTCCAGAGTGGGATTTGACCTTCTCCATATTTGCTCTCATCTGACTCTTATTCCTGGCCATTCTGGTCCAGTTCCTGGACCCTCCCATCCAGCCCCAGTCCTCTTTCACACTGTCAGCCCACCTCTTCCTCGGTTTACTTAGGTCAACAGATCATAGATTCCGCTGAGGTATCCATGGTCTTGATCCTTGATGTCCAACCATCTGACATCATTTCAACAATGCCAGTCAATCGCAGTCTTTGGTACCTACATAATCTTATGATTATCTCTTGCTCGATTAAATTTTCCAACTTATGGTTTATTTTTATTCTGTCAGTCTCATTTTTTAATATAGGTCCATAAATTGTTCTTAGTTCTTAATCTAAATGTTGGAAAAATAAGTTGTTTGATCGTTGGTTAAAAATATTTTCTAAGCACGGATTATTTAATTCTCCAACACCAATATTGGGTATTTAATACTATTATATGCTACGAATACAGGATCCCATGTTGTTATTGAAATTTCCTGGTGCTGCAGCATACATGATGCATGCTGTTCCCACATCGAAGGTAACTAGGCTACCACCAACCCAACGAGGATAGCGGATCATTTTAGAATCGTCGACGAGTATTAAACCGTTGGACCGGCGACAGCATATATCTGAACTAATGTTATTAAGGTAAACGCTTTGCACTAAAAGGGACTTAATTATTGTTCCCAGGGTTAATTATTCCACTAAAAATTTTATTGTATAAAACTTTTCTGCTAAATTATGCTAATCTAAAATGAACGGCATCTTTGGAATTGAACTAAAATCAGCTCACCCATAAAATAAATCACAAATTGTATTAGGCACCGAACCTAAGAGTGATGCGCTGAGAGTTCTGTGTAGTACGCGGCAACGTGTAATGAGGCTGCGCGGCTTGAGGAAATACTATTAAAAAAAGGCCTGAACGTAATATAAATAGAAATCGAAAATATTTTTTTCACTAAACATCGATTAATATTCTCAACATTGAAAAATTGATTTTACGGAAACACTGGCCGTAGCCGTAAAATTTTTGATGGCATTTCATCCCATCAAACATGATTCTTTTTTTTCAACGACCTATTTTCGGTGAATCATTTATACTCTTATCGTTCTGAACTCTTCAGATAAAATTAAGGCATCATTGTAATGTAACAGTCGTGAAGAGTTACGACACGGTTAATTATTAATTATTAAAGGGGTAAGATTATTCCGAAACAATGTATTTTTCGTCAAATCTTTTTTAACCTTATTATTATTCCTTATTAGTAATCTGAAAAACCATTCTGTCTTTTCGTTTAATATCCAAATTATTTTAAAAACAGTCAAACTATTATTGTGATTGTAATTAATATAATTAGTATAATTTTCCTCTATATTTATATTGCAAACTTAATTCCATTTTTAGGGATGTTATAATTATCTGGCCTAAATGGTGTTTTCTTAGATTTTTACAAAAATACATTTCTCTTTAAAATTGAGTGCTCTGATTTGAAAAATGAAAAATAATTATCCGGTCGCAAGTATTTAAAAAGTTATTATATTTTAACATTTCGAAATTTCAGCATAATGATATTTGACAAACTTTATCTATGGTTAACTTTCCAGATTTCTGAATAAGGTATGGTTTCCAATAACTACAGTATCCTACTTCAAAATAAGCAAAATTGAAAATTGATTTTTTTTTAACAAATCACTAGAGTTTCGTGAAAAACAATAATATAAAATACCATAACACAATCAAATAAAATGACATCATCAATATGTATAGCCATCATCGGATTGTAAAATTAAACTAACTAACCTAACCAAACCAAACTAATTTTACCTAAACAGTAAAAAAAAAAATTCTATCAGAAAACTTGCACTTTGCAATAAAATCAAAATTTAGTATGTATTATGACAATTCGAATCTCTAAATTTATTTATTTACTTATTAATTACTTTTAAAATTAGCAATATTAACTTTGTGGTTAAAATTCATATTTTTATTTATTATCTTTATAAACATTAAACAATTATAAAATTATAAACAACCAACTAAATTTAACTACGAGTCCCATTCTAAAAAATTTTTCGAGTAAATTTGTATTAACAATTTGAGTTAGGTACTAAATTTATTTTTTAAATGGATTCTGGTAAAGAAACAATAATATATGTTTTTAGTTAGTTATGATATCCTGAAGAAGAAAATTGTATTTTTTGAAACCGGTAGATGAAAACTCAATTAAGTGGTTAATAAAACAAAGATAATAAATAAAAATACTTATTTATTAGACTTTATTAACATACATGTTTTTGTTGTACAGAAGTGAATATATTATAATATAACATGATAAACATAAGATACAATTATATTGCAATTAATTATATACTCGAAGTTTATTATGTGGGATGGAGTAGACTTCACCTCTGATATATACAGCATTGTCCTAGCTACTTTGCTAGACTGCCGTAGGAATAAAAAAAATAGTATAAAAAAAACAAAATATGTAGTGAAGTATTGTAGAACTAGTGAATTATTAATGTAGGCACTGTATAATGATTTTGTTAGAATATTGGATAGCGATGCTTGATCTCTACCCAATTGGATCATATATTGGGTCCATATTTGTGTAATCTTATTGGAAGTGAACGATTTCCAGTTGGTGCTGAGTTTATTGTACAGTTTCGGAGCTAAGAACATGTAGAATCTTTGATAAAATGTCGTTGTTGCTCTCGGAACTGGCATGTAGATGTTTGTTGTTTGTCTTTTGTTGTATCCATGATTTATTGCTTGGGGTGAGTTGTTGTTAGCATGAAAATATTGGACGAGTCTTAACATATAGATATAATAACTTTTTAAATAGTTGCGACCGAATATATGTATATATTTACTGAATACCTTAATACTTTTAAAAATAGATGTAAATATTCCTGTTCGATCAGTGACATTTCCAAATCTTAATTCTCCAGAAGATTTACAATATCTATCTAAGTTGTTTCTCTCCTCTGCCTTAAATTTAATCTGATTTAAAATTATATTTACATGAACACCATGAAATAGCACTTTCCTTGAAAAAAAATATGGTTACAATTCACAAAACAAAATCCGCAATTATTTTTCTACCAGCCTAATTCAACTAGATCTACCTAAACCATTAACGCTAACCTAGATATGTTTATTCATCATGACAAAAGTCAAATTATATTAATAATAAAACAAAATGCTGTGTTAAAACCACTATTTATTGATTATTCAACATGTTTCGATATCTATGGTATCTTTTACAGGAAACAATGTATACTGAAATGAAAAATATAAGCATAGATAAAAACGAACCTAATTTTTTTTAAATTTTAATGTACATTGTTTCCTGAAGAAGATACCATGGGTATCGAAAAATATCGAATAATCAATAAATAGTGGTTTAAACAAAGTATTTTAACTTATTATTTATATAATATATGGCCACAAAGTAATTTTGATAATAATGAAGATCAAATTATATTGTAAATGGTTGATATTCGTTCGAGCTTGTCATACATGTTTATCGTACAAGTTTTACACTATTCGCCTGCGAACCGCGAGCACTATAGCGCGTCACTTGTTTTGATATCGTTGACTTTGAAATCCGTACACCTTGTATGATAGCTTTAGAATATCTCAATTACTAATTGTAATATTTCATTTTTTTAACTGTTTTAATAATAATTTTAAAAAAGTTTACAAAAATATATTAAGTGTCTTTGTGGTATTTCGTTCTGTTAACTGCGTTAATATATTTTATTAGTTTCATTTTTTTTATCATAAAATTGTCAATTGTGACATTTCTATTTCCATATTGTACTTCGATACGTTCTTGCAGGATTGTCGTAGGATTGATTATTGAGCCCGTTTATAATCTATTTCCTTAAAATATAATACAAATTTGAGTTAGTTTTGAGTCAGAAGAATTGTTTTTTTTTATTTAAAAATGTGCGTGCTTGCGTATTTGTTTGAATTCATTGATTACCGCATCATTATTGGTATTATATAAGAAAATCCCAGATTAGTATTGTAAATGTATTACCGAGAGTGGGATATAATTTGAGGAACTATTTTCCCATTGGGTTTGAATCTTGAAAAAGCAAGTGTAGCATGTATTCTTCATACCGTACCATATATTACTTAAAATAAATTGTGTCAAGATAATTGGTACATAATTTAGATAATATTATAATATACTTACATTGGTTCAAAATTTTGATCAAATTAACATGTAAGTAGTTAATATTCTTACGCGAAAATTTAGTTACCGACAAATCCTTGACGTCTAAGTTAATTAGTATGAGTAGTAATTAGGCATTCTGATGGAAGCAATAAAGGCGACGAGATAAATAGAAACGTAGCTTACATGAATTACTGTATCAAGTAAACCCCTTAAACCTGCCTATGAAAACCTTTCATATATTCTGAAGCTTTCGCAGAAGATGAGACCACATAGAGCGCGCACCAATTAGGCGGATTCATAACTTTTTATAATTATTGAAGTTACTCAATTATTTTATGCAAACAATTAGCATCCAACCAAAATATGCGGCATTTCTTTTTATAAGCAAATGCCGACATAAATTCAGTACCTCAAATTGACGGAATTTTAACAAGCACTTATATTATACCGGTAACTACCCCGCTGGTCGCACTTTATCTAGGCTAATATTATATAGTTATGTAACAGTGAATGTTTTTTATCAGTGAAGTTATATTTTCACTGGCGTTTTAGTGAAATCATATCCGAATACATTCTCACCGTAATATATAAATATATTCTATTGAAAACATATTTTTATTGTGAAACACAATTTTAAAACATAGTTCTGTGGTATTATTAATACTAAATAAATTAATCAATAAGAAAGATATTCAGAAAAAATTTATTTATTGAAAAAATATTTCTACCTACTAGCGAAAATAATTTAATTGATAGGCGCTAGTAAAATTATACGCCACTCTTAACTGTCAGTTTGGCAGTTTTGAAACGTCTATTTGCGTGTTTTTATTTTCACCTAATATACGTGTATATGTCTATCAAAATACGGAAAAAAAAACGTATTCAAGTTGTTTTGACATTTACTTTTATCTCTTAATGTCGATTAAAATATATATATATAAAAGTATTCAATCCGAGTAATCTTGTCGTCATATTATTAAAACAGTACTTGTTTTTTATACTAATTATATATTTATTGTTTCGAACCGATATGCTTTAAAATTAAAGTTCTTAAACTAACACTAATATAAACAATATTAATAACATAACCTATTTTCAAAACACAGTTGTAGGACGACACAACACCAGCAAAGATTAAAATGTTCCGACGTCAAATGGCATCATTGACACAAATACGTAACTCATGCGCGCCGTAAACCGGATCGTCCTTTTGTGAACAAATACGGTTTCACTGATACTCGGCAGTGAAATTATAAATCAATTGTTTCATATATTTTAACTGGCTGAGTTAGTGAAATTATATTTATACTTGTGTAAATATAACTATAACACCGGTAATACAAGCAAAATAAACAAAAATATATAATTAATATAATGATATGTAAAAACACATCAGCTAAGAGTTAAACCCAACGAGCTGTTTTAAAAATTAAGCCGTAAGTTTTTTTAAGATTACGTTTTAAGAACCTTAAATTTAAACCTCAGTCTATCTGCCTAATAGTTAATAATAATTATCGAGAACATAAAGACTTATATTGCCCATAATTAAGTTCTAGAGAGAGTATCAAGGATTTGATAATAAGTGATGTTTTATGTAGGTACCAGCGATGACGTTAAACTATAAAAAATTCCTCATTGGAGATACAGTAACATGAATATCTGTTTGGCGAAGGGTATTTTTTTAAATATTTCTTACCTCGAGGCTAGGATTTTCATTCGTCTCAAAATTAACTGCAAAATAAAATGGTATAAATCTTTAAAATTGAGTTAAACCAGTCGAATCAACAAATCATGCATACATTTGATTACTCGAAATTGTACGATTACATATGCAAATTTTAAAATAAATCGATGTTATTATTTCTTCAAAGCACGTAATGGGTTATTATCTTCATTTAAACCGATGTATTTTCAGCTTCCGACGTGATTTGAAAGTATCAATTTGCATACGTTTAGGGTGGTTATTCGATTATCTACCTAAGCTGAACGATTAACGATTTCAATGGCACGCCATATTTTGTTTTTAAGATGGCTTGTAATGCCTTTTAATCGAATAAAGATTTGCAAATACCGTATTTAAAAATATACCAGCTGTATTCTATAACCAAAGAATGACATCGTTTGCAGTATCCAGTATGCGGGGATCGATCATGGGTGGATGGTTGGATGAATGCGTGTGGGTTGATTGATGAATGTGTCGATATATATGTATGTTGAATCGAATCAGAAGGATTTTAAAGTTTATATAGTAAATGATGTGATTAGTGTGATAGATCCACTTCTCTCGTGACCGTTTGATATCACAGTATCTACAATTCTTCAATTATATTTATTAACGCTTTTCTACAATTTTTTATACACATATATGGAAACATTCAAAATACGTCAACGTGCCTATTCCAACCAACCGGTTAACTATGTATACATACACATATTATGTTTAATAAGAATTTATAAATACAATAGAAAAATTAATATAATTTAAAATATGAATTAAATATATTAATTAGAAAGATATACATATAAAATCAATTTTATCGAAAAATATTGTTGTTGCGCCACCGGGATTCGAACCTGGATCTCTTTCCTAACCGGGGAAGGTGCATTATCCAACTAAGCTACAGCGACAATTTTCGAACCCATATGTTACCTTTTTGATATTAATACATTTAATCGTTCCATTATTTGACAGAGCCATCTACCTTATTTTTACAGAATCTCAAATACCTTTGAGTAAACTGATAGCAGACGCCAGAATTATCAATTCATTTTTATTAAATTTTGGACACATTGATACAACTTTATTATTTAAGAGAACACATTCTTATTGTAAAGTTGTAATTATTCAGAACATAGGTCTGTGATATTTTAAATATGAATTAAATATATTAATTAGAAAGATATACATATAAAATCCAACTATAATGCACCTTCCCCGGTTAGGAAAAAGATCCAGGTTCGAATCCCGGTGGCGCAACAACAATATTTTTCGATAAAATTAATTTTATATGTATATCTTTCTAATTAATATATTTAATTCATATTTAAAATATCACAGACCGTCTGTTCTGAATAAGTACAACTTCACAATAAGAATGTGTTCTCCTAAATAATATAATTTACTTCCCATTAATACAAAATAATATTTTTAATCTAGCGAAATAAATGTGTGCTGTGAATCTTTATAGTAATTCTTTATTGGATTGTTTGGAAACTTTTTCGATTAATTTCTTAGATTTAATAATACAGCTGTGGTATCTGTCAAACTGTTGGATACAGATAACTGAGTATCCTCACCGACGATGATCTTTAAAATTACCCAAACAACTTTATCTCATTTAATTATATTCATGTCGGCATCACTAGCAGCTCTTATTAATTTCAAAACATGTAGCTGCAAATTGTAATGAAAAAGAAATGAGAGAGAAACTAATATCATTAACACATTCACTGTTGCCACCACTATTTCTATTTAGAAAGTAAATTCTGGGAGATAACCTTCAAAAACGGTGTATTTCAAAAATAGTATTGTAAAATATACATGAATACTGAATGAATAAAGGATAGTTGCGTATTTATGAATACATGATGAATTAATACATTTAAAGATACATCCATCAAAAGTGACATATTCATTTTTTGATATTAAGTTTTTTACAGCGAATGAATCCACTATTCACCTCGCTTTTAATGTAACTGTAGACCCGCTGCTCTAATGTAACTGTGCACCCGCCACTCGTTGAGGAAGCCACTTGAGTCACTTGAGACACACCCTTAAACCTTCGGACGCTGAATACAGGGTTTTTTGCACGCGTGTAAGAGAACTAAGTTTGTAAAAGTGACGAGAAAAGTGGAATGCGACAACTTTGGGGAGGTTGGCTTATTCCATCCTTCCCTTTGTTACCGTTAAAGAGAGAGGCCGGGGGGTCCTCCGATGTTTAACCATTTCGCAGTGCAGATGGTCTCGGATCATGGACAGTTTCGAAGCGAGCTCTTTGACTTGGGACTTACCCCTGACCTGTGGTGTACCCGCAGACGCCAGAACACATTATTTGATGCTGCGTTTTGTTGACTAATGCAAAAGAGAATATGCTTGAGAGTATGGAGGGAGTTGTTCATAGTTCTGTAAAGAACTCCGACCTACTCAAGCCTGGAAGGAACCTTGAACTGTTTAGGATAGTTGTGAGAATATAGGTCACTAGGTGAGAAATCTTGGATCGACCTACTGCGGCAAGTGTCTGGCCTAAGAACGCTGTTTCCTGTATAATCGGGTCTATTCTCAAAATTGCAATATTGAAATGAAGGTGATTGTTACACCAACCCTCAAAAATAGACATATAGTTTTGACAGATTATGGTACGTTTATCTCCCTCACTCCCTCACTCTCTCTCCCTCTCTCTCATTCAAATATAACACTATTTTTGAGGGTTGGTGTAACAATCACCTTCATTTCAATATTGAAATTTTGAGAATAGGTCTGAATATCTGTCGGCAGTGGTGCTCCGGTAGAGAATCAACATTCATGTATTTTTTTGTGCACGTCTTGTTTCCCGTGAGGGAGTGTTTGTATACTTTCCTAGTTGCCCCCTCTTTTCCCAGGCTTTTGTGTATTATTTCTATATTTTTGTTTATATTATATTAATACAAATTAAATGTATCAATCAATTTATCGAAAAAATATTGTTGTTGCTACCGGGATTCGATCCTGGATCTCTTCCTATCCGGGAAAATGCATTAACCGATGACTTTCAAATAATGGACCGACAGATGTATCAATTTGAAAGTGCAACATATAAGTTCGAAAATTTGTCATCAACTCACTGTGTTGGTGTAGCATAAACGGTTAATGAATTTCTCGGAATAGGAAGTAAATAAATTGTGTAAAGATGGGATATTTTGATCGGCGTAACGAGGGATGTTTTTAGTCGGCGGCCGTGCGTCGTTGCTTAGCCATTTATGCGCTGAGCTGTTTTGCACGGTCGCCAGTTTTGCATAATTTTTTTTTTACTTTTGCTCATAAAACGGTCCCGGGTAAGCGGTGGGTCCCCCTCCAATATAGTTCTCGGATTTCAATTGTTTTGGTAACTTTCTTGCCGTTAGTCATCCGATCCAGAACATCTCGGTTGCTTACGCCGTCCATCTAGCTGATGTTGAGTATACTTCTGTAGATCTGCATGTCAACTCGCAGAGTAATTTTTTCATGCGCACAAATATTATTCACAATAATAAAACTGTTTCACATTTAAATTGTTATTTGTCAATCTTGCATTATTATTTTCGTTATTTTTTGTTCGAAGATTTCTTACTTACTTAAACATAAATTGTTTATTAGATATAATTATTTTCAAATATCTGACAATAAAAATGGACTTACCCTTAGATAAAAATGGCAACCTAATTCATGTAATATGTACTTAAAAATTAATTGACACTTTACTCCGATGTAATGAATCAGTTTGTTTTAAAATATCCCTGTGCGTGATACATCCAGGGTCTTTGTCGTGCGAGCTCCGAGTTCTGCCACAAGCTGCTAGTAAATTTGGGCCGATCTTGCGTAGTGGTCACGACCTCTGGCAATGACTAAGCCAGGTCAGCAGCGCGCGACCTTGTGACCGAGCTGCCGCTCCTTCACCCAAGTAAGCATTGCCAAATATTCGCCACCAGGAAACTCGACTCAATAATGTACTACGTTTTAGTTTTATATATTCATAATTTACACTATATTTTTATTTATTATCTTTATTTTATTAACCACTTAATTGAGTTTTAATGAGATTAATAAAATTTTAATTTACAAAAAATGCATAAATGCCATAATACATTAATTTATTTATGTTATTATGTATTCTGGACCGTTCACTATACACAATTTATAAATGCTACAGGTACATTAGTATAAAATCTGTGACATAAATCTGTATTACATATTTATTTGATATTTTATTGATTATTATGTCCGTTTAAGTCGATGTGCAAATAATTCAAAATTCACATGTTGATATATTAATTATGTTTAGAACCGTCTGATGAAAATGCTTAAATAAAAATAAAACTGGGTTTGTATCGAATAATACTATGCAAAATATATCCGAAACTCTTATTACTATCATGCATAATTCATTTATTTTGTTTCGAAAGGAAACGAATGACAGGTATCAAAATTAAAATATAAAGTTTTTATTCATTTTTAAATCACATAAACATTGCCCACTTAAATATTCCCTCTACTATTAAAATTCATTATATGCTCGCAAATAAATTAAAGTGTCCTTATACAGATACTTTAAAAATGATATTATTTTATTTTCCCTAGAATAATATTCGTATTTTTCAAGAACGGAAAACATCTCCATTTTTTGTAATAAATTACTTCTGAAATATATTGCGATATTGTATCTCAGGCAAAGAGCCTCCCGCTCAGATAAGGACAACATTCGGTGGCAATCAAATCAGCCCATCGTATTTCTGCAGTATCATTATTCATAGCATACTCATTTAGAATATGTTTAACAGATAGGCCATGTTACCGAGTTACGTTAATGATTTTGATTATTTGGAAAAACGGCGTTAATATGCGCATAATTTTTCAATGTGCTTTAATGTATTTATATTTAAAAAATGTATCAACAGATTCGACATCTTATAATGCACGTCACTCGCCTAATATCAAATTAAAACGGTTTCATGTTTAGTTGCATCTATTTTTCAAATTATTAAATGTAAATAACGACCTAGCCCGTAGACCTCATATGTCTTTTGGAATATATCTTCATAAACATTACAAAAGTCACCGGCAGTATTAAAACGAGTACCTACACAAACAGGTCCAAAAATTTGCCAATTACAATTTTATTTGTAAATGCAGTGAAGTGAACAAAAAAATCAAGACGGCAGATAAAACCTTTTATTTTCATATATTCATGATTTTACACAAAAATATTATTAACAGGTTCGCTGAACTCATTTCGGTTTAATGTTAAATGCATTTTTCATTATTATTCTCGACCATGTTAAGAATATCATTTGTCCTGTTTTAAATACTCTATTAGGCTTTCTTGGTATTTTTTTGGTTTCAGAAGACAGAAAATAATTATATAAGTACAAGGAATAGTCTCGAATATTTTTAACTATTTCAATGATTTGGTGCTGAACGTATCAAAATAAACTCCAATTCTAAATATTTTTAAACCTATCAAGTAACCCTGAATACTTTATATTTTATTATAAAAATATTCAGTAACAAAAGGTTCCAAATAGAGAGGTTTCCATTTTTAACAACCAGTCGTGCAAACCGGTGCAATTCCAGAGACATCACTATATTAATTAGCTTACGCCTACTATTGAGTAGAACCCTTGGGTTTTAAATACAACCGATCGCTCTATACGGGTGTAATGTTTGATCTCTTACTTTAACGCAAGAAAACAGGTGGCGGGCCTTCGAATATAAAGTCTTGCGCAAGATTTACAGCTCAATATATGATAATCTAACTGGAGAATAGAGAATATTAAAGAACCTGGAACTCCGGGAACGATATACCCCCACAGATATTTTGAGGACGATGAAATCAAGAAGGCTACAGTAGACACGCACCAAGAGTAGATAAGACACAAGGCGTAGACAGGTGGACAATGTCAATATGATCTGCAAGAAGTAGACGAGAGCCCACCAGACTGAACTACAAAGGCGATGTCAAAGAATGACTGGCACTCCGTTGTCCCATCCTCTCCCATAAGGCTGCGAAAGAAGAAATAAGAAAGAAGAAGAAGAAGAATATTTGTCTTACGTGTAGAAAGTATTAACATATCTACATACATTTTAGTACATCATTATATTGTATTGCGTTATACAGAGTTTAACAGACTTAGTCCACAATATTTTATGGGTAATAAATACTAAACTAATACTAAATTACCTTCAATTAATTATGTCAAAGATAGAAGCATTTAAAAAAAATCGTTATCGTAAATCGTATTTCGATTAATTGAAATAATTTATTGATTCTGGATTATTTATTTATTGATTAATTTATTAACGCCCTTATAAAATTTAAAAAAAAAACACATGAGCAGCTACACAGTAGCATGGAATACATATAGAATAGAATATAAAAATAGATAGAATAAAATATAGATAGAATAGAAAAATAGAATTTTAAAAATATGCAAAACAAACTATGAAAATAGAATAGAAAAACAGAAATTTAAAAATAAGCAAAACAAACTACAAAAATGGAATAGAAAAATACAAATTTAAAAATAAGCAAAACAAACTATTATATAAAAACAAAGATTCAAGACAGAAAAGACAATAGAAACTTAGGTTTGAGACAGAATGGCTGAGTATCTAAATCAGTTGTATCTTTGACTCGGAACAGCATCAAAAATATCACTTTATATTTAAACATTGAGTATCGGAATATATCTACAAGACCATAATCGTTCACGAACCTATGAAGTCTTTGTGTGGGTGGATTCCTATAAAAATTAGTATATGATTATATTATATATTGAATACAACAAAACAAAGGTCATCGAATTTCGAGCGGCTAGATTATTTTTTGTTACACAATTTAGGACCTGATGCAAATATGTAGATTACAAATAGATAAATTTTGCAAATAATATATTTATTTCGAAATACGGTGCAAAATTTGCACATATTGTTTGAACATTTTCGACTCACAATGTAGTCGGGTATCCGCCCATAAAATATTGTGGAGTAGGTCTGTTACACTCTGTATAATCAAGGGTCTAGGCTGTTATTGAATCCTTCTTAAAAGAGCATCCCTTTACGATTTGGGTAATATCCAGTGGCACAGGGTGGTTCAGCTTCCGAGCTGCACGCGGCCCGACCTCTGCGAGGAATTCCAAATAATGCTTATAAAAAATGATCTATTCCAAATATAATGATCGGATGCCTCCCGAATGGTAGCAGCCGGGCCTGCCTGCAGCAGCTGCTTCTAAGCGCAGTTTTTCAACTGGTGTTTAAATATTAGCAAGCGCGCACTGAACGTGCTCCAACTACCTTTATCCCCTCTCCTACCACTATCTCCTGCGACCGTTTTCAAGTCGAGTTATAATTAGTTTGCAAAACATAAAATAACAGTAGACGAAGCACGTCTTTTGCTACGTCAGAATAATATTTTAACATTGTAATACAATATTATTAACGTCAACTAGCAGAAAACAATCGTCAACCGCTCATAGGTCATATGGGCGACTATAATTATCGCTGGCTGCTGGGTGACAATGTTTTCGTATAACATTTTTTCAATACTGAAAATATAATTATGTTTAAAAATAGGGAAGTGGTTTATTACAGTAATATTACCAATTAACCCAAACAAATAACTAATCAGACAGGTATGGTACCATTCCGGCGCTAACAGATTATTAAGACCGTTATTATACTACGCACACTTTCATATATAACTAACTGACCCGGCGAACTTCGTACCGGCTCAGAATCAATAAATGTTGTATTGACTTATTAGCTGAATTAAATTCAGTTTTTTTAAGTTAAAATGAATACTCCAAATATGATAACCTCACAAAGAGAAGATTCGTCGCGGTTTGCGGCACTTTACAGAAATCGCGCCACACCATAAACCAATCAAAATACACAGTTCCCGCCATTAGACATGAATCTCGGGTGTAATTGGACCATAAGGGGATAATCGTGGCGTGCAGATCGCATACCACCCCAAACTTCCTCAAAGTGAACATCCTCGAAGGCAACTTACCGTTTGAAAATCACTATCGAAATAGTTATTTGTGCACCTAACTGGTAATCGGCTCGATTATTCCCGGAAGATTTCATGCATCTCCGGGGATAAATAGAATTCCACACCAGAATGATTGATCGGAATGAAAACTGAATGAAAATTGGTGAAAACTCGAAAAAAAATGCTGATTAATCGCGGCGCACATCTGCACAGCTAGCTCAATGGTATGCAATGAAAGGACCCTGCAACTGAATCAACTGTCAAAGGATAATTCACACAACGCCATCTACTGGCATTACCGAAACCAACATAAAACGCCATGTTTATTTTTGTCCATGTTTTGTTTCTGTCATGTATCAGAGATGGCGTTGAAAACAGATTTTTTTTTTATGATTTTCTTACTTTTCTAATGTGCGAGACGAACAAAAAAAAATTCATCGAAATCAGTCAATTAGTTCTCAAGATATCATCAAAAAAACCGTTCCATCCAAAATGTATGAGAACATGAATTTTCTTCATAATTTTTTTCCCGTGATTTTTTCCCGATGTTTTAATATTTACTTATTCTGCTGTTCGGGGTGGAGAAAAATTCAACAAATCAAAGATCATAAAAATCAGTCCAGCCGTTCTTGAGTTATAAATGGTGTAACTAACCCGACATTGTTTTATATATTTAGATAAGGATATTTACAGGAGCAGTAATTTTTCATTAAAATACTTATATTTTGCAAAGTTTTTTGTAAACAGATTTATTTTTTAATGTAATAAATTTTAAAATAATGGTATTCTGTTGTTACCAGTGATTAAAAACAATATTTTTCTAGTTTAATCTTTAAATGACTAAAGACAAAGTTCAGACAAATATCTAATGTCATTATTTATATTAATTATTATAAGAGTTTACCTATATACATCCGACTCCTTACTCACCATGCTAAATCTGTACACCAATACAAAATTAATTGAAAGTATTATTGAATAGAACTATTTAAAAAAAACAATATATAAAAAAACAACCTATGTACAACAGTTATAACAAAGCAAAAATGTTACATTAAACAAAATGTTACATGAAACATGGATTTTTACATAAAAAAAACTACTGTATATTGAAATAAAAAATAATATTTAAGTAATTTGAATTAAAAAAAGAAAAAAAACCAGTAAGTAACATTGTAACAATTTTGATTTATGAATATTAGTACATATTATATCAAAACAATGTAGCATTAAAAGTATTAATACATTTTTGTATAAAATTGAATGTATGTCTGTCTGAATGTTTGTCTATATATCTGTATATTTGTCTGTTCTCTATCCTTCCTTGGCCACCCCAACCACTCGATGTAAAAATGTATTATATTGAATGCCGTTCATTACAAATTTTGCTCAGTTGAATTTAGGACCCTGAGAAAAATATTATCACCCCACCCCACAATCCCTGGACTTATGCACACAAAAATAACAATTTTTAATATTATTAGTGTAAGAAAGCTATTTACTGTTCCGAGGTAAGTTTGTAGAACTCCATAATCACATATGTGAAAATTAAACACTCAATTTTTAATTCTACTCGTTTTATTTACCTGAGACGTATTTCACCTTGTAAGGGCATTATCAATCTAATAATTTTACTCAAAAATTTGTATTTATATCTATAGTGGAGGATAGCCATACAATTTTATTTGTGTTAGATGAAAAGGGATTATTGTTTATTGGAACTCTGAAGATTTCCATAAATTTTTTAATGCTTCTAATTATTCTAAGTACCCATTCGTCTCGCGTCTTATCAAGTAAATTAAACGAGTAGAATAAAAAAACAAGTGTTTTATTTTCATATATGTGATTAGTTTAAGACAATATAGGTCTATGTGTTAAGCGTCCTTGAGGTGATAATTTTTACGAAAATGGAGCTATATAAATTAGTATTACGATAATTGGCTACTAATTACTAATAATTCTTCGAACAATCATTGGTACACTAACAACTAAACATCCAACGATTCAATTTCAGTCACCAATCATCGTATTAAATATTAGTTTACCATCGCTACGACGTCTCTTTCAAATATGATAAAAAAATGCTCAACTAAGACGGACAAACGCGACCCAGGGGGCTCGACCTCCCCCCTCCGCCGCGCCGGGGAACCCACACCCCGTAGCAGCCGTCAGCCGGGACAGCCAGTCTTGCGCGTCTGTCCGCACCGGCTACTGCGCACGTCGTCCGCGCACTCCGCCGTAACTCGAAAACAAAACAAAAACTTCGATAAAAAATCGCACAGTGCCGGTAAATATAACAATACACATCGAGTGTATTCAGTGACCAGTTAGTCTTGTGAGCTTTATTGTTATTAAAGGTAAGACTACTATTGTCCACGCTAGATTCGTGTGAAATTTATATTTGTTAAGATTTGAGGTTATGTCGAAAAAAACAATCACGTATTTCTTCTGAAACTAAAACGTACAAGATTTATTTTAGTTCAATCTGTAGTTAATTCTGTTTGAGTATATATTTTTTTAATGATCATCACAGCGCTGTACCAATATACACACCAATATTACAATATATTGCGGTATATTCTTCAAACACAACGGTGTTTTGTTCTGTAAACAAATTGGTAATTAATTAAAATATTGCGACTATGTATTTATCTATTGATCGAAGATTTTGAAGTGCTCTTGGTTAGTTCTGCCCTTCGTTGTTTTTTATTTATTTATTTATTTCTATCCCCTTCTGTGGGTAAAATTTTAATTTCAATTTCAAGAAGTACTCGAATAAATGTTTATTTATCATAAAAAAACACATGATGAATCTTAAATTCAATTTTTTTGAATTCCACGAAGACCAAAAAAGTATTAGAAATTAAAAGTTTTTATAAAATAATTATAAGAAAGGATAGTTTATTATATATTAGGTACAGCGAACACCGGGCCGCATGCTCACCAAGCTCTACCTACCTATGTATGTACCTGACAGGTGGTGTCAGTACAAATATTTATGTAAATTCTGTCTCTATCGTAAAACTGTCCCAATTGCCACTTTTTCCTTTTTTTTTTTTTGCATATTTCGGCACTTTCTACCGTGCTAAGTGGAGTCGTTGAATAAATATTGTGTATATATATTTTTTCTTACACTAAAAATACCCAGGACATATAGGTAGTATTATAGCAATAAAAGGGAGACTGGGTTTGGTATTGATATCTTCGACGTGAAAAAAGCTTGGAAAATATATATTTATAAAACCTCTGTGTTTCGAATATTTGCAATACCCAATGCAAACTCAATTTTGAAAGGTTCCGGAAATCACATCATTATTTTTATAATATTTATTTATATCCTTCCTCCGAATATAAGAGTGAATTTGAGTGAGAAAGCGGGATTCGGAAGGAATAACAAACGTATCGGAAGGCATGGTGGAATTCAATATAACGGAAGAATAATACAATGGATTCGACAACGGCGGTGAGGGTATTTTTGTAGATAAATTTTGTATTGTTTACATGTTTACAAAAGTTATTACATGAATTATAATATTTGGTGGATCCTGAACACGGATTTTACTCTCTTTATTGATGAAAATTCAAACGATTCTTTTTTGTGAATATACCTGGATGTTGTGATTGTCTTTGTTATGTTTGAAAATGACTTCATAGATTATATATAATTAATAAATATACGATATATGTATTTATATTAGAATGTTGGGTATACCGTGTTAGAATATTTGTAAAATTAGCTATGTAATTCTAAACATTATTATGCTTTTAAAATTTTAAATTCTTGTATGTTTTTTTTCCTTCACTCTTACATAGTGGTATTTATTTCTAACCGTTTCATTTTATTCTGAACTAAATTAATTAATTAATAAAAATAAATATTCTTAATACAAATTAAATGTATCAATTAGAAATATATACAGATAAAATCAATTTGTCGTATTTGTATTCTGATTCCAACCAGGAACTTTTCCTATCCAGAAAAACGCGCTGACTATTGCACCACATCAACCTAGTAAATTAACAATTTTTTAAGCCCATATGCAGCTCTTTCATTTTGATACATCTGTTATTAAATTTTTAAAAGCAATCCACTTCATATTACGGATAATCTCAAATACCTTTGAGTAAAACTAGATAGGAGACACCGTAATTAAATTAATTAATCAATTTTATTAAATTTGGAAACATTACTATGCACAACTTTTTATATATTTTTAAGGAAAACACATTATTATTCTATTTGATTATCAAAAAAATATTTACAGTAGATATAGCTCTCCCGTTCGTATAAAAAGTAAATAAAAAATTCAAACACGATCGGCGATTGAAGTTTTCAAGAATATTTGAGTTCTATCTTTCTCTTTCCATTCTGCAGCGCCGGGGCGGAAGTTTGATTTCCTATCCAAATATATGCTCGCTCGTCTCCGAGAATCTCGAGTCAATAGTTGGATGTTTTGTTTGCTCGGCGCACACTCCGGCGGGGCGCGCGGACATGCGAAATGCACTGATCAATGGAGCTGCCTTTGATTCGCGACCCCTGCAAATGATGAGTCCCTTTTTGCGCAACGCCACCGAGGACTGTGCGTTGTGCGATACAAATGAGACGCAATATTATGTTTGTAAAACACCTAGTAATATTTGAACCAGACGTGTGTGAAAGAGATAGAATATTTCTTTACCGTGAGTAATGTGTTTAGGTTTAATATAATGTATTTACTCATAATATTTCAAATATTATATTATTGTCTCAACGATAGCTTGACATTCAGAATTTAAGTTAGCATAGTTTAATCTATTTATCGAAAAAATATGGAACGCGATTGATGTATCAATTTGAAAAGTGTAACATATAAGTTAGAAAATTAAAAATTTGTCGTTAATGCACTGTGTTGATGTAGCATAATTGGTTAATGCATTTTCTTCAGATAGGAAGAGATCCAGGCTCGAGTTCCGGTAGCAATAACAATATTTTTCGATAAAATTGATTTTATATGTATATCTTTTCAATTAATACATTTAATTTGTATTTAATAAAATAAAATAAATTATTCCTAATATTTTAATAAATAATATTTAATCTAAGCAATTATGTAACGTCATCATAACGTCTCAAGATAGATTAGAAATATATTGCACGTGAAAATAATTTAAATTGTATATTTTACACATTGCCAGTCATTAATTCCTAATTCCCAATCCGGGGAAGGTGCATTAACCGACTTTGCTACAGCGCACTGTACTTTTGACGACAAATTTTCGAACCTATATGTTTTACACTTTTCAAATTAGTGTTTAAAATATCACAGACGGTCTGTTCTGAATAGTTACAACTTCACAATAAGAATGTATTCTCTCTAATAAAAAATATTCATTTACTACCGGGAACCTATTCCTACTCTTATCTATTTTTTTAAAAATGGATTCATAAATGTATCAATTATAAAAGTGTACAAGTTCTAAATTTATCATAATCGTAATCGAATGCTGTAGTGATAGAAATAAGTCCAGGTTCCATTCCCTGTAGCAACTAAATATTTTTTCGATAAATATATTTCTTCTGTATAACTTTTATAGTTGATTAATTTAAATAGTATTAAAAATACCACAGAAAAATGTTCAAAAAATGTAACATCACAACAAAGATGTGTTCTCCTTAACCCTTCCCAAACCATGCAGTAACACAGGTCTACCATCATAATTATACCTGTAATATTTTGGTAAATACATGCAACATAAAATTCATATTTTAGATAATCCTAAAGAAAATATTAGCGCTTAAGAATCGTACAAACACAATTATTTTTTTCATTCAATCCGTTATAAAATTAATACGTTGGTAAAAATACAATTTGTGATATGAAAGACAGGGATCACACACTATTTTCACAGTGAAAAGAACATCAAATATACAAATATAATTGTCTCTTTCTCACTGATTAAATGAAGAGAGATAAGAAGGAAGGACACATTGTATACGACTTTATGAATGCTTTAAATTATGTTATTAATCATTTTTTCCAAATTGAATGCCCAATATTTAGAGTAAATTCGTGCCATTAAAGCCAGTTAAGCTAATAAAAACATTTTTTCTAATAGTTATTTACGGTAACACGAGTTGACAACATGGCTGCGTTCGGGTATTTTATATCATGGTATGGTAAAGGTTAAAAAAATGGTTAAATTATTGCAATGTAGTGGGCATTGTGATAAATAATTGCCTATTATGAATGTACCAGAATTAATGCTCTATTTCAATAAAACAAGTACATTTCTTAAAATAATATATTTATACCAAAAACGTATCTAAATACGCACACAAAAGTGATCTATCTATGAGAAGTAAATCCCTTAAAAAAGTACACATAACCCGCCTGGACAGTGTGATGTGTTAATTCCAATACACCCCATGATGGTAAGAAGAAGACACTCACAAAGGCCTTCATACGATAGTGTACAAAAACAGTTGATTATGATGATGAAGTGATTCGATAGTGACACTTTCTCAAATACACCGCGATTACAATTTTGTAGTCGTGACATTTTGTCCCATTCATTTTCGATGATACTATCTGTAATTTCAAAAGGCAAATATCTAGCTTTTCGTGATAATGCTAACTATAAACTAAATGACATTACAATCAAACTTATTCTAAGATAACCTAACCTTATGTCAATCAATCCACAATTGGTGTTAATATTTCTTAAATAATAAGCATGTTTTATATTTTAGAAGTAATAAAAGCCATATCGATATCATTACAATCATAACATATAATATTTGGTCAATTGTGACCTACTCTGATTTGATCGTATAAGTACCAATCATGTCGCCGGAACGATAGAAATTTGACAGATAGATAATGGTTTGTTTCCAAATATTCTAATATAAACATGGACATAAAGGTTTACGTCCTCAGTTTATATTTCTCAGTCGGTTGTCAGTCACATCCAAGCAATTCTGTTATTTTCACAATAAGCGATATCATCTGACATTATTATATTATTTTGATTATAAGGTAACTAATTATTATACTGCTTCCAGAATACGAATTATTGACCTAGCTGAAATGTTTCCGTGACGAAATTATCGGATAGATTTAAGTAGTGGTTGGCTAACGACTACTATTAAGAGGCTTGCGTCGTCTCAGAGCTATTGGTTCATTTCTCTGAGATGATGCAGGTAATTTTTTTTCCAAAATATCTGGAACCCCCTGACCCTAAATTTGTAAAGTATCATCCAATTTAAGAATAAGACCAACGATTCCCAAAGTGTGCGTCTGACTTAATGAAAACGGTGGCAAGATTATTTTCCCTTATTGCTGCTGTTTGTGATCTCCAAAGTTGATTTCTCTCGCAACTTAAAATCTGTTATTGAAGAACATTTATCACATCATATTTATTACCTGGTTCGAAAAATACTTTCAAGGTACAAACCACCAAATATATAGACATGAACTATTGCAAATTTCTTGTCCCAATATTTTCATTTTGGTGTCACCTACGGGATCATTTTGGTACCATTTATGCAATTAAATAGCTCCGCGACTTTTAAAAAAAATACGACATGCATAATATGCATTAATGTAAAAAATTAATCTTGTTTACATAAAGATTTAATTTTCGAAGAGTAAATACGTTTGCTGTTGCATGAATGTGTCATAAACTATCGGATTTATGTTTCCACTAAGAATGTGTGTAGAATTCCTCTCGTCCCGCAAGTAATGTTCTAAACCCCTCTCCTATATGTACACTTCATTTCATGTCTATTCATTTACTAATCTATGTTCCAAGAAGATAACGTCGATAAGTTCGCATAGATAGCTACTGAAACACATTCGCAGAGCAGTGGAAAATCCTTGATACACCAAGGGCACCGTGAACAGAAACAGTTTGGGAACCGCTGCTCTAGACAATTGTTTGGGGCTGTCTTATTATTATACATATTTGCACCCGCTATAAATGCACTATTTAATGAAGACAAAGACGTATTTCGTACCGTGATACTTTTAAAATACCAATAGACAAGTAGTACAGATTTGATTTGAGAATATTTAATTTTTCAAGTAATATCAACAAGATCCCGTGCCGCTGTAGTACCATTAATAATAATTAATTTATTTTGTGAAAATATTTTTTAATAGTACCAATACATGTAGTAGGTATGTGTATATATACGAAATTCATCAACTATGCATTATAATACTCCTACACATTAAATGTTAACCTTCAAAACAATTCTCAGACATCATCTGCTTGTCTTCTGCAAGATTAATTAATATATTTTAGTTGAAAGCGTATAATATTATTTAATATTTGCAAATTGAACTTTGTGGTTTGTGTTTATTAAACATTGTGTTTTAACCGCTTAATGAGTTATTTATTTTTTAAATAATTATAATAATTTATTTTTTTAATAGATTTTTAAAAACATTAGAATAACATGACATGTGGTTTTAGTTAGTAATTTGACATTCTGATGAAGGAAATAATATTTTTCGAAAGCGATTGGTGTATTTAATTAACTAAAATGACAAAGTTAAATAATCTATATTAAAATAATATTTTTCTAACATACGTATAAAATGGTAATTGGCACTCATCAAAGAGCATCAAAACATCAAATAAAGGATTGAAAAATTAAATAATAAGAAAACACACTTTGTTTAAATCACTATTTATTGATTTATCAACATGTTTTAATGGTCCCTTTAAAAATGTTCTTAAATATTATAAGTAACCAAATTCTTTTTGCAAATAGTTACATTTTTTATTTATTTTCACAGTAATACCTAATTAGTTACCCATCACTTATATTCATAGTTTTGTTTTTTGTCTATGCTTGTATTTTTAATTTAGCATACATTGTATCCTGATGAAGGGACCAATATGTCTTGAAACGTGTTGATAAATTAATAAATAGTGGTTTTAAACAAAGTGTTTTTGCTTATTATTTACGAAATAATATTTTGCAGCAAGAGTAATTTTGCAAATATTAAAGAATTGAAAAATTATTTAAACAAAATTAAATCACCATTTCACAAAGTCGTCTAGACCACTGGATTTGGTAAACATTTTTAAAGAATATTTCAACATCGACGTGTACCGTCGAGATTATAATTAAAGAAAAAAATAAGTCGAGTATTCTCTGCGGAGCGAATCCATTTACCGATAAGTTCATTACTCCGTCATCCAAATAATAAATCGAGGATATTCAGTTTTTCAGCGAACTAGGAAGTCGTACCTTCGCATAAATAACCGGCAAATTACAAAACAATTTATTTTTATTAGAGCTAAGTATACGCTATAATATTGGCATTTGGCTGACTATGAGATTCATTACAAAGTTATATATATATATACTTTTTAAATAGAGATCTGTACACTCAATACATGTCACATCAATATTCTTACTATTATGGGGAACACATTCTTACTGTGAAGTTGTAATTATTCAGATAATAATATAAAAATATTGTTAATAAAAAAGATGGCTTTCAAATAATGGAACAATAGATGTATTAGTTTGAAAAAAGTGTAACATATAGATTCGACAATTTGTCGTCAATGCACTGTGGTGCTATAGCATAATCGGTTAATGCACGTTCCCCGGATTGGAAGAGATCCAGATTCCGATAGCAATAACAATATTTTTCGATAAAATTGATTTTATATGTATATCTTTCTAATGAATACATTTAATTTGTATTAAAAATATTATTACTATTTTCAAACTAAGCTGAACGCTTGTACTATGAAAGTAGGTCTAACTTGCTGGACGAACTCCTGACCACTAAATCACTACACCAGCGTCTTAACCATTAGACCAACAAACTACTAAACATATTATCCCATAGACAAAATTCAATTCATCCGCATGTACTACATATAATACATATATACACGTCTTTTTTCCTCCTTCATGTAGAAACATATGGAAATCTCAATCAGATACAGAGGCGTCCCGTGGGCGTAGGCAAGTAAGGCAGTGCCGAAGGGCAGCAAATTCTAAGGAGCGTCAAATTGGCGGAGGAATATTAAGGGGTGTCCAGCAGAAAATTTTCTATTATATAAAAAAATAAATTATTCTCATATTTTATTTATACAAAATGGAGTTAAACGATGCGGATTTTACATCTTATAAACAATATCGTTTAAATGCTGTCCATTTCTCTCAAGACACTCTTGCAATCGGACTCTTCGCAATTTGCGAACACGCGAGAGCAAAGCGTTGGTTCAATGGCAGCAACTTCACGGCGGATATTTTCTTGTTGTCAGGACATCAGTATCTCATGTTCTATTTATTAACATAGCCATCGATATGAAAATGTGCTTCGTCAGTAAACAATATGTTTCCAACCGTTCGTGCTGTTTCAAAACATTCCAGCATCGTTCTTGCTAAGATTTCACGTAAAGATTAGTCATTTTCGTTGAGAAACTGCACGATTTGCAGTTTGTATAAGTGAAACTGTAGTTTCTTTTTCAAAATAACGTGCACTGTTGATTTTTTATTCCTGTACAAGCTGCAATCTTCCTTATCGATTTACGTGGATTGCGCATATTTTCACGTCGAACTTGAGCCACATTTTCTGGCATCGCTGCTGACGTTGATGGTTCCGGAGGAGTTTGGTTAATCATTGTCCCTTCTTATCTGAACTCTTGAACCCAATATCAGATAAATTGCGTGCTCGGCTCATCACTTTCTCGTCTAATATTAAAGTGAGTACAAACACGCACGAACCAATGAATCACCGCACTTTAAACATGGCTCAATCGCGAACGCGCGGTGCGCTCCCGACCGGTGACTTATTGCGACTGGCAAATCAGCAAATCACGCACGTCGAACAATACCCTTACAATTACAATTTAGTAACTAAAATTTAATCTTGAAATTTTTCCGCTGGACACCCTATAAATATTAGATCAAATAAAAATATATTTATTGTCTCGTATGTAAAAAAGGAGAAAAAAATATTAAGTGGTAATTTAAGGATTCATTACTCAGAATTGTGCAAAAATAATCCGACAAAAATATGTTGGAAAATTTTCAAACGGCGAGGCCTATAAAACTACGATGTAAAAATTCGGCATAAACAATACAATTTCGAAAGGTAACATGAGTTTAAACAATACGCATTGATAGGGATAGGTTATGAGTAGATTAAATATATTAGGGCGGTATCCTAAAATTTTTCTTAAGGGCGACACTTTACTTAGGGACGTCACTGATCAGATGAGACTAATGCATCTCCACAAATCCCTGTCTTGGGTCGCCTTCACAGCTGACCTCACCCTGATCGTTTACGAGCAATTACAATTTAATCTTGAAATTTTTCCGCTGGACACCCTTTATTTAATGTGAATAAAAATACTTACAAATAGTAATTATTAAATCTCCAATTTATTTCATTATCGTATATCAAGTCTTACATGATTGGAATAGATTTCAAACAGTGGTATTGTAAAAAATAAGAGAATTGATAATTTTGCAGTGTCATATTACAGTACGTTTTTAATAATTCACAAATAATCTTCTGAAATAAGCTTCTGAACTGTAAAGTAAGACGAACTCATGTTTAATTTTTAACTAATAGAAAGCAACCGGCTTTCGCCAGGCATATGGCGGCCGCTAAACTACCACGACCATTGTCTTTGCAATTGATAATACTGAGAATTTTGTTTTAAAAATTAAGTTAAATTAAATCTTTGTTATTATAAACAATGGGTGGCTATATTACAACAAAAAATGAGTTCATTTTTTTAAATAAAGCAATCATTTAGGTCCAATGAAGCTTATTTGTTATGAAAAATAACTTATGTAAAGTTAACTTACATAAATTTGAAAATATATTGATAGTAAAAATATATTAATAACACAAACATATTGAAAATGCATTGATAATAAAAACAATTTTAAAATACATTGATGAAGTGGTGGCGTTATAAGTTTTAAGAATTGTGTTTTTGGATTTGAGAATTTGTGAATTCTTGACATTGTATAAAAGAAGTCGGTAATTATTTACCGAGTATGAAACACAGTTTCGCAATGGGAACGAAAATGCTTAATCTAAGAAATATATTTTCCCATTCGCTGTCGTATCAAGAAAAACGAGGTCCTGTAATTGCCTTTTTTAGGAGAGGTTTAAAATATTAGTCCAGCTTTGAGTTTGTGAGATCTTCGGATAGCCCAACGGTATTATGAGATAAGTTTAAAAAATCTGAAATTCAATTTTTTTTCTATGGATTTCATAGTTGAGTAATCGGATTATACTAACACTATCCAGCGTACTGTGGACTAGAGATTTATGTAATGTTAACTTGAGGATTATTGTACGGCTTTGTAGATATGTATAGCCCAAAGTTCTATTACAGTTTCTTTTTTGGCGATATCATCTACATCAGTGACGGTCAGTGACTTTTTGTAAAAGGGATGCTGGAATTCAAGTTTATACCTACTATCAAATATAACATTTAATCGACGGATATTTAATGTTTCAATAATTCGACTTCAGGTTTTCAAGTCAATTCATTCAATACAGTATTCGAAAACGTTGAAAAAGTCGAATACGTTCAAACTTTGTGGATACCGAACGAATGATAGAATCCACTGTTGCTGGTGTGTATATATATGACTGGTCTCTAAAGGATAGGACAAATTTATATGCATCAGTGCAGTTTTCAGCTTAAACAAAAAATCCAAAGCTTTTTGACTCTAGAACACAAGAGATGTGGTGCATCCAAAGCATGTATGAAGCGACCGCACCTGGTCTATATATATGAGCATGAAATCTTAGATTGCATCCAAGTTCATCTCTAGATAGAGATCTAATAAGAGTATTATATGCACTTTTTACAAGTTATTTGTGCTGTTGAATTACTGTTTATTCTTTACTTGAAATCTTCAAAAGAAATGAGATTTTTCTATAAAAATATTATTGCTATCTGACTGATCAGCTAACGTAAAAAAATATTACGATCCCGACCACATGTCATGTGATTTATACATTTATTTTCATTTAACATGAAACAACGAACGCTTAACAAGAAAAAAAATCACGTTGCAGAAGAACGCAGGGTGTCAAAATACTCGAAAAAATATACGGGCATATCATCACCAAATTTATGGCTCACTATTCTCTTGATAACGGTGATATCCGATAATAAATAGTTAATACTTGTCCCCATATAATACCATTACAATTTTAAAGAGGTGGGCGCACATCTTAGCCTATTAAACAATCGGTCGCATCGTTTGAACTTGTCATCACCGACTGCATAATGCTGATGATTTTATGACTCAACTTTGTATTGATTAGGCCAACATCTGATAATTAGCAATACCCGGATTACTCGCCATTTTATTCTCGACCGTTCGCGTCAACACCAAATTATTTATTGTTATGACTTTTTGTTAACAATTTTCTTTCTCTTGATTAGACTATCTTGCCGCATACTATCCTAACCATTTTAAACAGACGGAATTAGCCGTCGGCGAACTAAACATCTCATTAACAATTTATTCTTAAAGTGAGACACGAATAAAGTGATGAATTTTGTGTTGAGTAAAACTCCCAAAATTTTTCTTCCACAATTATGAAGAAATCAGGGACATTTATAAAAAATTCAAGATCGCTAACTAACTTTTAATACGACTTTAAAATCATTGGTGAGTTTTTTTTCTATTTCTCCGTTTAACATGAAATTCTTTTAACATAAAAAAAATAGTTATGTTTCGATGGTTTCGTGCTAAATGTATTCCACTGTATTATATTACTGGTAGAATTGCGATCTGATCCTTCGCCTTAAAAATACTTTTTAGTCGTCCTCTTTTCAACAAGTCGCCAAAATTTCCACAACGCCACCCATCGTTCGATGTTTTTTCTTTGTCTTCGTACTATATAGAACCTGTTCTCTTTTCATTACTTTTGACCTTTTGTTCAATACGGAATTCCAAAAGCGGGGAGAAAATAAAAACAACTAGTAATTTATTTTAGGGTGAACGTAAAATCCTCGAAATGTCACATTCAACAAATGTGACGGAGTTCTTACAGTTCGGGTCTTTTTAAGACTTCCCTCAAAGAACCATTCTAATGTGGGGTGAATTTTAAACAAATTACAAAAGTTCCGCCTATGTAGTTCGCACAATTTATATGAATTTTTACTAAAACACTTGCGGTTTATTCCCAGCGTTGCCCGGGCGGGATTCAGATGTACTTATACTTTAAAGCGGGGAAAATTAGGAATATAATTATTTTCCTTTGTAGATACCTACTTATATTTTGAATTTCTGTGCCAGAATTTGATACGCGTTTAGTCTCAATATATATTATATTACTTAATCTATGAACTGTCAATTCATTTTCGCCGATATGTTAGTTCACCACTATTTAAATATATTTTTCAATTGAAATATCTATACGCACTGTTTTCCAAATTCTTTAATATAAACTCATTCTGCAGGTTTCATTCCGAATCGTTTGCGTACAACATAGCTATGTGCTCAATTAATCCTTCTTCTTTTAAACAGGCAGTCCACCCTTCAAGAGTGATAACCAATTATGTTAATGTTATTCAATTAATCCAAATTAATTGATTAAGTAATCCGCAGACAGTCTTTTAATGCTAGAATTTCATTTATAAGATTACTCCCCCTGAGCATAAAAATCTATCCCAATGTTTGACACGAAATATTTGCTTAAAAATTGCAGCAAGCGATTCACTTTTTATTTAGACTGTTCTTTTATAATAATTAAATATAAGATATAATAACCTATAAAACAATTATTATAAATATATATATATATATAAATCTAATTATTACTCTCGCCATTTTAATTAGGATATCTTAGTTTAATTAGAGTGTCCACATTATAATTGCGCTTTGTATTCATTGTATCCAATGTTAGTGTCATTGCCAGTAAGAAATACCGAATTGTAACGAATATGTCGAATGTTTTTTTAATATCTATATAGTGTTAATATAATAAACAAATATCATATATCTCATAGAGACAAATCTATGAGATATCTGATATTTGTTTAATAACAGTGCCTTTGTAGGTAATTCAGTGTTCTTGAACGTATTCAAATAATGTTACTATAATATATTCATTTTATTTAGTTTGTTTATAAATGTGTAGCAATTAAAATACCTATTTAAAATCGATACATGTATCCGTTCAAAATTAGGGCTACACCATGTTGAGTTCGGTCCTATCACCTAGGGAGGCTGGACGATCTCCACCGGCTATTCAAGGGACAACACGAAATATTGTAGGTGCCTTGCCGGATTAAGATCACCTACTTACCTCGTACGACATCTGATGATCATCATTGGAGGAAGTGTGTGTTCGTGTAGGTGTTCAGGTGTCGGTGTGAAGTTAAGGTTATTCCAGAAAAAAAGAAAAATGAAATGTAACAAACAGAAGAAATTTTAATCATGAAAATTTACAAATTAACTGAATCTGGAGAAGATTCTTGCTGTATAAAAAAACTAACTTATTTCTACCCCACATACCTCCAGTTTAATCAAAAAGATACCAAAGTCGCTATACATCAACCCCGGAGAATTTGTGCATAACTTAGCTGGTTCACCCTTGTCGCGGCGCTCCGTCCAATGTCCAAGATAGTAAGCAGGATCCGAGATGATAATCCTTGTTTACCGAGCGTCCATTATCTCGACAAACTCATCCCAAAATGTCCATTCTTGTAGTCATCAATTCATCAATTTGGCCTGGCAGAACCCAAAACTCATCCTATCCACAATCGGCCGACTCACTCCTCACGGGTTTCGATCCTCGCCAAATAATGTTCCGCCCGATCCTTGAAGGTATGTACTCCATCACTCAGGGGCGGCCTCGGATAATTTCTTGGATTTCCGATCGCGGATCGAGCGGTTGGCAAAATATTCAATTCGCTCTCCCCGCGGCCCGCGCGCGTCTCACGTTCCTGGCTCTCCGTACCCGTAGCAATTATTTTTCATAAACAAAAAATTTCAACCGGTGATACCGGCGAATAATTCTCAAAACTATTTTATTTTAATGTTTTTACAAATTCAACATTTTGACATGACGTGACGAAATTTTATTTCGTTACAACCATTTTAACTTTCAACAGTCAAAAATGTATTATTTAGACGTTGGAGAGCCGATCCGTATAGTTTTAAGTGCATATTTACCTCAGTTCGTCATCCCTCACAGTAATTCAGTTTACGGTTGCGATGCGGACTACGTACTCATTGAATTTTATGTTTCCTCCTTTTTACATTCTGCACCCGTTTAACAATCCCCCAACATCCCCACGTGTACCTACTGAAAATGCTCTCCATACACGTGATACAGACTTAGCCTTACTGGGTTAGGTATCTTCAACGGAGTGTATACTAAAAATAATAAATAGTCCACGCTTCGTTTTATTTTATTTATCCTTAATATAGTGCATACTTATATATGCTCTAATATAAACTAGATCAAAATCGTTCCTTTTTACTACGACTTATCTTTCAAATATTTGCTTAGTTTCAATTTGAATTTATGTAGTTTCTCCTCCTTTCTTATGCCTTTTGGCGTTTCATTAAAAATCTGCATCACCCTGTTGTACATGATCGATTTCTGAGATTTAGCCTTCTTCCTGAATGGCAGTCTCAGTCTATCTTTTCCTCTTGTATGATGTTCATGCTCATGTTGATTTGCATCAATTTTTCTTATAAATTCTGCCGATATTCTTCTTCTAAATTCTTCGCGCGTACTGACAAAACACCTCACCAAATTTCCCCGAAATATTTATGACACTTAACAAAAAATAGACGAATTCCAAAAATTTTAAGTACGACTACTTTCGACCCTGGACCATAATAATTGATACTTACATAAAAATGTAGCATCCACGTATTTAGGAATTTTTGTAACGGTAACATTTCGTTATCTAGTAATACCTATTATTTATTTTGTTGATAAGCATAAAATTACTCCCGAAAAATTCGGTTCATTGAAGACTCTATCGCGCAGAAATCTTTTATACATCGCAGTAAGAAAGTAAGAAAAATTAGAAAGAATAGCACTGATAGGGTGTATAGGGGAACAATTAATTTAGGCATCATTTGCCTCATTCTTACCAACACATTTAAAACAGTGTATCTCTTTGAATTGACTACTTGACGCTTTACTGAATTCAATTTTGCCATCGTTGAGCTACCCTTAAAAACATAACGAAAAATTACACAATATATATAGTAAACTGCTTACGCCACTAGTACCGTTTTATGGAGCCGTAAAAGGTTGTTGTTGTGGTACGTTTCGTATCTTCGTCCGACTGGAATAGCATTAAATAATAGCAAAGGGGTGTTTTAGAAAGAATTCACTATATGGTCCGTGTTCAAAAACTAACTAAGCTATTCACAATGCAGTAAAAACTTTCATGGAAACAACTCTGATCATTTTCTGTAATGCAATACTAGACTCGGAATTGCACCACATAAATTTTTCCATATACCTGATGTATCTATTATAGATAACATATCGAGACTTCATCAATTTGCTTAATATATTATAGATTGGAATTTACCATTATGTTTATATTTTTTTAATTCGTGGTTTAGCATGCGGCTGAGTTATGCTATTTTAATACCCAGTCGCTTTCTAAGTTATTAGTTATATTCTCGAAATAGCCTCCTCTTTTTTCTCCTGCAAATTTTATATATTCCAGTTCTTGCTTTCATCGTTCTGACATTATATTAAGATAAAATCTGCACCACCACTCGAGATACCAGGAGGAGAGGGGTTTGCCGAAATGGGTTCATAATAAAAACGCCATCACTCCTTCTTACGCCCTCTTGGATTATACCGGGCTGTTAGATGAAACGAGGGTAGTTAGATATTTCCATATTTTCCGGTCTTCGGGAGTGCTGAAACAAATATTCTCGCATATGAAAATAATCAATCTTGCTGAGCGGACCCACCTCAATTATCTCTATGCAGCTTATCTTTGGTTTAATATTCATAAAAGACAGGTGATTACCGGAAGATAATGAAATATTACTATGTTTCATTGAACAACCAGTTGCCTAATGGAGCTATTTCCGGAATAGGAAATATCATACATTTTGGAGGGACCAGCAAAAAAACGTTAACAGGGGGAAATGTAAATTACGGGTAATAAAAAAACAAATTAAATTTATTTTATATATAAAAAAACAAAACAATGTTTTTTGCTGCATATTTTTTTATTATTTTTAAATAGTTATTTCAATATTATAAAATATATTAAAGGTTTCTGGTGGTAAATTACTAATATTAGTAAAATATGCTTTGAGGCCTTCAATACGCCTCATTGCATCGTTCTTTGTAGTAACTGGGTTTATGTGATGAGCAGACCCTTCTTCTTCCTAGGTAGATTCTATTTCTGTCAAGTTTCCGTCTTGTACGACTGTCCACTATTTCATCAATTACCACCACGCTCGATGTTATTACGTTGGAGTCAACGTCTAAGTAAGTCTTTCAATAAATTTTCGTCGTAAAAGACGGGAAAGAGAAATGTAAAATACGGGACTGCAAAAACAACACGTAAATAGAGGGAAAACGTGAATTCCGGGCATGTAAAATCGGGGTTCCACTGTGTATGTTATAAAATAAATTGAAATAAATCACTTAAAAAGATATGCAGAAAATATCTATCAAAAAAATACATAGTCACCTCCGGAACTCGAACCCGGAATCTTATATTGCCGGAAGAGGGCTTTAATCGACACTATATTCGTAAAGTAGACAAATTTTATCTACATACTCTTTCTCAGTAATATATATATTATCCCGTCATATATATTTACTAGTTTAGTTGGTTAAAATCTCCACAGATAATATAAAGTTCCGGATTCGAGTCCGGGTGATGGCATTATTTTTTAGATAGTTGGATTTCTTTCTTAATTTATTTCTTCTGTTGTGTTCCGAAAAATCATTACCTCAAAATAAAAAGGGCTGCTGTGTGTGAGTTAACTTGTTTAATCTATTTTTATATAATTAAGCATCCAAAGCGTACCTGTAATCTGAAATAGTTGGGGAGGTATTTTTTAACACGATCAACTAATAAAAACGATAGATTTTTTAATGATATGATGCAGACTTATAGCTTTAAATATTTTTTTAAAGGCAAAGAACTTTAAGCTCTCTAATTTGTATTTTAAAATGTACAATAAAGCAATATATTTATTTATAATTGTCTTAGTCGCGACTTCAATGATATTCAATTCACACGCGGTGCGCCCCCGACCAGCGACTCATTGCGACTGGTAAACTCGCAAATCACGCGCGTCGAACAATACCCCTCCCACTTACCTCACCCTGATGGTTACTTTTTTTAAGTCCCGAGACTCGAGACAGCAATAAACCGTGGGATTTCCGGGAATTTATTCCCGAATTGTCTCGACACAGAATACCTAATTAGAAGTCTTTAAAAGTCACTCTTTAGTTGTAGGCACAGTTTAATTATTGTGTATCTATGATTGTATGTTGTATGCCGAAAAACCACATTGTTTACTGGCCTCTACTAAAAACTTGCTTATAGATGCTGTTTGATATTGCTTTCTACAGAAGTTGATACAGTTTATTGCCACTGTTTTCTGAGAATTTCAAATACGTTATTCAGAAGAAAACAAATTCCAGAAAGAAAAAAAAACGGTTGTTAGATTAGTGATAAATTTTTACTTAAGTAATCGTTGGTTAAAATAATTTACTCATCGAAAGTACATACGATAGTAAACTAATTTTACCCTCCAATATCGAACGGTAAAGCCGTAGATCATAGTTAAAAATGGTGGACTCTTCACAGCTGTTTCACACTTTGAAATTTGCAGTATACGACAATGAATCACTCATGTGATGTGAGTTCAAAAAAATTGCGCTATTGAATTTATATTAGCACATAGCCCGAAGAATTCAAAGTGACAGATTTGAATAAAGCCATAGATAAAGCGTAACATTGTATGTATTGCCAATGGTGAATATTTAAAAAAAAATCAAATTTGAAATTCTCTGATATTTTATGAATTTTCGCCTTGCCACACTATTAGGCGGGATTACCTTTGACTATAGTAAATTTGACGTTCGAACAACCCGCAAACGTTTTTTACAACGGGCGATAGTAAAATGTTAGTGTAGTCAAAATTTTTATCGCTGATCAACCAACCGGCCCTAAGATGATTTAAACTTTGTGAAACTTATAAAATTATCACTTTAATGTTCTAATATGTACCCGCACTTATTACGAGTATACATTAGAACATCTCTAATCGAAAATAATTTTCTGTTCGAGTTTCGGCTGTTGGAGCGCTATTTACGGTAAATATTCCATTTCGGTCCGTAATTGTATTAATCAGACGGTGCTAATAAAAAATCTTCATTTGAATAATTCATTATTACTTTGCATAGTTTCAAAACTGGATCACGGAATGGCGCTGAACAGCTGATATTAATTTTGGCAAAATGGAATGTTCCGGTGTGGCGTTTTACCAATCCCAGTGGATATCGTCGCCTCGATTATCGGTGTCGATTAATCTTCTAGAACTCTCATCTTATATTTGTCCGTGACACACGTACATTTATCAACACCAACAGAATTATTCAAATGTTATTTCGGAGAAAAGTATTGTGATTCACCTGTGAATGTGTATTTTTTCATTGGGGCTAACGGCAAATATATTTATGTGCGTCATAATATCATAAATATTAGCTTGGTCAGACTGAATGCAATTTAATGATGATCTGATCTCACTAATCTAACAGCTATCAGTGGGTGTCTATACATAGCAGCAGATTTTAAAAATGAAACTCAGTCAGTCAATCATAAGAGAAATATTATTTTAAATATGAATTAAATATATTAATTAGTAAGATATACATATAAAATCAATTTTATCGAAAAATATTGTTGTTGCGCCACCGGGATTCGAACCTGGATCTCTTTCCTAACCGGGGAAGGTGCATTATTCAACTATGCTACAGCGACAATATTTTTAGCGACAATTTTCGAACCTATATGTTACCTTTTTGATATTAATACATTTAATCGTTCCATTATTTGAAAGAGCCATCTACCTTATTTTTATTAAATAATAAAGTTGTATCAATGTGTCCAAAATTTAATAAAAATGCATTGATAATTCTGGCGTCTGCTATCAGATTACTCAAAGGTATTTGAGATTCTGTAAAAACAAGGTAGATGGCTCTTTCAAATATTGGAACGATTAAATGTATCATAAAGTTAACATATAGGTTCGAAAATTGTCGCTGTAGCATAGTTGGATAATGCACCTTCCCCGGTTAGGAAAGAGATCCAGGATCGAATCCCGGTGGTGCAACAACAATATTTATATTTTTCGATAAAATTGATTTTATATGTATATCTTTCTAATTAATATATTTAATTCATATTTAAAATATCACAGACCGTCTGTTCTGAATAATTACAACTTCACAATAAGAATGTGTTCTAAATAAGAAATATTATTTTACTACGTATAAATAATGTTACACAATACAAATCGTAGAAGTAATTTATTACGAATGAATTTAATAGCATCTGTATTCATGGATGAGATTTTCGACTTGATACAATCTCTGAGACAGGGATTATGCTCCCGCGAGATTGTACACACCAGGTCTCAAAGATTCACCACCTCGTGTCTCACTTCACAATTTGTTTTACGTCAAATGTCAATTGTTGTAGACCATTGATGTTCCGTTCGTCAGTTTAGTTAATTTGAATCTCTACAGAAGCAGAAGGAATAACTGTTTGTAATTCTGTTTGTCAAAATTTCCAGAATAAATTGTTATCGGTGTCTACGGTTGTACTTGTAGGTGACATTTGTTCAAACGTATTGAATCTCTGTCCCATAGAACGTTATTTACACGGGTTTGAGTTTTTGTCCCCATCTATGTATCAATCGCAAGCTGATCTCTGAGTTAATCTCGAAATCAATATTTCAACACGTGTACATGGTAATGAGATTTATCTTATAGTGTCTCGTTCCGTAGATACTGGCTGTAAAGAGCACTTAAAAAATGTTCTTTATATATTTTATTAGAGATTTTAAACTGATTTCTAATATTCTCTGGGTTACAATTAAATTATCTTGAACCAAAATTGCCTAACCCACTAAAAGATATAATGTTACCATTTCTATTCCATTTAAATAGCGCAAGGTGGGACAATTTGCTTGTCAACAACCTAAATTGAACGTTTTAAATGAGATACTAAATAATTAATGCTGCCATTATGGTGATACCATCCCATCCATAATTTCAATTAAGTTTGCGTGATGGGTAGACACCATTGACGTCGACACCAGGAATATTCTACAATAGAAAGGATAAAAATTTATATAGTATACGCAGAGATCTATAGTCTCTAACCTCTTTCACTGTGGTAACATAAGTAACAATAATTTATATACGATGTAATAATATTTACATACACTCAAATCATAAGATAATGCAATAATTAAAAAATATATATTCTAGACATATATAGCATCATATTCAAAACTATAGTAAGACCAGTGGTCACTTATGGTTGTAAAACGTGGTGCCTAACCCAAATCGAAAAAACTAATTAGCCGGTTTTGAGCGTAAAATATTAAGAAAAATTTATAGACCTACACTAGATAATTGAACATACATAATAAAAATTAATCAAGAGATCGAAAATTTAATTGAGCAAGAAACAATTGTAAGATTTTGTAGATCTCTGGCTGGTCATGTCAAAATAATATCAAAAGACAGGACTCCAAATATCACGACTAAGTGGATACCCCAGTGGAGAAGTGACCTAGGGGCAGGCCAAGGAAGAAATGGGCTAGAGCAGAATGGACGGATCTGGGAACTGAAGAAGAATGGCCAGGGATAGAAGTCAGTCAAATTCCACTTTGGGTGTAGTACCGTAGAAGAAGACGAACACTCAAACCATTAATATCATTTTATTCAACACGGTACCGAATCTGAGTACATAAACCTAGCAGGCGCGGTCCTTTCATACATACTTTGGATGCTCCGCATCACTTGTGTTCTAGAGTCAAAAAGTTTTGTATTTTTTGTTACTATCCGAAAACTACACTTCTGCAAATAAATTCGTCCTGTCCTTTAGAGACCAATCATAACACACATTACGACACGGCGCGCGCACGGAGCGAGTTAAAATACATGTACATTCTCAACAGCATACATATACATACCAACAATAATGGATTCTATCATTCGTTCTGTATCCACATAATTTGAAAGTGTTATACTTTTGCGCATACGCATTCAATTCCGCCTGTCAATGACTTCGAATAGTATATATGTATTCGTTAATAGCATCCAACGTACAATAAACGACTTTTATGCTTATGTGTATAATGTATTACATATTATGAAGCGAGCGAGATTGTTTTGAGAATTTTGTTTGTGTGACGTATTTTTGACAGTTTGGTTTGAATACTTGAAGCCGAAATATTGAAACGTTTAATATCTTTCGATTATACGTTATATTTTGAAGTAGGTATAAACTTGTTTTCCAGCATCCTTTCTACAAAAAGTCACTAATCTAGTTAGTTTCAAACAATTATCAATTATTGTACTAATGTATAAGTAGTACATATTTAATATATTATCATAAAATATCATTAGCACGGCGGTATCTAGCAATTTAAATGGTATAATTATTATTAAATACTTCTATATAAGTTAGACTCCGGTTTCATAGTTAAATAGATCAAAATGGTAGAAGTGAAAAAGAAATAAGGAAAATAATAGCCATAGCATGACAAGTATTCGCAACAACAAGCGGCTATGGTATTATTAATTTAATATTGTAACAATCCTGAAAAATCTATTGAGATCTATATGGAGCATGGAACTATGTGAATATGAAAGCTGAAACCTATCAAAAAGAGACAAAGAGTGAATGGAAGCCTACAAAATATGGTGCTGGAGAAGAGCGATGAAAATTAATTGAAGGTAAATGATATGAATTAACGTTTTAACAATTTCTACCCCGAATTATTAAATTTAAAAGCCTAGAAAACTGTATATTTTTGTAGTATTCCTCAAAAATAAAATAAGCAAATTGTGATAGAAAATTTAATAAAATAACTCTATGTATATAAATATTATTAATTATAATCTGTTACACTTCTAAGCACAGTCAGACCTTACATGACGTTCACAAAAAATATATATATAGCAGTCCAAAAAATAAGAAAGAAATAGTCAAAACATTAAAATAACAGTTGAAAATTAATTAAGAAAAAAAAAGTGTTAAAATCACAATTAATAATGGTAAGGAATACAAGCGCGTCATACCTAATATTGTGACAATGCGCAACTGACATTAAACCTGCCGCAGCGTTCACAGTGTAACTAATTTTAATAGTCTAAATAAATCGAGTAGACTATTATTTACGTAGATCATCAGACCACACTAAGATATATGACTAGATAAAGTTTATGTCACTTTAAAGTACCGTCAGGGTAGAAAGGGTTAAAATAAATGGGGGATAACAGATTTACTCCTACGATAATGAAAATGTTTGTTAATTCATAACTTCAGTAATACAAGGGCGGCCAAGGAAAATATTCATGAGCCAATTGCTAAAATTGAGCATATGCAGAAACCACTGAGGCTCTCGTTGGAGACGATTACCTGAAAATTGGTCGCCAACAGTTGCTCGCCACACAATTGCTTTTTGCCTTTTATGACCTAACCTAATATATATATATATATGGCTGTGATCTTAATATGTCAAGAAAAAAATATCGTGAATGCGAAAAGTATAGAAATAATTGTCAACGATGTATAAATTTTTAGTTGACGACAATTGTTTGTAAATAATAATTTGAAAATATATGTATATGTTTTTTTAACAAACGTGTTTCTTAATCTGCATTCATGTAAAAAAAATAACTAAAACATTCTGTCACGCAATTGGCGAGCAATTTTCCGCACACCGTTGGAGACAGCTTCAGCGACAAGGAAAGTCCATTAAAAAAAAAAATTCTTAATACTAGTACTTATTTTTATTATAAATTATTCTAATTACATGTCTCAGTTATATGTATCATACCACCCCTGCATATGCTATTTTTTTTCTTACGTATTTCTTCCTCGTTGGCGTCCACAATGATATTAAATATTTGTAACAAAGTTCTTAAATTCGAACCTCCTATGAAATGCTACAATATATTATAACGCGCTATTTCTAACATTCTGTGTTTTACGTAGTTTCGTGCCACATTGCTCACAGTTCCGATAAAACGTATTTACTGTATATTAAAATAAACGTTCTTACTGGGTTTAAAAAGGCAAGTGAACGATCCAAAATAATCCTATTCAAATCTGCGAATCGTACGTCATATTTATAGCATTGCGAGAATAATTTATCCCGTAATCCAAACAATCGCGCTTCTTCCACGTACCGCTTTCTTCCTCTCCGTTACACGTGAGGGCGCAATGGAAATCACTTATCAATCTGAATTATTTATAATTTCAAGTCACGTATAGCGTCACACTTATACCGTTATTTGTAGGTATACGAATTAAATCTCGTCATTATTTACAAGGAGTCTACGCAATGTCACGAGAATTAGATTACACGTGATTGACAGTCCTGGTGTTGATTCTGACACCTCGCACTCCGTTACTATTCCACATTTCTTGAACCAGTAAGAAGTACTTCACACGTCATGTATTATGTTGTACAGCCATAGCCGAATAGTCTTAAGACACCGGATTCGGAAATCAGAATCAGATCTGGAAGACTCTATTTCAAATCCCGGACTGATCAGATTAAAAATATTATTTTAGCTAAGATACAAACCACTTTATTTAGCGAAATTGTGAATCTGCCGTCACGCGGCATAAAATTTGTGAATTACACTGCGTATTTAAACCATGTTCAGCATGATTGCATTCTGATTGTGTAGTTCTTATTCTGGAATTGAGAGCAGTGTTTTAACCCTTCCCTAGCCATGCAGTAACATAGGTCTACTGAGCCAATTATATCGTATTTTTATAAATATACACAATGTAAAACTTGCATTTTACCTAGTCCTAAAAAAATCATTTGCACTTAGAAATGACTAGTGGAAAACCAATTATGTAAAGCGAATCATAATAAAAATAATCATTTTTTAATTCAATGCTATATAAAATTGATGCATTGCATGCTATCGGCGTTAAAAATACCACTTGTACTACGTGAAAAAGATCACACATTAATTTAAATGATTATAGATAAAGATGAAGATCATGTTAGATGGGTCTTTTGACGAATACGCTACAAGAATAACATTTGAGAATAAAATTAACGTATTTAATTATTATATTTATTATTATATGTATAGTAACTATGGCATTAACTATTTTAAAGTTATTTAAGCTTGTAAAAGCATTTTATTCCCATTTAAAGTGTTAAAAAAACTCAAATTTCTTGCAGTAACACGAGTTGACAGCATGGCTGCGTAGGGTATTTTTAGCATGGTATGGTAAAGGTTAAATACGATAACATTAAAATAAATGCAAATGTTATTCTAGCGACACTGTGATCATTTTTTAAATCATGGTTAATGCACTATTATAATAAAAGTACTCCAAATTCTTTGTTATATAATGTCATTATTTTTGGTGGTCTGTGCATTATTCATATACATACATAATATGAAGGATTTGTTTGTTAGTTAATTTTTGCTCTCATTGTATTACTGTTTTCTCAAATCCGTTTCATTTGTACTGATCATACATACTTTGTCTCAAGCAGTACGCGATATATTCAGCTTGAACGATGCGCTCAATACAGTGATAAACACTGTACAAAGGTCATGTGATTAATTTGTATAAATAGATTAGTGCATTCATGATCTTGAACATGTAAGGACCGGACCGCAAATAATACCAAACATACGTGCATATACAGAGTGTAACAGACCTACTCCGCAATATTTAATGAGTGGATACCTGACTAAATTACGAGTCGAAAATGCTCAAGGAATATGTGTAAATTCTACACTGTTACAAAAATATTATTGTTTGAAATTTTTACAAAATCGTGTGAAATATACGTACTTCTAAATAAATATTTGCTACATTGTTCAATTATTTAATATATATCCTAAATCATCTAACAAAAACTAGTCTAGCCGCTCGAAAATTTAATTTAATTTTTTGTATTCAATATATAATTTGGAATCAATAAAATATTTCAATTAATCGAAATAATCACATAATTATGTTTTTTTTTTAATTGCTCGTGTCTCTGAAATGGTTGAGATTAGGCCCATGTCCCTTGAACATTTTTGACGCGTAATTTAGTCAGGTATCCATCCATAAAATGTTATGAACTAGGTCTGTATATCATAATTCATACGAGGGAGTTAGGTCACGGTGTGTGTAGACAATTTATATCATGAAGGCAATTCATACACTACGAGAGTTGCGCGGAAAAAACATTAGTGAATGAATTAAGTGGGAATATTCAGTTAAGTGTCGTCATCAAATATGTCAACGAAAAAATTATTTAACGCTGTCAAAATACCATTAGAAATTTAGTCACGCTGATGATGCCTTAAAAAGACTATATTTTTAGGGCAACACTTCTTGTTTGCAATACTCACCATAAATCGCGTAAACTGTACATAAAAACGAAACGATGCACGCAGTCAATTTGTCAATGTTTCTATGTTTTTTTTATTTTTTCATTGTTATGTTTGACAAGTATATAAATATATATACGAATGACGTCAATTTATATATATATATTCGTCATTCGTATATGCAACTTGTGAAGACTGAATATTTAAAATTTAACAATATTGCATTCACAACTTATTTTCTTAATACGAATCGTAGGCTTGTTACTATTGTGCTATATATCATTATCATCATCTGTTATCAACTGTATTCCAAATGTCTCCTATTCTTCCGTATCCATTATTATTCGCTGCCACGTATTTCTGCTGAATTTGATGATTTCATCATTCCAGTGGGTTTCGGGACGGCTTATTGGCCTCTGATTTCCCTCTTGTACCACTGGATGACTGCATTCGTCCAACGATTGTCCGTGATGTGGCCTGCCCGTTGCCATTTAATTTTCTTAGCGTTTTTTAAATTATATCAACTGCAGGTCGATTTCTTACTCGAGGGCACTGTACAGTCGGCCACTGACGATTCTGTTGCTAGTATATATTTTTTGATTAATGCAGTTTAATGGTACATAGATTTGTTTAATGTTAATTTATTTTATGTATAGGCCTTAAAATATTATTAATCCCATCTTAATAATAATAATGACTGTCAATTCCCTTTATCGGCTGAAACTAGTAGGTGAAGAAAATAAACATAAAACAACAACACACTGCTCGCGGTGTACACAACCGATACCATGCGTCAACTGACGTCAAGTGCGTTGTTACATTACTATCTAGCGTGAAGCGGTCATATAACTTTGTCTCTTTCTCGCTACACTCACGTGTATCGATACACAACGCATTTTTGAAGTGCCATGACCAAAAAAAGATCTGTACTTTTGTCTGTTTCTTATCCACGCGTTTCTTCTCCTGTCTCTTGGTGTGATGCCCAATATTCAACTTTCCATGCCTCTCTGCCTTACTTTATGTTTTGTTAAGACTCCATATTTCTTTAAATTATGCATTGATTGAATACTTTTCATTTTAGATTCAGCGGAAAATCACTTATAAAAATCATATTCAAACGTCCGAATGCACCCTAAACATGTGTGTAATACCGAAATAAAAAATTAAGATAGCTGTATGTCTGTCTATATTAGTGATGGAGAACCTATGACACACGTGTCATTTGTGACATACCACAGCGTTTTGGGCGACACGCCAGCGTTCACTAATATTATATGAAAGTTACCAAAGAACGCGCGTCCCGCCACCTACCGTCCAACACCCGTCTACCTAAAAACAACGTTGTAATTTATCACTACATATGTATCAATCTCTTTTGGATCTGAATTTGTGAAAAAAGCAATTAATTAAACACGCCTGTAGAGTTAAGTTAGATTTTTCCAATTTTTGACACACCGATCCTAAAAGGTTCGCCGTATGTGAATAGTTCTAAGGGCGCTATAATGAACTTAGTAGGAGTATCTTTTCACGGTGGACATCATAAACCAATCAGATAGTAGGTAAATGATTCAAATAAAAATCATTGCTCTATTATATGTAATAAAAACATATTATGAATTCATATCTGGCATCAAAGTAGTTCGCTATAAAGGTACAATAATTTATATTTCTATATGAACTTTTTAGTGCATAAATTTTCAAGCCTAACAAATTGTAATGAATTGCGAAGATATTTTACCACCTATTGTCTACCGAGTCTTCTTTAGTCTGCAGACATTCCTTATAGACGAATCACCGGAATTCACGGAGCAAAAAATCTGCCTTTACGTAGAACGGTCGAGATGGAGGAGTCCTAAATAAAAAATCTATCGAATAATATATTAGGTATGTTAAAGAACATTTTGCGAACACAAATGCATTAGAAATTCAATGGTTAAAATCATGTTTTTTATATGGTCTATAGGAAATACGCAGATTAAATTTACTATTAAATATGAATGTAAATGTACTGTTCTGATACCAATCAATAGATTACACTGAAATGAAAATAAAAAATTTGTCCCCTCAATAAAAGCTGAATATATTGAAAATGTCTGTATTTCTATTAAAAAAAAATTTAAGTAATTTTTATTCATTTGGCAGTTGACTTGCGCTTGTATACATACATCTGTGTAATCTCTTTGTAGTATCCAGCAGTAATCTGCAAGCATTGATGGACTCCCTTTTCCTTGATACCGCTTTTCCATACTGGCTATATCTTGAAAATGCTCACCATGCTCGTTCCTTACGCTACCAAATGGAAGTGCAAAAAATGAGTTTAAGAGACATGTTTTCATGGGCTGTAATTAGATCAGTGACAATATTGACGCAGTTTTTGTGTTTTATTTTTCTCGAGAAATTTTCTACAACTTGAAAACTGACCATGCAGTTAGTTCCATGGGTTTTGACACCGTGGAATACTGTCAATCTTTCAAAATCTCTCTTATTTGCGGTCCTACAAAGATTAACTCTTTTAGAAATATTTGAATATGTCCAAGAACACACAGTTGCTGGATTTTTACCTACAAAGGCACTGTTTTAAAACAAATATCAGATATCTCATAGAGACTAAAACTATTTTTATTATATTTAATGGAAAATATATGGAAGTATGGGCTAATTACAGGGCTTACGACCTGTCTTCGGCTGGCTTAAGTGATCACTTTATATATATATATATAATGTTCACCAATTCTCAATAGATGGTGATAGTGTAGTGGTACTCGAAGCGAATACACATACTAACATATATATATAACTTTCAAAAATTTGATAAATGTGGAGATTTAGATATTAATTGGTTTATTATCTCTTTTATTTTAGCATCATTTATTCTCGGAAACTTTTCCTTTATCTAGTCTTAACAAAATTGTTCATAAGACCCAACATAATATGTATAGGTGGAAGCAGTCATCTCCTTGCTTAAGGATCATGGTGTACATTTTTAGGTCCTGGAGAGACCATGTCTTATAGGCCACTCTATTTTGTAGTGGTTCTTCCTATCTCTGCTATCCCACTCACATAAAAAGTGATTCGGTCGGACAGCACAACCCACCGACGTGACTCGTGACGTTAGGTTAGGTTAGGTTAGGTTAGGTTAGGTGACGTTAGGTGCCACCATGTGTATAAAAGTTATAAATATTATCAAGTGGGATGCACTGTGATAATGAAATTTTTATATTTTTTACAAATACAAAAGAAGTTTTTTTTTATTTTCTAAATTTGGATCTTTCAATCCAAATCGTTGAAAAATAGTATTACGCTCTTCATTACGGGAACCTAGTATTTTATTACACAAATACAGTATGATCTTTTTCTGCATGATTTATCCTCATTCAGTCTCGTTAATAATAAATTCTATTCTATTACTGTGATTCATCTCAGATAAAAGTAAACCGCACTGCTCACATTTCTGATTTGCGTGGCACAGAGACAAAACGTGATATTATCCGCGGGCGTTCTACGATGAACGAATCAAATACTCTACTCCTTTCTATTATTTCCACGCGCCAAAAGTATTCAAATATAAATTTGAAGCATTCCAAATGTGGAGCAGCCGACACGGCCCGTCACGCTCGAATTCCTCCCTGAAGAAATTACCCATACGGAATATTCTTCCTTACAGCGAAAGCGTTAAGTGTGCCTTTTGAACGGGGTCCAGTCTTGATATGTGCGGTATTGCACTTGAACACTCTTCACAAACAAGGTCTGCTTTTATACTTCTTATTATTCTACTTCCGTTATTGTTAGTTTCATGAATTGAAATCTTGGCTTCGTAAAAGCGTTATCCATTCATAACTTTCTAAGGAATGTAGATATTTTGGCACCCATGTTTTGAATAACATTCTTATCTATATTAGGCATAATATCTCGGTTGAAAAGTATGGAATTTTAAATATCATTTCTATCAATCTAAAGATTTATATATTAAATCTGTTAGTATGTGTGTTACACAAAAAAGATAATTTCAAGAAATTTTTTTTTTTTTTTAAATAATATTTTTTATTTTAAGAATACTTTAGTCATGTAGAAGGAATGAGTGATTTATGACGCGAGGTATTGGGGGTACCAGAAATAGAGAAGGTCCTTGAAACACATAACAATGGGAAAACCAGATATTGAAAGATGATCCTGTTTGAAGCCTCACCAATGGACAAACAGGCATTTTAAAATATTTGATTGTTGAAATGATGAGAGTGATGTGTAATAAAAGAAGAGTGTGATGTTGTAACCTCTCTGCTTAACCCAGCGGTAAAAAGGCACGAATAAATAAAGTTTAGTAATATTTGAATATGTCCAAGAACAAACAATTACTGGATTTTCACCTACAAAGGCACTGTTATTAAACAAATAATAGATATTTCATAGAGACGAAGCTATTTTTTATTATATTTAATGGAAAATATGTGGAAGAATGGGTAATTACAAGGCTTACAACCTGTCTTCGGCTGGCTTAAGTGATCACTTTATATAAATATAACGTTAACCATTAAAAAAAAAATAGATTCCTATTGTGACATATAAGCCGTTTCAGGGAAATGAATAATCAAATTTAGTCCATAAATTGCGATAGTGCAGTGGTACTGGAAGCGAGTTGACATATTAACATATATACAACGTTCAAAAATTTGATAGCTTTGGAGATTGATGGATGAGAATGGTGATATTTATATAAAGTGATCACTTTAGCCAGCCGAAAACAAGTTTTATATAATAAAAATTAACTTCGTCTCTATAAGATATATATTATTTGTTAAATAAAGTTTAGTTTATCTATCATGAATAATAAATACAGTAACTTTTTCCTCTTTCATGTCATTATTGATATATAGTGACCTCAATTATATGAGACTCGGCTCGTAATGCACCTCCACATGTCTCGGTCCTGAGTCGCCCTCGCAGCTGACTCCAGCTCCAGGGCCTCTCCAGCCGGATGCGACGTATCTATCCGCCGTTGTGGCTCAAGGTTATTCTCAGGATAATTTCCTTTTCTGAGCTGTCACTTTGACGCATAATGTGGCCAAAGAATTGTAATAATCTTTTGTTCACTGTTGTAGATAAGACTTACTGTGGTTGAATCCATTGCAAGATTGAGCGATCGTGCGTCATGCTGTTCGCGGGATGCGTAACATCCTTCTCCAGCAATACATTGGACATTTATGAAAATAAATACAATCGATGCCGCTTAATTAGACCGCCGGTTTATCGGGACAGCCAGTTATTTGGGCCAAATCCCAAGGAACAGAAACCAAATAAAGTAACTAATAGTAATTTAATTAATTAATTATAAAGATATACGTATAAAATCAATTTTATCGAAAAATATTGTTTTTGCGCTACCGGGATTCGAACCTGGATCTCTTTTTTCAATCCGGAGAAGGTGCATTACCAAATATGCTACTACAGCGCCAGTATCTTTAACGACAAATTTTCGAACCTATATGTTACACTTTTTTTCAAATTAATACATTTAATTAGTATTTAAAACATCACACACCTATGTTCTGAATAATTACAACTTCACAATAAGAATGTGTTCTCCTTAATAATTAATAGTAATTTACGTCGGTTATCTGGGAAACTATTCCGTTTAATTGGGACAGCGAATTAAAAATTTTAATAAATATAAATGTCCAACGTCCGCAACTGAATGCCTGCGCTGATTTTGTATAATTGCAATTTTACAAAAACACAAGACAGGCCACAATTGATGAATTCCTGCAGAAATATTTTTTTTATTCTCATAAATGTATTATATGTACATTATTTTCATAACTATTTTTTTAAGTTACTGTTATTCTAATCGTTTGTTAAATTCTTCTTTTAGCATTGTTGATTATTTTATTTTTTCATATTTTTATCAATAATTTAATAAAGTTAAAAAATATGTACATATTATTTTTTAATTTTACCTTAAACTTCGCTTATTAGAAGCCAGCCGCTTATTTGGGACAAAATGTTCCAATTAAGCGGAATCTACTGTATAAATTTATTATTTCATTTTAAATATACCCCTTTAATTAGACTCATCAATGCACAAACTAAAATAAAAAAAATCAAAATATTAAATATGTAGTGACGTCATTTAACATTTAAGGTAAATATCATCTGAGTAATGCATAAAATATAATACCTACGTTACCTCTTGGAATATTAGAAATCAGATAATTATGCAGTGAGTCAACCTTTTAAAAGTGAATAACTAACTAACTCACCATCACGCCGATTGTCGCTGGGGTAGGTAGAGAGTACATTCTCGCCTCGTCCGCATTTGTGTATTTTCATGCAAGCTTGCTGATTTTGAAGGTTTGTTATTGGACCATCTTTCAGTAACTGGTTTACCTGGTCTTGCCAACTCTTTCGTGGACGTTTTATATTTCTGTTTATCTTCAGATAGCACCAGAAGTGAATAATATGGTTCTGGAGTAATAAAGTATTGTATGTCCCTACGTAAATATTTATCTCTCGTTTTTCTATCATTTATCTTAATAAATTGTATATCTTGCTGTAGCGATTTAATTTGTAAAAAAATAATAGTTTTCTAGTTATTGCTTTACCAGCTCATTATTTGTTTGCTGGTTTGATGAATTCTGTCCGATACTACTGATGATTGATGATGATAATGTATATTCAGTTCGTTTACAAACAAACTGTAGTGGAACTCGATGATAAAAAGACTTAGATATTCTTGACGTTATAAACGGTGATGTTGTAACCAATGAAGCATTTTAACAAGTTTCACTTAATGTTTACCCATCCATTTTAAATAAATGTGTAAAAACGCATGTTTATTGGTGCATCAAAATAATTAAAACTAACCGTAAATTGTATTCAATATATTTCTACTAGTGATGAGCTCAAAATCACAAACCGTGAATCACTGATATCTTTTAGTCACACTCACCATCAGTGATTGAATATCTGGAAATATTGTGATTCGTGATTCATTTATTTAGTTTATTTATATTTTGTTATGAATCGTGATTCGGCGCATTTGAGACGAAAATATTCATGAAGGAATGACGTTATAATTTGTGATCAGCGCCATCTAGTAGATACCTATTTTAAATAATGTATATTGTTAGACTAATATAAATATAACGTTATATTCGAATTTACGTTAATTTCAAGGATCTATGAAAAATGTGAACGACAATTTTTTTATTTGCAATGTCGAATGTATACTTAATGTTTTTTATGTTATTCTGGCTGTCCGACATTTTGTGTCAGTACAAATCCTGTTAACATCCTGCATGGTAAAACCACACGCATACAAATACACACTTGAAATATTAGCAGAATGTAGTTGTTGTGAACATGACCAAACAAATCTTTCACTTCACGGAACAGGAAGGGAACAGAAAAAGGACCAAATAACTGCGGAGGGGGGTCCCTTCCACGTTCCACAGTAGATAATAATACAACCCAGGTAAGAGCTGGCAATAGAACTAACCCACGTTGGCAAGTTCGGTTCGAGTGTTTGCCTAAGTGCAGTCGCGGCTTAAGTTATGGGCCACACAGGCAGTCGTCTAGAGCGCCATGTCTGAATGAGCGCCAAAATTGGAAGTGATTTATTTTGGAATGAATTTTTATTATTTCGTAAGTATAAACAACTCTGTCATCGATCAGTCGAAGTGAGATCAGTGTCAGTTCATTTATTGTCTTAATAAACAAACCACGTATTTGGATATTGGGCGCCCTTTGATTTTGTTGATACGTGTCAACACCTTCACTAACAGGAAATAAATGAAATAAAGAATAGATAAATGGGCATAGGCAATAGAACAACTTACATAATCATTTTTTAAAAATTCATCACATATTTAAAGCCGGCCATACATTCAACTGCATGTATACCTGTTCAGGTAAGCATGACAAGTCAACCAAGTGGCATCGGTACAGCGCAGCTACGACGATGCTGTAGCGCTAGTAGGTCTTCTCGTCATTCTACGAAAGAAAAAAGAAAACCGCGACAAAAGTGGTCTTAAGAATGGTTGTTAAATAGAAGCCAATAGAGTCACGTCAATTTGATAAAGGAACTAAATGTAGAGAGCCTAAAGGTTACTATAATAATTTATGAATGGATAACTCAGAATTATACGATTCAATAAAACCTTCCACAATTACGCTGCGCTTGCGAGACGCCATTTTTTCAAACGACCCAACGCGACCTTTCCCTTCGCGGTGGATGGAACCAATGAGACCAACGCTCTGTAGTAACACACACGCTCAAGTTTTCCTGAAGTTAGGACTTACCCGCAGGTAGAAAATATGATTATTAAGGAGAACACATTCTTATTGTGAAGTTGTAATTATTCAGAACAGACGGTCTGTGATGTTTTAAAATGTTAATGTTTGGTAGTGTACTTCCCCGGATTGGAAATAGAGATCCAGGTTCGAATCCCGGTAGCGCAAAAATAATATTTTTCGACAAAATTGATTTTATGTGTATATATTTATAATTAATACATTAAATTAGTATTTAGAAAATATGAATTTTCAATTGTTGTCAGGTCTCCTGTACAGGTAAGGATACCTGCCAGTTTTGTCACAATTACGATCCGGTTTGCCTGTACAGGAGACCTGAGCTGGTATGCTTGTCAGGTATAACGTTGCGTGTATGGCCGGCTTAAGAATATATCTATTGATTGTATATATTGCCTTATGATTTACTGTAGGCATATATTATATTAGACTGTTGGTATTAACAATTTTTAACGTTGCATAAAAAATCACTAACTACTTTAACATGGATAAAGCGAAGTAGCCAGAGCAATACTTAACTATTTATTAATCGGAGGTTATATGATGATTATGTTTATTATATGAAAACTGTGACATTATTAATACTATTGTGTTTAAATATCTTTGCGGATTTTTATAATCGATCTTATATGTCAGTCTGTTACTGTCAAAGTCAATTAATTAATACTGCTACGCCCTGCAATACGATATAATATTAATGCCCTACAATACGATATAACTCATCTTCACCATTGCAAATAATATAGAATTAACGGTCACTTAAACGCACTCGAGTCGAATCTCCGAGAGAAATCTCATCCGTGGATATTGATTATTAGAATGTGCAAGCGTAAACAGAAACGCGTGCGCCAGGCATGCGCCAGGCATGCGCGAACGATGTCAATGTAAAACGATAACTTCTTTTAAATGATCCTATAAAATTCGAGTTGTCACAATGTCAGGTTACGAATGCGAATGGCAGTCACTCGACACTGAAGCGGTGCCAGGCGGTGGCCGGTACGCACTGACGCAGGAAACATGGTTGTCGGAAGCGACGACGTAGTTATTTACATCATCCGATTTTATGAAATGGGGTGTACGTTTAAATTTAATATCGAAAGGCTATGAAAGGGCTCGATTTTTTCTATTGGCGTTTTCTCCTTGTAAAATGTACGGTATTTAATAAATTTCTCTAATTATTCTTCGCTCTTTCTTATAATGCACCTCCACAGCAGGCACGGTCGCTTCAAGCATGCTTTGGATGCTCCGCATCCCTCGTGTTCTAGAATCAAAATGCTTTGGACTAGCCGAAAACAGCACTGTCCTTTAGAGAACAGTGCTTATACATTATCAACTTTCGAACGTCTATGAATCACATAAACACACAGATTCCAGCAACAGTGGATTCTATCATTCGTTCCGTATCCGCATAATTTGAAAGTATTCTACTTTCGCGCATGCGCATTTAGTTCTGCCTGTCAATGACTTCGAATAGTGTATACGTATTCGTTAACAGCATCCAACGTACAAAAAACTACTTTTATGCTTATGTGTATAATGCACAAAATAGCGTATTACATATTATGAAGCGAGCGGATTGTTTTGAGAAATTTGTTTGTGTGACGCATTTTTGACAATTTAGCTTGAATACTTGAAGCCTAAATATTGAAACATGGAATATCCTTCGATTGTATGTTATATTTGATAGTAGGTATAAACTTATTATCTAGCATCCCGGTCTAGGTCTCGGTCATGTGTCGCCGTCACAGCTGACACCAGCTCCAGGATCTCTCCAGCCAGATGCGACATATCTACGCATCGTTATGGCACTTTTCTTTGGTCCGAGGTTATTCCCAGGATAATCTCATTGATGCATAATGCGGCGAAAGAATCACAAGAATCTTTTATTTATTGTTGTACATAGACAATGCTTTCTGTGATTGGATTTGTTCCAAGATTAAGGCATTTACGGGATGCGTACTATTATTCTCCGGCAATACGTTTCGAAGGCATCTATTTTACGCTTGTCGCTGTTGTGGACTATCCTGGTCTCCGGTAGATTTTTATTAGTAGCAGAACGGCCGGCCGATGGATGGTCCGACTAGAGCCGGCCCTGGGCACACGACACCTCAGGTATATACCTGGGCGGATGTGAGTAATTTGACGAAAGCATTGTGCACCCCCGCCTAATTGTAATTTGTAGTGTTTTACGACACGTTATTCAGCGTCAAGTGGAATGGATACGTTTGTGAGCCATAAAGGTAACAAAATGTACTGGTGTTCTTTTGTTTTTGAGACAACACCCAATTCAACCCGAAGGGGAAGGTATTTATTTATTTTATTATCCATCTTTCAGGATGTTGTTATCCCAAAAATAAATTGGTATCCTCATATAATATTATGAATGAACAAGTTTGAATCATTTTATTACGTGATTTTTTACTATCTACATAATAAATTCCGTTACTTTTCGTGTAAAAATTTCATTTTAGTTTAAAAAAATCTTGTGAATTAAATTAGTACTCTCGTGGTATATAATAACATCACATGTGTATGTGTGCACATTTACTGGAAATGAATGAAGTAATGATATTTTATTATATATTGTTTTGACATTTTAAAAGTTAGAAATCAATTGTTTGTTTGACATTATACACTGTAAAGCTAGGTACTAAGTATGTATTTTTTACAAAATTCAAATATTTGTATAGGTACCACCGTGAAGGCTGAGACATATAATTTTCGGCCATGGTAAGTATCGAATATGTGAATTTCTAAAAAGTGTCAAAACATAAATTTGTTGTTTATGGGTAGGTAATGAATAAAACGTGTAGTCACCATGATAACGAGTATTACATCTGTGTTTGGTCACATATTTTAATTTTTAGCTAAGACGTTTTTACGCATTAAAAATATTGTAAAGTAATTCATGATTAATACATACAGGATTTATCACTACACTAAAACATTTATTAGTGATGGTAAAACCGTTATTGTGACATTGATCGTGTTCGATTGTAAAGATGATTGTTAACAGAACAACGCTAGAAACTAAACCACTTGAATCTCAGTTACCAATCGAAGTCACAATAACGGTTTTACCATCACTACTATGTTGCAATAGTATTTATATGAGTTACGCAGCGGCCACAGCTGCCTGCGTGGCCTAACAGAAGCAATCTTCAAAAGCGAATTGCTTTCTCGCTGTTCAGAATAATTGAATATTCCTAACAAAGGTAAGATAAATAATATGTATTAAGAATGAGGTGTTTATATTATATTATTTTTCAAATTAAAACGTCATTTTCCACTCGTCCATTTCCGACTCAAACGCCAATTTCATCCAACGTGTAGGAGTGTAACTGTGCTATCCGCAATGACATTTACTTTTACAGCTGTCTATATATGTAGTCCATCTACTAACTAACATTTTATATTTCATTCATGAATTTAATGGATAATAAAACTTTAAGAACATTTTACAATTGCTACTATACTATATTGCTCGGCTGTACATTACCAAACGAATCAAGATTTAATGCTATTAATTTAGGCAGATAAATTAAAATGTCAATAAAAAAATCTTGTCTTTATTTTATCAGTATTTACACGTGCACACAGAACACACAGTATACACGCACACATAGTTCAAACACAGTACGCACAAGGCACGGGTCGGCGCTGCCCACTGATCGATGTTTTTTATCGATCCGATATGATTGTTAGGATTATATCCTAATATCCTCTCCCTGGGAAGAAACTCCGTGATGGTGAGTAAATAAATAATTCAAAAACGTAAGATAATTTATTTAATCCACAGTAATAAATTTGTTACCTGTGACTTTTCATTTATGCGAATTCGGAGAATTATACCTTGCCCAATAGATTTCGGTTCTTTATTAGTGAAAAAATGACTAAATTATTCTAGTCTATTTAGAGCCAATAAAATAAATTAATCTCTTGATATAGAAATATTACACTTAACATTGTTAAAACCGTGTATTTTTTAATATTATTATCGACATGTCGTTATGACCCCAATAGACCCCACAATGACAGATTAAAGTATAATGTGATAGAATAGACAAAAACCTAATATGGCTTAATTGAGAAAGGTCGAGCTAAAACATCTAAACACATTAAAAGAGTTAAGAAAGTGAAATATTATAATCGATTGTGATTGAAATAAAGTATCTTAAAACTAATTCGTACAGTGTAAAGAGCATGGCTTCCAAGATAAGTAATATCGAAACACGTGATGTTTAACAGCTCGCAGGCGGGTGTTTGCGGAACAGTGCAAACTTGTCTGTAAGTAAAGCATGCTTTGCTTACATGAACAAATATCACCCAGTACAATATAATTTAGCTTTTAAAGTGAGCCTGTGTCGTGAAAATTATATACAGCGTTAATGGATAAATTTTAGGCAGGAGAGAAAAACACCCGAGATTGGTATTGTAAATCTTGTTATAATTATTGTAATATAAAAGTAAATAAATGCTATAGGAAAATAAAATAAAAATTGATCTCAGATTTTGGCAATAATATTCCAAATACACTCATATCCCATCCTTCCTTACAAGATAGTTGGCATCGTGTTTCGAGTAGCTCAAAGAATCACCAAATTCCAAGTAGTTCAAAGAGCCATTAAACTACAAGTAGTTCAGAGAGCCATGGAACGAGTCATGATGCGATGCTGGGATTCTCTCTCGCAGATTGGAAAATAAACGAGTGGATCTGTTGCCAGACTGAGGTGCAAGTAATTGTTCACCTCAAGTGGAGGTGGGTGGGACACGTAGTCAGACTGGAATCAAAAATATGAGACCAGAAGACTCATGCAATTTCGGCCTTGAATATTTGGCGAAGAGAGAAGACCACTAAAGAGATGAATTTATGAGCGACGGGAATGTCCCAAAATAGAGAGGATGGCGATGACGGCAATGATGATGGCGTTGAAGATGATGATGATACATAATTTTACAAAATCGCTAAAATGGCAAATGTAATGATTACTTTTAACCGGGAATTAATTCCGAGCGGAATGGGTTAACGATATCAAATTCGCCCTCCGCCTGATGTTCCGGTACTCAGGTAACAACCTTTTCGCGTCTCTCGAATAGTTCGCCCAGCCTCAAATGTTGGGAAGGAATTCGCAGCCTTGTTAGCGTTTGTTTTTCACTATTTTTATTCGGCCTTCGATATATGTTGTTAGATAAAAATGCCGCGTGCAGCGGCACGATTGTGCTGAGCTAATACATATCTGTTATCTTTGTCACAGCTTCGCAGCGTTCTGTTATGTTTATTTACGAAAATAAGTAAATTTAGTAATTTAAATTAATAATATACTTTAAAAATCAGCCATACTGAAAAAATACAGTCATCTCGTGGTACCCGAGGAGAATCAAGAGGCCGAAAGGCGCTGGACGTGGTAAACACTAATGATGATGAAGTATATTAATATAAATTGTATAGCTGGAGTATTAAAATCTCACAAAAGAAATCGATAGACGTATCCAACTAGGATGAGCAGCAGCAAGGAAACTAAAACATATATTCAAAGCTAAAGACCACAATGCCTCAAAAGAGAAGACTTCCATCAATGCATCCACCCTATCCTGAGCCGCGGTGCCGTAACTTACAACAAATCTCATCCCCAAGTTCAGGGCCAGCGAGCCATGGAGTGGCCTGTGCTCGAAGTATCCTTGACAGTGAAGTCATTCGCAGTAGAACCAAAGTAGAAGATGTTGTTTTCCAAATAAAAATAGACTGTACACATAGAGACCTTAGTCATCCCCAACCTCACTAGACCGACGATATAATAAAGATTGCAGGAAGCAACTAGATGCAGAGGATAGAGCTGAATAGCTTTCATTAATAAACGAATCAACTAAATACTTATACGACACTATAATTTAAAGAATAAAAAAACGCAGTATTTCGTTATACTACCTCACTGTTTCAGTTGAACCTAATTCATATAAAAATGTCATTCACAGTGCTTTGTGTGTTGTTACGTGTATTATCATATAAAGAATGTTATCATACAAATTTTTGGCATTTATATGCAGAGTCTAAAATACTTCAGACTTATAAATATTTTGTTGTATAAATGCTGGCGTATACTCGTAACCGTCACAGACCACCAAATATATAGACATAAAGTAACGCAAATTTCTTGTCCCAAAATGTTCATTTTAGTGTCACCCGCGTGATTACTTCGGTACCACTTATGCAATCAAATAGCTCCGCGACTTTTTCTTTTAAAAATATGACTATGCTAATATAATATGCATTAATGTAAAAAATACGCCTTGTTTACACAAAGATTTAATTTTCGAAGTGTAAATACTTTTACTGTTGTAAATAAATGTATCATAATCTATCGGATTTATGTTTCTACCAATAATGTGTGTAGAGTGCCCCCCGTCCCGCAACTAATGTTCCAAACCACTCTCCTATATATACATTTTATTTCACATCTATTCGTTTACTGGTCTGTGGTTTCCGTCTTAGAAAATTGCACACGCGATATTCAAGAATATATATGTAGGGATTGATATATATATTAACCTTAATTAAATAAACTTTATTATAATTTTAATAGCCTTGTGTGGACGAAAAGTTATTTCAGTAATTCAGCAATCTAGCAAAGTAGCCAGGACAATGCTGTAAATATCAGAGGTGGAGTCTACTCCATCCCACACAATAAACTACGAGTATTATACATACTTAATTGCAATATAATTGTATATTATGTTTATCGTGTTATATTATTAATATTTGTCAATAAAGTCTAATGAATAAATACAATAACGGTTGGTTAATAATGTAAAGACACAATCGACCCGCAGAACTGTCGGAACACATCGGACCTTGTCCTTCACACTATGAGCGAAAATACAGAACGCTTCTAATATCGTGAACACAACACTTACGTACATTCTAACTCACGCCTCGCATCATTGCTTAATAAAGTATGTAAACGGGATAATATGCTGCAGCGAGCTTCAGACACATCCTCAAAGACGACTTGTGAACCGGAGCAGGATCTTGTAGCTAACTTCAATGACATACAGTAAATCCTCTCTTTACGGACACCTCTCCATAACGGACATTCCATCGAACGAATTACGTCATGATACGTGTGTGTGCTGAATTTTTTACTAAAGGTAATTTTTAATAAAGGTGCATGTCTCGTTTCCTTAATTGAATGACTCAACCGCTGTCTGCTTAAGTTATTTTATCCCCATTCTAGACGGATGTGTCGCCCTTCGTGGTACGATAATCTGATTACTAATTACTAAATAATTCTAAAAATAATTATAGCTTATTCAGTTCATATTATTTTAAGTTAATTATATTATACATATATATAAAATGAATAAGTGCGAATTTTTCATAAGTAATGATAAAATTATGCTGCAAACTTCATATTACCGTGCCGTAGAGTTATTTTGGGGCAGTAGTACTATGGATCGCAATACTGACGTTTTTTTTCATATCAGTATATAATCAATACCGATTATTCAAACACCGGAATATCGATAAAATACCGATATTCAAATACTTACCGGAATTTAAGGGGTTTCGAAATTGTAAAATTAAAATAGTAAATATTTACGAGTATTATCAATTCCTATGCTCTTTATTGTCAAATCAATTAATCTTCGCTTATAAATTAAATGCGTCCTTTATCATCATCATCATCATCATCATCAGTCGTTTTCTATCTAATGATAAAGGTTGAAAGCCTTCTCAAGTGTCTCCCGCTTTTCTCTGTTCATTGTTACTCGCTGCTATATATTTCCGCAGATTTTGATGATTTCGTCTGTCCAATAGGCTTTAGGATGGCTTGTCGGCTTTTTGATTTCCCTCGGGTACCACTGGATGACTGCATTTGTCCAACGAATGGCCGTCCTCTGAGCAATGCTGCCTCCCCATTTCCATGAAATATTAAATTATACTAACTGTTCTTATATATTATATTACCCACGCATTCCTTTTCCTGTCTCTTAGTGTGATGCCCAAATACGTACTTATAAGATATAACAAGCTAATAAAAATTCTTATGTAATGAAATTAATAAATAATTTTGTATTAAAATTTAACGTAAAAAGACGTAATAGTGCCGAAAATCCGGCACTGAATTCCGGAATTTCAGTAGCACAGTATAAATTAGTATTCTTTTCTTGAACCGACATTACTTTCGTAACAACTGATGTCCGCTCAGGGGAGATTTCACAGTATTATGAAGGTCCGAATGACGAAACAAATTCGCTGACTCAGCTGAGCGAGCAAGAAATGGCACATTTACACCTGCGTCGGCAGGAAATCCTGCCAGTTTGAATGTGTGGCCCGATCATAAAGCGATCAGCGCGGTCGTGTCCTGGGCCATGCCCCCCCTGCTCCTCTTCACCTCTTCACCGCCCCGTCGCTACATCCCTCAATCATCGACTCAGTCCCACGACAATTCATTAAGGCTATTCTGGTTCGTCATTAGGTGTTTAAGCGGCGGTGTAAGTTTATACTTCGTTTGGACGTGAAATATTAAACAAATAAATATATGAAGTCACATAACATTTATTCGAAATTTTTTCGCTGATTTTTCATGTTGAACGTGTTCCACTGTGTATGTAATGTTCATTTGTAAAAAAGTCATATACTGCAATATAAAATAAAATATAAAAAATAAATGGTCGAATCAAATATGCTCGCGTGTTGAAATAAATACTAATTTGTAACAACTCCATCTGTCGCTAATAAATTTCCACCACCAATAATATGATCACAAACTCTTTTCAACATTTCTACAGGTAGAACCATTTCTGGATTACGCTCTCATATAGTGAGAATGTGTTGAGCTTAAAATTATTATTTTACCGACATTGATATATATATATATATATATTGTTTCATTAACAATATTTAAAAACTAAATGAACAATATTTTTCGATGCAGTATGTATTTGTTTCTTGTTAGTGTATTTATAACGTTTATTTCAACAATATATTAAACAAATAATAGATATCTCATAGAGACGAAGCTATTTTTTTTATATTTAATGGAAAATATATGGAAGTATGGGTAATTACAGGGCTTACGAACTGTCTTCGGCTGGCTTATTTATTATTATTTGTTTAATAACAGTGCCTTTGTAGGTGAAAATCCAGTAATTGTGTGTTCTTGGACATATTCAAATATTGCTAATTATATATTATGTTTTTTTCTTATCGTTTTCTTGTCCATGTGAAATATATTAGGATGTAAGTAATTTGTTACTATTTTTTATTATGTGTCATTTATAACTGATATCTGTTTTATTTCGAATAAAAATATAATAAAATAAAATCCAAGCTACTAAGAAACATATGGAAAAATTAATAATAATATAACGGCATTGTGTATCTTCAAAAATTCATCAAAAACTCTCTTTTGATAAGAATTTCTCTATCCTATGAAATGAATAATATAAATAATTTTATGTAGGATATAAATAAATCGACATGCAAAAATTATTTTTGTAAGAATTACAACTTTTCATTTAACAAACTTAGGACCTGTGCTCACTGTGTGTGTATATATTTGAAACTCACAAAGATAGAAGAAAAAATATTAAATAAAATAGCAAATCTATGTAAAACGTTCGCATCAAAAGAATAGGAAGATAGCGGTTTAAGAAAAATATTTTACTTTAATCTTTTATTTTTAGTTTCATTTGACTCGCGAGTGTTGTCCAAATATTTTATTGCTAGTCTAATATACTACGCAAGGACATTGTGTCTCTATCAGAAGCAAGTAAAGCACCAGTTTGTCTAGAATGATCTACATGGCAAGCAAGTCATGAATACTCATTTACAAGTAATAGTCATTATTGACAACCATATAATGTAAACGAATTAAATTTTTCAGATTTTTCCAATTTACAAGCGATGTCTTCAGCTCTCATGAAAAACACCATCAATAGATTAGTGTGGACAAAACATTAACTGGCTAAAAATAAAATGTTTAAATATGAAGAAGAAAATACCCAAGCAAATTTCATATAGGTATGAATGATGGTATTCACAAGAAAATGACCGGAAAAAAAAACTGGAGCCACGAAATATTGCCGAAAAACTTTTGCGATACTTCTAGAAGTTGTCCATTTGCGAAGAAAAGAAAAAGAAACTGGAAATTATGCAGGACAGGTATTATTTCTGAAGAATTCCAAGGATGGTTCGCCTATCTTTCAGTACATAAAAAATTGAACACATGGTACCAGAACCATATATTTATGACATTAGTGAGACTGAGGAATACGGCCTTTATAAATGTTTTTCCATTTATATTTAGTACCTAATACGTAACATTACTATTTAATACACATTAATATAATCAATTAAAAAGACATACAGAACAAAAATCTATCGGAAAAAATAATACGATTGCTACCGGAATTATATTTTGAGATAGTTTTTTTCTAAAACTGCAATTTAACAACAAAGATGGGTTTTCATTTAAAAAAATATTATTTATGTTTATTTCTAGTACGCATCTAATTATTATTTATATTTTATCGACTTTTATGTTATTTTTTTAGTTATGTAATAAGTCATTAATAATTTTCTTTCGAAAAGAAAATGTAAGGGAACAGTACGGAAAGCGTTATTTTTTTTTATCTAATAATTGGAAATACTCTTTTTTTCTTACCGTGTAATTTTAGTACAGTAAACTTTATATGTAAAAAATTTTGCATATAATATTATTGATTTTTAATAAAAAAATAAACTTTAAATTTTCTTCATGTTTTATCTTATGTAGTTAGTGACGTTTTGCTCGATAACGACTTTCACTAATTATTAAATAAAATTTCATCAAAACTTGTCAACTTGTAAGAGACACCTGCTGTCAGTTTTGAGATGATAATTATTTTATGGATTAAATTCTTAAGGGTATTTCCTATCATTTCCAGTTTGAAATTTGAAGTATTCTATGCATATTTCATACTATTTCAAGACGACTCACAGTTAATTTATTAACAATATAAACTAAATATTAAAATGCGCTACTTTTGACGTAAAAAAGAGACGAGAATGAAATGGTTGGTTTTCTCACATTCTTGTCAAGCTGTCAGAAAATACTTATTTTATCGAGCTTTTGTTATAATAGTTTTATATGGAACGTAATAGTGTAATATGAGTGTTTCCATTCGAATTAGTGAATCGAATTTTATTTATTTTTTGTATGGCGTTTCAATATTAGTGATTGTTTTTTTTAATTTGATACAAAACATGTTACGAAATAAAGCTATTTATTTTGCACATATAATATTTATTTTTCAGCTATGTTTTTATGAAAAACCAATATTGTGTTGTTATTTTAATTTTCTTTATTAAATCGTATAAGTTTCTGCATATAATTATTTTACCATACATGAATATATTTTAAGTTCATTTAAAAAGTATGTAAGTTCCTGCGTGCCCAACGGGATATCGATCAACGATGTTTGTTGACTTTCAATATTATTGCGACAGATTTATTTTCTGTTTTTTTTTTTAATTTTAATTTATATACACTGTGTTACCATTTTTTTACGTTTTCATAATTATAGTCTTTTCATAAATACTCATTTCTACAGTATTTTTAAATACTAAGCTATGACATCATATTAAAATAACGAGCATATAATATTTTCTAGAAATTAGAAGCCTTGTGGGCTATACGTGCCCCAGAATTGATGCTCAACATGGTGACGTCACTTTAATGAAGTGATATTTTTCCACTAGTCGAGTTTGGTATGCAAGTATCACTTTACAATAACAAATTAAACATGTCATTGAGAATGTTCGAATGGTGGTATGTCGGTAAAATAGTTGTCACTTGATCGCTGATCAAATTCTAATGCACAATCCAAAATAATAGCAGGTCTTTGTATATGTTTTTGAGTATTGTTAGCGTTATATGTCTCATTTAGATATATTCATCACCGGCCAATACTGGACAACGCTTATTACTTCCGATACTAGCGTCTCTCTCATCTCCCGCTACTCATGTCTAATCTTTCTATTCACCATCGGGTTAGACACATTCCAGTGCCGAGGTGTAAAATAATTGATTGAAAATCTATAATAAATAATGATCAATCTATAATATCGTCAAATAGCTCCCGCACACAACGAAAAAATTTAGATTAACGTATGAAAGATTTTTTATAAACCATTTTAATTTATGTACCAACGTGGAAGAATTAACAAGGTGTTTAAAGTGGATATATGATCTTCTTGTTCTGAAGATTCATTTAGATAATAAGAAATTTTTTTAAAGATAGAAGATAAACTAATTTCAATAATCATTTCTCATGTGTGTAAATAAAACACTTGTTTTTTTTATTCTACTTGTTTAATTTATTTGAGACGCGTTTCGTCTTGCAAGGGCATTATCAATCTTACAGTTTTAACTCAACAATTTGTATTTATAACTATAATGGGGGATAGCTATAGAATTTATTTACATGAGATGAAAAGGGACAACATTATTCATTAGAATTCTGAGGATTACTATACATTTTGAATGCTTCTAATTATTCCATTCAGTTTTAATACTAATGGTATTTTAATGTCATGAATAATTTGTAGTAAAGGACAACTATTTTTGATATTTTGAAATTTATATATGTAAGGAAATTTTCAGAATTCCAATGAATAACGTTGTCTCTTTTCATCTCATGTAAATAAATTGTATAGCTGTTCCCTAGCTATTAGGGGGGTAAATACACGATTTTAACGTTAGGATGAAAATTTCCGAAATGTGGTGGATGTCCTGGCGCATTGTCTAGTATTAAAAGTATATTAAATGGAATTCCTTTCTGATTACACTATTGTTTTACTTCTGTAATAAACAAATTTAAAAACCAGTCTTCAAAAATAAATTGCGACATCCACCCTTTTTTGTTTGGTAACATATCAATATTGATTCCTTTGAAGGCTCTCGGCTTTTTACAGCTTTTTTCATTAATGATTTTAATTTATACCCAGCAATATTGCCACCCAATAAAATAGTGATACGATCCTTAAATGCCTTGAATTCTGGCATACTTTTTTCTTCCTTATTATTGTTGGTACGCTGAAGCATTTTCTTCCAATAGAGAGCGGTTTCGTCAACATTGAAAATTTGTTCCTCCACGTATTCTTCTTTCCTAATCAATGTGTCAAATGTTTGGATAAAATATGCAGCAGCCTTGTAATCGGAACTAGCTGCTTCTCCACATTTTGATAATTCGCCCGTTTTTTGAATCTCGCACACGTCGTACTAGTCGTAGTTGTTATTTTCATTTAACTTCAGCTTTTCGAAAAGGCTCTGCGCTTTTGTCTTTATGGTCATGAGGCTAAGGGGGATTCGTTTTTTCGCCAAATCTTCCATCTAAATCACCAATATTTTTTAATTTTTTTTGTTATTATTATAGATTTTATAGATGTTGTTGCATTAACAGCTTCACTGATTGTTACTTTATTCTTCTAAATTGTAGAGATCGTTGAATGTTGTAATTGTAGATCACGACCGATTTATTTCTAAATCTATTGCACTTCTCATCTTTTTATCACATCTACTTCGTTTACCAGTCATTATGAGTACGATTTATTAATTATTCATTTCAGAAATTAAATACGTAAATGATGTCTTATTCTATGTATAAATGTTCGAAAATTCAGTGTTAAATGAATTGGAATTTAAAAACAATGAAGGGGAGAAGTGAGAAACAACCGATATTCTTTGCGCACATCCCGCGACTAACTGACCGACAGGAAGCATGTATTTCATCATTATTGCGTCATTTTTCTATACGCATCCATCAACCATTGGTATTGGTGCCCTGTGACACAAAATAATTCTTTTTTCAAATCGGTCGTAAGTGCGAAACGTCGTAAGTCGAGGACTACCTGTAGTTATAAATACAAATTATTGAGTTAAAACTGTTAGATTGATAATGTCCTTGCAGTGGGAAATGCGTCTCAAATAAATTATATTGAGTATAATAAAAAAACAAGTGTTTTATTTTCATATATGTGCTTATGAAGTTCTATAAACTTACTTCTGAAACAGTAAAAATTTATTTCTATTGTCAGAAATATGAAAATTGGAATGGGTACTGCCGGTAGCTAATTATTAAAATTGAATCCTTTATACGCGGGTAAGTCATTATTTCGATGATGTCTCATGAACGTCTTTCGCCCGTCCTTGGACGGGTTTCAAACACTACTTATTTTAGAATATTCTTTGTCATAACCTTGTCACTATAATAAAAATAAAGTTCATTGAAATTTAAATTGTGTGTATACCTATATATAAACTATTTTAATGTTATACATTTATTTAATTCAAATAATCTATTTGTAGTTGTAGCCATGTTGTTGATGTTAAACGTCTAATATGATTGCGCTTCGTCGCTTTAGATCTGTATATGTATGTATCATTGTCAAATACCAAAGTAGCCTTTAAAAAATCCGTTAAAGTAGGCGGTACAGATCAGTAAAAATATATAATAAATATTTTTATTAATTTTCCTTACAAATCAATTATATGGCAGTACTAGCGAAAATTATTATGAATATTACTATTAATTTACAATATTTCCCCATCGTGCAATAGATGTCACTCATTAATATATCCAGTGGCGTGCAGTAGGTATAGATTTAGGTTACGCTGTTACCAATGAAGTTATACAATCATATAGCATAATATATGTACTGCAGTATATGCTGTACATAGGATTACGAACTTTCGTTTAACCAACGCCTTTAGACAAAATATATCCGTCGTTTATACGACCCTAACATGTATATATTTGTAATTTTAGAGTACTATTAATAGTGTTTTTAATGTTTAAGTTTTAACGTAAAATAATACCTTCTTACCCATATAAAAATCAATATAAAAATGTATGGGCGTTTTTAAGAACATTTTTTTGACTGAACATGATTATTTTATTGTTTGAAAATCCTTCATGTAATAAATAAACGAAATAATAATCATGCACCAAATGCACCTCGAATACAAAGAACGACCATGAAATTAACACTTTTAAAACAGTGATATAGTAAAATTTGCGAATTAGTAAAATAAGTACGAAGTAGACACTTCAGTGATTTGCACGCAGTTGTAAGCCTTTCTAATGTTATTCCGTTAAAAAACAGCATATGTAACGACTCCATACAAAACGAATCAACCGAAAGAAATGTTCAATTCAATAAATAACCAATTATATGACTCGAGTAATTCACTAGCTTAAAGATCGAACAGAGTAATATGAATAGGTCAAGGCGGGGAATGCATAAGCACGCCATGGGTATAGCGGTGAGTTGTCATGGTAGTTTTTAGAACTTAGCCATTAAAGTCTCTACTAGTACACAGATAGCGCTAATTATAAAATAATATTTTCATTTATTTTAATCCATATATTTCATTTATATTTGTTTCTCAGAATTTATAGTAATGCACAGCTTTTTTGCTTGTGTGCACTGCACGCCCCTGAATATATCGTATTCGCTTAAGTGAAAACAATATAATAAGGGATTTCCACATTGAAATATAGATTCTACGGAAACCCTACGGTCAAGCTGCTTTTTTCCTAGTATATGTACAATATCAATAAAATATTTATAAATTCCATTGCCATTATTAAATATGTGTAATTTCCGTATATACCATGAAACAATCAATTTAAGATGATAATGGTAATTTTTTGTTTTGTAATATTCAACGCTATGACTCGGCGCATAAAATGGATAAAAAAACTTCATCCAGATATCTTCGTTAATATTCAAGGTTATTTATTGTTACTCGGGTTTGAATCGGAGCTATTGGTACTCGGTACATGCGAGCAGTGGTGGTCACGTCGATAATAATCATTATTTGTATGTGCGGTGAGCGCTTAATAGCCTGAGAAAGTAAGGAAGTGTTCTCGGGTTTTGTTTCTCGGAAGAAACAGCCATTAGTTACGCACCCCTTAACTGCGAGGCCGGGGGAATGACGTCCGTCTCTCTGTACAAGTTGAGCAGCTCGGGCATCAGTGGTACGAAGCCCCTCTTCAGAATATATTTTAGAAATTAACTAACAGTACATACAGTGAAATCTTTATTCATCGGACCGTGTGGCCATACAAACATTGAATATCTCTTAATTCGAAACTGTTATTACCCAAGTCCGGAGTGTATATGTTAAAGCGTCGTCTGTGATGATCTTTGATTCTTAAAAAAGATTAATTTTATTATTGATTGCAACGTACTTGTTACTCCAGCGACAAGACACTAAGCAGTCATCACATGATCAGGGGTTCAAGACTTGTCCTGGAAGACCAGCAAGTTAGTTCTTTTACAAACCAAATTTGAATCAGGCCGTCTATGTTAAAATATAGCTGTATTGTAACTTGATTGTAATATAATGTAATTAGATTTAAGTTATCACAACAATAAAAATTATTCCTGTTTACGGTGTGACAAAACTTTTAAATTTGTAAACACACAGCGACTGATTGTCGCGGCCACGCAGCGATCACAACACAGTCCTCCGCAGGGCCTAGCAACAGCAGTCGGCGACAGGTGATTGTTTTCTGCTAAAATAAATCGACAAAATAACTATGTCGCTTGTACAAACATACAAACATTATATGTAAATAATAATATAATGAACAATGGAAGTTGCTATTTTATTAAATTTATGTTAAAAATTAGATAGGTACCTACTGATATTCTAATATATCTTAAAATAAGTATATTTATATTTAATTTATTAATTATTTATCAATATAACATATTTATTTTGTATGACTGATATCATTTTTTACTTAGGTACCTAGAAATAATAATAAATGAGAAAAATTATCTTCACAAATATATCATAAAATACACTAATTAAAAGTCGATTTAGTTCGATAATTGACATGACAGTGATTGGAATAATTGGCTCCTTTCGTGCGGAATTAGCTCTTCAATTTCTTTTAGACAACCCTTAATTAACCCTTATTGTTCTGCTCAAACAAAAAAAAATATTTTGAAAGTATTTTTATCAAATAATATTTCTATAAATAAGTCGCACAGCGGCAGAGTGGTCACTCTGTCAAGTGTTAAAATAGTGGTATAAGGAATTGAAAAGACTATAATGTTTCATATTATTATATATTTAAAAAAAAAATGTTTAACAACATTATAAATATATAATTATATATCCCTGCATGTTAAATAAAACAAATACAAAACAATTCATTTTGATCTTACCTATTAGTTTATATATCGGTGTACCCAAAAAAAGGTCGCATTTTAAGGTGAATAATTTTGACGATCAGTTGTGACTTATTTGTCGTCTGAATCGCGTAGCTTTCTTTTGGTAGTGTTTGATCAACATCTGGAGAGTACGTCACAAGCGTAACAGTTAAAATAACAAACCCTTCGTTATGAGCAAGCTGTTGTGTGCTGTATGAATTTCACCAAAAAAATTCGGTGACAATAGCAACCAAAAACAATTGTGCCATCTATGGTGAAGCTTTACTAGTTCGCCAATGCTAAAAATGGTTTAAAAGAATTAAAGTAAGAAATTTTTGTTTCGAAGATGAGCTTAGAAGTGGAACACCAAAAATCATCGATTAAAATCCCCTAGCTGCAGAAATTGAGGCCAATTCAGAGATGTCGATTAAAGAATTAACAAAATAGATCAGGTTATTAGGAAACGACGACAATATGCGGCCTCATACTACGAGAAAAAATTAACGCTCTCGGATGGAAAAATATTGATCACCCTCCGTATTCTCCAGATTTAGCGCCATAGGATTACTATTTGTTTAGATCTTTACAACATAATTTAGATGTGAAAAAATGTAATAGTGTCGGTGAAGTGAAAACAGCCCTCCCTCAATATATTAAATCAAAGCAGTCAATTTTTACAAACGAGGGATTAAAAACTGGTTCTATCTATCGATGGAAACTATTTTCTTGAATAATATTGTGAAAATAAATTTGTTTTTAAAAAAATGCTTTTCAATTACGTCCTTTTTTTGGGTACCCCTAATAACTTAAAATATGTCATTTTTCACATAAGCCACTCCACCGCTGTGCTACTCAAATGTAGTTTTATTAAATTGAATATTACTTAAATTATATTTTACACCGTAATCTTATTTCTATGGACAAAAAGATAAGTCTACGGTGACACATAATATGGAATTTTGAAGAAAATTTGTGGAACAATATGTATAAAAATGAATATAGCCATTTTTGTTGATTTTAGACATAGATTTTAAAACTAAACTGCATTTATTTTATGCGACACCCTCACAACATAATCAAAATTCAAATTGCGTTTATTTCCATTCTATAATTCTGCAACATTAGGTAAAATGGTAAATTAATACTCAAATCAATGCTACGTTACAATAATCACACAAGTGTTGAAGTCGACCCTTCTCACGTGCTGCAGGTAATTTGAAAAGGCTTACAAAAAACACGTTTTTCGACAGAACGTCATTATTTTTTTGTCCTCTAATAACTGCATTATTTTATCGTATGAACCTTTTAAGTTTTTGCTGTTCGACTGTAGGAAGTCAATATTTGAACGTTAAAATGAGAATTAAACGTTCTTGAGAGAAAAAGCCACTTAAAATGCCATATGCCAAACATTAGCGTTATGTAGCGCTTGGTCGCATTTTTAACAGGAAGCGGAAATGTTATTTTTACGAATCTAATATCGCGAATAGCTTCCCGGGCTCATAAAAACTGGTGTTTAAATTTTAATTTATTGTTATAACGTTTCGAGTTACATCGCGGTGTCTGCGTCACATCACGATGCTCATTATTCTGTAATATAATACACAGTTTCTAATACATTTGTCGTTTTTCAGCTCTTCCAAAGGAATCAATCACGATGACCGCTCAACACCGTAACACAAAGTGATCTGTGTTCTATGAATTACTTTGCCCGGCGAGGGTGGAGTGTGATTTGATCCTTCGAGGACACCGAACCGTGTCCGGCAGTGGCGTGACTGAAGCCGATTGTTTACAGTGAAAAAGTGCCAACGGCCGCGGCGTCATCCGAAATGAGATTACTTCTGGCAGGTGTCGCGTTAGTCGCGGTCCTCTCGCTCCCACGAATTGGAGCTAAGCTCTCCCGAACCGCACATCGCATCTCTAACGAAAGCCCTGAAAACCTCAATGACATCAACAGAGTCTTAGGCGCGAGTGAAGCCTACGCAAAAATAATCAGGACACCGGGCCTCAGACCCGACTACGAATACCTCTCTGAAAATGAAAAAATCATAGAGGAACAGAGAGCCTTCGAAGCATATTTACGATCAACTTTGGGTCTAGATGAGAAAAACGACGAAGTCATAGAAAGAAAGATATCGGATCTTAGGTATATACCGCGCCCGAGACGCCTACACAGCAGCTTTTTAACTAGAGAGTTAAGGAGCCTCGACGACTCCAAATCACATACGAGCAAGAAGATTACTTCTCGTTCAAAACCAATTGAATATATAAATAGAAAAGCTACAACAGATGAAACGCGCAATTTTGAAAACGCGTTGAAGTACCACAAAACAGAAACAAATGAAGGTATCGATGCACACACAACCACAAATAAGAAAAGACTAAAAAAAATTGATAAATCCAAAAATATGAAAATGAATTCAAAACTGCAACAAATCAAACAGAAAAATAAAGCGTACGAGATTAATCTCTTTAAAATGACACATAAGAAAAATAAGGGTAAAAATGCTAATCTTGCGAAAATCGAAAATTTTGAAAAGGATACAGGCTTGAAGAGGAGTAGACGTGCGGTGGTGAACTCCGAGTACTCCGGCCTCGGTCCTCACTGGGGCACCCCCTGGTGGCTGGGCAGCTCGGGGGAGGTGGCGCTGCGAGTGCGCGCCGCCGGGCACGCCGCCGTGTTCCGTGCCGAAGCGCGTGCCACCGGCCACGTGGCGCTCGCGCTGGGGAACGATGCAGTGCTCGCATGGCTGGATGACGATGGTCAGCCGCACATTTTGGTGAGTGCAATTTTTCAATTCTTATTTATTTGCTGTCGATAGAAATAATCACCGTAAACATAGCTGATAATCTTCGTATGAATTTGTATTTCATCGATTCACGATCACAAAAGAAAGTCGGACATATCACGGTACCTGAGGATCCACAGCCATCATCACCGCTGGCGACCCCTGAACCCACCTCACATTTACCGGTGCGTAACCTAATAACCGTAAAAACTCGGCCGGTACTGACGTCGGGTGCCAATAATATGCCCTCGCAGACATCTGGAAAACTCACTCCTCTCGCTGCCGTCTCCCCGATGCCATCTCCAGGAAACACTCCTCCGCGTAGTCATTTCTTTTTACGGTTATTATATATCTAGAATCTGTAACTGTGCTTAATAATAAATAAACTCGTGTCAACTGTAAATAATTTATATTCCTTAACCTGTTCTAGCCACACGCACTGCGATCTTAATCAAACGAACATGTGAGTGAATGGGTGGTTCTTGTGGGACTCGGCACTCACACCACAACATCTCATTCTGATTCATCTGCCAAACCCCCATACGTACATTCATGTACGTCAACCAATATACCAACTCCACAGTGTCGATGCACACATTCACATCATAAATTGATCCTGAAAATGTAGATAATTGTAAATATTACATCCCCGGTATGATCTCGGATTTTTTATTTTTATCTTAGTATACATATACTGTTTGTATTATTATTTATATAGTAGTAAGCACCAAGGGCTATTTAGGTCATCATCTTCACTTAAGTTACTAGGGCGGAAAAAACCAATCTTGCTTGTGGCGGCAAAGAGTAGCCTAGCGCCGGCGCTGTTCCAGACCATGAGCTGTGGCTTGCCAGTAGAAAAATTTTAACCTCGCTGCATCTTTTCGATCATTGTCCGCCTTATTCTTGAGCGTCCCAGGGGCCGAGTTCCCTCACAGATCTTACGGAGCGCTCTGGAGTCGTCTCATCTGAAATAATGCCCCGCCCGTCACCCCGCCATTTCGACTTCAATATTACTGAGATTTTTAGTCCTCGACAAGCTTAACTAGTCCAAGAATTTTATTTTCGAATACTCGGATTGCCTCCAATTGCATCTCCCTGTGGCTTCAGATATCATATCAATACAGTACTATTGGTACATTGTAAAATAAATGCGGATTTTGATATTTTTTGACAGTATCTTGTATCCGAACATACCTTTTAAAGCAAAATAGCCACTATTCACATTGTTCAATCTAGTTTTAATTTCAAATATCTCCTAAAGTGTAAAAATTTCCTTGTAAATACTCTATAACTGTATAATAATTACATACAGATTTTATATCTGGCATACGTTAATATTTACGAATTTTATATCTGGAATACAATAATATTTACGAATTTCACATTTTTGATTATAAACAGACTCATTTTATTAATGATATAAAAATTAGTTTATCAAGGGTTTAAAGAATGTAAACATTGTTGTTTCAGTAGACCGAAAGTAATAAATTATTTATTTATGATTTAAACTTGTTTTTTATCTTTCTCGTATTAAATAAAGTATTATAAAACAATACAGCATTCAGCTGAAAAAACACAACATACGTAATATTTTATTAAAGATAGCATCTTCAATTTCCTCCCACTATTGGAACATTTTCATCCCCTTCAATGACTAAAGGTTTCCGTGTTCCTATTCGCCCCCGGGGGCAGAAGTTTTCTTATTTGACCTTTTGTTACGGTGCTAAAAGGAAATAAGTTCAAATCTTCTGAAAGTATTCCAATTAAAGTAACAATCTTGACTGACTTGATCGCTTTTAGCGTTTGGTTGGACATCATCGGATTTAACGTTCATCGCCAATATTACAATTTCGTTACGGCTTAACCTAATACTGGAGCTATAAATAGCGAAGACTCAATCGATATCTTAGCCTAGTTGATTGTAAATAGCAGTGGCGTATCTCCGCCAATGCAACCAATGCTGTGCAGGTGCCCGAAAGTCCGTCCGTGCCTTAATTACATTTTGTATCGGTTCTTTTCTCATCCCTAATATCGACCAATATTTTTTAAGGTCTAGCACAGCAAGACATAGATTGTAAACTTTCAATAAATCATTTCTTACGTGCATTAAGAAACTACCTAAAAACATTATCGAATTAAACAGTAATACCCAGCTAATATAATATATCGAATTAGAGAGAGAATTATTGCAATAAAACGATACACTTTGAAAAGCAAAGCAAGGATTTTATGCAGTTACGAGTGCATAGTAAGTCTAAAAATACACTTAAAAAAGAGTGAAAACTGTAGGACACAAGAGTCCAATTGTATTGCACTATTATTACCACGGTGTACTTAATATTTTTACGTATACAGGGGGCATTTTTTTATTATGCATTGAAGCCCAATTTTTATAGTTACACCATAGGTAAATGGTATATAACACATATTTATTGTCATCAAATCAGTATTATACTGAAAATGTAAAAATCCCAGGAGAGATACCAGGATAAAACATATAATATCCCAGGAGTGGCAATGGGTTTGTCAAAGACATAATATCTTTCTTAGAAATCCAGAATGGAGAGAAACGGCATGTAATAAAAATTAATGGAGGGAAATTCTTGAGGGGGCCGAGACCCACCTGGGGTTGTAGAGGCAATAGACATGATAATATCCCAATGTCCTTACGTGTGTTATGCTTAGAGAAATTTTAAAGGAAATTGATATATTGCATTGGAGTAAATTGACAATTTTCTTTGAAATATGTGAATTAGATAGATATACGAGTATGTGATCTTTTTCTTCTGAATATAAGTTATAAATTGAAAATCTGTAATACTGCTATATTGTAAGTATAAGAAAGTTATTATTTTAATTGTAATTACCTGTAATTACCCATACTTACGTATTTTTCCATTAATAAAAAATAGCTTCGTCTCTATGAGATATCTATTATTTGTCTAATAACAGTTCTTTTGTAGGTGAAAATACAGTAATTGTGTGTTCTTGGGCATATTCAAATATTGCTTTAAAAAATTTAAATGTTTTCGACGCTTACTGCATCATCTTCAGTAATAAACTAATACATAAAACTAGAAAATATGAAAGTACATACAGAAGTTCAAAAATAAAAAGGATAATTGATAGAGTATGAATAAAATAAATCAGGGAACAGAACACGTGCAATCAAAAGATCACCATCGAATCAGTTTAGCGCGATCCATCGCGCCCACAAATATTATTTTATGCAGGCGATACGAAAATATTTGATGAATTGACCTCAAGCTCATTGCACATGTCATGATATAAAAATAAATTCCGAAAAATGCTTTTCACTGTTACTTCCAGTAAATTGTTTAGAGGGTTTTTTATCAGAATTTTTTACCCTTCCAATTCATGCAATAATATAAAACACTTACGATGTTTATTACAATAAGGTAGTTAGTAAAAGTGTCAAAGCGATTAGCGCTGATGCACTTGTAGTAGTAGATTTGGCGGTCTAGCCGCATGTAGAGTACTCAGAGTATCGTAGACTCTAAGGAATTGTAAAAAAAAATTGCTTTTCACTGCGCTATTATAAAAATGTAAATACCGTTCTAGAGGATTTCGGTATCATTTTAAATATCGGTTGTCATCTAAACCAATTCTATAAAAATCAATGTAATATGATACACTGAATGTTCAAATAAGTAATCATTTTTAGAACCGCGAGTCACATAAATAAAGAATTAAGTATCCAAATATATTACACATCCTTAGTGATTGATCCATTTAAAATATGAACACACATTTTTTCTACTTTCTGTTGAACGTTAGAAGAGGCACTGATTTCATTTTTTAAACGGATTTACATACTTCTGCATTCGACTTATCAACACTGCGAAAGAACAATTCCCATTAATAACAGTAAACAATTTTTTGTAATTTTGTTTTTGTTTTTTCCATTTTTACAAATGGTTCATTATCACTATTGCACTTACACAAATTATATTTAATGTACATAATTGTATGCTATATTCTAATATATCACATAATTATACTTATGGACTATATATATGTTTCAACAAAGAATAATATATACGCACATATAACGTGAACGGTCTCCTGACCTTACTAGACAACTGGCCTAATAAAAATACAATGCAAATACATTTTTTGTTTGTCAAATTTGCAATAAGTACCTAACAACAGGATATTTTCAAAATTCGTTTTGCTGGGCACTATGTGCATTTAGATAGGTACTGAGAAAAAATTAATAAAAACCTAAATAGAAAAAAATGTTCAGATAATTTAAAAAAACTAATAAACATTAATCCACTAATAACTGTCTAAACTATTGTAATGAAAAATAAAATACTATGGCAGATAGATAGATCCATGGAATTTTATTTTACATATTCACCTGAGGTCTATGGAAGGTCATAAAATTAATTCAACAATAATTATCAAGACATAAATTAATGTTGTGTAAATGAAAAAAAATATATTATGATTTTTAAAAGCCTCGAAATTTCTTAATAATTTCATTATCTACTAACAATTTTGTGCGTTCTTTTAATATGATATACTAGATTACCCGCTGCAACCGCACGGTTGCAAACCTACTCTGCAGAGACGCAGTACTCTGTTGTCAATCTCCAGATTAAGAAAATAAAAAAATTCGCCAATACACTTTGATAAAACCATAAAAAGTGTTTTGATAGAAAAATAAATAGAAGAAAAATGCGTTACACGTTTGTCTATCACCAGAACTATTAAATTTAAATATTGAACATAAAATGACTGAGAAAAGCTTAAAAAACAAATGTGATTATTTCATTGATAGAATGTTTATTTTGTAGTCAAAATGTCCATTCAAATATATTACGAATTTTTAAGGCTTTTTTCTTTTTCTAAAATATTAGATTGTGCTGTCGTCATTCAAAAGATCTTTAAAACCATGTCGAAATATTGTATTCAAAGCGAGTTCTCTCAAAGATACCCTCGTTGAATTAAAACAAAGTCAGTCAAAGAGTAATCGCACGGACATTAATTTAAATAATAAATAAATATATTTATTATTCACGCGGCGACGAATAGCGAACGAGGATTTCTGGGAATAATATAAGTATTCATGTCGCTTCGGTGAAGTTGTGTTTTACAAGTTGACTTACTGCGTTATGTGACATATCCGTGGAGTCTCTGTACGTGTTCGCATGCTATTATTGTTGAGACAAATTATACTTTGCTGCCTGCATAACAAACGTACAAAGTGTCTAATCAATCTTGTGAAAAAATCATCGATTTTTTTATTTTGATATATTTTAATGATTTGTGGACCACTCCGGTGAATTTGATGATAACAAATAGCCTAATACGTATTTTATTTAATATGCATTTAAAACTTTTGTGCATTGTGGATGTAAATAATTGTGTGAAACATAATTATTCTGTATTAAAGAAAAATTAACTTTAAACAAATAATTTATGAATATGATAAAAAAAGAGAATGCCGAGAGTAACAAAATATATCAATGCATATACGCGAGATAAATTTAATCTGATGCATTTCATTAGTGTAATAATAATAATTATTATTATTATTTATTTAATTCTTAGTACAGTGTGTTATATTATACTCAGATAAACATTTGAACAAAGTAAGACATATATTTGAGTACCCTGCCTGCTGCACTAGTATTTTACTGTATTATAGCAGGCAGTGTTCTACCTATATAGTAGTAAACAAAGTGCAATGATCAATGTACAAAATTGTATATATATAAAGAGTTAAACAAGATATCATTAGATTAGGTAAATACTTGTTAAGACTTAATGCACTGTTCAATGTATAAGATATAATATATGGTATATGTAAAGAATAAAGCAAGATGCAATTAAATAACATATAATTAAAACTTGAAAGTAAGTTTAATGTTCAATATATAAAAAAATAAAATATATATATAAAGAGTAGAACAAGATACAATTAGATGGAATATAAAAAGAGTAAAACAAGATGTAACAGTTTTAATCTTATGTTTGGACCTTTAAAAGTTCTTGGGCGTAATTTCTCCCCATTTAGTGGAGCCAGAACTGCACTTTTCGTGAAAAGTATACAAGACTATGGTTACAATTTTTGACGTTTGCATTTAGGCTGTTGTATATTTTTGGTGCTAGTAACAAATGGAATCTTTGTGCAAAAGTTTTGTTTAATTTTATAGTGCAGTATCCTTTAAAATATGAGAATCAGGTCGATATGTGACTTTTATTCTGAATAAATATTTTTCAATTTATATTTTCTGAATATTCAAGTAGAAAAATTAATATGATATAGGTTAGTTTATTTTATTTAATAATTACTAAAATACTATAAACTATTTTTTTTAGAAACTTTATTTCTTTATATCGATCGTTTTTCAAAGTTAAAACGTCAAACTACTTTTCTTAACATTTCAAAACAATGGCTGAAGTTGTAGGCAAGGTAATACGATAATAAAATTGCTGCTCAATTAACGAAAACCTCAATGCTTTACTAAGTACTTGGGTATTAAACGCGCACTAAGAAATTATATTTACGAATGCATGTATTTAATAAAAAAATTGCTGTTTTTTTAATAAAAAACCACCCTATACACTCGTATCCCACATCCTAGGAGGGAGTTTAAAAAATATTTGTGTTATCTGTTGTTTCAATATTATGAATAAACTTTCTTCATTATTTACTGATGCTTTATTTTGTTTTTATTATTTTCCAATGCTGTATATATATAAAGAAGAGTGTCTGTTGGCTTGTTTGTATTTTATACAAATCTACAGTTTTATTCCGGGCTTGATAAAAATTTCCACACATGACCTTCAAAACAAAAGGAAAGTCACTGTCTATATGAGATTTAAAGAAACACCCCCACTCCCCTCTTCCACCCCTTAAAGCAGAATTTTGATACTTTTTTATGAAATTTTGCACACTTGACGTGCCAAATAAAAGGAAAATTAATGTCTACCTGAGATTTCGAAAAAATTACTCCCGTCCTTCTAAATGAAGCCACTTCACCCTGCGTTAAGTCCGGGCAACGCTGGGTATTTCAGCTAGTTTATATTTAAAGCTGGCTTACTTTTTTTGAATTGTTTAGATAAACTATGTCGATGGATATTTCTTTCATGACATTCTGACTAAAAAGACATATTCTTTTTTTGTTTGTAATTTTCTCGACCGGTTTAAGATATTTCTTTCACAGTTTGATGATAATGAGATAGCTTTATTATTATTTCTGACACATTCATTTTTCTGTTTTTCTCTCGGGCCTTTGACAAGATTTTCACATGTTTCTATATTTATTGCAGAAACGTACAATTGTCATTGATTTTGACACGAAGTTTTCACATTTTCGAATATTACAAATTGTTCACCTGTAAATACACGGATGTAAATTATTATTTTTTAATATTGCGAATGCAGTCAAATAAATATTTTCTTAAATGTTACTATTTTATCTTCTAAAAATAACTAAAACTGAAAAAAAAAATTATATCGCATGACATCTTGTTGAAATAATTCCTAAAATGCATTAATTTATTAAAATCTTATTTTTAATTATTCCTATTTTATTCATCACGTGGTCGGTGCTTCAACGCTGTCACGAGAGTTTTCTACTCATCTCGGTGCGCATTATTTTTAATTTAAAATATGTTTTCTTTGATCAGGTGCAATTTGTATCATTTAAAACATTTTTATTTTCATTCTACTAAAATTTCCAATTTTAATAATATTTACTGTATATTTATATATTGATTCGGCAATAAGCTGTCTTGTTTTTTTAAATTATCACTTTAACCAAAATACTAAATATTTTCACAAATTTCGTCGTAGATGATGTAGTGGGTATTGCCTTTTGAATATCATTAAATTCCTTAAAATAGAAATGGTGTCGACGACGCAAAATATATAAAGACCATTATTAAAATCAATTTAGTTAATATGGTTATTGAATGATACTCAATTGTTTATTTGCATTAAAAAATGGATGACTTGGAGATAAACAAATTATAATGAGTGGAGAGTTTCAGTGTTATATACATATCGAAAACATTTATAGACCTACAATTTACATCTCTTTCATGGAAATGAATGTGTTGATAAACTGGCCAAGGAGGCTACTCTTTCTGGAGTTTTCCCTTATCAATTCCATATCCCGATGTATGACAGACTTAATATGGTTAAAAAAACGTACGAATTCTATCTGGACTGCACAATGTATGGATCCAAATAATCATAAGGGTAATCGGGTTAAAATAACATAACATAACTCACATTTATTCAGATTGAACTCAATAGATTCCCCAATGTGTGTGTGTGTGTGGTGCCGAGGAGGAAACCCTTGACCATATCTTTTTTGCCTGCCAATTGCGGATCACAGGTTTTTTTTTACAGTAATCTCTTCAATGGTAATTTTCAACTCCCGGTTAACTTGTGTTATCTTCTTTCCCTTAACTCGCCACATTTAATCTATATAATAGAAAAATTTTTGAACGACAATAGTATTGACTTGTAATATAATATTTCCTATTCTATAATAATATTGTAATTTTTTCTATAAAATAAAGTTTTAACTTGATTAATGTCACAAATCACTCTTGAAAGGTGGATTGCTTATTTAAAAGAAGAAGAAGAATTGATATCTCTGATACTTAACTGTTATAAAAAGTGATCAATCTATAATAATTATTATTGATTAGGGATAATTTTTTACAGTGCTACATATGGATACAAATTGGTGATAAATGTTTAGTGGTATATTTGGATATAAATTGGTGATAAATGTTTAGTGGTACATTTGGATGTGAAAACATGCTTAGCGGCGCCCACAACATTATTTGAACTGGAGTCAAACCGATCGGTAACGAGAACGCGACGTGTGAACGCTTCCGTCACTCCCAATAACCATACATTTACAAAGGGAATTTAAAAATGTACTGCCTGGTTGGTGAAAAGGTATTGGGCTGTAATAGTACTCCCGTGTACAGTTTGGGTTTCGTAATATTCCTCACCAGCCTCGATCTATTATTGAAACACCTTCTTGACGATACATTTTTGCTAAAGTATTCTTTGTGTATTTGCCAAAAGGGCGTATTTTTGATAAATTTGATTTAACATTTGAAACAATAAAATGTAAATGGTTTTATAAATCGCCACACATCACACATCTTACTTCCTCCAATTATTTGACTACATTAATAATATACAAGTTGTATCAATGCGTCCAAAATTTCATATAAATGAACTGTTAATTCTGGCGTCTGCTATCGGTTTACCCAAAGGTATTTATTTGAGATTCCGTAAAAATAATGTATATGGCTTTTAAATAATGAAACGATAATTGTGTTAATTTGAAAAGGTGTAACATATAGGTTCGAAAATTTGTCGTCAAAAATACTGTCGCTGTAGCATAGTTGGTAATGCACTTTCCCCGGATGGGAAAAGAGATCCAGATTCGAATCCCGGTAGTGCAACAACAATATTTTTCGATAAAATTGATTTTATATGTATATCTTTCTAATTGATACATTTAATTAGTATTTAAAATATCACAGACCGTCTGTTCTGAATAATTACAACTTCACAATAAGAATGTGTTCTCCTCAATAAATAAGTTTTGTTTGTGATATTTTGGTAGCACTCGTGCCACGTTGCGCCGCTGTGCTCGAACAATTTACGTTGTAAAAAAGGACGTAATTTGGTATTTCGTCTTGTCCTTTTCATCTCTCGTACACACATCCTCCCATCCGTTACGGTCTTACGCTCGCACGGTTACTGACCTGCCGCATCTCCCGCTATATCTCGTATCGAAAATAACGTCCGCCGGATGTCCTCGCTTTTACGCACTCCACGGCGTAATGGCTCCGTTGAAATCGCTTTGATTCGTGCAGTGCCAACGACTCGTTTACTTTTTTCACAGTATGAGAATTCGCGAGGACGGCCTGATGACGCCCCTCGCTATGTGACCGCGCCGATGATTTATCTGCATTACGAATCTAGCCGAATCTGGCCATGGCTCTCGGTTCTCTCAGAAACTTCGGTTGAAGAGTACAGCCACTATAAAAATGCGCATGAAATTTCAGCCACGCACATCTGGACCAAGCCATTCGTAAAACTTCGGAAAAAGGGCGTACAAGCCGAGTGTTAAAAAAATACCTAAAAACGATTTTCTGAATTTAATGTATCTTTACAATAATCAAAGAGATTTATCCAGAGAGTTGAACTATCTCGTTATTCTGAGATAAATTTTGAAGTCAGGTCTTATCGTTATTCGGTTGTTCGGCGATGATCGGCAGTTCTCGAAAATACCCGAACGTAAAGAGCGTTACTTACAATAATACCATAAGTCAATTTTCACAAAATTCATTACGTAAATTTATTTTATTTCCACGTTAATTTTGTTTATTTATTAAGGTCGATATTTATATCGTGTTTTGTTTGTTTCAAAATTTTGCGTTGTCATTCTTTGAGATGTTTTTAATCGTTTTAAAATCGTCAAAGTTAAACGTTAAGTTAAGTTAAGTTAACGTTAAGATGATGACCTATAAGCAGAAAATATATTTCAATGTTATGGTATTTATTTATAAAACCTTATAAAAATTTATAATAAAATTGATGCAAATCATCATGAACACGAACATCATACAAGAGGGAAAGATAGACTGAGACTGCCATTCAGGAAGAAGGCTAAATCCCAGAAATTGATGATGTACAGTGAGATTAAGATTTTTAATGAAATGCCGGTAGATAGCAAAAAGGAGGAGAAACTACGTAGATTCAAAATTAAACTAAGCAAGTATGTGCGAGATAAGCTGTAGTAAAAAATAACATTTTGATACAACATATATAGAGCATTTATAAGTATTCACTATATTAAGAATTAATTAATAAATATACCGAGAAAAAAATAAAAGCATGAAATAAGATTATAGAAATTTTAAAATAAGACATCAAGTACAAAAATCAAAAATTTGTAAGAATATAAATATAATATAATAACCAAAGCTCAAATGTTACAAGTCAGGAGAAAAATTATACACATGAATATAAAATATAGCTTACACTAATATTCTAACCTTATCTTCTTAACATTTACATTGCATACACTTTTTATTACATTTACATACATTACATACATTTTTTACATTTACATACATTATGTACATTTACATACATACGTACATTTTTTTTCAATAATGTCAAATTGGGTTTTCATAAAAAAATTGATTAAACAAAATTCTTATGAATCAACTTAGAGTAGAACTCGTGATATAATACTGTAGAACGCGCTCCAGTCGTTACCGCATAGATGTTACATATGAAAAAAAGAGTAGAAGTAGAATCGGTGCTGTGTTGATGTTAAATGTTGACGTAAAATATAATAATAATTTTGTGACCAAACTTTCGCCTCCGTGAACGAGTTTATTATGTTTACCGTATTTACGGTAAAGAAGTTTCACTTCAAAAAACTCATTTCCTGTGCTCGGGAAACCTATTTTCACATTTGTGACATATGTTATTTATCCATGGAAAAACTATACCATCGCATTCAAATATCGATTCCCTTTGTGTGAAAAAGCCATTTCCTTCTGCATCAAATAGACATAGGGATCCCATGCATCTTGATTTTACAGGGACAGTCCTAGTATTTATTATTTTGCGCATGCACGTCCCGAAAAATATATTTCGGGCCAGCATAAATTCGAGATTTTTAAAATAATATTAACTTATTTCCGAAAATTAATATTGGATATCTTCGTAATCTAAGCGCCCGTAAACATTTTTAATGTCGAATATTGTCATAGAATCCAAGAAATCAAATATATAGATTGGTATCGTATACATATGGATCTAGGGTCATACAATCTATTGGATTCATAAACTGGATATAGATAAGTTCAGCAGTATATCGTGTTCTGTGTTTTGTCACATCCTCATCATCATCAGACGGCCACGTTCCATTGAGGAACTTCTCAATGAGTTATCTCAACTGATGTCTATCTTCGCGGGTAGTCCTCAAGTCGACAACGTCAAGTTTTCTGGCATCTTTTTCAATATTGTTCTTCGAGATCTTCTCCGCACGCAATCGATCGATCTTTAGTATAGTCACGATATATAGTTCTTCGTATGAACCAAAATCTAAAATCATGAATTTAAAATTGACTCAAATGCGTAGTAGTTATAAATATAAACTGCAAGAGTTCTTCTGGTAATGAATGCCTCGATAACGAATTGTAACGAGTCGACCAAAATGTTTAAAATAACTGACGAAACAAATCATGGAAGCTTAACAAATGGAGTTAATCGAAAATGTTATTCGTAATGCAAGATACACCCGAGAAAAGATTTGTGCATTAGAATGTGAAATTCTACCTCACCCCCTATATTTTAACGACATTTCTCCAACCTAAATCTACAAACCTAGTAGATTTATGGCTTCCAAAGACACAACGTTTTATAAAACCTTGTATCTTATTGGGGAATGGTAGTATATTACAAAAGCGATTATTTTAATACACAACATTTTTATAAAAATGTCTACCCATATATCATATATAATATACAAAACCAATTTTTTTTGGTTACCCAATAGTATTAAATTCTTCGTACATTTTAATTCTTCGTACTCTTTGTACATTTTCAAAGGACTGTATTGCTACTAGTAAATTAGATATTTGTTTACGCCGTTCTGCAGTAAAGCGAGCTGATAAGTAAATACTAACCGAATCCAAGAATTCCAGAAATCCCCACTGAGACGAGAACGTTTAGGGTATCATTTTGTAATTACGTTCTTAATATTCAGCGGTTCTCGGAACAGCCAATATATTATTCTGCTAATGGCAGTGTGCTTAACTTAATTACAGCGTCGCCTGCTAGGACGCCGTTCGCCGGTTATCAAAAGCAACTAAGAAAACGTAAAATTAGTGTTTATTAGTAAACATGGATAAGTTAACAAAATGTATACAAATTATTGTTCAAATTTTATATACAATATTTATAAAATTTATTTTATTACAATAATATTCTTTTTTCTGTATTATTCACATTTTCATGATGAATGTTTAATTTTGATTTATTTGCCAGAACTTATTTTTGTTGTAAAATTGTGCAGGTCCAGGTTCGAATCCCGGTAGCAACTAAATATTTTTTCGATAGATAGATTTTTTCTGTATATCTTTCTAGTTGATTAATTTAATTTGTATTAGAAGCTACATTTATGCACGGTTTACGTGAATGTATAAACTGCGTGCATGATTTTAAGACAGTATATTTAATTTATTTCCATGCAAAATATATGATTTATGATAATATTCAATATTAAAAATGGTGATCCAAACTCAACCGTCCATTGTTAGTATACTTTAATTATTGCACTAATTGCCCTTTATAAATCTTCAAGCCAAATCTTCAGGACTTTCGGCATCACTTTCAGCTACAGCAGTTTATATGACAGATGTCACATGTGACCAGTGGCGTGCAGCAGGTATAGATTTAGATTATGCTGTTACCAATGATATTATACAATCATATATTATATAATACATGTAATACAATGTATGTACTTTCGTTTAACTAACGTCTTTAGACAAAATAAATCCGTCGTTTATACGACCCTACCATGTATTTATTTATAATTTTAGAGTACTATTAACAGTGCTTTTAAAGTTTAAGTTTTAACGTAAAATAATACCATCTTACCCATATAAAAAATGTATGGAGGTTTTTAAGAACACTTTACTGAATACGATTAATTTATTGTTTGAAAATCCTTCACGTAATAACTAAAGGAAATAATTATTTTTATTAAAGGTTAACGTAAGAAATAGTTCTGCCAATTATTTTTTGTTTTTCCCAAATCAAAAACCAATCCATGCACCAAATTTAAAGAACAATCATGAAATCAACACGTTAAAAATAGTAAGAAAGTAAAATTTGCGAATTAGTGAAAAAGGAAGTAGACACTTCAATTATTTGCGCGCAGTTGTAACCCTTTCTAATGTTATTCTGTTAAAATAACAGCATAGGTAACGACTCCATACAAAACGGATCAACCGAAAGGAATTTTCAATTCAGTAAATAGCAATTTATATGACTTGAGTAATTCACTAGCTTAAAGACAGACCAGAGTAATGTGAATAGCTCGATGCGGCGAATACCAAAGAGCGCCATGGGTACAGCGATGAGTTTTCGTGGTAGTTTTTATAACTAAGCAATTAAAGTCTCTATTGGTACACATATGGTGCTAATTGTAAAATAATGTTTTCGCTTATGTTAATCCAATTATTTAATTTATATTTTTAGTAATGCACAGCTTTTTTGCTTGTATGCACTGCACCCCCCTGCATATGATATTTCTAACCCTGCAAAATAAAAAGATAGAGTGATATTTAAAATAACGCTTGAGTTTGGATCATTCTATTATAATGATCTAAAGCGTACGGCGTTTCCAGGCCACTCGGAAAATCGGCAGTCGGACTTTGTCCACGAAACGTCAGAACGGTACATTAGGTATTTAAATAATATTAAGTCTAGTTGGGTTAAATTTATTAGTTATGTTAGGTTGTACTGTGGTAGACCACTTCCTTTACTTGAAAATTCCTTATGTTTTCAGCGTCCGGCATTAGTCGCGAAGTTGACAATCATTTTACACATCTAGTTAAAAATCATGATCTTATTTTTATTATAACATAATAATTATATATAGGTTAATAGAATAGATATGTATTTTTTACGTCATCCAGTGATAAAATTTTAATAAATTAATTCCTTCTTGATGTATCGTGGACCGACTTCCTGTTAAAACTTTTAGTAATCGTACTTTCATAACGAATCAAAAGATTAATGTTTGTGTTCAAGATAACGTTCCATTACTTTCTTAATTATATCTCTTCAACTCAGAGACGCACCCGGTGATGTCATATAATAATGCAAATATTTATCATACATTTTTTGAGACTGAATTGCAATCCAACCACAAAAAAAAACCTTTTTTTTAATGAGCACAGAATTAGTTTGATCAACTTTTAATAAGGCACCCGAGGGGGGAAAAGTTTCAACGGGGACGCCGTCTCCTTAACTCGCTTCAGCCTATTTCCGAACTATCATTATTTGAAATTCAAGTGTCTACTTACAAGAAAGTAGATCGCAAATTACACGCCGAGTGCACCCGCTCAAGGAGCTTCTCTGCCTGGTCGTGCTGAATTTAAAATGCACAAGCAGAAGAATTATCCCTCGTTGTTCGCATGCCTTTACCACTCTTCGAATGTATTTATAATTATTACATAAAATGTTAGATATACAATATTGAATTTCCTTATACAAAACTTTAAAAATATGTATTATTTAGTGTACAGTAGTACATGGATATCTCGAACTTGGTTAATTCAAATTTATCATTAATTCGAACTTATTTATTAGTCCCGTGAATTTCGTTTTAAAACAGTACAAAACAAACTTGGATATTTTGAACTATTTTGTTTAATTCGATGATAACATCGACAAAATTCACGAGTATCGATCAACGCAAAATGATGCGAATGAAGATTTGTTCCAGTCCCTAAATAATTTGGTGGAGTACATGAAAAATAATTCGTGCAAAAAAATAGTCAAAAATATCTTCCTATTTTCAACGTGTTTAAAATTATATTGTTCAAAAAATGAATCAATGTGTGAAACTTTTTTTATTTATGTGCACTGCGCCATATTTTTTTGTGATATTTTAAGTGTTTTAACAATCGAATACATGTGCAATTTTCAATAAATATATAGTAATTATAGGTATGTATTATAAAGGTTTGTTTTTCGAATTGGCAACACCTTTTCCAGCAACAGCCAATTTGACAGCTGGCAGCTGATTTGTGCTCAGTTTGATTTGTCATTTCACCATGAATAGACTTACGTCTTACTTATTGTGCAGATTTATTTCGAAAATCATGCTTCATTTTGCGAAACTTACCGTTCGCTACGTTCATTCTACGATCGACATAATCGTCGATCTGAGCAAGTAATTCGAATAACCATGGATCGTTTTCACACCACGCATACTCTAATTAATAATACGCACCCACAGAAACGTCGTACAGTGCGCACCGAAGAAGCTGTTGCTGCGGTGGAGCGTAGTATTCGACATCGACATCGTGCACAGCAATTGGAGTTGTGTCCGTCCACTTTATGGAAGACTTAGAGGAAATATCTTGGTTTATGAGCTTACAAGATCCAGCTCGTGCACACAGCACGTACCACAATCAATTGATTGAAGAATACATTCGATGAACGCATAATTTCGCGTAATAGACCAGTGAATTGGCCTGCAAGATCGTGTGATTTAACACCTTTTGATTATTTTCTGTAGAGATATGTGAAGTCGCTAGTCTACGCTGATAAACCAGAGACGATAGCTGACTTGGTAGACAACATTCGTCGCGTTATTGCCGATATACGGCCTCAGCTGCTCCAAAAAAGTGGTCGAAAATTGTCCTTTCAGATTGCGCTTTATTTGAGTCATATGCGCTAATTTATATTTAAACAGTAATGGCATAAAATTATCTTTAAAGCCAATACCGTGACCATTACCACGATTTTTATGTTTTATTTCATTTTAAAGTTCTCTACCTCTAAAAAAAAACATCAATTTCTTGAGTTTTCTTAACAACCCTAATTACTTTTTTCTTAATTCGAATTTTTTAATAATTCGATTTTTTTTTAGTGGTCCCTTGAGGTTCGAGATATCCATGCTCTCCTATAATATATAAGATAAGAAACAAACAAAGACGGTTAGGCTTGTGAGGTCTCTGGTACATTAAATATGTATGTATGCTATGAAGTCGTGGACTCTGAGAGAGAGGATTGATGCATTTGAGATGTGATGCAGATGCTGTGCAAACCGTGGACAGAGAGATGCGCAAATGTCTCCATACTATATGAATTGCACATAAAGGAGAGACTCTAAATCATTTACCTAAGACAAATCCTTCCATTTATTGGACATCTTGCGGGAAGAAAAGATAGCTAAGGAGGAGCTTGTAGCAGGAAAGGATGATGAAGATCCCCCCATCTGTTGGACCGATTGGAAATCAGACAAAAATGGAGGAGTATAGTCAAAAGGGCGGAAATTCATGAAGATCGTGGTCCTAGGTCATGAGGGACCGATGTGTATGATGATTTTAGTACAAAATAATATTTAGAAACAAGATTTTCATGGCAATCATTCGTACAGAACACGTTCGTGTATATACGACAAAAACTTATACGCCAACATTTATACGAATGGAAATTTATATATTGTAAATGTTTTGCCATATAAATGCTGGCTTATAAGTTTTCGTCGTACAAATTTTGGCGTATAAAATTCCTTGAATCGAGCGCGTTCTTAAAATCTTTCCCAAAATCTCGCAACTTTATCTGATCTTCATTTATCCGGAAGAGAAGATTGGAATTAACATCAAAATGGAAAGATATCGATTTTGATTAACGATTTAGTCGACTTTCGCAAAAGTTTTAAACAACTTTATATTATCATTTGCCTCTTCAGGCTATCCGTAATTTAAGTCCCAACTTCCTGTTTATTAAGACTCAATATAGGTAATTAAATAGAGTTATAATTAAAACCTACAACGCTTCTTCCTACTTAATAAAATAATTATAGCTAAACGACACAAAAAACAATTCTCAAGTTTACAGGAGAGAGATAGGAGAACAAGTTTTCTTCAAAATTTATTCTCATTTAAAAGTAAAGAGCAAATTAACTTTACAGATATATTAATGGTTTGAAGTAAAAGAGACATAATGTGATGTGATGATTGTCAAAATGTTGATGGATTAGAAGGATGTGGTTTAGCGTGAGTAAATGAATGCCCCATTATATTTCACCTATTCACGTGATAGACCTTTTTCGCTTTTAAATAGACTGAAAAGTAAAACACAATGATTTTCTAGTCATTCGTTGTTTTAATTTTTTAACTTCGAACCCATTATTTTAAATTATCAGTTAATAAAATACATACTTGTGTTACTGATAGAACCGTTTACTGTGGCTATCACGGTGACTATCACGATGACTATCACGGTGACTATCACGGTAGCTATCACGGTGACTATCACGATGGCTATTACGGTGACTATCACGGTGACTATCACGGTGGCTATCACGGTGACTATCACGGTGACTATCACGATGACTATCACGGTGACTATCACGGTAGCTATCACGGTGACTATCACGATGGCTATTACGGTGACTATCACGGTGACTATCACGGTGGCTATCACGGTGACTATCACGGTGACTATCACGGTGACTATCACGTTGGCTATAACGGTGGCTATCACGGTGGCTATCACGGTGACTATCACGTTGGCTATCACGGTGGCTATCACGATGACTATCACGGTGACTATCACGGTGGCTATCACGGTGACTATCACGGTGACTATCACGGTAGCTATCACGGTGACTATCACGTTGGCTATAACGGTGGCTATCACGGTGACTATCACGTTGGCTATCACGGTGGCTATCACGGTGACTATCACGTTGGCTATCACGGTGGCTATCACGATGACTATCACGGTGGCTATCACGATGACTATCACGGTGACTATCACGGTAGCTATCACGGTGACTATCACGGTAGCTATCACGGTGACTATCACGTTGGCTATAACGGTGGCTATCACGGTGGCTATCACGGTGACTATCACGGTGGCTATCAACACTTTATTTACTGCGGCCCGGGAAAGTTCTACAGCCCACTAGCTAAACCTACAACTGTGCGTTATTCATCATCGATGTCGGTTCCTCATGACTGAGGATTGTGATTTGATTCCCTCTTGATTATGCTCTTCCACTATTTATCGGCATTCTGCAGATCTCAGGACTATCACCATAAAAGTACCTGTTTCCTTTTCCACTCGGTCGGTCCATCTTCCTATTCGGGATCTTCCTCGTCCTTCGACGTGACCTATCACAAACTTCGCAAGATGCTCAAAAAATTTAAGAATTTATCTTAGGCGAGTATGTCTTTGATGTATGTAGCTCCTGCAAAATTGAGAAATTCGTGCGTTTAGCCGTCCACAACACGCACAACATGTGTATCCAATACATCTCAAAGGCATCAATCTGCCTTCTCTCACTAACCTTTACGATCCACGGTTTGCGTTATTAAACCATCGAATTGTACATCTTACACATGATATGTATGATAAAGAATTTGAAATTTCTTTACGTAACTTATTTAGCATTTTTTAAATTAATTGTATTACTGGTATTAAGTTTAATATTAGACGATTACTTATTTATAACTTAGACATTTTTGAACATTTGTCTGGGCCTCAGTTAACGTTTTATGGTCCAAGTTATACGTGCATCATTTTCCAGAATGTTCTCATTCCGAGTTTCCACCATCCAGCACTGTTTCTCCCGGTGGTGAGGTGCTCCCGGTAATGTTATGCCCCGTAACAAAATTATTGTCTAAGATGGCGCGCGGAAACTTCTTGACGAATGCCTCGTGCCTCTGTCATTCTCTGGCTTTTCTTGTTTAACAATCTTCCTTAAAGCGTAGGTACGGCATTAATTTTGTTGACATTATTATTTGTAAACTTTTACATCTTGCGATAAAATTATTCCACAACGTAAACGTTGATGTCTTTATCGGATGAAGGATGAACTACTTGCCTTATCATGCTGTGTCTGGTCTGAAAACGTATTTTTTTTGTGGAAGATGTGTATACGTAGCGTAACACTCTTCTGATAAACTTCTAAGGTTTATTATACGGCTTAAGATGAATATAAAAGCATGTATAAACATGCGTTCGCAAAATTTACTCTTGACTTTTCAAAATTGTTCTACAAAAATGTAAAAACGTGCCTCAGTAAAAGCCCAATAATATATATATTTTTTTAATTCTATACACATGAGTCTCTGAAACGTATCCACCGTATAAAAAGATACAGTAAATATAAAATATGATTATTCTGAATCTTTAAATCATCTCACGGTGCACAATAAAATTGAAGGTATTTTATTTTTAAAATTAGCAATATTATCTTTGTTGTTAAAATTCATATTTTTATTTATTATCTTTGTTTTATTAACCACTAAATTGAGTTTAAATACATCTACCGGTTTCGAAAAATACAATTTTCTTCTTCAGGATGTCATAACTAACTAAAACATATATTGTTTCTTTGCAATGATTTGAGTTAGGTACTAAAAAAATTATTTTTTTAAAAAATAGATTCTGGCAAAGAAACAATATGTGTTTTAGTTAGTTATGACATCCTGAAGAAGAAAATGTTATTTTTCGAAACTGGTAGATGTATTTAAACTCAATTTAGTGGTTAATAAAACAAAGATAATAAATAAAAATATGTAGGTATTTTATTTATATTTAAACATGATAATTTATATTTTTTCAAGGTACCAAAATGATCAATGAATCAAGGTATACCAAAATGAAATAATAATTACCACCTAATTAATTAATTTTGTAATTTGCTATATTCGTGTAAAATAAACATTCCAATCAAATAACGTAGTTCTAAAACATGCCAAACATAATTAATTTTTCTACTGAGTATCTTTGCATACTCATACTTCAATGAATTAGATTTCTTCAATATTTTAGTTATCTCAGTTAAATCTAAATACAATATACAGTCAAACTAGGTTATATCGAGCACGGTTAAAATGAGGAAATACTTATTATTATTTTGATTCAGGCCTGTTTTCATACAACTCTTCACTGTTATTGTGAGCTCGCTTCACTGATATAACGTACAAAATTATTGTTAACAAGTGAACAAAATACACTACACGGTCTAAAAACCCTGATTTTTGAGAAGTCATTAAATCGAAAGCAGCGTCTGCTAACAAGACTCCTTATTATTTACGATTCCTTTCAGGTTTGTGAATTCTTAAAAAAAAAAAAAGGGTGCTTATTTTAGGCGTGTAGCAAGTAGTAGTAAGTTTTAAACTTTAAAACAGAGCAGTATTTTGAATCTTGTTTAGAAATAATGTGATTGAATGTAGTAATTTACTTTAAAATGTTTTTATTCATACAATTTTTATTTTTCATATGACTTGCTTTTAATTTTATTGGTTATTAAATATTTTTTGTAATAACGAGTAATGGTTATAATTATCAAATTCAGCTGGTACCTTCGTACTCGTTATAACGTGCATATTGGTCTAGTGGTTAAAACACTCGCATGGTGATCCAGTAGTCAGGGGTTCGAGCCTCATTCCAGGAGACCAGCACATTAGTTTTATTTTCATAAAACAATTATTTAGCTTGGTTTTAAAATAGTAAGAATATTGACGAGGCACGTATTCCACATAATATATTTTATTTTTTTGTATACATCTTTAGAAGCTTCAAACAAGGGCAACTCTCTCCCACCACCCCCAGCCTTCTCCCAGAATCCCGAGCATCGCCTGGCATCGCTAGTTTTAATATATCTAGTATGATACACTGATTACACAAAGAAAGCAGAAAGTTGAAAAACATACATTGTGTTTAAACTATTTTAACTTTTAATTATTCGCATGAAGGTTACATATTTACACAGTTTAAATTTAACATACTTTTATTTTTTAAATCGTTTGCATATGGAGTGCCGTTCTGCGGTTCGCTCCGCTTTCGGGGATGGTTAAGTGGACACAGAACGCGGCCATTGAAACCGGACGGAGAGCGAGGATTGGTGGCGGATCGACCACAGATTGCGATCGTAATAATATCTCGAGAAACAAAAAATCTCCCATACTTGCACCCGGCCTGCTTCTTTGCAACATCCGCTGGGAATATCGAAACGAAAATATGATCACAGTGGTGTATTTTTATAACAAATAATTTTAAATGGTGATTATTTGATAATTTTATTTATTTCTTGACCGCAATACGACGACAATCAATGTCAGTAGTTTTACTTTTGGCATTTTGTATTGCATTACTGTTTGTCTTCTTTTTAATGCACGATAACATTTTAAAAATCCATGATGAAATATAATCGTTCTTCGCCAGCGTGTATACCCGCGAGCTCTGGTCGAAATACAAGTGACGTGTAACCGTATTCGAATTCAGTACAACAACTCGTACAGAATACTGCTCGGATTGGCGCGTTATTGCAGCGCATCTACAATGTTTACCGACGGCCGTATACATGGATTCGTTCCGCTTCTGAGACATCGAGTTGCGAGCGTAAAGCTGCAGTTGGAGCTCAATACCAACTCTCCGGTGCAAGCGGCGCTCTCATGGAAGCTAGTTCCCTGACCAGAAATGGCATCGCCTACAGAATAGCTACAGATACATTAATGGCCGTGACTGAAGTATTTATATTTTGTTTAAATTTATATATAATATATGTGTGAACTTTTTATTTATTTATATTTTTCTTGGTTTTCTTTTTCATAACATCATATTTATTTCGTAACTTTAATGTATTATATAATAATTATTATCTTTATGGCGAATCGGGTTAAAAAAAACCTGATCACGCTGGAATAAATGCATTATTATTATTATTATTATTATTATTATTATTATTATAAATAGACATTATCTAATAAAAATCTTAGAGTCATGCGGAAAGTCCCAGATATGTTTACACGTCATTCGCAATCATGTGTGGATTTATGTTGCTGGAGCCTGTCTCGCTGGATAAAATTCCTCGACTTAAAATGATAATTTCACAACACAAGGTGAACTATAAAACCGCCTCTGTTCACAAGTGAGTACAATTGTATTTTCCATCTTAATATCATTCATTCGTTGTAGCATTTTTCGTTGCAGTGTCGTTAGTTGCGGCATAATCGACTATGCGATTTCGAAAACAGTTTTTTAATTAAATATAAGTTCATTTTATTACAATCAAAAAATTATTTGCCCCGTGTATAAATATTTACAAAAATCACGACCTTGTACAATTGTTACGCACACCGCCGGAGATTAAACTTAAATACACGAAGAACATAACACACTATAAAAAATAATTGTACCGTTTACAGGGAGAGAGAACAGGCGCAAAATATTATATTTACAGACTATGAGCGTGCTACTATAATCCACACTACCGCACCCAGACCGCCGATGAGTTTCTTGAAGTTTTAATGCACGCACACGCAATAATCTGAATATGCCCGATCCCGTCTTCAGCTGCGTAGTTATCCGAATCTCACGACATTTTGTTCGTGGTTCTACTCAAGCATTTATTCCATTGAGAAAACTTTTTTTGTTATAATTTGACCTATTTTGACACAAATTAAAAATTGTAATCGTTGGTATCAATTTTTTTTTCATATTTATTTATTTATACCGAACTGCCATATAATATTTTTTGGATAAATACGTATATAACCGCCTTAAATCTGAAGTGAAAATATTCAAACTGTGTGTAAAAATTCCGTACTGTCTTTTGTAGATTAAATTTATTCGACTAATATGGATTCTATATTATTTACGATGTATAGGGTGAATATTATGTTCCAGGCCGATTTTGGTTTGACACCATTTTAGTTAGATAGACATTTGTCAATTCGCATTTGGAAATCGTAGAGAGAGTAATTGATTACAATTTACTATGGAGTACCTAACGCCTCAATAACTTGTTGAAATTATTAAAACATTTTATCTAAATAATAATATCAATGCCGTAACTGTTAATGGTGTGATCGCTATTGTCACATGTTAAAAAACTTACTGGTGGTCAAATTGAGTCAATTGAGCCTGCAACACATCAGGACGGTGCACCTAACACACAGTCCGACCTACGCTTGAAACTTTGAAAGTCGCATAATGTCAAAAGGTAGCGATATCGATTGGTCTCCTCGATCATCTGATTTAATGGCCCCCGACTATTTCCTGTAAGAGAACTTGAAAGAAAAGGTCTGCGACAATATTAGCCAACAACGATTCCGATGCAACAGGACAATATTCGAAATGAAATTACTGAAATAACATGCGAAGTTATGAAAAATATCGTTATAAGAGCACACACGCCACTTAGCTGATGTCATATTCCATACGTAATTGTGGTAAACCAAATAATCGATTAATAAAAACCAAATTAAAAAATTGTGTTTAACTTCTTAGTTATTTAAAAACAATATCGGCCTAGAACATAATATCAACCCTGCTTCAATTGTCAATATTTCTATTATTAGAGTGGCTAGATTAATTACCACACTTTATATATTATATCTAAGTCATATAGTCAAGTTTATATACCTATGTAATAATAGCAATCAAAATATGATTGTTAAAATGTTGCAAACTAGGAATAGTAATTTGTTATTTAAACCGTTATTGTGATTGTGTTCGATTTTAACGATAATCGGTAACTGAGATTTAAATTTTAGAGGTTTAGTTGTCAGTGTGGCAGTGAAATATGAATAATAAGTTACTAATCATCGTTACAAAACCAGTCATAAATTTTAATGACAGTTTGACCTTCACGCTCGCAAAAGATTGGCGAGACATGATTATAATATTTTTTTCATATATGTATATAGAAATATTTTATAAAGCAGGCAGCGAGGATGTCGCACTCTTCTATCCTAACACACAACTCGCGCAATATTTTATAAATTTGTTTAAATATACTTTAAGTATAATATTATATATTTAATTATCTATTACTTTGTTTTTAAACACTTTTATGTGTTAATTTAATACACCAACCTGTTTCAGAAAATACATTTTTTTACTATATGGCCTGATGATGGAAAAGATATTTTCCGAAACCGGTTGGTATATTAAATTATCTCATAAAAGTGGCTAAAATCAAAGTATTAAATAATTTAATAGTTCAAATATTTATCTCCACACGTCGAGATACATTTTACATAAAAATGGTGTTAATAAGAATAACTAAAGTTTTTCCTTTGTCAAATTCCAAAAACATAAAGCAAGCAGAAGGTTCCAAACCCATTTTCCTCCCCTCGGTACGGAAAACCCACAAAAAACTTGGACAGATTTAACACGAAGCAATTTTGTAACGGCTGAAACAACAAAAAATATATCAGAACTTTTTATAGTATGTAAATAAACAGCCCGGCATACTAACATATCTACATAGACGCGTGATTGATTCTCTGGTAACCTTACACATTATATGTTATGTCCCTTAGTTACATATTTATTAAATGGTATTTAAACATGTGTAATATTGATTCATTAAAAAATATGATAGTGGTTCAATGTATGCAAAATTGCTTCACAATTTATTAATAGTATATTTAGCCATACCTACATTTCTTCTTGATGCTTGTGGTTAAACAAAATGTTTAATTTAAATAAAACTATCTGTATAAACCATTTTGATTGATTTGATATCCACCGGTGTCGATTCCACTATTATTCGTCAGGACGAACAAATTAATAATAATTCATAAAATAAACTGTTGAATAGGGATGTGGCCGCAATGGCGTTGGAAAAGAGGGTGGTAATAGAGACATCGATGTTAAGACATAATATAATAAATACATAATATATTGTGATAAATTACATTATATTTGATATATTCCCCATTTCAATATTATCTATCTTCTCACCATCGGACTGCGGTCACGCCCCCGCCCGATAGTTAAATAAATTATATGGATTAGTTTATTGTATGTCTGTCCTGACGAAGATACAGTGATATCGAAATCGGTCGACGTCAAAGTAATCAAATTGGTTATAGAAAGATAGTTATTTTTTTATATTAATCATTAATTTTTTGTAAAAAAAAATGAAAGAATATGAAGACAAGCTCTTAATTTAACCTTGCATAATATAGTACAATGAAATGTAACAAAATACATACATATCTATTTCACATTAAAATAATATCATTATAGCACTAACAACGCTGCTGAGTACTTCAAAAGGCATCAAACAAGAAATGGAAAATAATAATTCTAATTTCAGATTTCAGAGACGTAAAAAGCCTTCAAAATATTTAATATATTATCTAAGGTAGTATTTTCAATACTAATTCTTCTTTTTGCGTTTTTTTACGAAAACACGGGTTTTTATTATTAATTTATATCAGAAATTATATACTAGCCTAAATTTTTTTTAGGCAGTAACTGCTACAAAACTAATAAACTGCACTTCATTTGTAAAAATAATTTAGTGACTAGATGAATAAATTAATTATTTCCTATTCCATTTTTAATCATATCCAAGAAACCATTAAAAAATTTATTCCTGAAATTTGTAACACTCCAGCATTGATAGTTTACAGCACTATTATTTATATTTGAGTTAATTAAATATTTTTAAAACCAAATAAACAATTAAAAATTATTGTTATATTTAAATATCAGACCCCCATATAAAAATATGGTTGAATTTATGAAAAAGCTATTCATAAATTCATTCACCTTTATTTTAGTCGAATTATTATTTCAATTTCTCTCGCTCTTTTCACTCTTATTTGAATGAATTTCGAAAGATTCGACAAATGGATGTAATTGCAAAGGGTCTTTAGGGATATCCCTCAACACTAAGAAAAAAATCGTAACCCTATGAATGGCAAACAATGGGATGTTAATGGCGCGTAGAAATTGCCCTTATATTTTAGCAGTGAAAAAATTGGTACCTGAAAAAGATTTATGCGTGTATAGTTTTGTATTTTTTTTAATTGTTAATTTTAGATAATAAACCTGACTAAATTATGTCATTTAAATTATAATATATACAAACTCGTATATAGTACTTCCCCTGCATAATACGTTGTAAATGGTCATATTTTTCAATTGCGAATGTGCATGCAATTTTCGTTAATAGTTTTTATTAATTCTCTTGACTTATTTATGCGTCTTAATTCATCTTTATTAGTAATGAAGTCATACCAGGCCCTACCAATAGTACTACCGACTTATACTGGTATGGTGATGTTTTTCTTGTTTTCTCTCCCAGTGCACGAGTAAGACTAATGATAATACAATTGAACGTGGATATCTCGAGCCTCAAGGGACCACCAGAAATTCTAATTACGAAAAAAACAAATCAGGGTTGTTAAAAAAATACAAGTATAATACATACTTATTACTACAATCTATTTATTTAAAATTGCGCATGAGATTAATGCACTTTAAATATGACACAGTGCACATAATTAAAAATATAAACAAAACCGGTTTCACACTTAGGTTAATTTTTGAACAATGTAACTTTAAACACGTTGAACATTTTTAACGGTTTTTTGCACGAATTATTTGGGCTTTCATATACCCTTCCAACATATTTCGGGACCGGAACAAATCTTCATCCACATCATTTTGCCCGCTTGTTGGTTGATACTCGTGAATTTTTTCGATGCTTACTTTCCATGTTTCTTTTGTACTGTTTTTAAACGAAATTCACGGGACCAACAAAAATGTTCGAATTTATGATAAATTCGAATTAACAAAGTTCGAGATATCCATGTTCTACTGTTCTAGAGATTTTTTAAAGCATACACCGTGATCCAAAATTAGAGGATGTAGCGTCAACTCATTTTCATATCAGTTGGATTTCATAGATGGCACCTCCGAATACAACTTAATATCATTGCTGATTAGTAGTCGCGTAATAAATATTTATTTTATATTTGACACTCGGCTACGTTATGTATCGCTCACAACTAGTAAACGAATGGACGTGAAATAAATTGTACATATATGAGAGGAATTTGGAATATTAGTTGCGGTCATTGCAGTCACTCTACACACATTCTTTGTGGAAACATAAATCCGAGAGTTTATAACACATTTATGCAACAGTAAAGTTTTTACTCTTCGATAATTTAATCTTTGTGTAAACAAATCATATATTTAAGAAAAGTCGCGGAGCTATTTGATTGCGTAAGCGGTACGCGGTGACGACAAAATGAAAATATTGGAACAAGGAATTTACGTTAGTTCATGTCTATGTATTTGATGGTCTGTGGTAACGCTCCTTTTTTGAAAATATTAACATAATATTGTTTTTTTCGGAGGCTTCTAGAATAAAGTAGGTCACGAAACCGCGTTAAAAATAACGCATAAGGAAATTTCGTAGCAATTCTTAACTTTGGAAAGTCACGGATAGAGGTATTATATATAAAAACGTTATTACAGATACCTACCCTTATTTATATTACCCTACAGATGCCAGAATTTGTGATAAAAGGTTGTGCACACGTATAGTGTCATCCCCGGAACGGTACATTACGTATGTGATACAAACTGTAGGCGCACACCGACTACAATTGGATTAAATCGTCTATAATCAGTTGTCAATAGCCGATTGGTTTCTACCAGTTGAGTATATTAGTAGATACTAACGAGGAAGAAAGATTTATGAAATAACATATTATTTGCAGGGGTGGTATGATACGTAGATCAGGGACATACAGACAGACAACCTCATATAACAATTTTAATTATTATACAAATAAAAATTGTATCTGTATTAAACTTTTCATAAACCACTGTGAGTTATTTTTACATCGACCGGTTTCGATACTAAAGTATCTTCGCCAGGACTGGCGTACAACTGAACAATTCCATAAAAAGAAAATATTAAAACGACATTAAATATACAATTTTTAATTATGTCTAATTACGCTACAAACATCAACAATATTATACAAGTGTTTGCTATGATTGATGTAGGAAAAGTTCTATACAAACTTGATTATATTTATCACAATCAGTTCAAATTCAAAAATAATTAAAATTGTGAGATTTAATGATTAAATTAAAGCATTCCTTCTAAAATATTTGTGTATTGTGTACAAGTACTTTTAAGAATGACGTGCCGTTTTCATTTCTAGATATTTGGTGTTATTTTAATATTCACAATTATAACTTTGACGATGTCATGGATCGTAGTAATTGCATTTATGAATTACTAAATGTTTTTAACGATATCCATCGTGAGTCAAACTTTCCTCCCGCCCTTGACGAGTAGACATTTTTAATCATCATCGCTCTCATTGCGCACAGCAGTACATTATTTATTGATCCGAAAATCACAATCACAAGACGAATCCCACCCAAAAGTACGTGTCCAGACTGCGAAATGGTTATTTCCATCCGGCGGAAAATTTTTGCCTCGCCGGGGTGCCCGCGACTCGTGATTTGATCATAAAATTACGGGCCACTTGTGTACTATTATACCTACTACATCTTTTGTAATCATTTAATGCCAATTTCCTTAACCATGTCTTTTTTGCCTGTCCTCAATTTGACCATGTCTTTTTTGCCTGTCCATTGCGGATCACAGGTTTTTTTTACAATATTCTTGTCAATAGTAATTTTCAACTCCCGGTTAACTTGTGTCATCTTCTTTCCCTTAACTCGCCACATTTAAGCTATATAATAGCATGTTTCTTGAACGTCAATGGTATTAACTTGTAACGCAATATTCCCTATTCTATAATATTGTTGTACTGCTTTAACTTGTTTAATGGCACAAATCACTCTTGAAGGGTGGATTGCCTGTTTAAAAGAAGAAGAAAAATGCCAATTTCGTTAATTTACATCGTTTACAGTGATTATGACAGACATGGCCGCATAATGAAATCACCCAACAGCCATGCAATCTGAGATCGGCAAACCACCCTTGTCTACATTCTTGTTTCCTGTACGGAACAATTACGTTAATCTTATACTTTTAATAATATAACAAACAGAGATTTGGGTTGATAGAGGTCAGTATGCGTCAGTTGGTCATTTTGTTTTACATTCAACATACAATAGACAATGAATGACGGTTCGCTCTGCGCTCAACTCTGTACTGTCCTTTGTGCAAGTTTCGAGACGAGTTTCTAGACATGTATATCCGTGTACGCCCGATTCTCTTTTTGCACGGTTTTAAAATAACATGGTTGAAGAAAAAAAGCGATTATTTTTGTATATGAAAATATTGCGTCGTATTGTAGCATCCCCTTGAGAGCCACAATTTTTGAGATTTTTATTTTACAAATAAACCATTAACACGTGGGTATAACTAAAAAAATAAACAGAGAAATTTTTATCGTAAGTGTCGCGAGAGACAATGATTTGATAGCAGAGTTCGCATTCAAAATCAGTGAAACAAAACAAATACAAGATGGTAATATTATTCAAGATGCACTAGTAAATAAACAATCGAAAGCGAGCGCGTATATTGTCTAGTAGTGACACTGAATGAAACTATGTTATATGTGTATATGAGTAAATAAATAATAAATTCAATCTATTTAAATGCCGCACTTTTTCAATTAAAAATATAACCTTTCAAATGTAAAACTTACAGGTGATCTATATGATGGAACCTATCTCCAATTTTACATGGTATCCTTTGGAACGTATCTCCCGTGCAAAAAGAGAATCGGGTTAATATGCATTATCAGTGTTGTTTGTCATCCTAATTATTGAAATTCGAAAATCTTTGCCATCTTTGTTTTAAAAATATCATATATTTAAAGAAACAATAATAAATATATGTCATTAGTAATAAATTATTTTCAATCCTAAATATAATGTTTACATTATTTGAGTTTTTTACATATATTTTTTTAAATTTGAAAATTTTAATAAACATAATTATTTTCAATTTTAAAAAAAAATCAAACGAGGAGAGAGAGGAAGGGAGTAGAGATCCGTTATACGCATTTGTCCGAGGGCCCGGTTGCTAAGCCATTGATATTGAGACGAATAACAAATCTCGTACATTTTCATAATATTACTTAATTTTCACGCGTAATTTTCACATTTTAGACTTAACAATTTAGGCAGATATTCACCTATAAAATATTATGGACACAGTTTGACACATTCTTTGTAGAAATAATCCATGTAATGTGAAATATTTTAATATATCTTCTGTTATTTCATGAGAGCTATAGTTAGTTTCAAATTATATGGGCTAACATCTCAGCGAGTCGAGACTGTACCTACACTACTGACGTATCAATGAAGTCCTAATGATCACTCGCAGTAGCCACCTGACGGCTGCTGGGAACCGGTCCAGACGGAGCCGAGGACGTATTATCTCCGCGTGTAATTTTATTCCGAGAAGATCGTATGGCGAGACACGTTTTTTACACTTTCATTGATGGTTTACACCATACTCTGAGATAAAAAGCGCATCATCTAAAATTATTTGGTTTTTTCCTTTGGTAACATACCTACATACTCGTATATACAGACTAAGTAGGGTATTCTGGTTTTAATAGAAATTTACAAGGTTTGTTGTGTTTTAAACACTCAATGAAATTATTAAGGAGAACTACAACTTCATAATCAGAATGTGTTCTCCTTTATAATATAAGTTGTATCAATGTGTCTGCAGTCGGTTTACTCAAAGGTATTTGAGATTCCGTAAAAACAATGTAGATGGCTTTCAAATAATGTAACGACAGATATATTAATTTGAAAAAGTGTAACATATAGGTTCGAAAATTTGTCGTGAAAAATACTGGCGCTATAACACAATTGGTAGTGTACTTCCCCGGATTGGAAATAGAGATTCAGGTTCGAATCCCGGTAGCGCAAAAACAACATTTTTCGACAATATTGATTTATATACATATATTTATAATTAATACATTAAACTCAATGAAAGATTATACTCTTTTTTATTATTCATATGCTATACTATAGGACAGCTTTTATTTTACAAGTACTGTATATATTTTTTTAAATTAAAAATAATCTATAGTTATCTATGTTTTGCACTCTCTTCATTTTATTTACAACAATTTTTTATTTTTTATAACACTTAAAATATAATACAAACATTTAAGTATATGATTTTTTCGATCCTATATTATTTTTATGTACGTACTGTATTTAATCTAGTAAAGTTTTTTCTTTAATTATGAAATCTGGTTTTGGCATACGCTGATAATAGATCTCTTCACACAAGATGATAAAAATACTTGTTTTTTTATCAGATTAATTAGGGCTATTGATAATATTTTTTTTACTATTCAAAAAATATCAAATAGTATCAAAAAATTGTATAAAATACGTTTTTATGTGTGATTTTTATTTTAAAATTGAGTATAACAAACGCCACGTTGTTGTTTAGTACGCTTGACGAATGATGTCTCGCATATATTAAAACACGTATTTTTCTACGTGTCTTCTTTTCAGATATATTTTAGATTTATTAACTAAATTTATTATTTTAATAAATTCGTCCTGAAATTTTTCCGTACAGACATCATGTTTACCCGTTTTATATGAATCAATAAGTAACACGAATTAAATGAATTAACCAAAAAAATCGTTTATCGAAAAAAAAAATTTCTACCGGAATTCGAAACTTAACCTTTTCCTATCGGGGAAACTTTCTTTAAAAACTGGAATAATAGATGTATCAATTATTAAGAACTATATAATATAAGTTGAAAATTTGTCGTAATTGGTTGATATCATTAATATAAAAGTACAGGTTCGAATCACGGTGATAACTAAATATGTTTTCGATAAATAGGTTTTACCTGTATATTTAATTTGTATTTAAAATACCACAGATTGCAACTTACAAGTATTTTTTTTTTTGCTCTTGGCGTACTTTTATATTCTATTTATTATCCAATTATATTTTACTGATTTATATGAAATTAAATACAAAAATTCTTATTATTTAAAATTTTAGTTCATCTTATTCATTAATAAAAAATACCCATTTTAATTGTTTTTATTTATTAAAACACATAACATATACGCATTGTGCAGATACAAAAAAAAAACATATTTTAGACAGATTTAAAAATGTAAAGCCCGACTAGGCAGGCCTATTTTATTCTATTGTTTTGCCTTTTATCTTGTTTAATGATTTGTCGGTCTTTATATTAGGACACAAGTCCCTAAGGCCGAGGGTGAAGCTTGTACGTGCTTAAATACGTAGCTGATAATTTAATAAATAATTTTGTTATTGTAACAAGCTTCCGCCAGTACCGAGTAGGAATGTGGCATTCGTTTCGTATCTAATATTATATAACGAACATATAATTAACCGGAAGAACCCAGGAGAATCATTCGCCTATTTTATAAGAACGTTTTTCTAAGTCAGTTAGTTTTTTTTCTATTGATGATCAAGTCTAGATCTTACTTGGGTAATTGCGCGTAGCTCACCTAGTATAGTATTAAATATTTTTTTAAATTACATGATTAACCCTTTCTACCCTGACGGTACTTTAAAGTACCATCAACTTTAAAGAGTCAAATATTTTACTGTGGTGTCAATTGTCTGACTATACGTCTACTAAGTCTACGTAAATAATAGTCTAGTTGATGATTTATTTAGACTACTAACATTAGTAATTCTTTTGTTATGTCAACACTGCGGTAAGTGAAATTGGTCAGCTGCGCATTGTTACAAGGTTAGGTTTCACACGCTTATATTCCTTCTGATTATTAATAGTTATTTCGACCTGATTTTTTTTTTCTTAAATTTTTAACTATTCTTTTAATGTTTTATAATATTTCTTGCCCATTTTTAGTACTATGCTAAATATTTTTATTTTTTTGTATACGTCATGTAAGATCTGACTGTACTTAGAAGTACCAAAAATTATATTTAATAACATTAATACATCTAGATTTTTTTAAATTTTCCATTTCAATTTGCTTATTTTATGCTTGAAGAATACAAAAAAAAATTATACAGTTGCTAGGCACTTAAAATTAATAATTCGGGGTAGAAAGGGTTAAAGCAAAATAAATTTCTTACACTATTAAGTTCCATATTAATTCAGAAAAACATGTCACAGCTCGCCATCATCGTGACGTCATCAGGCGCCATGATGACCGGCGCCCAGTATTTGTAGATCCCGGGTTGAATAACAATAATTATCCCTTACGTGAAAACATCCCTTTGATAATATCTGTGTATACAGCAGCTCATAAAAGGTGACTAATCCGCTATCTAAATGTGAATATTTACTCACTTGTTCCATACTACAATATTCTTCAATATACTTCAAGGATGCAAAAGTTTTAGTTGTTTACAATTAAATATTATAGAATCATTAGGCACAAGCAATGACACAACTTTGAATATGTCTTGGCTGCTTGCGAAAATTTGTCGTCATTTCCTGCGTCACCTTCATCCCCCAGAACACGATACCAGCATTCTCAGATCCACTTTACCTCCGCACTCTCAAAACGCCGAACAAAACTTTATTCGCGGGTTATTGGGTTGTATTTCAATTTAATTGATTTTACCACAGTGGCATCTCGAAACGTGTCCTAGAATTTCGCATTATATCTTTTCCTTCAAACATCATTGTCATTTATTGGAGCCAAATGTTTTCTTTTAAACGTGTTTAGGACCCTTTCATCGTGTTTATTCGGTGTCAAAGTTTCCGACACGTACGTGAGCACATGACTTAGGGTGTTTTATGTAGGGTTGATTTTTTCTAAGCGCAGGCATAACTTGAGATGACGAATAAGGTCATTGCAAAATATCATATGTTGTTTATCTCAAACTAAAGTATGTAAGGTGTTAATCGTAATCAAGTCGGAGGCTTTATTCCTCAATCCTATAAATAAAAATACATCATTAAATGATTCAACTAATAAGAAAAAAAATCTATCAATCTAAAATAATAATATTTGGATATATTATATATTGCTGTCAAATATTATTTCGATAGATAAATTTTTTCTGTATATTAATTTAATTTGTGTTAAAAACATACCGAATTCTGTCCTGAAATAGCAACTTCATAACAAAAATGTGTTTTCATTAAAAATAAGTCATTTTTAGACGTGCTGTGGTCTAGTGTTTATTATACTCGCCTAGTGATCTAGTCGTCGAGGGTTCGAACCTCGTTCCAAGAGCCCATCAAGCGTTTAGCTTAGTTTGAAAATGTAATGTTCTTGAGATCGAATATATGTGTGTGTCTGTGTTATAGCGCCGCACCGCCGGGGCGGGATGTATATATGTGTGTGTGTGAGCGGGGATAATACCTTGTACCTTAATTGTAGTATTCATGTAATAAATATATAATTGTCACATACGACTTTCTCTTGGACCACTAACAACCAACAACGAGGTGTACAACTGAGGCGTACTTATTACGCAAGTACGTAATAGAAAATAGTAAGAATGTTGATGTGACACGTATTCCGTGTCTATGTTTAAAAAAATATTATTAAATGCATTTAGGCAGTACTCTCTGGGTTGATTGCAACCGTTTCAATATTCTTTCTGTATTATTCATAGAGGTCATATATGCCCCTTGATTTTGAACCTTAAAATAGATTGTAAAGATCTTTCAGAATATGGTTTAGTTGGCCAAAATCAAAATTAGTCTCTAGAATGAATACATCTATTCTAATTCGACATTTCATTTAAATTACATTTTTCGGAACATATTTCCGTGGTAAATAAAACAAATATAAATATGTCGTTTTTTAGAAAGGCACACAGAAAAAATGTCTAAATTTATTTTATGTCTATTCTATTGCGTGTTAGCGAGCAGTACGTGTGTGAATTTTTTCATCGCGCAACAGTTCTCGACCCATTCATAATGTTCTCCCAAAGCATATTTTTGTTGTGCCATGAAAGTTGCGGACGTGAGCACAATACCTTAATAAATATAGGCATTTTAATCTAGGACGTCTTAATTTCAAGACCGTTGAGTATATTATTTATTAATGCATAATAATTTGGACCCATATCGGATGTGTCTGGAGCCCCGGTATGAATTATTCATATACACGATATACCTAGATAGTATACATAATGTATCAAGATCAAAACAGACATTAGGTGAAAACATTGTCGTGTATTTAACATTCAATATTTCAACATAACATGTAATACCTAAACATAATTAACAATTACAACTGGCTGTATTTCAACACATGGGTTCTGAATCTATTAATTGATTATTATTTAAATTGTTTTTACAAACGTACTAGAAATGGCCCATGAATAATTACGAGAAATTAATAATTTGTATCTACTTTAAACAAATATCAGATATCTCATAGAGACAAAGCTATTTTTTATTATATTTAATGAAAATATATGGATACTTTTAAAATCAGCAATATTATCTTTGTGGTTAAAATTCATATTTTTATTTATTATCTTTGTTTTATTAACCACTAAAATGAGTTTAAATACATCTACCGGTTTCGAAAAATACCATTTTCTTCTTCAGGATGTCATAACTAACTAAAACAAATATTGTTTCTTTGACGGAATCTATTATTAAAAAATCTCTTTTTAAAAAAAAAAAAATTTTTTTTTTTTTTAGTACCTAACTCAAATCATTACTTAATACAAATTTACTCGAATAATTTTTAGGAAGAAATTTTAGAATGGGACTCGTAGTTAAATTTTTTTCCTAAAAATTATTCGAGTAAATTTGTATTAAGTAATGATTTGAGTTAGGTACTAAAAAAAAAAAAATTTTTTTTTTTAAAAATAGATTTTTTTTAAATAGAATCCGTCAAAGAAACAATATTTGTTTTAGTTAGTTATGACATCCTGAAGAAGAAAATGGTATTTTTCGAAACCGGTAGATGTATTTAAACTCATTTTAGTGGTTAATTAAACAAAGATAATAAATAAAAATATAAAATATATGGAAGTATGATATATATTTTCTGTAAATATCTGATATTTGTTTAATAACAGTGCCTTTGTAGGTATAAATTCAGTATTTGTGTGTTCTTGGACATATTCAAATATTGCTTGTAATATATATACTTTATTAATACTTCGCATGCCGTGCGACACAGACAGCTGGACTTATTTATATGTTCATTTCATGTTGCTTTGCGACACGGACGAGCGGACAAACATAGCGAAATTATATGGTGCCAGTTAAAATAACACGATATATTAATTAATTCGGTAATGCTGGCGTTTTATTAGAAACGCTAACACGAAAACCTGAAAGATAAAGGACATTCTGGATGAATATTGGTTCGGGAAGTCAACATCCAACTACTTCAAGCTGCTGCGAATAAAATAATAATCGCCAACATCAAACATTCAATAAGTTGTCCCGGAACATTAATTTTAATGTAAAAATATTACTTTCATCGAATATCAGCGGCTTCAGACATCATTAGTTAAAAGTGTTTACCAAAATAAAATTAATTAATTTTATGATTAACGTTATATTCACCATGTTTCGTTAAATTTTTTTTTCGTATTACGAATTTTTATTGCGCAAATTTCGATTTTTTCGTTTTGTTTGATAAAGCTATTTTACTGCTAGGTGGTGGATCTATCCCACAGCATGCCGACATGCGTTTCGCCCGTTAAGTATAACATTCGTTGATGTTACATACGTTGTCAAGATGTATTCACCAAGAAAATCTATTCAGATATTCAATCGGGAATATTTGTCTTTGGTGAATTCTGTTCCTAAATCCAGCCAAGAAAATGACAGCGGATCATGTGATATTTTATGCAATTCTATTTATTTAATCGCTTGAGTTCATAAGAAAATATAATATTAATCGACCGGCATAAATTTTTTACACCTATTTTTCAATATTGAATACATAATTGGTTATATATGGAAATGGTCTACCAATTAGACATATTATTAAAATGATTTAAATACTTCAAATATATTTCCGGCGGTGACGCCACACACGTGCTCTGCTCTGCCTTCAAATAAAATTCAAATACTGTATGTTAATGCTATCAAAATGACTTAATCAACTTAATCAATCCACTTCGTCTGGTTAATATTAGAGGTGTTTAACAGCTTCCAGTTCGCAAAGGTTGATACTGTTCTTTATATATATACAATCTAGTAAATAATTACTCGCCCTCCCCGCAGTTCCCCTTCCTTATCTTGTACTTGATAAATATACGCAGTAATCTATGGGTCCTAGAATCGACGATAATTTTGGTTAATATTTAATAATATTAATGCGTTTTATTTCAACGTGATCAGGTTTTTTTATGGAGACCCGATTCGACACAAAGTTAATAATACATTTAAGTTACGAAATATTATTTATGTTACGAAAAGAAAAACAAAAATATATAAATAAAATAGAAATTCACACATATATATATAAATATAAACAAAATATAGATACTACGTCTCAGTCACGGCCATTATTATATCGGTAGCTATTATCTGTTCAGGGAACCAGCTTCCCATGAGAGCGCCACTTGCATCAAAGAGTTGGTGTTGAGCTCCAGCCGCAGCTTTACGCCAGCAACTCCATGTCTCAGAAACGGAACAAATCCATGTATACGGCCTTCGGCAAACATTGTAGATGCGCTACAATAACGCGCCTAATCGAATAGTATTCTATATGAGTTGTTATACTGAATTCGGAGATGGTTGTACGTCACTTGCTTGTATTTCGAGCAGAGCTCGCAGGTATACATGCTGGTGAAGAACGATTTAAACAGGATCCTCTTCACTTTCTTACAGCATCGGTAGAAACGCCGATAACGCTGAAACGTCAGTAGAAAAAAAAATTAAAAGTCTTTTCGTTATTTCGGAATTAATGCCGTGTACTACTGTAGTACTTTCAGCAGTTTCAAAATTTTTAGATACATGTAAGAATATTATCACATGCTGCGCGGGCTGGCCTAGCGTCCTTCCGTGTCATGAATGGACCATCAGGTCCCCGGGCCTCATATCACCGACTAGCCTTCATCGGTATTTACACTGTGTGAGTTTTCTCCTAGTCATTGTCTGCAGAGCAAAGAAGAAGGCACAAATACACATAAAAGATTATAATTGCACAAATTGTCATTCCAACTGACAGACACATGTCCTATCAAATCTCACTATTTTAATCAGTTCTCATGTCCTTGTCACTTTTTCTTTATTCTTCATGTATAGTGATATCATTATTGTCCAAGGCCCTGGAGATTCAGCCGAGCCCAGAGTGGACTCTCTTCAGCAAGTCGTCATCGAGTGTTGTTCCAGAAAGCGCCAGCCGTGCTGCAAAAGTGCTTGGCAGTCGGACAAAATTCACTGCCAAATTATTCATCCTCGAGATTGAGGACCTGGAGTTACCGCCAGGTGCGAAGTTCGCGCAGTTATTCGGTTTTTGAACGCAATAGGCGTTAAACCAATCGAAATTCATCGCCAATTGACGGAAGTGTATTTTCACTTCACACCTGAGACCAAACGGCAATCACGTGAGTGGTGGCATTCCTTTTCGCTCAAGCCGCGAAGATTCAAACAGGCATAGTCTACTGATATAGTCATGGCAACTGTGTTTTGGGATCGAAAGAGGGTATTTTTTGTCGACTTCGTGGCTCGCGGGACCACGATAAACGCTGACAGGTATTGTGAGACACTAAAAAACTCAAACGGGCGATTCAGAACCGGAGAAGAGGAATGTTGAGCAAGGGCGTATGCCTTCTCCACGACATCGCTCGCCACCGTCGCTCTCCTGCAAGAGTTTGGATGGGACATCATCACCCACCCACCTTATACTCCGGATTTGATACCCAGTGACTACCACTTGTTTCCTAAGTTGAAAGAACATTTGGCTGGAACACGCTTCAGCAACGATGATAAGGTAAAAGAAGCGGTCCAACGCATCCTCAACGACATGGAGAAATCTTATTTTTGGGATTAGCCTCGTTCTAAGACGCATGAATAAGTCAAGAGAACTTAAAACATCTATTAAATGAAGGAAAGATGCACACTTTGGATATATTCTCCGCAGTGAGAAATATGATCTATTACGCTTAAGTCAATATGCAGGGGGAAATATAAGACAGCCGAGGCATAAGTAGAAAAAGGTTAATTTGGTTATGGCGGCAACTTTATACACCATATATAAGATAAATCAGCACACAATCTTGCACAGAAATCAAAATCTTTTCGTACCTACAAAGTTATCTCAAACTTAATTAAATATTATACTTATCTATTTTCCAACTAAAATATTGCTAGTTTGTGTGATTGTAGCTATTAAGTTCATAAACTCTCCTAAATACATGAATTATTAGTGATGAACATTTTAAATGGGCCTAAGATAATATTTGCTACTAATTGATGTAAATAGTACCGACCTGAAAGATATTATGAATCTTCAATCAAATTAATATTATGAAAATGCTTATATACATTGCTAGACAGACATGTGTAGTCCGTTCGTATCGAATAAACATAAAACAAACAACAAGACTTGCCCAAATGCTGAATGGATACTAAGTATTCATTTAGCGTCTTTTAAAAAGAACAAAATACTGTCTAATTACTAAACAAACTATCAGAAAACGGCAACGTAGTATATTTCAATCAATCACAATAATTTTGAATGCGGAACATCGATAATCGACATCACGCTAAGCAAATAGATGCTTCCATAATTTTTAACAAATCTACATTAACTACCACTAATGAATATATAAACGGAAGAAAATATGCGTGATTTATGGAGTATTATTGATATATATGTATACAATAATATAAGTAGGTACTGCCTGATATCAATTTAAATAATTAAATTATATACTTTTTTCATTTTCGTTATTTTTTTAAATAAAGCTGCAAATTTTCCGTCATTATTGTTGCGATATTTCTAGTCTTATTCTATTTTGAATTATATATCAGATATTTTGCATTATACAAACATTAAGCCTTATTTCTAACATAAATCGTAAATAATAATGTTATCAGGTAGGTTTAATATTTTTATGTAATTCTTTAGAATTGTTAATATATTAACAACTTCGATGCATGTTAACTTCGATTATGAAATGCTTAAAAAATATTTCTACATGGCTGAATATTCCGAACAGCATATCTAATATTTCCAAAATTCTCAATAAGCACAAATGTTTTGTTTTAACTACATTCAATAAATTACCAGCGCACTTACAGTCGAATATAAATGTTGAAAAAAAACTTTTTTGTTAATTATTTTTTATATTTGTATAATTATTGTATAATATATTTTTATATTTGTATTATATGTACTATTAAATAAAATAAATATTATGATTCATAACTTTTATCAGTCATCAATTAGTTCTAAATCTTTTTTTTCGTTACATAAAGTGTTAATTATTTTATAGCGTAAGTGAAGTAAACAAGTAGATATCTTAAAGAAACTTGGCGAGTTGTTTAGGAGTAATATATAATATACTTATACTGCCAAATCAAATTATTTGTATTAATATATAGGAAATTTTGCCAGCAATCAATTATTAATTTGTCATACACCAACATATTTGTAAAATGAATTAATAAAAATAATAAATAAATTATCACTTAGTAGCTGTTAAATACATCTTAACTGAAATTTCCGTAAAAATATGTGTTTTTTGAAGGAAAAGGGAATAAATATTAAAATACTGTTCAAAATTCATGACAATAACATTTTTAAATCGATTAATTTTCTTAATGTTGACAGATGATGTGCGTAGGTTTTTACGGCCGTCAGACAATCGTGAAGGTACTTTTGTATGTTTCCGCTGTGTGACGGTTTTGGTCGTAACCCACGTTTTGGGCCACATTGACGTACATGTATTGAACCGCTATAAAATATTTATTTACTAATAGCCTACGATTTTTGGAGGTTTTAATGGCCTAGCGTAATAACGCACTCAATAAATGCTAACGCAAATGTATTTTCAGGCATATATATACACTCGCAACTGACAAAAGTCTTGCTTCACTTTGCGGTAATATTTTAGTCCGTATATACGATATATTCGCGGGATACTGTTATATATTATACATCGTGTTTTCAAAATACATATGAGAAATGAGTTTTTAAATTTTGTAATCTAATTTGTTGTGGTGGATTTAAAAAAATATTTCTCCATAATAGCGCTGGTAAAAGTAACGATTAATTATTCTCATTTATGATAAAGTGCTTGTTTTCTATATCACTTTTTTTTGTTAATATATATGATGTACTCCCAGCTACTATATAAACTTCCTATAAATGTCATTAAAAATATTTTCATTTTAATATAACCGAAAAAAATCACTCCTAGATACGCAATATATTTTTTTCGCAACATCGGTATCGGTTAATCTGATGATCGGTATTAAAAATTCTGCAAAATGTGACAGGAATATTTGTAGCGAACGTTTTCATGACATTTTGAAATCAAACACATTCAAACTAATTACAAATAAAAAATTATCCAAAGAAAAGAGCTATATAGTGGAACCTCTGGTTACGAACAAAATCCCCGATGAAAATGTGACTCGGTTTGCGAACATAATTTCGGTTTACGAACAGTCAGTCACGTGTTTCGCGGTAACGTTCACTCAGAGCAGATTGCTGTTCGAGTGCGTTTTATTTGTTGCAGCCCACTGCAACTCGAATACGTCTTTTATTTTTTCGTATGCATATTGTTATTGTTTCAATATATAATTATCACTTAATTAAATTGTGTTCTCCTTTGTAAGATAAGTTGAAATAAAGTTTGTTTTTACTTTTATTATTTGTTTTATTACTTCCAATTCCTTTTTAGTTAAAACTATGAATATTAATTGTTTTGTAAAGGATTTTAAGTATGAAGTAAATAATAAATGGTATTTTCGAGGGGTCTGGAACGGATTAATCCATTTTACATTGATTCCTATGGAAACAATTGTTTCGGTTTACGAACAACTCAGATTGCGAACAGTCTTACAGAACAAATTAAGTTCGAACCCGGAGGTTCCACTCTAATTAGAATATATCTGAGAAATCAAGTACCTAATATACAAATTCATCAGAGAAAACAGGATGTGTGTACTTTGTGCCGGATTTTGGTACCATTTTCCCAATTATTAGTAAGTCGTCATTTAACACGAAGGTCTGAAAGACGCACTTTGAGATAATTTTCCGCTTCGAAGAGTAGAAATTTCATTAAGATTTCGTTAACCTTCTCACAAACACAATGAAGTACTTATTCCATTAAGTTTTCAGATGGTGTGATGGTATGCCGAAGAGTGCGAGACCCGGGTTCTCAATTTCTCTGTCCGCTCAGTCTGTCAGGGTTAGGCGCGGCTTATCGACCAATTTATGTGTTGAAATGTCAGTGAGCTTGGTTTAAGGCTTAAGATAGCCGAAGTTAAGAATTTGAAGAGCGAAATAAATTTGTGCAGAACTTTGTTCAGAGTGGCTGCAGCAACCGAACCAAATTAAACCGAAGTATCTATCTAATATATTTTCAACATTCAAATTATTCAAAATATATATATATATAATACTGAGATGCGAATAAAATAGCCTTTTGTCAGACCCTTATTTTCACTTCATACTTGACATCTTGATCACTAGTCGAGATATTAACATTAAAATGAAGTATTAAAAATTGTAAATGTTAATCCAGTAGATATATATGTACAATATAAAAATAAATAAAAAATAATCACATAAGTAAATTTTGTATTATTTATTTTTACTTTCTCTCGTGGTATACAACTATTATTTATTCTAAATATGAATTAAATGTATTAATTAGAAAGATATACATAAATCAATTTTATCGAGAAATATTGCTGTTGCGCCACCGGGATTCGAACCTGGATCTCTTTCCAAACCGGGGAAGGTGCATTATCCAACTATAAATCAAATAATATTACTATGGATAATATTCACATTATTCTTCATCATACAAAATAAATTACTACAGAAATAAAGAAGAATAAATTTGACTTGTGTGATTATTCCCCCAACCATAGATTTATTGTAGTTTTTATATTTATTTATCATTTTTAATTTATTTTAATTAAATATAATAGATGTGTTGCAATAATGACCAAATTATCAAAAATAACTAGCCGGTATATAAATGAATGCCTTTCAGAATTCAGTCCTATTGCGCTTAATGCCAAGTTAAAACCCGCATTCAAGTCTAACTGACCAATTAACTAACTTACCATCACGCCGTTTCCCCACAGGGGTAGGCAGAGAGGATAGAGCGCCACACTTCTCTGACCTAACACATAATTCTCACCTCATCCATATTCATACATCTTCTCATACAAGCTCGCCGATTGTTGAGGCTTCTAACAGAACCATCCTCCATTATCTGGTTTACCTGGTCGTGCCAAGTCTTCCGCGGGCGTCCTTTGTTTCTGGTGCCATCAACACTTGTGTCATATATCTTTCTTACCATTCTCTCTTCATTCATCCATATGACCAAAATAAGTGATCCTTTCTTAATCTTACTCATTATACTAACATCAGCTTTATACTTATTTTTCCATTCTTTACTCTGTTATAAATAGATTTGCCACATATACACCTAAGTGATCTCATCTCCACTGCAGTCAGTCTACTTTCGTTCCTCTTCTGCCAGCTCCACGCCTCACTTCCAATGCACATTCTAGATGGTATACAAGAAAACAATTTTTGTTGCAACACAATGCTTCACCGTGGGATTCGCTGGAGACAGTCATCAGATGTGATCGTGTCGACTCCATAATCACTAAATGCACAACAAAACCTTCATGATATCGGATTCTTTAACCGTCAATGATGTTTATAAAGATGTACTGAAAAGATGGGGAACCCACCCTTTCCCGGAACCGTTTTGCGAGTTATGCAACTCCCGTATCGGTTCCACTCATCAAATCAAACTCGGTACTTTAAAAAAATCTAATGTGATATTTACAAATTAATAGAAGAGAAGCATATGTTTTGATTGTCATAATTCTATAGTTAAACCTTTTAGCAGACTTTAGTTTATTATCATTAAAAACTATTTGCATTGTACATATAAAAAAAAAGTATGACACAGTATTAATATTATTACATGTTTTCATAAAAAAGTGTATAGTAGTATATAAGTATATAAGTAGAAAGAGCAATATTACAATATTATTATAGCATATTATTACAAAATATAAATTAACAATTATTAGTGTTATTGGGTTGTTAGTTACATATCATTATTGTGAAATTTCACTTTTTCAGAACATAGTTCTGTAATATTTTAATACAAATTAAATGTATCGATAAGAATACATACAGATAAAATCAATTTATGAAAAAAATAATTTAGTTGCCACCCGGACTCGAACCAGGAACCCTTCCTATCCGTGAAAGTGCGCTGACCTATTACACCGCGTCAACATTTTAAGTTAACGACAAATTTTCACTTTCAAATTGATACATCTGCTATTCCATTATATTTACGGAAAATCTCAAACACCATTGAGTAAAATCCGGGTGACAACAAAAATATTTTTTCGATAAATTGATTTTATCTGTATATTTTTCTTATTGATTGAATTAAAATATTAGTGTGGTCATAATAGATAGGCAATCACATATAGGTTTTTAATATAGGTACCATGAACCAATTCCATACCATACCAAACACGGTAAGCAACTCCAGGCGGCCGGCTAACGTGGTGTAGGTATCATTATTTGATAGTGGTATAAGAGATGTTATTATTGATAGAATCGGCGTTAACTTTGAAACAGTTTAATGCTTCACCTGTTGATGAGAGTTATTGTTTCTCTCGAAACTCGAGTAGTGCTAATAAAATCAACTTGAGTAATAACATTGTTTCATTTGTATCCATCCAAGAGATGTTATATTTATTATAACAATAAATTTATTTATTTGTAACTATATAATACAATGTAAAAATCTGTTTGGATTGTACCCGTCTCACTAGAGAAATTCTGTCTCAAGACAGGCATTATATAGGCAACCATACATATTACTTAAACTGAATACGCTCCCAAATGGGATGGAGTGACGTCACAATGTCGTCAATGATATTTGAAAATAATAATAATAATAATGCTTTTATTCCATCGTGATCAGGTTTTTTTTTAACCCGATTCGCCATAAAGATAATACATATTATATAATACATTAAAGTTACGAAATAAATATAATGTTATGAAAAAGAAAAATAATGTTATGAATATAAATAATAATAATATTAATATAAAAATATATATATAATTATATTGTTATGAAAGAAAAAGAAAATAAAATATTAAAATTGATTGCTAAAAAGGTCCCAGAATGTAATAATGATATCCAACAAGAAATAAATAGAATAAAATCAGAAAAAATACTGTCATCTAGCAATAATTTAAAGATTAAACTGTATACAATACTGATACAACTGATCGTTCTATATGGGGGTGAAGTACGGTCTCTCTTTTAAAATATAGTATTGCGTAAAATTTACGGCCCAATACGTGATAACCTAACGTGATAATCTACGAAGGCGACATCAAGGGATATGTGGCGCTCCATTGTGACTGCGTCACGGACTTCGGAGCCATTGAAAAAGAAGAAATAGGTAAAGAAACTTGCAGTGAGTAATATTTTTCAGAGAAAACCGGGACATGTAAATAATTTCACATTACTTCAAAATATCAGATCCACCTTTTTAAAAAAGTTATTCGTGTGCTTCAATTTTTCGACTAAATAAAAGAAATTTACAAAATGCTTTAATTCAAAACCATATCGTGGCTTTGGAACATCTGACATTGATTATACATTAAACTGAGATGTTGAGCTTTAAAGGTCTGAATATTAATTCGTAATTTTATATCTTCGGCAGAGTTTGGTTTCCATGAGGTAAAATTTTAACAAAAAATCTCATTTTATAATTTAAATCATTTCTGATTTCGGAAATCGGTTTATTTCAGACAATTATAATTCATACATTTTATTATATGTGCGTGTATTCTAATCAACAGTTCTTGTTCTAAAAAATATTACAAGTGCTACTATGATATAACATTGTTTTCTTATTTTCTTCTATACCACAAGAAATTTGAATGTTTGTATCATAGTTTAAAGAGAAAATTATTTATCAGAATTTTGATATAAAAAAGACATTTTTGATAAAAATATCAAACGATACTTTGACGTTCCAAGGTCACGATATATGTAACTATATATTGTACTAACACTAAACATGGCGTCAAGGTTACTACCTTTTTTACGATTACACCCAAGGGTGCTAATAAAGAAAATGGATTACTCGTTACACTGTCGTTCTCAGCTGGCAGCTGATGGAAGTGGTCCCCACTATTTGGTAGATTAATAGAAAAATTATATCATTACATTACATTATATCAAAGTAGCTAAACGAATCCGAGCTGTAGTCGAGTGTGCTATCATTTGAGCTATTAAGATCCTTTAATCACGTTTCGATTAACTTAATGACCTCATTTAAAGTAGCGCGATTTTTATTGCCAACATTTTGTCATTTGTTTTTCCAATTTGTTTACGATAGGTAAGATAATAGTTTGCCTGGTACCTACACTATAAGTCCATCAAGTACATTTTAAATAAATATTTAAATTAAAAGATGGGTAGATTTATATTACTTGACGAAAAGGGTAAACATTTTTTTTAATGACCTCCAAAATTAAAATACAATTCATTTATATATTTTATATAAATGTTTATAACACATGTTATTATAAAATATGTGGCAAAAGAACAAAGATGTACAATGATTATTAATATTCCGTAATTCATAATCAATCGTTCAGCAACACGTGGTGCAAAATACATCACATATGTGCCAATGTTGTTTGATTGCTTTGGGAAGTGAAATATTGTGGTCCAGGCATTCAACAAGATCAAATTAATTTGTTACACAAACGAACCATACTCGGTTAGAGAAACATGTGCCTTTGTAGTTGTGGCAGGAAGTTGATTGTTTGCACAATGGAAATATAACTCGTAAACACAACCTACTTGACACGGTACCTTCAAGAAAAATATAAATACTTATTTTGTAAGTGTTCGTAAATACCAATTTCAGTTAGAATTTGAATGAAAATACTCAATGCATGAAAGTGCATGGAAATATTTCAATGCGTTTTCTTCGAAACCAATCCCCGTTTAAAAGAAATAGTATACGTATATTGTATTTACGGGATATAATAGATTTTGTGAACACAATGACGTCTGTAGTTCATTTTACATTTAGTTCAAACTTTTATGAAAATTTACCCTCCTAAATATCTCGGCTGTGTTTGTTTCAAAATGGCAACTGTTTTTATATTAATTTTAATATTAATATTGATCGTAGAGAAAAAAGTAAAAAAAATGCTACCTTATACGTACTTACATAAAACACATTCCTTTCATGTGCAGAAAAAAACCTACCTGATTTGTAGAGCCAGTGCTGTAAAGGATTTTCTTTAAATGAAGATTTAGTATATGTAAACGAATGAATCAATTCTTGTTACTTTTACCGCTAGACGAAGCAAACTAGTTTTATTTCTAGTTTAAAGATATTTTCTGAATTGTCTCTTCAAACATTTTGATTTCCCTCATTGTCTCTTCAAACATCTTCATTTCCCTCATTGTCTCTTCAAACATTTTGATTTCTCTCATTGTCTCTTCAAACATTTTGATTTCCCTCATTGTCTCTTCAAACATCTTCATTATTCTCTTTGTAACGTTTTTTTTTCCAAATACTTTTTATTATATTTTTCTCATATTTTAAACATATCCCCAAAAGCACTGTTTTAGTTTAGATTCAAATACAAGGCACTGTTTACGAATTTTCAATTAACGGATCCTTTCATTTTATTGGAAGAAAGGGGAATGAATTTGGCTGTGTTTTTGCCCTCTACCGGGGCCGGGCGACATTACAATTTTGCCGCTCTATCCCTCTCCCCTCCACTCTACAAAGTAAATACTGATTAACATACATAAAAACGTGCTTAAGTTTATGTACCATTATTTAAAATTTTACTTAATGAGTCTCCATTATATGAAATTCACCGAATAAATAAGAGTAATATAACTTAATTAAGGTGAACACATTATTATTGTGAAGTTGCCGTTTTTCAGAACATATTGTGGTATATTTTCAAAATATCCAAAAATGAAAAAAAATTCATTGATTTAGTTTTTGGCGTCACCTAGTGAATTTTACTCAAAAGGTATTTGAGATTTTCGCAATAAAAGGGGATTTTTTAAAGAATTGCAGCACATAAGTTCAAAAATTGGTCGTCAACTTACTCGGTTAAAGTATTTCCCCGGATAGTAAAGGATCCGAGTTCGAATCCCGGTAGCAACAAAAATATTTTTTCGATAATTGAATTTTTCTGTATATCTTTTTAATTGATACATTTAATTTGTATTAGTAATATAATTGATTTTTAAAAATAATTTTAATATAATTTTTTAATTCTATAAAATAAATATTATATAATATATTCATAACAAAAAAACATATGTAACCTTGCGCTTAACGTGTAATGTTATATTAAGATACAAACTTGATGCAAGTCAACATGAGCATGAACATCATACAAGAGGGAAAGATAGACCGAGACTGCCATTCAGGAAGAAGGCTAAATCTCAAAAATCGATGATGTGTTCAATGCGATTAAGATTTTTAATGAAATTAAATAAAACATAAGAAAGGTGGAGAAATGACATAGATTCAAAACAAAACTAAACAAATTAACACACAATTACAATATTAAACAAATTATAGATATCTCATAGAGACGAAGCTATTTATATTATATTATATGGGAAGTACGGAAGTATGGATATTACAGGGCTTACGACCTGTCTTCGGCTCACTTTAGTGATCACTTTACATAATCTAACGTTCACCAATTCTACCCACAATCAACCTCCATATCTCTCAAATTTTAGGAAGTTATATGTTACCATGTAGAAATGTAGAGGTTTATTGTGGATAGAGTAGTGAACGTTACATTATTCAAAGTGATCACTTAAGCCAGCCGAAGACAGATCGTAAGCCCTGTAATCCCCATATTTCCCATATAATCTAATATAAATAAATAGTTTCATCTTTATGATATAAATCCAATTTGTCTTGATATTGATCTTGTTTATATATAAAAATACTTATGTATACGCTATATTAAGAATAAATAAATAAAAATAAAATCGTGACTGCGATTAATATGACTATTTCTATATCTTACATACTTTTGCCTTTTGAGTTGCCAAACATTTGAAATTACATACTGTAAAGGGTGTCCAATGGAAAATTTCAAGATTAAATTGTAATTGCACGTAAATCATCAAAGTGAGGTAAGTGAGAGGGGTATTGTTCGACGCCCGTGATTTGCGGATTTGCCAGTCGCAATGAGTCACTGGTCGGGAGCGCACCGCGTGGTAATTCATTGGTTCGTGCGCGCCGCGCTTTTTGCACTCACTTTAATATTCGACGAGTAAGTGATTATCTGGTGTTGGGTTCAAAAGTTCAGACAAGAAGAGACAATGGTTAACCAAACTCCTCTGGGACCATCAACGAACGTCAGCAGCGAAGCCAGAATATGTGGCTCAAGTTCAACGTGAAATTATGCGCAATCCGCGTAAATCGATAAGGAAGATTGCAGCCTATACGGGAATAAAAAAATCAACAGTACATGTTATTTTAAAAAATAAACTATAGTTTCACCCATACAAACTGCAAATCGTGCAGTTTCTTAACGAAAATTACTTTTCTTTACGTGAAACCTTAGCGAGAACGAGGTCGAGGATGTTACCACACAAACAAAACATATTTCGTCCAAGCAGGTACACAAGTTGAATTTATTCTCAGAGAAATAATTTGTTGACACAAGGGATAGAATCCATACAACCTGGCTGATCATTAGCCACGAGGACATTGTCCTGAACTGTGGCTGGCGTCCCACCCGTGGGAACCAGATGTGACCCTCACCATACATATGCAAATTCCACATATTAACGAGTCTGTGGTCCCGCGACTGACATGCTAATATCGCAATCGGCCTGCTAATGGATAATTCTCGCCAAAAGCAAATATTAGCAAAGTCGCGGGGCATATTAAAGATTAATGATTAATGCATCTTACGCAATGCGCATTATTTAAATTTATATCATTTTGTAGTAAAAGACAAATTAAAACTTGTAGTAGATAATAGAACGAAGTGTTTGTATAAAGATGATAATAATAAATTATTTACAAAATGCAAAATCTTACCAGTTGACAAAAAAGTTACATATGGTATAATTCTAGAAGAGATAAAAAATAATGTTAATATGAATACTGATCCGCACCACAGCTATTTTACCAGATCGTCGGGTCCAACCATGAGAGTGCCGATCGCAAACAATATGTACTGTGAGAGAACGAGATAATGTATTGTGCCACGAATATTTGATAAGCTAAATAAAGGCTTAAGATTAAATATCATGCAAAATAAAGAGACCCCTGTGAACTCTGTAAAATGTAATGTAAAATAACACATTGTCATGTAATTATTTGTTTATTTTATATATATAGTGTATTATATTTTGTTGTTAATTACCACGTGAAGGGCAATCCTTGCCGAAAAACTGTTCTGGAATTTGGAAAATGTTGAAAAATTATTATAAAAGATAAAAAGTAAAAAAGATGAAATAAAAATAATAAAATTCAGTTAATGATGGACCCTGCAATGGGATCCAAAACGTCGAACAGAAAAGTCGGAGACATATTGTAGAATAGCTCAGAAAATTACATATATATTTCTAAATTATCGTAAAACACAAAAAACATATTTTGCAATCAATTATTTAATGTACTTTTGTTATAAATTTTAATTAATTCCACATCTACCTTATTAACTGATTGCGTAGTTACCTAATCTGAAAAAAATAGGTTTTTTCTTAGTGTATGTAAGTATGTATGCAAAATGTAATATAGAAGATGTTTAGATTCATTTTATGGCTAAAAGAAAGATTAGCTACAACCCTTCGAATAGACAGAAGCGTAGTCTAAGGGTAAGAAGAACTAGTCTGAAAGATAACTTTACACACTTTATCAGCTGTTGTCGGTTCTCATTCAGTGATTGTGCGTGACTTTCACAGGAGTAAAACTAATCACGAGAGACCTAATTTATTTGCTAGCGTTGGGATTAATGAACCCGAGACTTGAAGAAATCCAAATGTAATTCCGAGGCTAAATCGTTCAGAAGATTTGTTCTCTCCGTAAACATTGAATATGTTAAACTAGCTAAATAAGCTCTCGTAATCATATATGTATTACACGAATTGAAATAATTATTTAGCTAGTCTTATATAACAGCGTTTTATAAATTTGATAGAAAAAAGAAACGTTAATATTTTTTTGATTTCGTTAACACATCAATTATATATTTACTCTCAAACTCGGTGTGTGCTACAAAAAGTTGAATGATTTCCGGTTTCTGGGAGTAGGAATGGATTCGCATCACGATGGGCTATTTAACAATTTTGACTCAATAAAATAATCTACAATGCATTCGGCTAATATTAATTTCGAATGTACCAACTATGATACAATAATATGGTCGATTTCTAGTGATATACCGACTCGCAGCCAACATTTTGCTCATACGCTCACCGAGGCACCTATATTTAAATGTGAGAGCACTGACCTTTATATATTTAAAGCGCGTTGACAGAAAACACACTTTTTACTCGCAGTCTAAAAACTATACAGAATAATTGAACCGTGAGATCAGGGGACAATTTATAAACCGCATTTCATTTTGGCAACCACCAATAAAATATTGTTGCGGATTTAACCCCATTCTACATATTTCAAATCACTTTATTTCAAATAATTAATACACTCATACATATTTATTATTTAAATTTATAATCATTAAAGTACATACATATTAAAATAAATCAATAGTGATATTTTATATATCGATCAAATTATTTTATAAAATGTATGAATTAAATAACTACAGTTAGTGAGAATTTTTATAAATTGTATAAACACTGTAAACCATTGTAAAAAAACATATTTTGCTCGACTAGCTTCGCCGTACATAATTTACGATGTACTAGGGCAAATAGGTACCCTGAAAATGTTTGACTCAATTATTACGGTTGGTGGCCTTCCACTGCTAGGGTTATCTTTAACATTTTACCACTAAACTTTGAACTCAGCTGCCCACTTTTTGACCGTTGCATAAACTAAGCACAGAAGCAGCTGAATATGATCAATTTTTACAAAATTGTCAAATACACTCAATTAAAACTGCTGTCAAAAGTGAACAATAATTCCGGGTTAGTGAGTTTTTCGAGGCTGAGTATTTTTCATCCTGCCCTCATAAATTTTTGATTCATTACAAATTTATTTTGTTCCTTATTAAAAAATGTTGCTATCACCAATGTTAAGGAGTACGGGTGTGCGCGCGCACACGATTTGGTATCATAGCGCACACAAAGGAAATATAGCGCGCACACAATTTTTAACAAGATTTATTCTTCGTTTGCCGCCTTCTACCGAAGGTTGGCTTCCATGTTGATGCATCATATATAAGATTACCAATATTTTTGACATTGAACTACTTTCTGAGGTTACATAGCCAAGATAACCTCTTTCTACCTACGCCTCTGCTGCATTCTATCTTCCCCTTCATAATCTCTAATTCGGAGAATGAGACTTGTTATTAGTTCTCCTGACTTATTTATGCATCTTAATACATCTTCAACCTAAGCCCTACCAGTAGCTTTATACTAGTGTGGTAATGTTTTTCTTATTTTCTCCCCCAGCGCACAAATAATTGCATTGGCATAATTTTTTAAACAAATAATCCCTTCATTTTGAATTTCACAACTGAAATTGAAATACAATTTAATTATACATAATCTATATAATGCTAAAATTAATATTACATATGCAATACACTAGGAGTTCACGAGTGCCGAAATCGACGAGGCTTTTTAATTGAGAACAGCTCAAGCGGGAACTTCCTCTCGGCAGCCATGCTGTGTGCAGATTCAATGAGCCGTTTGGACCGTGTGAATTTCAGTTAATTACATTATCTGTGCACATGCACAATCGTTCATTTGCCCGGGGGGCATTGTGCCGGCAGGTATGGCCAGGAGTACTGAATCATCAGAGGCCGAGGTCCGGCGGTCGCAGCGTCCGACACGTCATCCTAATCTGGCAATAATTGTCGCGTGCTCTTACAAATCTCATATATATTATTTTAATACAATGGAATATGATATTAGTTGCGTTAATTAAACATTAAAATACTTCCTACACATTTATCTTGGTAACTATTTTTGAGAACGTTAAAAAAAAAAAAGTAATTTTGTTAGGTAGTGTATATTCATATGTTAAATATTTGAAGCAATAAATTTGCAGTGAGACATTTATTTAATTAATTGGGAACTAGTTAGTCTCGAGAAATAATTATATTTTCGATTTAGTTATACACTGCCCTGACTATGGAATAGACATTGTTCCGAAACCGGTTGGCATTGAATAATATAGCTCAAGTGGTTATGTAAGTACTAAGATATTATTTTTTAATCATAATACGTTACTTTATATTCAGTTTTGTAAAGTGTTGTGTCAAATATTAAAACATCGATCCATCAGATATTTTCCGAGAGAATAAAACCGGCAAAAGTCAAAAGTAAATTGATATTTAATTATATTATGACAGGAAACTTAAACATTCTTTCATAAATCACAAACATAAAAAGACGCGTAATTTCTCGTTCCGATTTAACGCCTCTGGACTTTTTTTCTTTGAAGTTACGTGAACGATAAGATCTACGCTAATGTTTCAGAAATGATCCAACTGCTTAATGTAGGGCCTCAATTATAAAAAAAAAATCAAATAACGGTTGAGTTTGGATCACCCTTTATATTAGCGGTCCATTCTACTCAACTGTTCTACATATTTATTTTATAACTTTAATTTTTTTTTAATGTACACTTATGAGCATTTTACCCGACTATTTATTTTACACACAATTATGTGTACAATATAATTTAATATTTCTTATCTCACATTTTAGATATTTTATTTTTTCAGTATTGTTGATTATGGAGTAGATAGTATATGTAGTGTAGAAGACATCTAATTTCTAATTTCTAATAAAATATACATACCAATATTTTTTATTATTGTTTGATAAATATTGCATTCCGTACACTGGTATTATTATTCTTGTGTATCTAGTTTTGTCTTAATCAACATTTTTTTACTAACTTTATTTACTAAATTACAAAAATTTACAGAAAAATATTTACTTCGTGAATATACACTTTTTTACAACTTGCACTAAATATTAACTGATCTCGCGGTGCGCTGACGTTAATATTGATAAATGAAATAAAAGTTTCTTCATACTTCACCTTATATGGACCAGTGTAATTAATTTCATGACATCCTGTACTCCAAGCGTAGCGAGGCCGAATATAAACTGGCGGAGTGTAATTTCGCTATCAATTTTCTTCATAAATAATTATGACATCGTATAATATTACACACCTACATGTGACCGAATATTATATAAATATACGAGAATATTATGGAATCATTAATCATGATTAATTTATTGTAATGTAAAAAATAGCACACCAGAAGAAATATGAATCGGCATCGCCGATGGCTTATGTTAGGTAGTGGCCGCCTCTTGGCCGATTTTTACTTAAAACTTATTTTTCAATATTGAAAATATAATTTATTACCAAAAAACTTCCAATCAGCAGGCGCGTGCAGTCAATACGTTGAAATAAGCTGTACGTAACTATATATTTACTTTGAGGAATAAAGACAGAAAATTATGATAATATCAAAATCTAAATAATATGATAAAAATTGTGATTACGAGATATGTGTTTAAGTACTTACTGCACGCCGCTTCCAATCTGACATATTCTAATTTACGTAACATAAAATTCCCGCTCCCTAGCGGCGATAATAATTAGTTTGTGCCTTCGATAACACTACTACTGTAATGGGAAATTCGCATTCGTAGCATTTTCAATGTCATATATTATTATTATATGAAACCTCATTTTCTTTTAGACGTTCTAACAAACTGGTGCCATTTTCAATGGAATTTCACATTGAACATTATAAATTAATAATGCCTTCATTCGCATATTAATTTCACGTGATACTAACTCAATCCTGAGCTGGAGCTAGTATTACGTGAAGTATTCTGCTAATTTTACAAGAAAATTGCAATTTAAAAGTAACATTAATTTACATTGCCCGCTTATCTGAACCGATTTTTAATTCATCACATTCATCAAAGTTATAAAATTTTACCTAGCCGAAAAATAATTACTTTCGGAAATCTAGTTTCAAAAATACGAAAACAAACCTAGAAAATGGAACATCATATAGTTATGAAGATGTTCAAATTTATTCGGAAAGTTTTGATATGAATACTACCTATAACAAAACGTATGTCGGTATAACTTCCGGAAAATTTGAATGCACATATTAGGTGTTATATTGAAATTATTCATTAAATTCACAATTATATATTTAAGAAATAATATTTGTTAAATCTAAATATCGCTTACAATCTAAAGATCCTTTAAAATTAATTGAAAACGGTTTTCAGATTTTCCATATTATTTTCCAATACAATTCAAACAATGAGTCGTTAAACTTTCACAAGAGACTTAGTTTGGAAAGCTTAAATCATTTAACGTTTATCTACGGGAAAGGCAATGAAAAGCAACTAACGTAAATCTTCCCCTCTGGAGAGGACGACGAATAATCACGGGAGCCTCGGGCCATGGCTAGTTTTCACTTTATGGCGGAAGTAATCATTGAGAAGCCTTCATTATTGATTTTGCTTTAAGGGTGTTATAAATAAAATGTAGACGCTTCACGTTATCAATAAATCTTCAAAACAATAAATATGGAACTTGGACTACACAGAATGTTTTCTCCAACTTGAAAATATTGTCATTCATTAACATAAGTTAAAAAATGTCTAATTTATAAAATTATCCATTTATTTTGAGAACAAGTATAATAAAGGGTATCACGCGGAAAATTTTAATAAAACAATAAAGTTTGTAAACTACAAAGTTATTCTCATATTTTATTTATACAAAATGGAGTTTAACGATGCGGATTTTACGTTTTATAAACAATATCGTATAAATGCCGTCCATTTCTCTCAATACACTCTTAAATTTGCGAACACGCGAGAGCAAAGCGTTAGTTCAATGGCAGCAACTTCACTGCGTTTATTTTCTTGTAGGACCTGAATTATTCGAAGATTTTTGCGGTAAACTATCGACTTAAGGTATCCCCACAAAAAAAGTCGCACGGTGTAAGGTCCAGTGACCGAGGTGCCCAGGGTATGTCTCTGTACTTGCTGATTGGGAAAAATTCCTCTCAGCTTCTCCATTGAAACTCTAGCTGTGTGTGGAGTGGCCCCGTCTTGCTGAAATTGTGTTCTGTTGTTAAACCCGGGAAACAGCTGCAGTTGCGATACCAAAAACCCGTCGATCGTTCTCGCTGGTTAAAAAATAAGGGCCAATTATCTCTCGGGCAGAAATGGCACACCACACTGTCGTTTTTGGACAATGCAAACGTTTTTGATGGCGTTCCCTTGAATTGTAGAGGCACCAGTATCTGATTTTCTGTTTATCTTCGTCAGTAAACAATATGTTTCCAAGTGCTCGTGCTATTCCAAAATGTTCCAGCATCGTTCTCGCTAAGATTTCACGTAAAAATAATCATTTTCATTGAGAAACTGCACGATTTGCAGTTTGTATGGGTGAAACTGTAGTTTAGTTTTCAAAATAACGTGCACTGTTGATTTTTTTTTTCAGTAAAGTCTGCACTTTTCCTTATCGCTTTACGTGGATTGCGCATAATTTCACGTCGAACTTGAGCCACATGTTCTGGCGTCGCTGCTGACGTTGATGGTCCCGGAGGAGTTTGGTTAACTATTGTCCCTTTTGTCTGAATTTTCGAACCCAACACCAGATAAATTGCATGCTCGGCCCATCACTTACTCGTCGAATATTAAAGTGAGTACAAAAGCGCGACACACACTAACCAATGAATCACCGCACTTTAAATATTGCTCAACCGCGAACGTGCGGTGCGCTCCCGATCAGTGACTCATTGCGACTGACAAATCCGCAAATCACGCGCGTCAAACAATACCTCTCCCACTTACCTCACCCTAATGGTTTACGAGCAATTACAATTTAATCTTGAAATTTTTCCGCTGGACACCTTTTATAATTCATATTGTAATCAAAATGTGCAAAATAATTTTACACGTACAGGGTGAGTATAATGTTCCAGGCCGATGTTGTTCTTGAATAACCAGGAAATGAAGCACAATTTTTTTATTTGTTTTTATTTATCGATTATTTGGTTTGATGTATGAAATATAACATAGGCCAAGTGGCCGCTTCTGACTGCGACACAAATGCGCGCTCTTTTAACCATATTTTTCATAACATTCTAGCACACTTCGGGCGTTTATTTCAGCAATTGAATTTCGAATACTGTCCTGTGGCCACAGGCATCGGATTTATTATTATTATTGTTTTATTATCGTATACCTTTTCTATCAAGTACCTGCATAGAAAACAGACGGGAGCCATCTAATTGGGTGATCGAAGAGGCCACTCGATATCACCACTTTTTGACATTATGCGGCCGGGAATGATTTGTTGTCCAATCGACTCAATTCAGCCACCAATAAGTTTTCCAACGTGTGACGATAGCGATCACCTTTAATGGTTACAGCATTTCCATTATTATTTAGATAAAATCTTTTAATGACTTCAACACGCTGTTGAGGCGTTAGATAATCTATAATAAATTGTAATCAACTACTCTCTACAACCACCAAATGCGAAATGACAAATATCTGCCAAACCAAAATGACGGCCAAACAAAATCAGCTTGGGACCTAATATTCACCCGCTATCACGCGATCTGTCGAAACTTTTAATTACGAGGGGCAAGTAAAAAATAAGGTTCCTACATTTTTTTCAGGTATAAGGTATTTTTTATTGCAATAAATAAGTAAACCATCTGAAAGCTTGTACTTTATTCTATTTTTCTACATAGTCTCCTGATTTTTCTATGCATTTTTCCTGACGAGTTATCCACTTCTGAAAACCCGCTTCGAAGAATTCCGCCGCTAGGCCGCCGATGAACTTGGTGACCGCTTCTTTCACCTCTTCATCTGTATTGAAGCGTTGTCCACCCAAGTGTTGCTTCAATTTCGGAAACGAGTGGAAGTCGCTGGGAGCAAGATCAGGGCTGTAGGAGGCATGGTCAAGCAATTTCCAGCCGAATTTGTCCAGTAGGGCGGTGGTCTGTCGAGAGACATGCGGGCGAGCGTTGTCGTGGTGCAGCCTAACGCCCTTGGTCAGCCTTCCTCTCCGGCGATTTTGGATGGCTCTTTTGAGTTTTGTCAATGTCTCGCAGTACCTGTCCGAATTGATGGTGGTCCCTTTAGGCATAAACTCGGTCAGCAAGACGCCTTTTCGGTCCCAAAACACCGTAGCCATCACTTTCCCTGCGGAAATCGAATCACCGAACGGATTTCACACCTGGCGGTAACGGCGATGGCGGGTTCCATAGCGGATGGCTGTCAGGCCTTTACTGAGCGTCGCAGCGTTTGCTCCCGGTAGTGGGGATGTAGTTAAGGGACCAACAATCAAGGCGGTGTTGCCGGATTTCGCCTAGCATCTCGCGTGGCGAGTGTACAGCGTAAGGAACCTTATTTTTTACTTGGCCCTCGTATTTAAGATAACATTATTTCTTCTTACCAAATTAAATTTTTCTCTCCTCCCTTCTCTCTTATTCGATCTCTGTCCTCCAGCCTCTAATCACTAACCTCAATTCTCTACCCTGACACTTACAAACTATCCACGAAACTGAGAAGATTCAATACAATCATTAGAGTTAATTTTTTTATATTACGTGCCTAATGGCATTGTTTGTTTTTTTATATGCTTATTTATATTTATTAATATGCTTACTTTAAAAAATTAAGCTAAACGTCTCATTAAAAAAATAATCTCTGTTTTATGTCTTTTAAATTAAGTCCTTTCTTCTTACAGTGGGAAGATAAGATCAAAGTGGAGTTTACTGGAATATGCAGACTAATTTTATTGTAAAACTGGCATGCGTAATAAGTCATTTTTCAGTATTTCAGCTCTCTAGCTGTACCCAGAAGGGAGGTATTCTGTTCTCCCAAGTAAAAAGATATCTATGTAACATTTTACAGTTATAGTACTTTTTTTAAACATGCGTTGAACGAATGATAATGTTTTAATTCCCACGAAAGTAAAGAATGATAATATAAACATAAAAAATTAATACAAATTAAATTAATTAATTCGAAAGATATACAAAAAAATATTTAGTTGCTACCGGGATATGCTGTGTTCTGAAAATGCGACTTCACAGAAAACAGTGTTCTGCTTAATTAATAAAAAAAATACTAATAATATTTAAACTTGAGATTGATCCCTTTCCCTTTTATGTAAAATTGTATACCTATTTATCTAAATAAATGATACCTAATGAAATGGACATAACCTTTATGGCAAGTATTTTTTAGTATAATAATTTGAGGAAAATTTATGATCATGTGTCATGATTTTCTTGTGAAATTCCAATAATTCCAAAACTCTTTTATTCGCATTCATTTTTGTCTTAATTCTTTGTGCTTTTTCTTCGGGTATCCTACCCAAGGTCAAGCGTCGATAACTACCAATATTTTATTTATTTAGTTATTTTTATAAAATTAAAAAAATATATTATGTTAATATATAGATATGTGTGTGGATTACATCATATCATAGCAGTATTCTTAATTTATTGTTACGAAAGTAGATCTAACTTTGTGGTCTCCCAGAACGTGGCTCGAATCCACAATATAGTTCCGGATCAGCATAGAGACTTAAGTATTTCCTACTGGAGGGTGATGAATGTCAAAGTCGAGAGACTTAGTGAAAATTTATAAACGACCCGAAACGTGGGACGCACAGCGAAAGGGTATTTCGACTCAAGTGATCATGGGCACGTGTATATCGTATACTAGGCAAGAAACTTTTAAATATTATGATTTTCCATGTTTTTCTGAGACTGATTAATCTTATAGATTTTTTGTAATAAATTCGAGAAGTCAATAAAATTTTCTGAATTTATTACGGAAATATTGAAGACGTGATCAAAATATGAAAAGAAGATTTTTCGCGAAAGCCTAATTTCTTTATTCGTTTCAATAAAAATTAGACGTAATTTTTTCGTTATTTTATTGATTTTCAACATTTTCAGTTCGAATCGAAAATATATTGACGTATTCTCGTAAATGTTTTCTTATCGAAACCTTTTTGATATACTTAATTTTCCCCCAGATAGCCCAGTTATTTCATCAAAGCAAATCCGCTAACTGAACTGAAAATCGCAATGTCGAATATTTATAGCAGATTACTCACTAGAAAAATATGTTAGGTTCTTTAATATTCTGAGCGTTTGTGCTGAAACGCGCGGTATTTCTTGAATCAATAATGCTTTTTATAAACCATGAACAGAGTAACGGAATCCACAGAAAAACTGATCTAACGCTACTAGGAAATCACAATTAATCATATTTGTTATCATTCGTTGTCAAAAATTTTCCAGACAGGAAACACCTTGTGACGACGGAAATAAACTACGTCTGAAACCGCCTGTGCTTCCAATTTCAAGATTATTCAGAAATGAATTTTCTCAATATAACTAAATATCTTTAAATACTTTGTTGTCATTGATAAAAATTCTCTATTTAAAAACATTTTCGTTTTGAATAAAACTGAAAAAATTACTAACCAGTAAATGAATAGATATGAAATAAAGTGTACATATAGGAGAGGGGTTTGGAATATTAGTTGCGGAATGAGGGGTATTTTACACACATTCTTTGTGGAAACATAAATACGCTGCAACAGTAAAAGTATTTACTCTTCGAAAATTAAATGTTTGCGTAAACAAGACGTATTTTTTTACATGAATGCATATTATATTGTCATCGTTTAAATTTTCGTTCTAATCGAGTCATATATTTTAAAAAAAGTCGCGGAGCTATATGATTGCGTAAGTGGTACCAAAGTGATCACGTGAGTGTCACAAGGAATTTGCGTTAGTTCATGTCTATACTTATATTTGGTAGTCTGTGACGTTTTCGATTTTTTTATATTTCAAGTTACCAATTTATTTATTTATTTATTAAAAATAGGATTGATCTTACTCACGGTATAATAAAGTATTTGTTAAATTGGTGTAAAGTCTTAACATTGCTAATAAATTTGTTGAGCTCATCGCCTCAATTATGAAGCGAAGGATATTCACCTAATTATATATTAATCATTATGATACGCTAATTATATACCCTTATTTAAAGCGCTACAAGACCATAATTCTTGTTTAAATTTTATTATTAAAATACGAACGCCTTTTCTTTTTTTTGTCCAGTCGATCGTGACCCCTAGATTGTGAGCTATTGACATCGTTGGCAGTTTTTGTTCACCTCTCTATACAGCTTGCATAGTTCAGTCAGTTGCAATTCGGATAGCCGATCCAATGGGTAAGCCAGTAACGTCTTTGTTCCTCATCGAGTAGGATGTCATCGTTTTCCCCTCTGGCCTTCCACCCATGGGGAATTGAGATATATCGGCATGTTGTATGAGCATGTGTAATGTTAATGTCCACCAAAGAGACAAAACACGTCATATATACGTACACGTATAGAACTAGCACATATTTCTTGAATATTTTGGACTCGTAATTTAGTTAGGTTTTCACCCATTAAATATTGTAGATTGGTCTGTTGTACCCTATATATAGGTGTAACAGACCTAGTCAACATTATTTGAGTTACGGAAAATATTACTGTTTAAAATTTTTACAAAATCATGTTAAACTTTAAGTTTTCGTACTTCAAAATAAATATTTGTGAAATTTATTCATTATCAATCTGTAAGTTTGCTTCAGGCACTAACTAACAAATCTAATCTAACAAAAAAAAGTCTTGCCGCTCGAAATTCGATTCGATTTCAATTAATCGAAATAATCACATAATTACGTTTTTTTTAAAATGCTTATATCTCTGACATAGTTTAGATTAGGCATATATTCCTTGAATGTATAATCTATTATACATGTTCTAAATGAATAATAATTTCAGTTTTTCACTCGAAAATTTCTTAAAGGGAAGTAAAGGTATTATATATATATATATCTCTCTCTCTCGCTCTCTCTCTCTCTCGATGGATATGCTAATAACTCGACCATAGTGATTCGTTATTCTGTTTCTACAGCCCGAACTGTAATGCCTCCACTGTTCGTGAATTTGGTCCTTGTTTATTGCGACGTATAGCGAGGCTCCGGTCATGTCTGTCCACCTTACAGGTGATCGACTTATTACCCCCCGTCCTGGTATGTTCCCCGTGATCACCTATATCTCCAGGATGTCTCCATCTTTTCTAGATTATTCATTTGTAACTATATGATATAATGTAAAAAATATGTTTGGACTATGCGCGTCTCACTAGAGAATTCTGTGTCGAGACGGGCATAGTTTACAAGCAATTGTACAATGAATTAGTATTACTAGTAGATAGAATTAATATTTATTACATTTTATAGGTGTATATGAAAGAACAATTTTAAAGCGGACTTTAAAATAAATTATTTTGGATAAATTTGTAGCAATAATTAATAAAGGTATGAGTCAATATGTTTGGGTGAGTGCACCAATACTGGTTCTACCCATATTACGAATCCAAGTTTTAATATTTAGTTTCATGTTCTTGTGACAATTCAATTGATTAAAATCTTTCAGCATTCTATTAAATAGTTTAGGTCCAAAATATTTGTAGTTCCTTTGGCCATATGTTGTATGTGCTCTTGGGGTTTGTAGGTTATTTGTATTTGTCCGTGTGGAAATGATATTTTGAGTTGTTTTAAAATGTATATGTTTGTATTTATATATTTATTTAAGAGTAGTTTAGCATATATTTGTCCTTATATCAAAGACATCGAATTTATTAAAAATTTTGTCAGTACTCGTTGTGATTGGGGTTTTGAGGATAACTTTTAAAATAATTATCTGAGCTGCTATTATTTGATTAATTGTAGACATAGTCGCTCCACCCCAAGCAATTATACCATGCTCTATTATTGATTGACAGATTGCGTAGTACGCCATTTTGAGAAGTTTTATATTAAGGAAATTCCTAACATTTCTAAAATAGTATATTGTTTTTTTTATTTTATTTGTAATGAGTTGTGTATGATGACTCCATTTGAGATAAGGATCAAATATAATTACTAAGTATTTTATTTGGTCAGTATGTTCTATATAATTGCATTAACACGTATCGTCGTATGAGTTGGAACAATTGTGAACTTTTATTTTGTTTTTATGGGTCTTTCTTTTATGCTCGAAGTTAGGTATTTACTTTTATTGGTATTAAGTGTTAAGGTGTTCAGGTCGAGCCATTTTTTAAACGTACTTATACCTTTCTCCTAGAATGTAGTAGTATGAAGAACCTTTCTTTAGTAAGAACTTCCTGAAAAATTGAGACATTCATTCATTCGAAAGGTATTAAAGCCATTTTAAAATGAGAAACCGTCCATGCCGTTCGTTATACGCAATAATCAGCTTTAGTTCCATGATCACGACGGCTCTCTGAAGAAGAAGGAAATCCTAACCATTCAAAATTATTTATTCTTTATCGTATCACAGGCTCTTTATCGCTCAATAAGGACAAAACTGAATATAAATTGAAAAGGAAGCAGTTTTATAACAGAACAGTTTGAAAATAGGTGTTATTGGTCAATTTGGTGAAGAGAAAAAAATTTGGGTAATAAAAATACTCAAACTTTTGCAACAACCATATATTTGAGTTACTATAGCGAGTTGGGACAAAATATTCGATACTTAACGCTCGTTGTATTCAATATAAAGTGGAAAACAAAAGATAAATCTAATTCTAAACCAAAAATTTAATCAATGTAGTCAAAGAGGCTTTTGCCGCGGCCCCTAGCGGATGTTTGTATGTTTGCTCAGAGATGGGCAATATCTCGATACGCCAATGTATTCACGCACAACATACAATGGTCTTTTTTTAAATAAAAGTTCTTCTCCGAGATAAATACAAGATATTTTTATGTTACAAGTTAAGACTAGTGTTAAGTTAAGTTATAATTACCTTATAATTTTAGCGTTTTAAATAAAACATATGAAATTCCAAATGAACCATCATGAAATACTGAAAATTATTCACGTGGGAGTGAATTTAGCGGATTGCTGGTCAGCGTGGCTAATAAAGTTGATTCTTTATGTTGCTAGTCAACTACTAACAGTAAATTAAATTACTGACAGTGATCGTTTAATAGTGATGTTTTGACAATACAAAAAAAATTCTTATGCAAGCCTTATTGTGGACAGTAATGCTAAATTATTACTGAATGATGAGTTTTGGGCAGAATTCGATAGAAATACTACGTGATATATAACACATTTTGTGGATACCAAAACTCCATCAATTTTTCCTGAAAAATTGATCCACTAAATGTCTCGGCTAAGTTCGTTAGTCGGCCTGATCCGCCGTCTTGTTTTAAAATGGTAGTAGTTCAAAAACTTTAACGAGAAAGATACAAGATGATTTTATATCACAAATTAAGGTGTGGGCTCTTCGTCACGTATTTTATTGAATATTAACTTTTTAACACTTAATTCACATCTGATGTGGTACAGTACTGTACAGCCTGTACCGAAATATGTCACGTGTTGGATTTAGCTGTCTGTTGTATTTTTCTCAATAACGTATTCGTCATGAATGATAATCCATCTGTAATACCTTAAAAGGTACCAAAAGACGTGATTGTACATGGGAAATTCAATTTTCAAATAAGTAATATAATAATAGGTTGTTCAATAACTGTATTTTTTTCATTGTTTCAACAGAAGTAATCTGTATTTGTTAAATATGAATTAAATATATTAATTAGAAAGATATACATATAAAATCAATTTTATCGAAAAATATTGTTGTTGCGCCACCGGGATTCGAACCTGGATCTCTTTCCTAACCGGGGAAGGTGCATTATCCAACTATGCTACAGCGACAATATTTTTAGCGACAGTTTTCGAACCTATATGTTACCTTTCTGATATTAATACATGATAATGCACCTTCCCCGGTTAGGAAAGAGATCCAGGTTCGAATCCCGGTGGCGCAACAACAATATTTTTCGATAAAATTGATTTTATATGTATATCTTTCTAATTAATATATTTAATTAATATTTAAAATATCACAGACCGTCTGTTCTGAATAATTACAACTTCTCAATAAGAATGTGTTTTCCTAATGTATTTGTTACTCTCATGCATATCAACCTCGAACTCAATCAAATTGTTTATTATTCATTTTTATCAGATATACTTATTTACTTACTTACGGTTTCCCCGCGGGCGTAGGCAGAGAGGATAGAGCGTCACACTTTCTTGTCCTGACACACAACTCTCGCCTCATTCATATTCATACATCTTCTCACACAAGCTCGCCGATTGTTGAGGCTTCTAACAGAACCATCCTCCATTATCTGGTTTACCTCGTCGTGCCAAGTCTTCCGCGGACGTTCTCTATTTCTGGTACCATCAACATTTGCGTCATATATCTTTCTTACCATTCTCTCCTCATTCATCCGTTCCATATGATCAAAATAAGTGATCCTTTCTTAATCTTACTCACTATACTGACATCAGCTTTACATTCTTTCCTTATTTCTTCATTCTGTCATAAATAGATTTGCCAAACATACGCCTAAGTGATCTGCCAGCTCCAGGCCTCACTTCCATACATCTGTGTCGGTACCAGGATTCCATTGTGCACCGCAAATCTTGCCTCGGTTGACAAATTCCTGTTAGATATAATTCCATTCAAAGCGCCGTTCACTTTATTTCCTGCAGTCACCCTCCTTTCGATGTCATTCTCAGCCTTTCCGTTTCTATCAAACATACTTCCCAAATACACAAACTCATCTATTTGTTCCAAATATTCATTACCTACAAGTATTTTGCACGGTGTCTTGCTTTCCTTCTTCTCGAATACCATCACTTTCGACTTGTTAACATTCATCATGAGGTCGCTTTCCTTGCATACATCGTACATTCTACTCATCAGATCTAATTCTCGATATTCTCTAGATCTTGCACCTTTTGATTTTTACCTTTATCGATCACCTTCAAATGTTTTTCGTGGACTCATATTCAACAACGATAAAGAGTTTCGGAATTGGCTCAGAAATATTTTTAAAAAAACATATCTTGAATGTTCATTGAAAGTAGTGAATAATATAGGAAAATAAATACTAATTCATTTTATATAATTATTCTATATTGTTGCATAGAATAAACAAATTGTATATTTAGAAAACAACGTGAACTTATAGGACAACCATTACTGTTGTAGATATATTATTAATTTTAAAATATCAATATTATTTATATTATTTTGATGGTTTGTTTTAGTGCTGAATTACTTTTTTGAAGTGGTAAATCGGTAGACATCGCTACGTGGATGTTTAGTCAGTTCAACATGTTTAATAAATTCAATTCCGGTGTTAAACGTTCATTTTATACCTACGTACTCATATAAACCTTTTTTAAAGTTGAATACGAACAAATGATACGTAATTTTTTTTTAACGTAACCTCAATGGGTATTTTTGGGAATTAGAAAATCATTTTTTATTTAGATTAAAATATATATTGTCAACAACACCATCACACATACAATGCAAATAATGTAGCAAAATTCAACAAGTGATAGATGTTTAGCTCCCACGCACAAATAGGATCACGCCGTAATTTTTAAGGCAAAGACAATGGCACGTATTATCGTGTCGAAATATCGGCCTACGTTTCCTTAAGGAGACCAGCTATAAAAAACGAGATCTAACCTAGCAGGGACACCAGTCCCATATATAACAATAGACATTCTAAAATATACATAAGATATAATTCAACATGTATATTTTTTTAATGTATACACATTTTTATTGTGAAGTTGGAATTCAGAACATAATTAACTCTGTGGTATTTTAATACAAATTAAATTAATCAATTAGAAAGATATACAGAATAAAAGTTCTAAATTTGTCGTAAACGTAGTCGATTGCTGTATTGAAATGGTAACACGTTTCTCCGGATAGGAAGAGTTCCAGGTACGAATCCCAGTAGCAACCAAATAATTAATTAAACAAATAATAGATATCTCATAGAGACGAAGCTATTTTCTTTTATTATATTTAATGAAAAATATATAGAAGCATGGGTAATAACAGGGCTTACGACCTGTGTTCGGCTGGCTTAAGTGATCACTTTATATAAATATAACGTACACCATTCTCACCCATCAATCTCCATATCTATCAAATTGTTGAAAGTTGTGAATATGTTAATATGTGGACTCACTTCGAGTACCGCTACACTATCGACATTTGTGGACTAAATTTAATCACAATGAGAATCTAATTTATTTAAAGCAATATTATTTATCTGTAATACTAGAATACGCCTTAAAAATCAATATTTTTCAATTTTATTTATTTTATTATTTTGACCAGTAGCAATATTTTAATAGATTTAATACAAGAACACATATTGCCTAATACATAAAGCCCTGTAATTACCCATACCTCCATATATTTTCCATTAAATGTAATAAAAAAATTAATTTAATTTAATTTGTAATAACTATTTTTCTGACACAAAAAAAACCTCATTACTAATTGATTAATCAATTTTTTTACAATTACACAACGAAAACGTCGCACGCATTTATGAAATATTTATTTTTAACAAAATTCTCTGTCGAGATGGGGACGGCCCGTCGTGAATAAAAATGTCCAGTTTATTGTCACGTGTGATCTAAACCGTGAGAATTTTGATTCCGCTTTAACCGCTTTAATTTCTCGCATCGGTGGCTCTCCCATTCAGCTTTTCGCGATCAATAATTCCATTGTGAAATAAATTCACACATTTTGCGGCATAAATGTTTTTAATGACAACTCTCCCCGCGCAGAAGTGTTTGCGACGACCTTATAATATTAGCGTTTTAAATAAAACATATGAAATTCCAAATTAACCACCGGTCATGATGTACTGAAAATTATTCACGTGAGGGTGAATTTAGTTTATTGCTGGTCAGCGCGGCTAATAAAGTTAATTCTTTATTTTGCTAACAGTAAATTAAATTACTGTCGGTGACCGTTTAATAGTGACGTTTTGACAATGCAAAAAAAACAATGCTAATAGATTTTCACACCATTTAGCAAGCCTTATTGTGGACAGTAATACTAAATTATTAAGTTTTGGGCAGAATTCGACAAGAATACCACGTGATATATAACATATTTTGTGGACACGGTAACTCCCGTAGTTTTTATCAAAATTTCATCAATTTTTTCTGAAAAATTAACCCACTAAATGTCTCGGCTCAGTGCATTAGTCAGCCTGATCCGCCGTCTTGTTTAAAAATGGCAGCTGTTCAAAAACTTTAACAAATCTGATTTTTGAAAACACTGTCAAAAGGGATTTTTACGTCCAAACCACTAAATCATAAAAAAACGACGATTGAATGTTATGCTCTTTTAGTCACCCTGTAACTGGATGTAATCATGCTGTTGTAACTTATGTGGTGCTTATGGATTATTCAATTTTAGAATTGATGATTCTTCTTTTTTTTTATTTCGTGTGCATATATATATATACTTATTTTCATTAGTTTTTTTGCTGGAAATGTTAGAAAATACTTTTACAGTACCAAACACTCTTTTAGTTTTATTTTTAAATTTGACATCAAAATTAAATTTCAAGTACCCTTGTGTAAAGATAGGTACGCCAGTGGATTAAAAGGTTAAGTAGGAATATATGTTTTATTGTTAAGAGTAAATGTTTACTCAGGATTAATCTAAGATCCTCTAAAAATATTCCCACATCTTTTAAGAGTTCTAAGATTGTTTCCCTTTACAATCCAACCCCCGGATATTTGAAGGGCGCGTATCGCAATAAGAAGGATCTTTTCACACAAAATGTACTCGAAATATAATGAACAGCCCTTACTGCCGACCGTGGGAATTCCGCGGTATTTCCTCACCTACCCCCGGCGTATGGCGGGTTGATGCCCCGAATTCCCACGGAACTTTACACTTTTGTCGCCACCAGACCGTATTGACAGAATAACAAAAAAACTCGTATGGGATTTTCGCTATCGGTGTCGTGGGAATTTATAAGAATTTTTTTGTTCGCGGTATTGTCTTGCGAGTAGATATACCTATTCACTATACTATGTATACAGTATATAATTCTATTTATTATCTGAGAAACAAGTCCTTTTTCAATTTTCTGGAACAACATTTTATTTTTTTCATTTTTGATGAATTTTTAAGTGGATTGCTGGTTTACATTAGATACACAAATTGTCGGGGTACGCATGTGTGGTATTCTATCCTCTTTATATATTTCCACGGTTATTAGGTGAGAGATGTTTATTTTTAACAACTTTATTGCCAGACATTTTCGTATTATATTAGAGTTAGCTCAAGTCAAGTCGTGACGTCGGTAATTTAATTCGCTTATCATATAATATTTTAAAGGTTAACTCTACGATTATTTGGTGACTGATGTATGACAGCCGAAATAAATAGAGATATTTTTCACATGCGTGAGAATTCGGATGCAGGTGCAGATGTCAGATGTGCATTAAGCTTTTTGAGATGACACAACCTAGTGAAATAATAAAAACAAGATAACAGTACACATCTTGATTAAATCAGATAAAATTGTTTATTTGTTGTTTAAATAAGATAAAATTACATATATTAGTTTAGTTTTATTCTGCCCTAAAACTCATGTCGTTAAGTACAAAGGTATTTCGTTTAATCATAGTATTGACACTCAGTAATATCATTATCATTGACATCAGCCGTTAACTATTCACTGCTGGATAAAGATCTCCACAACAGATGCGGTCACTTTATACATGATTTGAATGCTTCGCATCCTTTATGTTCTAAGAGTCAAAAAGCTTTAAAAAATTTAATTCTAGCCGAAAACAGCACCGCTGCAAATAAATTCGTTCTGTCCTAGTACAGTCATAACACACACTACGACACGGCGCACGCGCGGAGCTACATAGTCGAAATACATGTACATTCTCAACTTTCAAACATCTATGAATCGCGAAAACACACAGATACCAGCAACAGTGGATTCTATCATTCGTTCCGTATCCACAAAATTTGAAAGTGTTCGACTTTCGCGCACACGCATTCGGTTTCGCCTGTTATGATCTTCGAAGCGAGGAATTCGTTTGTCTGACGCATTTTTGATAGTTTGACTTAAATACTTGAAGCCGAATTACTGAAGTATTGAATATTCTTCGATTATATGTTATATTTGATAGTAGGTATAGACTTATTATCTAACATCCTTTCTATAAAAATTCATCGACCGCCACTGCAAGTTTTTGTTGATCACAAAATCATGACATTAAATTATTTTTTTTAATTTATAATATGTAAAAACATCAATCTATAAAATATTTTCTTAAATGCTCTTAAAAGATATACAAAATTTGGAACCTATATATTATTATGTACAGAATGTTCAAGTTGTTGTGGAGATTTAATTACTTATACTTTTCAATAAAGTGATTTTATTTCAGTTTGTGTTTTTGTGGCTGGCTGCTATAATATCTTTCACTTATATTTTCTAAAGGGAACGTGATTTAAGTTTTTTTATTATTTTTTTGAAGCTATGAGAATGGATATAATTTATCATTTATATTTTCTCGTACAGATTGAAACTGAAATACGAAATAAACGGATACGGAGATTGTATGCCCGCTGCATAGTAATTTCGGAAAGGCATAAAAAATTAGGGTTTCATTCTAAGACGGTTGAGATTTTACTCTCGCGTCTCTGAAATTTGGCGTTAACGCATCATTTAGCCATTCCGATTTGCGTACTAAATACATCAGGTAATACATGACAGTGCGCTCTGCACAACATAAATAATTATGTTAACGCTACTAAAAAAATCATATTCTACAGGTATTTAAATGACGGCATCTCCTAATAATATTATGCTTATCTATACACGTGTAATGCGTATATTTGACAAAATGTTAATGAGTCAGAAGGATGTGCTTTAGCACGAATAGATGAATACCCCATTATATTTCACCCATTCGTCACATGTTCGTTTGAATTATAACGCGGAGTGCGTGTGTGTATGCACCTGCGAGTGTAGGATGAACAATAAAGACTATTTATAATAGACCGATGTTTATTAATGTTTAAAACACAGTTACGGATACAAGTATAATAAGTAACAGTTATACAACGTTGGTTTACGAACTCCCTGGGCGGCTGCGGCGCGCCGTATTGTTGTATGTTGGGGTCGGTATCAGGCGTATTTTTGAAGTTGATGAGAGCCCCATGTTGCACCCAGGTATATGCAGGGTACGTACAGATTGTATAAGCGATAGACCTCCATACTACTATAGCTATTAATCAAAAATAATTGCAATATTATAAGAATTAATAACTTGGTTTCACATAGACCAAATACACGACGCACTGCCAATTTAGGACTCTCTGTTTTTAAACCCACTGACAAGTATGGATCAGGGACACTAGATTTTATTATTTTCAAGTTGAACAATGCATTATTGCCAAATCTGAAGAATTGTTTTTCTTATTAGTAACATACTGAATGTATGGACTTGCAAACAATCATCTAGAAAATGGCTTCGTGAGTCTAGCTCAGAGTATACGGGTAGAAAGATGTATCTACAAGAACCCTTGAAAACCACCTAAAAATTTCACGATGCCTCTAGAACCATCTATTTTCAATAACCCCCTCCCCTATACCCTCCGTCTCTCTCCATCAGGCTATGCTATCCTAAAATATTCCTAGTGAGCCCTTTTCTGTGCCCTTAGAACTTTTCATCTCGCCAAGTATCGCGTATATCATATAAGTAGGTACATATATTTATTATATATACAGACGTTTTAAAATATACATATGATGTGACAAAAAAACATAATCTTAATTATAAAACAAAAATCCGTTCAGGATCCATTAATAGCTACGATACTTTGAAATGTTTGTTTAACATATCCTTAAAATACAATAACACACCGCCCCTTATTGATTATTCCATATTTTTCATTTGTTCAAAATTTTTCCAAGAAAAAGGTTTCGAAAAAAGTATTGAAAAGTATTTGGTGGTCTGTGATGGAAGACAAAATAAATTATTTAACTGCGTAGAATTTTAAAGAACACGCGGAGATTTATTTGTAAGTGTTGAAACGCGACGAAATAAATTGGTTGTGAGCAGTTGTGTGAGAGAAAAATGCCAGACGTCAAAAATTATTTATGACAGTAATAGTTAATATTTTTATCCGCTATGGTGTGTATGACACTTTTCTGATTGTACAAAAATGTCGAGGGAGTCCCACCATACTCCTAAAAAGCCTTTATAATGATAACACTGCCATAGTTAAGGTCGGTAATATTACTACATACTCTTGCCATTGCTATTCAATATTTACTCAGAATACGTCCTACGAAAAGTATTGGAAGCAGTGGCGTGCAGTAGGTATAGATTTAAGTTTCGCTGTTATCAATAATATTATATAATCATATATAATATATGTACTATATGCTGGAACCTTCGTTTAACCAACGTCTTTAGGGATCAGTCATTTTAGCGATCTTTACCATATATTTACTTGTAATTTTTAGTGTTCATAGTGTTTTTAAAGTTTAAATTTTAACGTAAAATAATACCGGCTTACCCACACAAAAATCATTATAAAAATGTATGGACGTTTTAAAAACACTTTTTTTATGATTGAACATGATTCCTTTACTTTTTGAAAATTCTTCACCTAATAACTAAAGCAAATTTTTATTTGTATTAAAGGTTAACGTAGGAAATAGTTCTGCACAGTTTGCTTTTTGTTTTCCCAAATCAAAAACAAATTCATCATGCACCTCGAACTCAAAGAATGATCAAGAAAAAAACACGTTAACAACATAGTAAGATAGTAAAATTCGCATCTTAGTAAAAGAGGAAGTAGATACTTCAATAATTTTCGCGCAACTGTAAACCAAGTTATTCAGTTAAAAAAAGCGTAAGCAAAGACTCCGTATAAAACGAATCAGCCGAAAGGAATTTTCAATTCAGTAGGTATTCAATTGTATGGCTTGAGTAGAACGATACAAATAATACGAACAAAAAGCAGCATAAGACGACTATAGCGCTACGGCTGCAACGACGAGATATTCGTGGTTGTTTTTAGAACTAAGCAATTAAAGATTTTACTGGTACATGGCTGGCACTACCTTAATAATAATAAATCGTCAATTTATAATATTTATATGTATTATTTAATTTATATTTGTTTCTCAGAATTTATGCTTGTATGCAGTGCACATCCCTGATCGGAAGAATGGCAGGGTGGTTTGACAATCGATACCAATCTACGTTTTGCTGATGACACCAAGCTTGTGACCAATACAGAGATTGAACTGGAAATCATTTTAATAAAATAAAATTCGTGAGCAAGCAGTTTGGTTTAGAAATAAATTGGTCTAGAAATAAAATACTAGTTGTGGATTGTGGTAATGCATCACAATAAACTTCTCAAATAGCAGGAAGTGAGATATTTCAAGAAGCAATTTATTTGGAATTTCTAAGACGTATACAACATGCTAAAATTGATGTGAACCAATTTACGAAAATATGGAAAGACAGTAACGTAAAGCAAGCAACTAAAATTATATTGGTTCACACTCTTATCTTTCCAATGTTCACGTACGCAGCGGCCACTTGGACAGTCTGCAATAGCGACTGGCGTAAAACAGATGCCTATTAAATTTACTGCTGGTGAAAGATGTTAGGTATTTCAGTAGACAGCACTATTTACGGATGCCTCAATCCTGCAAGAAATTCAACCGAGAATTTTCAAATTCTCCGACCGCGCTGTGCATCAAAGTGACAGCTAAGAAAGGGAGATTATCCTGGGCACAACTTGGGCCGAGGAATGGGGAAGTATAGAGTGGATAGAGCAGAGTCTTGATATGAAGGATGAAAGAAGAAGAAGAAGAAAGGTACCGAAAGTACCTCGTTGCATTATAGCTCGCTCAATTTTGTATTGTTCTTTGTGCACTCGAATCTACGAAAGAAATCTCATCCATGTGTGTACACACGCCATTAAATTTCATACATTCCGAACACTTCCTTGTTTTTATTGCCATTGGTAGCATGTCGTTTAAGTGCTCTTTTTGCGTTGCGCTCATAAAGTTTGAAGGCGAAACACCAAATTGTCTCGTTCAGCTGGAAGAATAAATAATTTGTGATGACTTGATGTATCGCACAGGATTGAGTGGTCGCCGAAGTGACGCCAGTAAAGAGATGTGATAAAGACACGAGGCAGTTGCAACAGTAATTTAAAAACATAAAATCGGTGTAGCATGAAACAATGCCTTGCTGGCGTCTGTATAAGCACCTCGCCGAAATGTGGGAAAAATATATAATTATGTCATATTGAAAAAGATAAATTAATTGAATGTACTGTTTGTCAGTGAAATAAAATGAAGTACACTGCGAGCGGGAAGGCGTTCTCGATTCTCTCGCCGCAGTGTTCCTAGAAAGAACATATTTCTTTGTTTCATTTCTTCTAACCTCATCATTATCATCGCCAGTTGAGAGAAGCGGAGATCGGCGAACCACCCTTGTTCCCTGTTTTCTTGAGGCTATACGCTTCACTTGTTTTTTATGTGTTATTGAACATCTTTTTTTTTCCCAACATTTTCAGCGAAATGTAGTAGAATATGAAATTAGTATACACAATAATTCAAATCACCGGTGAATCCGGGTAGTGAAGCTAGTTAAAAATAATAACTATGAATTTGAAACGAGCGCTTTTTAAAATTTGTAATTGATTTAGATGAAATTGGATCCCCAGCTCCGACCGCCTCAAATGTATCATTAACTGGTCGTAATGCGTTTTCCATATTGATGAACCAACGAGTATGAACAGAGGCGAAATGGATCCCACAGAAATTAATTTATATTCCCGTTGCGCCTCTTGTCATTCAGTCAAAGAATAATGTGGAATTTTTAGGAGCGCCGCAGGATTTCAAACTCGAGGCGCGTGGAGGCGAGATGTTCCATGAATATTGAATTAAACACGGATTATAATACCTCGCGGAGCTTTCGAAGAAAAGCCACGACACAAACTACGAGTAACGCAACATAGCGACACGCGGCGGCCTTACGTGAATACTGGTGTCATTACTGGTTCGGCTTAGTCTGGATTACGACGTAAACCTTATTCGGTACTAGGCTGAGACTATTATGTACTCGGTACAAACGATAATCGTAAATTGTCTGTCAATATTTCCAAATCCGTTGACTTAACGCTACAGCGTAAATCGGCTTAGTGTATAAACATTATACGTCGGAATTTACTAAAATGTACATTCATAGGATGAGATGCAGGAAGTACAGAACTCAAGAAAATCACCCTGGTGGTGGGTGAAGCCTCAAGCCTGGGAAAACCTCGACTATACTGGAAGGACAATGAATCGCTTCATCTCGCGGATCTCTTATAAGAGCTGGTGATTTGCACAGCAAAGGAACAAAGTATATTTCTACCATTTTATATTTATGATGTTCATTGATTACAAACACATAGAAACATCTTTATTTTATAAAAATATACACGTAAATAAATTACAGTTAAGTACAATACAAAGAATGCAGTAGATAAGAAACCATAACAATATAAACAAAGAATCAAAAAACATGAGACAAAAAAGGGGGAAAAGGCAAACAACCGATCAGAGGACAGTGATATCAAGTGGTAGATTATAAATTTTATGTACAAAGTGTCCCAAAAGTATTTTTCATAATAAAAATTCTGTAATAAAATAATGGATGGGTTTAATAAAAAAATGTTCCTGGGGAAATTATGTTTTCTAAATGTGATCCGGTATTCTGCTGGCACTCTTCTAAACGGGAGGTGACATTTCTGAAAACTGCTCGGCACGTATTCTCCCTGATCGCTGCCATTTCTTCTCGAATATTTTCTTTTAAAGGAGGATTATTACTACATAACTTTGATTTAGAAAAAAATCCAATGGTGTTAAGTCGGCACTATGTGGAGGCCAGTTTATATCACAAAATGAAAATTTGACGACTAAATTTTCAAGGACACGGCTAGCGATCCACTTCCCCCCCCCCCCCCCCCCCATCCTTCTTATTCACGTTGCGTTGGTGCCGCGAACGAACCAAAATGAAAAATACTTTTGGGACACACTGTATATCTGGAACAGTTGTTGATATTCAACGTAACAAAAGAGACAATACGTAGCATGAGTATATAATAAACACCTCATTATGAGGAAAAGACTTTTACATCACAGACAATAAAAACAAAGGGATTCACAATACGTAAAAAATTGACAGATATCAGCTCCGACAGAGTAGCAGACTAGGTTACTCTGTCCTTCCCCTCCTCACTACCGCCGATCCTCTCAGGATCTCCCCGTAAAGAAGAACACAGTAGAGCAGCTGCAGATGAGAACCGGATCGTGTAGAAGCAATGAATTAATGAGGTCAAGGCTTAATATAGGCTGCAGCAAAAAAAATTGAGAATTTTTGTACAAATTTCGTAATAATGTTTTTATTTTTTAATGCACCGGAATAAAACTTCGTGATAATATTTTTCGTACAAAGAGTCCAACGATTATCAAAGTACTTTACAGATTTGAAATCCACTTTATAATGTTAGGATTTGTTTTAACAGAATTCAATCTATAAACCTATTAAAGTGTTAGTATTAAATCTGTTTTCGTATATCTAAATATTATAATCACATCTTAAATCTTTCACAACTTTTCATATTTACATAGAGAATAATTTTTAAAAACCCCATATTTTAATAAAATGAAGTGTTTTATTATGTATTATGTAACCGCATACGATAAACGATAGCTAGAGTGTTATCTGACAGCTAATGTACCATTGAATTACTTCACTTTTCAGCTGTCAGTCTACTCTTATATTCCAATATATCCAATCCATACCGACCAAAAGCAAGACACCGCGTTTATCTCCCGACGGGTATTGAACATTATTTCAATATATATCTTGCTATATTTGAAAAATAATCGCAATATTTTGTACAATGCTGTATAAAGTAAAACAAACGTTCAAATGTACATATATTAAAAAAATCCACGAAATTCTTCGTCCGAATGAGAGCGCGTAGGCGAACATATTCGTTCGGCGAAAAGGTTTACGGCACGTATTAAAAATACTACCTAGTAATAGTAGTAGATAATATTCTACTCGAAAATTGTGAATAATTTTCAGTGAATAATTATAATTTACTGCACATTTATATTATATTTTTACCCAAATTTCGATCTTAATATTTTTACTACCTACCATTCTAGACGGATGGCAATATATATTCTATGTAGTGTTTTATGTATGTTAACAATAGTACACTTTTGTAATGTGGATGGCGCTTTACTTAGCTTTTGGTTCGTATCCGTGGTGAAAAGGGTTGGCGTATATTTTTTTAATGTAATCTAGAATTTCCAATTTACAAATTTAAATGGAAGTTGTTTTTATTATATATTTATATAATATTTATAAAAATTAATACTATTTCCAAAAGTAAAAAATATATATTTAGATAGTTTTACATAGATAAGTAAATTATAGATAGTATATAAGTACATTATCAAACGATACATTCAAGTACAGACAGTAGTAGTTTTTTTTAAATATTGTTCTTAATATTCAAATTTTTTGACATTATAATTATCCCACATTGCTAATTTTTTATATTTTATTCTGAATTTTTATATAATTTTTTACAGTCCAAACTGTATTTTGAATCGACATTGTCGATGTATTTTCTCATTTTATTAATTTTCAATTCTTTTGGATTTAAATCGTGTACCGGCGAAAATTTTCAGTGTGCCAATTACACAAAGCCACATCAATGACTGCACGTGTAAGCTCTTTTTGCTGAGCAGAATTCGCACTACTTCACGAAACCATTAAGGTTTGTTAGCAGTGCTAAGTAATATTATTGGATAATTAATATTTTCGTAAAAATTACACCTTCAGAGCGCTTCCAAATGACTTTCTTTTATTCTATTAATATTGAATAATACCACGCTTTTTTTAAAATAATAATAATAATAATAATGCAGAAATTCTAATTTTTAAATATATTTAGCTTTCAAAGTAAAAACTCGGTAAAAAGCTATGTAGGCGCCTATTAGGTATTTGAAATATTATAATAATTTACTAGCAGCCAATAGTGACCGCTACATGGCCATTGGTGACCGCTGCGCGGTCAGGGTATCATCAGTTATCGCCGATTACTTATCGACCAATTCGTGACCGCTGCGCAGTCAAGGTCTCATCGGCTATCGCCTAGTGTTTGCTTGCTGCTGGGCCCTGCGGGCGGCTATTGTCTCCAAGGTCTTTGGTGATCGCTGTGCATTCTGGGTCTCAATAGAATCTATATTTCAATGAGAGAGCTTTCCTCGAAACAAACCACACACTACCTTTATTCGCGGACAGACAATAATAAACGTAATTCTATGGTATACCATAAACAGTATAGATAAAAAATGATGACAGATGTCAAGTACGTTTTTTCTTACTCGTAATAAAGACAATGCACACTTCATTTCAAATTGAATATATATTTACGTATTGTTATTGAATATATAACAAAGAATGATCGCGTCTCACAGACCTGACCGTTTAAGTAACCACTATCAGCCATAGTGACATTACTGAAGCCGGCATCCAGCCAGACCTATCCAGTCATAGATGTAAACGGGGAAGCGTAATATTATTAATTTTAAATAAGATTTATAGTCATTCTAGTACACATGCGCGCTGAAAAATTACTTAAGAAATATTTAGCTGAACTCATGTATTTAGTTATGGTTTTTGTACGTCCTTGGACAAGCTCTCCAGTTGGTTTTAAATATTATCTCAAGACGCTTTTGTATTTTACCCCCACTCGAAACCATTAGCGTAACTGCCATAGCAGAACATTGGGGCCCACGTTAGAAAAGGGCCCAAAAAATTCGCGCCTTACAATCCATTTGAAATCGATATTTTTGCAAGTGTCGATACTTTTACCAGCGTTAATAATAATCCACGACAAGAAATAGAATTATAACATTTCTAAATTATAATGCGTAACGTACGAGGTGCATTGTTTAAATAAGTACCGTTGCCGGATATTCCGGTATAGCGCTGCGGTTGCGATGTTGCGCATGCGCAATGGTTTCCTTCATCTGTTGTCTCACCACATGCAACGTTAGAGACATTCACACAGTGTGGCCATCTTGTAGTGAGTGGTTGAAATGTTCAAGACGATAGACCAGCCCGCCGACTGTGAGATACGGTCCGTGATTCGTTTCTTGAATGCACGAAACATGAAACCAGCTGACATTCATCGCCAAGTGTGTCCTGGTGTGGCGCCAAGTATTTTCCACATGTTCCTTCATCAGAAGCGATTCCGTGGTGGGAAGCGTTTTGATGACGATGATGAACTCAAAGACGGAGTACAGAGATGGTTTTCATCCCAGGCGACTTCGTTCTATGATGAAGGTATAGAAAAATTAATAAACTTTAATAATGGTGGCGACTATGATGAGAAGTAGTTTAAGGTGTGTAGCGTCCGAAGAAATTAAAGTGTTGTAAAAATGATGATTTTTAATAAAAAATCCGGTAATTACAAATATATTGCAAATATACGTGAAAGCATTATCGATGTTCATAGTTAGGCAGTATCCCGTTTATATGTAGGATTAGGGACCAGATCATCGCTGTAAAGTGAAAATCGCCTTAAAACGAAACAAGTATTTTTTTAACTTCGAGTGCATATATATAGTGCCTTGCTAAGTATAAATATTATGAGACAAGATATTAATTATGGTTTTATTATATAATGGATAAATCACGCGGTACTAATATTCGAATATCTTATATACCCTTTTTTCCATTCTGCATTAGGGGGTAATTTTTGTAATTACGCCACTGCTCGAAACTAAACAAAACAATGTATTTTCTGTGTAGAGATCCCGCGATGGGATCCGAAATCTTGGCCAGAAAGTTCAGGGACACGCGGCAGAATAGCCCACAAAACACTACACGTATGATTCTGGACGGCCATGAAAACATGGGAACATTTCGAGTGTAATGTGGCCGTTAAGATCTGCAGCGCGAACGCTCCGCCGGATATGAATCATTATAATATTGTATGATTATCGTTTGAAACAACAGGACGCCGGCAAATTTAGCGCTCACACTTATTAATTTGACTAATCGCTAGAGAAGGTTAACGAGTTGAGAAATAATTATCCGAAAATTATGTCGTTGCCAAGCGTCTAGTATGCTTCAAGATATTACGTTCAAAAACCGATAACTTCGCCCAGCTTCGCGGCACGTATTAGGAAATAGTACATTATTACAAATATGTATAAATCACTTCAAAGCGATGAACGTACTTTTTGATTCAATGTGATCTATTGTAGTAGCGCCCGCTGAACGTATAGCCTTTTGTGCTGGCATCTGCCGAGGCCGTGCGACGTTGCGACGCGTGCTGCTTCCGCATCTGCCCGCAGCCACCTGTCCCGGTCCAAGCCAGCTGCTGCTTGAGGGGAGATGTGCTGTTCATCTCGCAATGCCCTCGGTGCCAGCCTGGAGCACTTCGGAGAAGCTTTCACTGGCGCCTTTTTATCACGTCATTAAAGTTTATATAATATGATGACTGAGAAAATCCACTCTAAGGTTTAAGGTGGATTTATCTAATAAAAAGTGAAGCCTGAAGCTTGCCGTGCATTCCGTTTGCAATGTGTATTTCTTCTTTGGAATCTTTTATTAGATAAATTCACCGTAAAATTGACTGTGGTGTATGTTTAGAAAATGTATATGTGATGAATAAAAGAACGCATTTAATCTGATTGTAGCATAGTAAACAGAATTAAATAAGGGTGGTTATTATTGGTGTCGACCAATGTTACCTTCATTTTTTTAATTTGTGCGTTAATAATTATTATATTTCTCCAAGGCATAATTTTAATTAATATTTTCGCCGCTACTTCAAAATGAATTTATTATTTTGGGGGTGATTTTCAGTTTACAAATCAAACAAAAAATAGTCTTTAGAATGGATGGATATAAATAAAACAATGTTAATACTCTACTTAAGTTTATTAGTACTACTCGAGTAGAGTAATAACATTGTTTAATTTATATCCATCCATTATGATGAAACTCTACAAAGTTAACGCCAATTCTATCAATAATAGACTTTAGAACACTTCAAATATTTTTAAATAAGTTCTAAACACACGGACGCCACATATTTATGTAAATACTAATTAATTATTATGGTCCTAGGTTTTTTATTTCCTACTTCAAATTCTTGGAAAAGTTTCTTGAAGTATTTTTTTTTTCGGAAAAGTTTGTAAATATATTTTTGGGATTAGATATTTCTGAAAATTCTGTGTTTTTTCAGATCTTTTTGTTTCCATCTTAAATTGCTACCAACAACCATGTACGTATACTCACTTATACATATAAGAACATACATCTATAAAGATTGTTAACATTCATGTAAATGGTGTATTTGAATAATCTACCTATAAGATTAACCTTTACAAACTTAGAATTAAAAGGATTGCATTATTGCTACCTTAGAGGTTATATAAACACTAAGTTGCTACGTGTTAAATGCTGAAAACACAATATAGATAAAATTAATTCAATCGTTAAAATTACCTACTCGGTTAACTTTCCGTATAACATCACTTCATCTCGAGAAACACGTTTCGAAATTAGCTGTCTTATAAACCTATAATATTTTCGTCTGTAGAGTTTCAGCGTATTGGGTTAACTTTTAGTCTCCCAGAAATCATAAAAGTTACTGGAACTATCGAAAATTTTAAAACGCCTACCATTTATATAATGCAGTACTTTGTACCTACAGTAATGTATAATTTATTCAAATTTAGGGATATCTATTATATTTACATATGTTCCTATTTGCTGATATCATTAGCGATCAACATAATGATATAAACGCCAAAAAAATTGTATGTGTTAAAAAAAATACTAAATTATATTTGTTACTTAAAAATATGAGCCTGTATTTTTGGCAACACGCGGCATGTTAGTCACAAAATCGGGTGATGGAGATAATTAATTACGTCATCGCGTCCCAACACACTACCTACCTACAACCTTCGTGTTCTACAATCGTGGACAGTAACTAGTAATAGCGGAGTGAGTAACCGATGTCTCCTCATTTTGTGATTATTTGAATTTTACTGAAATGATTTGAAAATCAATTAAGTATATCTTATGTTAGGAGAAAAAAAAATTTATTCAAATATGTGTTGTACATGAAAAAATAAATCTGTTTAGTCAAACAAACAAATAAAAGGCAAACATTAGAATGGTTTCAGCGAAAAAATTAATAATATAAATAATTACCTATCTTCCATAAAACGACATTAAACAATTTTCAATTTTTTAATAGTAGAATGGATTATTGTCTATTCGAAAAATGTATCTTCAGAAAAAATGACACACTTCTACCTAGTTCATATATTTTAATGGAAATTGACACTTCACACCAATATAATATATTAGTTTTAAATACAAATTAAATTAAATAAACTAGAAAAAATTTTTTAGTTGCTACCGGGATTCAAACCTAGACCTTTTCCTATCCGGGGAAGTGCGTTAACAACTTAACTTCACAATAAAAAAGCATTCTCCTTAAAAATATAAGTTTTATTTTAAATTTTGGCATTGCGGTATTATGAGTACATAAGTTCGTATGCACGTACAAGAAAACGTTCTTGTTTTTCGCGGAAAACACTTAAAATTTCGATTACTAAGTCGATTGTCATTTAACAAGGAAATCAACTCGTCAAGTAGAATTTTAGTAGATGTTAAACCTTTTCTTTATTATTATCGTAAAATTTGATGAAAGTCGTCGATCCTGCGGAGAATTGCAAAGTAATTTTCAATCCGAGAATTGCGCAAATACTTTTTTTTGTAAAAAGACACATTTCCGTTCTTTGTACGCGCATTCGAAAGTATGAAACATGATTGAGATTTTCGCGTAAAAAAAGTTTTGCTGAACCGTAGTCTTCTTCCGCGGGATCAATAATTCTGATCCCGCAATATATAAAATGCGACTTTACCGCCAAAATACGATTGCGTCATCTCGGGTATCTTATATAACCCTTGTAGGCATAGTACGAGCTGTCGCCGATGCGAACGAAACGAAATATATATAAAAAGAATCGTATTCTTTTTTACGCACTCATGAAGCGACGGATGACAGCTGTTAGATATTTATTTGCTTTTAAATTCAATTAATCAATATTTCCCACAAATTGTGGGAGATATTTTGAAGCGCTTTTAATAAAATGAAGTATCTCATCTGCGATCGAAACATATGCCTGAGCATCCGTTGGAGGGCAATAAAATATTATGTCATACCCGTGCTGCTCTATGGAGTCGAGATCTGGACGTTAAAATAAGCCATCATTAAAAGGCTGAAGGCACTTGAGATGTGGCTGTATATAATGTGAATGTTTGCTAATAATAATATTTTGCGTTGACTACATTACTAATGAAGAGGTATTAAGAATCAATAACAACAATCAAATTAACGAAATCAGCATACTTCAAATTAATTCTCTACAATGATAAATTTGATATTTTGGAGAAGACTGCAGAGGCCAAGGGCGTGCACTACATATAAGTAAAAAATACTTGTGCATTACTAAAGATTCCGAGAAATAAATAAAACAATAATAATTCTTATCTTATGAAAAGACCCTATAAAATCCTAGCCATTATTACCCAGATTACAGTAACCCGTTTTGTTCATGGCAATGCTGTCAGGCAATTTGATAGTACTTACGCATCTAATTTGTTAGTTCGATCCGCATAGCAATCATACTGAACTAAATATTTTCTAAATACAAATTAAATGTATTAATAATATTTGTATTTAAAATATCACAGACCTATGTTCTGAATAATTACAACTTCACAATAAGAATGTGTTTTCTTTAATTAATATTTTCTTACTGAACCTATGTTATTGTTTTGTTGACATCTTTACGTCTGCCATTTTTCTGCATTTTACAAACAATTTGTCGTTAATACTGTTGACTTCGAAAGGAATTAATCCTTACTGAAAATTTCGTGCAATCACACCTTCTACATATTTGATTTTCGAACAGACTAAACGTTTTGTTTTCGTGGTATCGAGCGAGTTTTCATTTTTAGAATGGATTATTACACACATAAAATTAAATAAATTTCTTTCCGTTATGAGTTTCAGCTATGGTAATTTGTAAAGTTAGTTATATTAATATTTTAATATTTTCTAAATTCAAATTGACTCAGTGCCCAAAATGTCGGAGATCTATATTACATCTCACAGGGGATAAATCAACATATGCAACTTGGTGGCTAAATTTCGATACAAGACGGTAAGTGAAGAAGTAAAAGAAATATCCAGCGCGACAGTCAACAATCGTTCAAACGCTAGTTTTTGAATTATTGTCCTTTTTTTCTTTGTTACAATATGTCACGCATTGTTAAACTATCATTTTAAACCATGCTACATTGACCATGACACCTGTGCAGTAATTTCACGGCTAATTTCAATCGTGTTAAAAATTAATATAAATATTTTTAAAAGTCTTTACCTGCAGTCTTATTCCGGGTTTCGCGCTAGCGGGGCAAATCGTTAACGTGAGCAGTCCAAGCATGCTATTTAATCCCGGTATAAAACTGCCGGACACACTAGCAATACTACACTACACTACACTAAATACCTAAGATGGATTTTATGAATTTAATAAAACTTTATTTGTTCTTTAAAAACATCCTTCATAAAAAAAAATCATATAGGCAAAAATGTAACAATAATACCATAATAATACCCTCCTTCCCGCTAGCGCCGGCGTTACGCACAGGTGGAGCAGGAGCCTGCCTGTAGCGGCCAAATCAAGGGGGCAGCCGACAAACATAAAAATTTAAAAACAAAATCCCATGTTGCAAAACGATAATAGTGTGTAATAAAAATAATCCACGTATAAACAATCGAAGAAAGCAAATCCAATAAATAATATTATAGTTATTTCCTAATAACACTAGTGTTCAGAACGTCTTTTGGTAAAAAGCCGACCTTGGGCAAGTTTCAAAATTCCGGCCTAACAAATACGTGTGCGGAATTTAGGGGATGGTTTTACAAAAATTGAAAACATCATCTTCACATAAGTCACTAAAACAGTCTTGACTTGATAGCGCTATTCCACCGCCTTTTATACTAATTACGTTTACGTTTACGTTAATTAGACCCCCTTGTTTTTCAAAATTCAATCAAATCCTCTATAAAGGACATAATAATATTTATGTATTCGTTTCCCAGAAAGCAGAGACAGAATATCTCTGCGTCCGCGAAACGAGATATCTGGTCGCATTGTTTCCAAAATGCTTGAGGCATTACAATAATGAACACCCGGTACCCGTGTAATTACCAAGGTTCACCTTCATCGCTTCGAGCTCTTGATCGTTAGTGCACTAGAGTTCGTTCGATTTATCGCCCTTACCGTCAATGCGGGAAATTCTGACACTTGATGAATATACTGAAAGGGCCAACTTTAACGTTTAAACCATTGCTAAGGTGCTTTCTAATATATCGAGAGTCAGCGCTGGGATATTCCGTTTACATCGCCAGTTTACATTCTTTTTAAAAAAAGGCTTTGTCTTAAATATAATACGGAATTTGTAAAGAAAATTCTGAATATACATTAGATGTTTTCCAATTTAACTTATACAATTTTACAATTATAAGATGTCACGCATTCACAGTAAAGCATACCGTCATTTTTATAAATTTTACTTAGGTTAGGTTAGAATAGCAGACGTTCAAATAAGCTGTATCTACGCTATTCAAATTTTTGGGACACAAATAAATAAAAAATTTGAATCTTTCACAATTTTGTCATATTAAAATGAGAATAATTCAATAATGATTGTTTTAATAGAAATATCACACAAACATTTGATTTTGATTTAGTTAACAAAATATCTAATTACGTATAGCTTATTTTAGTGTACAGACTGCACAATGCTGTACTAAATATATACTTTTTTTTACTAACACTTGTATGGGATATAATTACGATTTTTTTTTATTAGTAATTAATTTATTAATTAAGGTTTTAGTGATCATTTTTATATGCAGTGATTTAGGGCCGGTTGTGTGATCAGTAGTAACTTTTTACCATGGTAATTTTTTACTATAGTAACTTTTTACTTACGCCCGTAGTAAAAATCATTTTCGGATTGTTGATACACCAAATTTACTATTGTCAAAGTATAGATGGAGATGTTTATAGGTGTGACAAATAATCATGAGATATGCTTTATTTTATGCATTATCATGGATTTTTTTCGCCTAGGCGTTTGATATCTGTCACTTTGGTGATGAAATTTTTCCGTATTATGTGTAATGTATATTAAACAACGAGATCATTTCATCACTAAAATAACGGGATATTTAATAATTAATAATCATACACTGCAACTTTCAAAGTGTCAGATAACTTTTGAAACTATCGTATATCGCAGAGTAAAATGAGTTTACTACTGGATGTACTTTCGAGAAGTAAATATTTTTCTACTAACGATCAAACAACCCGTTCTGACAAAAAAAATGTTACTTTATTAACTTTTCTTACCGTGTTAAAAAGTTAGTACTGATCACACAACTGGCCCTTAGTGCAACAATTGTATTGACTAGGTTAGGTTAAATTAGGTTTTTAACGATTATTTTCACGTATATTAGTTAGATTTTAAGAAAGGAGCGGGACACCTGAGGTCTGCGATTTTGAAGGCAAGTTTCTAGCAGCTGCGTGCCAAAAAGACGTTTATTTCGAGACTACTAGGGGACGTCGGGGCGCTGTTCAATCGGTACTCCCGACTATCGCGTGATCCCCACAGACACGTGTTCGTTTCACACCTGTCTCCCCTACTCATTTATTTCATTACGTATTATACACGTTGGCGCATTTCGCTCATCTGTATTCATGAACAACAGCAGGCGAATGTATTTTTACAACGAGCCCCGATCGCCCGCAGGAGAGCCCGCGCCCTCCGTCCGCCCGCCCTGTCGCGGGATTTCAATAATATTCCCACCGAATGCAAAATATTGTCGTATTAGTGGATGACTACTGGCTGCGTGTAGCAAAAGTTTCTAGTACAGAAATAAACATTAATAATTTGTTAACTTTTTTGGACACCTCGGAATAATCATCCAGCGGTGATATTGATATTGTTAATATAATACCAAGGAGAACACATTTTTATTGTGGAGTTGTAATTATTCAGAACATCGGTCTGTGATGTTTTAAATACTAATTTAATGTATTCATTATAAAAATCAATCAATATAAAATCAATTTTGTCGAAAAATATTGTTTTTGTGCTATAGCGCCAGTATTTTTCATGACAAATTTTCGAACCTATATGTTACACTTTTTCAAATTAATACATCTGTCGTTCCATTATTTTAAAGCCATGTACATTGTTTTTAGAGAATCTCAAATACCTTTGAGTAAACCGACTGCAGACGCTAGAATTATCAATTCATTTTTATTAAATTTTGGACACATTGACACAACTTATATTATTAAGGAGAACACATTATTATTGTGAAGTTGTAATTATTCAGTATACTAATTTAATGTGTATTTTTATAATTAATACATTAAATTAGTATTTCAATATAATATACAAAAAATATAAAGCGCTTACAAATTTTAACAAAAATAACTTCTTTTTTTTATGCATTATTTAGCTTTGTTTATAATAATCACTTAATGAGTAATTTTAAAACACCAACCGGTTTCGGAAAATAACATTTCCTTCTTCAGCATGTGAAATTAACTAGACAATGGGAATATTATGTTCCAGGCCGATGTTGTTTTTGAATAACTAGGAAATGAAATACAATTTTTTGATTTGGTTTTTATTAATCGATTATTTGGTTTATTACAATTATGTATGGAATGTTACAACGGTCAGGTGGCCGCCTCTAATAGCGGCACAAATGCGTGCTCGTTTAACCATATGTTTCATAACATTCTTGCACATTTCGCTTGATCAACAATTTGCACCTGGAATATAATATTCATTCTGTATATGTAATTTATCATCATTTTTTTGTTCTATGTCCAATACCTTTATTACTTGAATATGTTTTATTTCCAATTAAAAAAATAAACTAAATATTTATACTAATCCATCCACGTCGGTCCCTCATGATACGTGATCTTCATGAACTCCCACCCTCTTGACTATATTCCTGTAGATCTGAGGGCTGTAACCAGAGAAGTGTATTAATTAATGTAATTCTATATCTTGCATAGAATTACATTCGTAAATAAAATAAACCAAAGTTTTTTTTTTGAGATGTAATCAAACATCGGTTTATTGCAGGCGAGTTGCCAAGGGGTTAAGCCAGTCACGTATCCTGGGAAGGCAAAAACTCTTTAGAAGTTTATAACAATTACACCAACCGGATGAAGTTAAATTTAAAATCTACCACACTGTTGACGTGTACTTTATATACTACGCCCTAAAATATATTTTATTCATGTCGTGACGTTCGCGATAGGCACTAAACATGATCAGAGCATTTATGTTGTATTAACGTCATATGTCAAATGTTTATATTAACGTTACATTCACCTACCGTATTATTATTTACGCTCTCCAAAATTTCAAACTGATATTTGTTTTACATTATAAGTCTCAATTCAGTTTTTATTAAATTGATACTATATTACATATACGAACAAACAATTTTAAAGTGACATTCACGTGCTATAATAATCGAACTTTAAATTTAATATTTTTTCGTTTTATTTTCCGTTATCCCAGAGAGTCACAATTATTGGAATATTATGTATTCAAATATCGTACGTATAAAATAATATTAATTTAATGTATTAATTATAAATATATACATATAAAATCAATTTTGTCGAAAAATATTGTTATAAAACATTTGGCGTTATAACACAATTGGTAGTGTACTTCCCCGGATTGGAAATAGAGATCCAGGTTTGAATCTCGGTAGCGCAAAAACAATATTTTTCGACAAAATTGATTTTATATGTATATATTTATAATTAATACATTAAATTAGTATTTAAAACATCACAAACCAATGTTCTGAATAATTACAACTTCACAATAAGAATGTGTTATTCTTAATAAAAAAATATTATTTTTACGTCACATTTCTAATCTTGTTAGTAATTGGCTGAGTGTAATGATGACGCCTGTCATAGACACCGTTCTCGCATGTGAAAAAAGAGACAAATAAGCTGAAAGCAATTGTCATTTTGGCATATTTTATTCCTTAAGGCCATTGAAGATTACAGCGTCGTTATGGATTTATACATTAGTATATTGCATAAACGAATGCAGCTCTAATATAATAATTTTGTTTTTATGTAGCAGTAAACGGACCAATTTTCCTCGTAATTCAGACGTGCCACTATTAAGGCGGGTACATCTTGATTACGTGTTTCCGTGTTAACTGTCAAATTGGTTGGCCAAATCATCGCCTGCACAAAGAGAGTCCTCCATTTCGAATACGATATTTACACAGGATTTAATGGCGTCGTCAAAATGCGGATAGACGGCATCAAAAGACGAGGCGAGGCGTCAGTTCATACGCGTATTATTGGCTTTTTAATTTTATTTGGTTTTTATTGCAAGATACTACGCGACCTGCACTATCGATCATATTGCCAGTTGCTACGTGACCGACAGTGTCACTGCTGACTGAGGTACTAGTACTTACTGCTGACCATATATGAGGTCGGGGACCCAAGGCGCTTCCATCTTCTCTGATCTTAAGATTCGATCTATCTAAAGCATTGTTTCCCAAATCACCTAATCACCTAAGGTGATTCATAATTTTTAATATTCAAACATTTTATTGTTCACTGAAGAAACTTAAATGATAGATTTTAGGAAGAAATCACTTGGAAATTGTTGAGTAAGGAAATTTTCAAAACATATAATGAAGAAACGAAATTCAAGTACAGATTAATTTTAATAAAAAAAAAATTATATTATCTTAATTATTTAAATTTAGTGAGATCCTTGCGCTTGATGCTTGCTGTTAGGTTCCAACTTAGTTAGCTTCGTTAGGTTATCTATTTTGACTCAGGTGGTTTTAAGTACGACCGCTCCTAGCGTCGTAGTTAAAACAAGTGAAATCACGGCTACAAACATGGCGAACAGAAGTTACCTATACTGGACTTTTTCCCAACTTGAGTAGCGACTTTAACTCTGGACAAGTCGATTTTCGAATTGCCCCCCTTAAAAGCCAAATTGCCCCGCTGTGGGGCGTGGGCCCCACGTTGGGAAACACTGATCTAGTGTCTTTGTTTATCCAAGTTTAGTCTGGGGCGACACACCAGCCAAGATACATCTTGACAGCAATTATTGGTAGCAACCCTCTAATTTTGATACATCTTGATAGCAACCCTCTAATTTTGGATCATGGTGTGCGTATAAAAAATATTTTGTGTAATTTTAACAACCAATGCTATTATTTGTGCGCTGGGGAAGAAAATAAGAAAAACATTACCATGCCAGCACAAGGCCTTGCTTGGCCACATTTCAAATGAAGTTGTATTAAGACGCATAAATAAGTCAAGATCACTAATAACAGCTATCAAGGATAGTTGCATACTCTGATCACGTTGAAAATTATGATCTTTATGCAAGGGAAAGAGATTATCTTGGCTGTGTAATCTCAGGAAGTGGTTCGATATCCAAAATGCGTGTGTATTGTAGCATGGCCGCTTCGATATCTACAATTATAAGGCGACATCTGAAGAAGTTTCGTTAAATATTATGTTCGCACTATATTTTTTTGTGTACACTATGGTGCCAAATCGTGTACGCGCGCACACCCTCACACCTTAGAGGGAACATTGCTCGGTAGTCCATCCTCTGATGTTCACAGGACGTATGCAAGCCACCTTGATTAAAATCTTTTTTGTGTAGTAATTTCCCTTATCTCGGTACTTCTCATTCGGTCCAATAATTTTACTCCAGCTACTCCCCTAAGGAAACACATTTCGACAGTATAGATTCTTTATCTCGCTCTCTCCGCAGGATCCATATTTGGTGGCTATATATTTAAGATAAGATAAGATCGGCCGATACGCAAGGCTTTAAAGGCAAATTAGCACTATAAACGGAATGAAAAACACCACTAACGGTATTCTTGTCGCCAATTATTATTTGTCAAATAAACTAACAACTTTGTTTTTTTAGTTGGAGATAGTTAATACAATATAATAACGAATAGATATACAACCAGGTAAACCAGATTCTTGAGGAAGGTCCTGTTAGAAGACTCAATAATCGACGAGCTTGTATTAAAAAATGTATGAATGTGGATGAGGCGAGTAATGTATGTTAATACAGAAGAGTGTGGTGCTCTATTCTCTCTAGGTACTCCCGCGGAGAAACGGCGCGATAGTAAGTTAGTTAGTTATGTAAGATGCGACAATAATATCGAATATTAATATTTCTAATCTGTTTGTATTTCTAATCTAACCAAAACTGTTTTAGGTGCTTTATATCTATGTATTTTTTAATCATATTATGTGTTCGGACGATCAGTGAATGTCTTGGAACTAGAAATCTTTTAACCGACACCCGGAAACAAAAATGTAAGAATTATCGCATTATAAAATTACGGTTTGCTGTGTGCGATTTAAAAATACAAAATTAATTGCTGAATATTCTTAGTCTCACGAATCGAAACATTTTCTGCCGACGGCCACATCTTCACAATTGTTCATACAGATGAGTAATCTCTGCATTCCTCGCGTTTGCTCTACCGTGTGGGAACTTCCGCACTCACCGTGACGGTGTGTCGCTCCTTAAGCAACATCTACGATAAAGAATAACTCAAATATTATTATCTTTCTAAACCGATCGGAATAAACAACAATTTCTTCACGGATTTTCTAATATTAATTATTAATTACAATATTTATCTACCATAAATTACTTCAAACCCTTTTTAATATACGGCATTATTAATGAATCAGAATTGTTGAGTTTAAAATTGTATTAAATAAAGTTCAATATTTTAAATTTTCAATGAAAACAAGCACGTTGTGACTTGACATTATAATTAAATAATAGAATGTTTAGTTTTAAACTACTTTATTATGCACATATGCAAAGCCAAATTCAATTAAATTTCATGTCTACGTTATCGCTGTTCACAAATGGTATTTTCATTGAAGAAAAATTGTTTTCGCTGTAAGTAGGTACCTGCTACCGATGCTGTGTTCCGAATACAATACACAACCAACCTTCACCCACTGTTCGGATCAACTTTTTGGGAAACTTTAGTTGGATATAAGACAAACATATAATACTAATTAAATGTATCGTTTAGAAAGATACACACATAAAATCAATAAATCTAAAAAAAAATTGGTAGCTACCGGGATTGCGTTACCTTTACGCTACACTAACCGAGTGAGTTGACGACAAATTTTTGAACCTATATCGCTGCAGCTCTTTCAAATTGATACATTTATTATTCCATTTTTAAAAATCTGTCACCACTTATTGCGATAAATCTCTAATGTCTTAGAGCAATATACGCTAGGAGATGCCAGGGAAAAATCAACTAATTTTTGATACAATTTGATGCATTGATACAACTTATATATTTTTAAGGAGAACACATTCTTATTGTGAAGTTGCAGTTTTTTCAGAATATAGTCCTGTGGTATTTTAATACAAATAAAATGTACGTAACTTGAAAAAACCGATGTAGCCAAAAAAATTTACTCGGAACTCAGGACCATCACGCATTTCAAAATCTCAGTCGAACGCCTGCGAGCCCGAGCTCGCCACGGACAATGCTACCGCTGCCAAAACCATGGTCATCCGGCCGCATGCTGTTTTGGACGCCCGAAATGTGTCAAATGTGCTGACTACAAAGTCTAGAGATACGCCGGCTACATGCGCCCTAAGCATCCAGCGATCGTCGCCAACTTAGCCACCAATACAACACGCGCCGCTCTTACGGTGAAGTTGCGAACCATTACAGACCCTCGCAAGCCCCCCACTCCTCCAACTGAAGAAACATTACCGCCTACCCAGCAAATCGCCCTCAGCACTCCTAGCAATGGCGCCTCATCTCATTCCCCTGCTCATCCCACCACCCCCGCCACCGACCCCCGTTTAAGATGCTCAAATACAGCATCAACTTCTGTATTTGCAAATGACCTCCAAAAGTTCATGCAGGAGGCATCAAACGGTATACCGTTAAACAGATGCACCAGCGTACCCTCCCCCCCCCCACCCTATCAGGTTTAATAATAATACTTAAAACAAAATTTTACAATACATGTACCACAGATGAAGGAGCAAGGGAGCCGTCGGTTCCGGTACTCTATAAAGCCATTAGATTCCAATTAGATAAAATCGAACATAATTGAAAAAACTGCAACTTCACAATAATAATGTGTTCTAAAAAACAAACATATATGCAATTATTATTGGAATATTTCACAAATAATGTCACACTTCATAACCTTGTAGAACATATCTAATCAACATGCTCCAGACAACACCGTTCGGAAAATGAAAATATTTGACCAATGCTTTCATATTCTTGGATCCTAGGATTTACAATGCAACAAAAAAATGAGCAGAAGAAAGAATCTTCAAATGCTTGGAAATAAGCAATACCCAGGTGGCTCATAGAGGTCGGTCGAGAGAGATTGGAGTTCTTCTTAAAATGATTAAAATGATAGAACTTAGAAACCCTTGACTTAAATATATATATTATTTACAATATTTTGAGTATGTCCAAATCTTTGTAGGAACTAATTACTGGGTTTTATCCCCTGGGGAGATTGTCATCAAGATAAAGATGTTTCACAGAGACGAAGCTATTATTTTTATATGAGAAGTATGGAAGTCTTGAGCATTACAATAAAATGTCAATAGATAGCGACAGCATAATTGGTAATAAACAAGTGAAATGTTCCATCTTAATTTAATATATACAACATCCAAAATTTGATAGATGTGGTAGCGTGGGTAAATAGGTGAACGTTATGTTGTGTAAAGTGATCACTTAAGCCAGCCGATGACAGGTCGTCAGACTTCCATACTTCTCATATAAAAATAATAGCTTCGTCTCTGTGAGACATCTTAATATATATTATTTCTATACTTATTTTCATTCGTATAGTAGTTCAATGTATCGCGTTTATTGTCATGTATCTATATATTGGGTTTTTGTAAACTGCTTGTAATCGACACAAAAGTAAAAACACTGCCCATCTCGATACGAATTCAGATCTAGTGAAGATGGGCAGGTATCAGATAGAATGCACATGTAATAATGAATAATATCAAATAAATTGAATATTTTCAACGCAGCACACATTCACCCCTGAATTTCCAAATATCACTCTTATCATAACTGGTTCTGCCTTTAGCACGTATACTTGTGGGTTAATTAATTGTGTTTTCTTATATACAATTAAATATTTATAGCTCCTAATTTCATACAATTATCGTTAATTTCGGATTTATTGAGGTAACCATTCCAAACAATAACCAACAAAATATTATTTGGGTAAGTACTTGATTTTATGGATGCCATTTTATGTGCGAGTAGAAAATAATATCGTATTTTTCAATAGGTACATATCTTCGACTACGATTTTAACTACCTATTTTATACACTAAAAACTAATAACTTTAACATATTTTTTATTTATTTTGAAGCATATTTATTAATTATACGTATTCTGTCTCATCTGTGACCTGTCGTCCCGCAGATATGACGCATTTTTCTCATTCATTATTGAGTGAAAATTTTAGCTGGACATTTGATATTTTATTATTATATTACAACGATACAGTTATCAAGTGCCCTAAATCGCATACAATAATAAAGTAGCCGCCTGTTCTTGACTTAGAATTTAGCTCCACGTATCACCATCCCTCACGTATCCACTTATCGCAGTTTACCCTAAACACTTCCTTCTTTGCTACGTGCCACAGTAAACGTTACAAAAATTGCGTAACATATTTATGCAAATGTTAAACGGTAAATGTGACACCATTCCAGCTTCCTCTTCATACATGTAATGTATTATTGTAAATTCGCAATGGTTTGGAGCATTTTTTTTTTATTTACCTTAAGATTTTGCTAAATTTTCAAATGAGTTTGAATAAAATTCATTGCCTGAATAAGATAAATAATAAACTGGCGATCTTGTATCGTTATTCGTTCTGTTAAGTTCAGTTCTTTAACACATACACAATTTATTTTATGAGTTATAACTCAAAATATTTTTAAAAAGCTGTAACAATCTCAAAAGCTCTACTAGCGCCCTCGGTTAACCTAATCTTATTTATATTTTAAAACTTTTCGGTAAAGTTGTGAAAATTAATGTATCCAGCTTTTTGTTAATCACTTTTACTAGTATCAACTTACAAACATAAAACCTACACATACATAAATATAACAGACAACGATTATACAAACACTTTTTTTTATATGTTCTAGAAATTTATTTATTTATCCATTCGTGTTTTAATAGTTGATAAATTTAGTCTTATATGTTCTCAACTATAGGAATAGCTATAATACACTGTTACCATATTATTATTATAACTACAATATTTATTTAATTCAAAAATGGAATAATATAGACGCTTATGTTATGTGGCAGGCTGTCAGTGTTTTTGGATACTCAGAAAGCAATCGGCTGCTTCCGATTGCTGTTGCTGTTATATCCGTCTTTCGAATTGGAATTGAAAGTTAACATCGGATTGTAAATGTAAATTAAAAACCGATTCACCAAATTTAGTAAAAGTAAATGAATCTATCTTTCTAACCCCGTTAAACGAAAATGAAATTAAAATACTGATCTATTAATAATAAAAAGATAAAATTATGTCAATTGTGAGAGATTTATAACTTCTGTAAAAAAAGTACGATTATACCGTAATTTTTTGAGGCAACGCCTTGACAATGGCACGTGTTACCATGACGAAACGTCGGACTAGGTTTATCTAGGGAAACCATATACAAACCCAGAAGAGACACCAGTTGCATATATATATATATATATAGTGCGCAATATTTTAGATATAATAAAATATGAGTCTAAATATTGAAGCTGCATGCGCATAATTATTACTATTTTGGGTCATTTATTTCAAAATAATATACGTTAACTTAATGCTAAAAATTATTTTGTAAAAATTTCACATGATATTATTTTTCGTAACGGTACAGAATTTGTACATACTCGTTGATCATTTTTATATCCACCCACAAAATATTGTGCACTAAGTATGTACAAATCGTTGTTTTGATAAAATTTGAACTTCGTATTATACTTTATTTTTTTTGTCTTCAACCTTATAAACTTGTTGTATTTTATTGGATACAGATTAAACAATAAGCTACGTTATGTTTATAGTGGTGGTGAATATTTTCCGACGCAAGCGACACGAACAGTAAAAGCGATTGTAATGTTTACCGGCTGCGCGCGTACAACCTGTTTCCCTTTTCAAAGTTTTCCTAAGATGATTACTTTTTATTGCGCGATACCGTTGTATTATATTTCGCAGCGCGGTTAGATAATGTAGTACCTCTTAAGCATATGAATTTTAAACCCCAAACGAGTTTCCCTTATCTCAGAAGAAAAGTTTTTCTTATACGCTTTGCATCTATTTGCGTTGGGAGCTCTAATCAAATTTATTACGTAAAGTCTGGATGGAAATATTTAATCTCGGGCGGGCCGCTTCATTGCTCGAGATTGTTTTATGATTTTGGACGAAACGAGACAACACCTAATTATATTCTCCGGCAGAAAATATTTGCACTACGAACTGTTTTAAAAATACGATTTATTAAGTATCTGTGACAGTTTGTTTTAAATAATACACAAATTAATGGGAAATGATCGTCGCTTTCCACATGAATGACGGGCAACGTACAAGCATGAAGGACCATCTCCTGGATCTTCATCTCCAATAAAATTGACAAATCAAATCCGAGAAATTATTGAAGATTCGCTACACGTCACAGTAAATAAATCCCCAGCAGAATAGAGGGCCGCGATGTTCAGTCATGAGCACATCGACGAAGAAAGAGACGCAATTTGAAATAAAATATTTACAGAAACTTTTTAGTTATTTATTCATGTTTTATTTTTAATATGCGTTTACTTTATACATTCTAATATGCATTAAAAATATTTAGTACTATTAAATTAATGCAACTAGATGGTTATACATTATGCAAAGATAATTTATTTTAAATTATACTAACTTTAAAATATTGTTAAGGAAAACAAAGTTTTGTTACGAAGTTGCAACTTTAGAACATAATTCTGCGACATTTTTAATATATACCAAATAAATCATCTAAAAACACAGAAAAATCTATTTATTGAAATAATATTTAGTTTGCTACCGGGATAAGTACAGCAACTAAATATTTTTTCGATAAATAGATTTTTTTCTATAAATGGGAACCGACTAACTGACAATCTTTATAGTCGTCCAAAGGCACAGCCCTTCTTATTGTTGGTTAACAACATTTATCAGCAACCCCGCGACATACTCGTTATCGGCAGCTTTGTACGCGGCTTCACAAATTGTATGTACGTCAAAGTTTCTGAACTTACCGCTCATCAAACAAAACCTCAATAATTCATTAATTTTACATTGTAATTATTTTGAATGCTGAGTTTTCATTTTAAAATTAATTTTCTGGCAAACGTGCCACAGACCACAACCCCTGCATCTAATCCAATTATTGCACGCAGATTTTAAATTTCATATTCACATTTGCAGACTGAAAAGATTTATTAGATATACACTTTCACATTCCACATGTATATATGTCGATTGTTGAGACTTAGAACACGACAATCTTCCAGTATCTGGTCTACCTGTCAAGTCTTTCGCGGAGATCTTCTATTTCTGGTGACATTAACACTCACATTTTTTTTACCAATGACTCGTACTCGAATTTTTATTAAACCTATTTACAACAATGGCTTTTATTTATCTTACGTGTTAGCTTATATGCTCGTCTAAATATTTTAAATAATATTTTTCTAATGTCTGTTTGTGTAGTGGACATCTATCACCTTAATATATAATTTGTTTTCATGTACTAAACAATAAAATAGAAAATGTCAATGTAGCAAAAGTTAATAATTAAATATTCAATACGTGCATTTTTTCAGTAAAATAGAAAGGATTAAGATTAGATAAAGTTATTTTAATTTAATCAATCAACTAAACTTTGTATTACACATACTTGAGTTATTCTCTTATAGTTTCGAGAGATGCAATTCCTCTCAATATCAGGTGTAAATTAGTGATGATTAAATCATTATTTAAACCGTTATTGTGTTCGATTGTAACTAATTATTCGTAATTCTTGGAGCAGTGAAGCGTACACTAGAAACTAAACCTACAACAGTTAAATCTTAGTTACCGATAATCGTTATATCTCAGTTACCAATCATCGACACAATGTAATCTATAGTGTAAATAATAACTAAGCTAAATACAATTTACAGTTTGGTGCCGTCATATTGCGGTAGAGTGAGGTAGCGTGGAAAGGGAAGGGGTATTTTATCTATCTAATTGGTGTGAAGTATTTGGGAACGTGATTTTTAGTGTTTTTTAAAATTATTTTAATTTAGACAGTTACTAATAATTAATTATCTTAATAATGATGGATAATTAAGTTATTAATTATTAATCTTTTATAAGATACAGAGTGCAGAAGATTTACTTTGTGGCTATCGAAAGAATTATTGGTTTAAATTTTGTGATTTTTTAAGCAACGGAGATGTTTTTCGAAGAATTTGTTTTTGAATCACTCAAATCATTTTATGGGGAACAGCTGGGTTTCGAAAAAATGATTTTCAACCATTCGAATCATGGACAATCTTCTACACTGATTATAGTTTTCACCCATACCTATTTCTATTAAGCACTTAATTCTGCAGTATTTCGTGTACCACCCTTATTTCGCAACCCTCACCCCTGTAATAACATCTGATTATTTCACCTGAGTGGTTGAATGTATGTAACACACGAGCGAAATCGTTTTTGAATTAATATTTGCAAATTGAAAATGTCTCAGGGTTCACAAATAGACGCTTTGACCTTTGAGAGTTCCTTGGCTCGCATGTGCCCCCGAGCTTTGTGAGGGAGTCAGTGTTTATCCAGCCGACTGTTTTCGTCTGGAAATTTTTTATGTACTTGTGTATAAACTGTCGTTACTGTGAAAGTCGAAACCGGTCGACGTAAAATTAATTAATTAATTATATAAAATTTGTTATTTCTTAAAATTAATCTTATATATGAAATCCTTTCTGGTATGATATTTCAATTTGAATAAATTTTAAATTTTCCTTTGAAATTTGAATATGCGACCTTTTTGTGCTTTTCTATCGTGACAAACTTGAAAATTGGAATTGGAAAAACTGTATGTAACATTTTTAATACGAATATTTAATTTTGTAATTACTTACCCGCATGATTTAAGGCTTATTCGTTTAGAAATTTTCTATTCATTATGTTGACATAGATAAATTTTGAGAATTGAAACATCAAACTATTTTTTTTTAATGTTTAATATAAGATTATGGCTGAAGTCCGGGAACAAGGTAACGACATTTTTCGAATAAATAAAAAACTGCTGCTCATACGCGATACTCACATCAACAAAAAGGTCTACTGCACACCGTCATCACAGAAGCGTTAAGATTATTACCCACAAAAACATACATACGTTTACAAAAAAATTAATTGTGTAAACAATTTTGTTGCTTTTTATTATTATTACACAACCGTCCTGTGTGCGACTTGTGTGCCCATTCGAGGAAAGATTTTAAACACTATTAATTATATATTTAGCTAAATAAAAGAATAAACCGATATAGAAAAGAATTACAGGATATATTTTTATGTTTTTCTTATTAAATATAACCATACTCCATTTACAACTGTTGTTCAATCTTTAACGTGCTTTTTTTAAGAGTACTTCGTTCAAATTTCATGTTAATTTTAAGATTTTCTTGTGGTACTGTTAGTCTAGTTTAGTTTGCACATAGATATGTATGTTTTTTGTGTCATATTATTATGGTCTGATAATTCATGCTATTATTTATTTGAAACCAATTGAAGTAGACCTGCTACTATTCGAGCAATTTTCCTGGGAGATAGTCAGGAGCTTTAGGCTGATAATAAAAGATGTGTTTAAATTATCGTATAATTATGTGTCTTGGCAAGTTAATTAACATATTGATTAGCTGCGTAAACCTTGCCCGAACCATACGCACACCTGCCCATCGTAGTTGGTGCTTCATAACCGTAGTTTCGACACTGAGAATGTTTGCCTCTCCCTGGACATTTAAGTATATTATACCTAAAATCTTCTTCAAGCGTCTATTGTATATCCTGTGTTATATCTTAGCACGTATGTAATAATTTGTCTACTTCATGACATATTAAATACAGGGAACCGTATGTTTTTCCACGAATCTGTTGAATAACCGCGTACGTTTCCATGAACTAACTGATTTAAAACTGCAACAGCAGCTTGTATAATTTTCCACGCTTTTTATCCAAACAATCACGACGGCCGTCAAGTCAACTAACAATGGCCGGGCCAGCCGCCACCACCTCGGAAGACGGTTCAGCAATTCGCGTCACATTTTTCAACAACTCAATTGCAAAGAACTCGTCTTTGACTCTCGGGAAATCTAACGAATTTCTTCATAGTGTAAATTATCCCCATTGTGCGAGAATAATGAATCCAAACTGCATCGGCCACGGTAACAATAGAAGCATCGATTTTTGTCTGACCTACATGCGAAATGCGAACACTTTTAATGCGGATTCGCAAACTTTTTACAATGAAGACAATACGCGGATTAATATTCCCACATTTGCAAAATCTCTCTCCGGTGAAATGTGCTCTAGTTTTATTGCAATCTGAGAGATAATTACCATCGTAAAATCTTGCAACATTTTACTGTTAAAATTCATTGTATACCGATGTATAATTTGCTGAATGTGCAATGCAGCGAGCAAATTTTAACATAGAATATGTTAGATTAAGAATCTAAGCTGCCGAAATGAGTTTTCTTGAGAGAGTAGCGGGAGTACCCCTACTTCTACGCATAGAAAATCTCAATTAAGGTAGCGAATGCCAAAGGAACGACCGTCAAAATGTATATTCTTGGCAACTCCATAGAGAAGGTGGGTCGCTCCAAACTGAGCTAAGATATACATCAATAATGAACGTAGAAGACAGATTGGTCAGCGCAAGACAGGAATAGGTGTAAGCGCCTCGTTAAGACTTTGAACCCCTGACTTTCTTATTATAAGGGAAAGAAAATTATAATGATGTTTTTTTAAAGGTTCCCCCAATAACATTTGTCACAAAAACAACGTTGAAATTAGCGAGAAGAATATTGTTATGAAATTTCGATAGAAATCTAACACGTTTTAGTTTTAAACCATTTTATTATGCACATATACTAAAGTCAACTAGCTTCAGTTGGACCCAACCTTCTTCAGGACAATATAGTATATAGTACAGATATTTAAATATGAGGTAAAGAAGAGAGAGCAACAGCATATCAGAGTGGGACAGAGTATCGGGTAGGGGGTAGGAGAGAAGGGTGGGGATTACATGGGAACAACTTTAATATCGGACTATTGGATAGATTTACTTGGTTTTTTAGCAGTGGCGTGCAATGGGTATAGATTTAGGTTATGCTGTTACCAATGATATTATACAATCATATATAATATATGTACTTTCGTTTAACCAACGTCTATATGTGCATAATAAAGTGGTTTAAAACTGAAATATTATTTTATTTTATTAATATTTTTATGGGTGTTTAGAATCTTTGTGGTCACCAATGAGGGATAAATATCTAGGAAAATACATTATATATAAGAAAGGTATGATATATGTGTTTGAAACATACAATCTAGCTGAAAATCTTTCTAAAATTTGTTCTGTATAACGGATTCTTTTTTTGATTGTCACTTTTCTACACCATATATTTTAATGTTATCCTTCTTCAGCCCAAGGTAAAAAATATTCAATAAGATAGTTAATCATTTGTATTTCCGATTACATCCCTATTTTCCGAAACTACCTTTTCCATTTTATTGTCACCTTTCCATAACTTAAATTATTGATTTTTTTTATTGAAACAAACCTTGTACTGTACACACTACCGAGTTTTATTTTTTTATGGTTTTAAAAATATTGCTTTAAACGATGCAGTCTCTCTCATCAATAGGTGGAAATAATCATATTATAAAGTAACTCATATTAATTAATGATACCCTATAAGAAGTTTTATTTCAATTCTTTAACCCCAATGTAAATAGATTTTACATTTTTTCGAACTCATGCGTATAAATTTTATTGCTACATCTAATTTATTGAGATTCTGTTTCGCGTATGATTTCAATCTCCTTATTTCTCAATACAATTAAATAAGAAGTTTCAATTTACCCTGTTCAAAAATACGTTTAGATGCGTCTACGGCACTGGGCTAACTGAAGGTCTGGGAATCAGAATTTTAATATTTTCACGGCCAAAGTTTTCAAGATACTCGGCACTTTTAAACACAACCAGTGGCGTAACTAAGCCAATGCATGCCTTTAGGCCCACGTTAGATACGCACTTAAAACACCATTTACAATACATTTAGTATCGATATAAATATTTTTTTAAATCCACCACAGCCAGATATTTCTTAGATGTACCAATTACGAAAACACATGAAAACATTTTTTTTTAAGAACACATTTATGTTTTGAAGTTGCATTTCTAGAACATAGTTCTGTGTTATTGTAATACAAATTAACTGAAAAATATATAAATTTCAAAAAAATCAAAGATTATCCAAATTTAATAAAATGGATGAATTTTTACCAATATAAAAATGATTGCAATCATTGCGAATTAATTTGTAGACCTCCGATTTTTTTAAATATCATCCTCATCCTTGTTATTTAAGATATAATTCTTTAATTTGATATTATTGTAAAAAGCTGGTTGTATAGAATTTGAGATATTTTTTATAATTGAATTTGAAGTATGATTATTTAAAAACACAGTTTTTCTCCACTGCTTTCCACTATCAATAATAGGTGGGTAAACATATGATCTGATAAACTGTTTCTTGTACTATTTATTTAACAAATTATCTATTAATTTAATATTATAATTATTATTAATTGTAATTTGTTTTATAATATTTAATTCTAAATATGAATTAAATATATTAATTAGAAAGATATACATATAAAATCAATTTTATCGAAAAATATTGTTGTTGTGCCACCGGGCGTCGAACCTGGATCTCTTTCCTAACCGGGGAAGGTGCATTATCCAACTATGCTACAGCGACAATTTTCGAACCTTTTTGATATTAATACATTTAATCGTTCCATTATTTGAAAGAGCCATCTACCTTATTTCACCGGTTAGGAAAGAGATCCAGGTTCGAATCCCGGTGACGCAACAACAATATTTTTCAATAAAATTGATTTTATATGTATATCTTTCTAATTCATATTTCAAATATCACAGACATATGTTCTGAATAATTACAACTTCACAATAAGAATGTGTTCTCCTAATTTTATTCTATTTATTTATGTATAAAGAAACATTAACTAATCTACTAAGCATGGAATGAGAAGCTGATAATTTTTGAGAAAACGGATCATTATGTATTACTATATATTTAGAATAATGCCCATGAAATGGTTCATGATACACTGATGCCCGCTGTACCCGACGGAGTAAGCGGATATCTCAGATCTTGCGCCAGTATCTTTGACGTGCGGATGGGCGCAAAAAACAAGCGACTTATTTTGCACGAGGTAATTCATCAATCCGTCTCACCGGATGTGGGGAAGCCTCTCCGGGAACTTCCTGTCGGTTGTGGCCGTCCTGCCCTGTGGAGGTTACAGGTTACGGGGCTTCGTAATCGTTCCTCATTTTTTACAGCACTCTGTCGTATCGTATCCACAAACGAGAGATTTTTATTACAGCGTTTTTTATTTTTTTTAAAAGTAATATGTTTTTCGGTCTTTGTTTCGGCTAATGGCGGTGCGTTAATAACGAAAAATACATAACTTTAAAAAAAAAAATTAACTCGCTGTGCGGAATAAAAATTTTCGCGTGCAGCAATCGAAAATGAACTGAATATTTTAAGAGTATTTTTTTAGCTTAACAGCAAAATAAATAATAGATTTTTTTTTAGGTATAAACCTTAAAAATATTTTTTAACGAATTTCCAAATGCATGGATTCCATGCGGTGGTGTACGTATCAATTATTATTAATTAAAATATGTACTTTTTTAGGAATTTGCGTATAATGCGCGGATCTATTTCAAAGTTGTGCACATATACTCCGAGTATACTGCTGCTAAAAAAATACATATACATATAAAAATAAATACGAATATACTACGCTAGTACTAAAACACTAGCATTTTAATTACGTGTCCAGCCAGCTCCTACGGGATTTTTATATGAAAAAAAAGCGGGAGTTCCATTCTGAAGGTCTCTCTAATTGTGGAGCTTCGCACTCGGTCCCAAAATGTCACCTCCGCCACTCCCATTAGTAACCTTATCCCAGCTGCGTGGATACTCGGACGACCATCTCGGAGAGAATCCACGTTTTATACTCTATAACTTAGGGCTGGGCCTAAATACTAAGTAAACACTGGCAGTTTAGCAAGAAACTTTTTAATTTGCACAACTAAACTTTGTACTACACACACGTTGGGTTACTGTCACTACTATAGTTTCGACTGCATCTAAAATAATCACGTTACACCGCAAAGTAACCGCCATGTCAATTAATGATTTATATTCGTTTAATTAATGTTAAATGTTAAAAGAATTCAAATGTGTAGGTAAATGTTAATATCAGGGAGAGTTAGAATGCTAAATTACTGCAGCGAGATCTCATCGATTAACACGCATATGCTTCACAATACAGGCTAATTTTAAAAATTAAATTCATGGTTTATATTCGAACCTTTCCAAAACTGTGTTCGCATTATTCGCTTTCAACGCCAAGAACTGTCGCGTGTCACTTGATTAGACTTCGTTAATCTCGGAACCCACGCACTTCTGTACTTATATATATTTTTAATTCTCCTCAATTGTCAATTTGCAAAGTATTATTTTACCATGAAAAACTGTCAGTATACTGTAATTGTTTATCACATTAATGTCATACTAGATATCTATCTGAATCATTAATGACGTGTTGATGATCTGTACATGGAGAAAAAAAATGCAGTGCTCAATCATGTATAGAATAGCCCGGGGGAGTTGGTTAAACTCGAAACAACATAACACGGTAATATAATTTCAAAGAATATTATAGCCAATATTCAAAGACCTAACCTATGGTAAATTTAAAATACAACATCAAATATTTAATGGAATACAAGTATTGTGCGCTCGTGTAATCACGATTTAAAACAATAATTGATATATAAGCTGTCAAAGCCAACACATTATTATTTTAATGATACCCACCACAGACAACAACGAGTAATCTATTACACGATAGCAGATGTGTTTCGTTTATATTCATGTATCTGCACGCTCGAGTATTAAACGATATTGTTCGGAAACTGACTCGGGCAAAAGTTTGCGAACTTTTTATCGTTAATCTTAAAAATATATTTACCCGCTTTTCGCCATCTTCAAATAACGAGTGATCCAAATTATGGTCTGCAGACTTTAATTTATAATTTTATAAGCCTTGAATCCGAGATCTTTCAGCAAAATACGGTGCAAAGTGCCATATGAAGTGCTTAATTTATGTGCAATTGTAATTGAACTTTCGCCAACACTTTCAGCTAGAACAGAAATGTTTTCAGTTCAGTTGATCTGGTTGGGCGAGCAATGTTTCCTCTGTTCACATCGGCAGCACTGCCGCACTGCCGGAACGGTCACATCTTTATATTAAATCAACAATAAGGCTTTTCATGTTGACTAAAAGCACTTCGGACTTTATCGACATTTTTACAATTTCAATAGGCTCTTTGACTTCTTAGACTCATTGTCGTATAGTTTTTATTTAATCAGTATTATTCATTTATTTTAACAGACTTTATTTGTTTTAAATGTATGGTAATTCATCATATGTTTTTAATGTTTGGTAATTCATCATATGTTCTAAATGTATGATAATTCATCAAATGTTAAAAGTGTATGATAATTCATCGTGAGTAGGTACAACTACTTTGTTCGTGCCGTCCCAAAGAATTAATTTAATTCAGTGATGCTATAGCCATCAACTTTGGATAATGAAATCGGTTCAGACTGTAAAGAGGAGTAGGAGGAGGGGTGGAGGGTGTTAACGTTGAGAAATTAAATGTGGAAAGATATTTCTGCTCCAAATAGACAAATCTCAGCTAAGTTAGTTTGGACATCTCCTCCGCATAGGAAACACTTTAACATATTTTCTCATCAGTGCCATAGAGAAGAAGACCTGTAGGACGACTCGGGAGAACTTGGAACAATAAAGACAGCACAGGACAGAGAGAGATGAAAGAGTGCCGTCCAAGATTAATTAATTAATATTAATAAATAATAAATGGATTAAGGGAAAGAAGAAGACGAAGAAGCTGTGATACTTGTAAATTTGCTTTTCCATCAATATTTCAGTTATTTGTTTAACTTTGTTAATTTATTTCATGACTGATGGATGCCTCCGTGATGAAATTAGTAAACTTTTCCAAATACACGTTTCATCGTTACCATATTTTTTGCAGTCACGTTATCCTGTCACCCGCAATATCGGGCAGGTGTGTGTACCGTCTCGTGTCAAGGTAGGCAGCTCCCGTTCGCAAGGCTGAATTTATTTTACGCTCTGATACATTAGCCAATAACAATGGGCAGACGGCACACCTGATGATCTGAACACATCTTGAGGAGACGGTGCCTTCTATTTATTACTGCGTAAAAAACCTTTATCAATATTAGGGAGAAACGTAAGTTTATTCAGAACTGAATTGAAAAATAATGATCCAATTATTATTATTTTTGTGAGGTTCTTATTTTTTCAAATTTTTTCCTCGTTACCAATTAATATATTTTGAATTGAATTGAACTCCTCGTTGGGGTAGCGGTGCGGAAGGGAGGCGTCTCGGAAGGGAGAAATTAGCGTCAGTTCGACCAAAAACGTGCATTCGACTGGAAAATATTCACGTCCATTAAATTAATATTTTTCATATCAAATTATATTATATTCTCTTTTATAATATAACTTTTTGGATAGTGTGAGGTCCCTCAGTTGTATATGTGTGCGTGTGTGTCGCGCGACGGGACGAACAAGTGGCGAGTCTCCAAGTATTGGTATGAGCAGGGCTGATAAGCGGGCGCACTCTCTTGGCTTCTGGACTTGGACGTGTATTAATACTATTATTAAGTGTACATTACTGTGTAAATACTCTGTAATCGTTAGTGTAATAAATACGTGTAATTGTCACAAGACAGAAGAGTATTTTTCCTCCATTATTACAAGAGTTAGATTAAACCAGTCAGCAGACTGGCGCAATCTATTACAGATAGAAACGAGATCCAAACATATTTAATTTTATATTTCATATAGGTATTCATATATTTTTGAGCTGTGCTTGGAGTTAACTACTATCTTGTTCAATTATTACATTTGTGAATTTATACAATAGTTTGTGATTGTTTATTCAGCGGGTATTGTAGTAAATTTATCACGAAATTGCGTTAGAAATAGCGTGCCAGAAAATTTCGTAACACTTTTTTAATATTCTGTCTTTTACGTAGTACCAGATTGGGTTGGGCATATATGTTGGTGTCGGTGCTCAGCGTGTTTATGCGACTGTTAGGAGCTCTGATTTACGCCCAGGTGTCTGCAAGGTGCGTTCAATGATGCGTTCGTGATGATGATTGTGAAGGCGATAGACCTCCAAAATACCATCTAAACCTTTTTGAAATTAAATGAATTTTGGAATGCTCCGAGTATCGATCCCATTACCTTTGACATGCTAAGCGTGTATTTTATGCAGAGGTGGTACGATACATACACGTATCTGACACACGTAAAGCGTTATTTTAATTCTCATATATTTTTTCTACTTACTCGTACATACTATATGGTTCTAAATATTTTTTCCTTTCCTTTAAAGTTCTAAAAATGTATAAAATCTAAAATGTTTGTTTTATCTTTGTTTTTTAGGATTGCCACCTGGTTGGGGGAGTCCCAATGGCCGACTATTCCCAAGACTATGAGCTGGTTTTCGGTCTCAGGAATCACACCCACCTGGTCATCGAGTTCAAGAGACCACTGGACACGTGCGACCCCGACGATACCATTATCGGGGTGAGCTTTTATATCTTCGTTGTCCAAATTTGTGATGATATTCTCAACAAATTAAGCTCAACTTGATTTAACATATTATAATAATATCGTTATATTTTATTTTTATTTTATATTGTACAAACCATTAACTTAATTTGATTACATTATATTATATTAATCTTGCTAGATTATACGAGAGACTCAATCCCTAATGTAGGGGTTTATTTATCGAAGGGTTTAAGCACCAATAAATCAGACCCATTATTTAACTTCAAACCACCAATACTTAGCGAAAGTAATGTCGATATTTAACTAAGTATCATATATGATACTAACTAACACTTTTAAAATACGAATATTGCCAAAAAAACAGCGCTGTATAAAACAAATGTATGTATATATATGCAGGGTGTAACACACCCAGTGCACAATATTTTAGGGGTAGATACATGTCCATACTGATATTGCGTTGCCCCGTCTATTATCTATAACTTTCTGGATATGGCGGCTGCGGACGTAGTGTCATTATGGCTGTATAGTGCTTGCTTAAACGGTCAGGCCAGGCAAAATCGAACGTGTTTTCAACATCTGTAGGTAAAGATTACTTAAATGTTTTCTCTTTTATATATTCAATAACAGTGCGTAAATATATATTCAATTTTTAATGAATTATATATTGTATTACGAGTAAGAAAAATATAATACATTATATTTGTCATATTTTCTTATCTGTGCTATTGACCTTTCATCCGATTACCGTCCTTACTTAAATGCACATTGTACTGATAAAATAGCGTGTTTGTGTTTATTCTTGTTTATCTGCGATTCTTATACATCTTCTAGATGTCATTCTTGTTCGTTTTGACAGCTAACTTACAAAGGTGGAATAATTTTAATTACATCGAGATTTTATTTGCGTGTGCCTTGTTTTGAGGAAAGCTCAAATGTTGAAATTTATTGAGACCCTGACCGCCCAGCGGTCACCAATGGCCGCGTAGCACAGTGTGCATACAGTATAGCAGTGTATACTGTATGCACACTGCTATACTGTATTCTCTCTAAAGCACAAAATCATGTTGCACAGTTGTACATTTATTGTACAATACCGACGCGTCTGCAAGAACGGGTTGGAACGGGAACTCAGGGTTGAGATCAGAATGAGATCTAGAGGCAGCAGTTTGAACCCAGACCGAAGTTTAAAATTATAAAAATTAGCAATTTATTTGGCGTAATCTCTCCATCTTCTTTCTTCTGGCGGTGATTATCCAAATTTGTCGCGGCCAGGCGGCGCATGTCTGTAACGCAATATGATTAATGTACAAGATTGTACATTAATCAAAGTAAATACTCATAAGTAAATATTTATATATATATATAAATATAAGGCAGCTCTACTCAGACTGAGCGCCATTTACCCATAGCAATCTGAAATATTATTTTTTTCCCATTAAACATCGTAATTAAATACGTATTGAGAAATTATATGTTGTACATAATACCTAAATTGTAATTCTCTAATTTCGTAGTCACTTGCCGTCATGAAGGGGTTTGATATGTCTTAGTCCTTACTTACGCCTGCCGTTTAATCTTCAAACGTCCGTTGTCGACCATTGATGTTCCGTCCGTCCGTTGGGTCAATTCGAATCAAACCATATTTATGAATATTGTCAGTAAAATGTAATACCAAAATGTTCGTGATTTAATACCACAATTTGTCAATCTTTTCAGAATAAACAGTTGTAGGTATATATGGTTCTAGGTGACGTTTGTGTCGAATGTGCCGTGTACACGGGTTTGATTTTTGTCTCGTCTTACCATTCTCAAGTTTATTTGAAGTTCAAAATCTCAACGCGGTACTGAGATTTATCTCAAATAAATCTCCGTTCATTATCGTGTCTCATTCTGTAGACACGTGCCGTTTGAGATAAATTCGTCATTTGGTAGTCATTTTCGTATGAAATTGATTCTTTAACAACCCGCTACGTGGCAGTTACAAATTATTTTGGATTTAAAGATGGGGTGGGCGCCAACGCCTTCTAACCGACATTTGACCTAGAGACGGAACAATTGTCTTCTCACCAGCAGAACGTTACGAACAGGACGAACGAAATGTTATTCTGGGGTTTTATGTCACTTTTATATACGGCACGACAGCCCACCATTACCGAAACAATCCAGCTTCAAGTTCAACAAACAGAAACACTAAAACAAATCGTATTGTTCTATTTGGAACTGTGGCTGGTAGAAAAAATGTCAAAAGTGACAAAGAACAACTTATTATTGTGATTGTGCATCTCAATGTTACATCTATATATTTCTTAATATTTTCATTTAAGTATGTGTGTTATGTAAACACTTTCTAATGAAAAATACGGTACTATCCACATACACCTAGCATGACCAACCGTGGCAGGCGTTTTTTAATGCTCGAATTATCTGATTTATTCTCACACAATAATTTTTTAATTTTATTTTAATAATCACCACAGACCAGTAAATAAATAGACACGAAATATAGTATACGTATCGGAGTGGGATTTGCAACATTAGTTGCTGGACGGGGGACATTCTACAAACATTATTTGTGGAAACATAAATCCGATAATTTATGACACATTGTGACAATAAACAAGACGTATTTTTTACATTAATGCATATTATATTGTCAGCCTTTAAATTTTCCTTCCAATCGAATTACACATTTAAAAATATTTATTTGATTGCGTAAGTAGTACTACAATGATACCAAATAAAAATATTAAAACAAGGCATTTGCGTTAGTTCTTGTTTATATGTATATTTGGTAGTCTGCGATGAACACCTATTATTTATCGCTACTTACCAATGATTACACTCTGCAAAGGTTGCTTAGCAAAGACGCGAGCTGTTTTATTTTTTTCGAATATTTGGAGTGGATATTCAAGTGTTTCCGATAAAAGCCTGACGGCGTGACTATATGAACAACGTATTATATGAAAATATGATTTCATATATAATCGTACATACATAACGCAAAGGCACACGTTGCCCGTGGGCTACTGCAGTTTAATAATTATAATGCAAATTAAAGTAATCAACTAGAAAGATCTATTAATCGAAGAAGAAAAAAATTTCTCCCGGGATTCGAACCTGGACTCGTTACCAGTTCTGCAACATCAACAAAGTATGTTTACGACAACTTTTTGAACTTATATTCTGTGGCTCTTTTAAATTGGTTCATCTGTTATTCCATTTTTAAAAGATAAATAGATTTTTTTCTGTGTATTTTTCTGGTAGATTCGTTTAATTTGTATTTAAAAAACCAAAACAATTTTCTTAAAAACTGCAAATTCACAATAGAAATGTGTTTTCTTTAAAAAATAAAATAATAATAATTCAAAATTTTCTCCGATTGCAACACTCAACGTAATATACATGTCATGATCAAAACCTACATACAAGTATTGTCATTAGTTTTTGCTTTAATAAACTGGCTTGCATTAGATAATCATAATATTATTAGAAACGTATTACTTTAATGATGATAATATCTGTATTTGTTTATTTGAAATTCATTATGCAACGATAATCGTGTTTTACCGCCACGCACCGTCGCACGATGTCGTACAAGCCGATTTAGCAAAGACACAAACCGCAATTTAAAATCTATCGCCAGGCGGAGTTTCAGTTGTCATATCGCCTAAACGGTAAATTACGCATTTTAGACCACTCCCTTTTTTTGATAAATTATAATTTAAACACTGATAGTAATTGGTTGCGAAAACTTTGCCTGATGACCTTGCACGCGTCCATTGACATGGCCATGTAAAGACTCACCCATCAACCATATACGACTCGAACCAAAGCGACCAATTAGCACCGGAGACGGATACTGCTCAGGCAACTAATTTCACTTCTCCGCAGGCCGTCCTAACACCAACATCGCCATTCAACCGCATCTCCAACGAGCCACTCCAAAGTTCAACCGCGCATTTAAATTGTATTAATTCATTATCATAATTAATTGTATTGTAAGTGCTCTTTCATTTATATACCCTGCTCTAGTTACAACAGACACCCTACACTGCGACACGCAACCAACACACGTGATACAAGAAAATGTTAGTAGCTTCTGTCTCACAGTATCTTAACCTTTTGACACAATCTCGAGTCAATCATAGTTTGAATAACTTCAACACACACAACCTCAACTCCTACAAAAGTATCGAGCTATCACCTTCTCAGAATATATTTTTCCCTTTATCTTGAGGGATGAAGAATAAGCTGGATGGCATAATTCGAAACAACGCGAACTTTCCTATCAAATCATCTGAATGCAAATACGCCAGTAAAATGTTCCACAATTTCCGAAACTTTTAGACCTGAGACGACACCTGCATATTTAATAAAAATGGTGCTCTTAGTCCGCGGTGCGGGGCTCCTTTTATGATCGGACTTGTTGGCGTAAACATTTATGACGTCTACAAATTTGATTTAGGCAGCTACCACGTGTTTTCACTCTTATGGTAATATTTTAAATATTGAGGTCAAAAGTTTCCGGAAATGAGATTTTTTGAAACTGCAAACTTAATGTAAATAAACAAATTGTATTTCTGTGTTAAAAGGTTTATCAAATTGTATTTATTACGATACCTAGGGTGAACTGACAAATGAAACAAAATGACATCACACCTTTCATCAAACGCGCTACACAGTACACAGTGTTTCCACAGTATACAGCGTTATACGGCAGTAAGCGTTTATCGCTCGCTCCGATCGCGCGTTCGTCTGACGGAGTGCAGCTTCGCAGCTCGTCTACGACATACAAAATAAGTTAGTTAGTAATCATTTCCCATTCGTATTCCTTGACTACATTGTCCTGTGTGGCTTCCGCGCCGCATATCCACCAGCGGGATATTTCACACCAATTTATCATGAAAAACGGCTTTATAATAAATAACTCAAATAATACATTTTTATCTTCTTAAAAATCTGTTCTTGTACAAATCTGGATTCAATCATCGTCCCGGTATCGGTAGCAAAGATGACATATAGTCAGAATATTTGATCCGTAGGTGGCCCGTCGCCATCTATGGATCATCGAGCGAAGCGCGCCATAACCGAGACGCGCACCACTATACTCGGTCTAGCAACCGACGACCGCCGCGAGCTCTTCACTTTCTCTCCAGCCGCCCGATCAGCTGCATTTACTTCGCGATCCAACTTCCACCGCGGAATTGTCGATCTGACCGAATTGCAGAACCTTTATAATTTAATTTTGCCAACGCCACAATTCTGTACAAAACAAAGATCTTTTTTTTAAATCCTCACAAGAATCTAATTCAAATTTTAACTTTGTGACAAAACGATTTATTGCAAGTCCGTGTTGAGCCGACCATACACGCAATGGTATACCTGTTCAAGTTAACCGAAGCTCAACTTTGACCATACACGTAGCGGCCAACCTGTGACAATCTCTCAGTCAACCGTGGCATCGGTACAGCGCAACTACGACGATGCGGTAGCGCTAGTAGGTCCTCTCGTCATCCTACGAAAGAAAGAAAGAAAACCGCGACAAAGGTGGTGTAATTATTTGATTGTATCGGATTGCTCAGATTTATACAACTCAATAAAATCTTCCACAATTACGCTGCACTTGCGAGACGCAATTTTTTCAAACTGCGCAACGCAACCTTTCTCTTCACGGTGGACGGAGCAACTGAGACCTGCGCTCAGGAGTAACGCACACGCCCAGGTTTACCTGATGTTAGCACTTGCCCACAGGTAGAAAATATAAATTTTCAATTGTTGTTAACACACTAGTACAGGTAGGGATACCTGCCAGTTTTGTCACATGCACGCTCCGGTTTGCCTGTACAGGCGACCTAAACAAGGAGAACGTTTGGTGCATTGCCGGCTTTACGAAGATATTTCAACATAGTTTGTTATTCTGTATAAATGTTATGTGACTAAACGGAATTCTTTATGTATAAGTAGAAATATAATAAAATGGAAGTTACACATTTTTAATAATAAAAATATAAAGAATGATCCAAACTCAAGTGTTATTTTAAATATCACTTTATTTTTTATCTTTCAGAATTAGAAACGTCATATGTGACATTTATCAAATAAAAACTAAATACACAATTAATGAAAATGAGTCGATACACAATTGAACAGCGCATTGAAATTATGTAAATTCACCTCAAAAATTGTTAAAATTTCGCTGAAAGGATTTGTAAAGTTCGAAGTACTTTTATTCAATATGAAGCGGCTTCTCGTTCAGCTATTGTTGATGTATTAAAATAAAAATGAACATTTCGGCAGTGTTGCTGATGTGAGGAGAGGAAACATTGCTCACACAACCAGATCAGTTCTTATGCCACTTTGAACCGTATGCATAAAGTTTATGAAGTTTAATTGGTGCGATTATTAATTAAAAATGGCAGTCAACAGAAAATATTAACTTAATGAGGATTTGAATTAAAGCAGGTGTTTTCACAGATTGTCTACCGGGTTGTATGTATCAAAATCATAAATAAATCTAGTAAAATGAAATGTTTTAACGGAAAATTGTAATTAAATTTAATTCAAATCCATGAGCACTAACCCAGATATTTTCTTAATGATGCAGGCTCAGTTTAAAAAGAAATTGTATTATACACAGTTGATAGACCTTTGAACGTGTAATACATGCTTACCATGCAGCCAAATTTGCACTATTCACTTTCTAACGCGGGGGACGTTGTAGACCTTGAAACACATGAGCTTTTATATCTGTGCGATAGTTTTAAAATATAGTTCATTTTCCTCAATTGTCAATTTGTAATATATTTGTATTTATAGTTTTTCTAACTCTCAACCTCAAAAAAGTGTATTCTGAACACTTTATTCCCCTAATAGCATTAATATGTTTTTATTTTACAGTGCTCTTTAATGTCATTGCAGGACTATCTATCAGGGTCATTAACAACCTATTGACAATATGTCTATTAAAAATAAAATGAAAATGATTGTGTTGAAGCTCTTGCTGAAGAATCACAATAACAAAACTAGCACATGAGCAGGATATTTTTTAATATATGCGAGACGGCATTGATCAAATGCGATAAGCCGTAAATACACGACTCGCCATTTTCTTTACTTTTGATTAGATATAATCTTAATATTCAAAATTGTAAATGAAAAACATATGTTTACAGCAGATATAGTACCCATATATAATATTATAGATGATTTTAAATAATCTTGTAGATTTTCACAGCCATCAGATAATAGTAGAACTTATTCTAGGTAATGCTGCCTTCATTCAACATAAACCTCGAGTTGGCCATTGAATTGTGACCTGAAACTTCAGCTACGACAATCACCAACCCATTGCAGAATTGATTGTAATAAATTATCAGCAAATTTAAATATATGTTTAAATGCAACTATCCCATTTGTATAACTTAACTCATAACTGCTCTTTTATTAACTGAAATTTTTAATTAATTTTTATTCACAGTCCGACTCGATAGATGTGCAATGGTCCCTGGGGCCCGGAGACCCCCGAGGAAGCGGATGGGGAGGCTGGCTGGGGCTCCGTCCTCTGCAACTGCTGGGGCCCCGCCCGTCCTCTCCACCGCCGCCCCCTGCGCCAGGGGCCCCCCGAACCACGGGAGCAGCCGAGTATCAGCGCTGGAACGTGATGATGAAGGATGTGAGTAGTCGTTATCGTGAAATTTTATTATCATGTATATGTCCACTCTAAAGATTTATCAATTCTTTTATTAAATAAATGCTTAAAAAATAATTCAAATACGCATGTAAAATAATATTAATAGCTGTAGGCGAAAATTCAAATGGCGCTCCATTGTGACTTTGGTCATGGACTTCCGAGTCTTACAAAACCGTTAAAAAAGAAGAAGAATCTAACAATTCAAATGTGATTTGTTTATTATCAACTGAAACCTCCCCAAGTTGGGGAAGCCTCCACTATAATTAGTCATCTTATATCATATTGCCGTAGAAATGCAAATAACCATGTGCCAGCGGTATTGTACATTTATAATTTATACATATATATTACGGGAACCGGTCGTGGCGTATTTGCTAAAGCTAAAGCTTATTATTTAAATCATTTTTATAATATATCTGATTGAGTATTTGTTTGTATTAATTTGGTTAGATTGTATTATATTATTAAACTACACCCCTGTTTTTGATAAAAAAAATATATTTTCAACATTGAAATAAGTTTTACAGAAATACCACTATCTAGCATATTCTTCAATAGACCAACTTTCAATTGACACCGAGAGTAGGGATCATGGTATCTCCAAAATTACACAATATAAACAACACAATATTTTTATCTGGTCTTCTAGGTGGTCATCCCAGAAAACATGGCCACCATGTTTTGGTGCAAGGTGTTCAAGGTACCCACCCTGCCCCGCAAGCACCACGCTGTGGGCTACAGCGCGCTGGCCGGGCCCGCCACGCGACACATGGTACTACACGAGTGTGCAGGTCCTGCGGCTTCAGACCGCCCGGCCTGGGAACGCTGGGCCTCGGGACCAGGGGCATACGGGCCTGACATGCCCGCTGACTGGGCTGCCTGCCTCACGCCAGTCGCAGCATGGGCCATAGGTTCCAAAGGTGGGTTGGACCGCATTCATTGCTGGTAGATGAAATTTTATGTAATTTTTTATTGTTTTGCTTTTGTACTTTTATAACTTTTTTATACTTATAGAATGTGCGCTTGATTAAGAAAAGTTAGTGCCCATGAAAATTCTCAACCTTATTTATATTGTGGCAAAAACAACTTCCACCCATCGCACGTTGGTGTACATTTATATTACAGTAATATCGACACGCCTCCGAAAACTGGTCTTGACAGATTGGGCTAAGGGTAAGGCTCAAATTCTGTTAGCGGAATTTTATTTTTATTTTGTGTATTTAGCCAAAATACTAACCACTTTAATCTGTCTCCAGACGGCATCGGACTAACTATAACTAAATATTTTTGCAGGTGAAATGTTTCCTGGCCATGTTGGAATACCACTCGGAGACCCGAACGGTGTTACCTTTTATATGCTAGAAATTCATTATGAAAATCCTTCGCTACAAAAAGGTAATTATTGTTTAAAATCATTGAATGTTTTTAAAAATTTTGATTCATTATTAATGTTCTTAAAATACAGTAATATTTCAAATCAGTGGCTCAATGGTCTTTTGGAAGGCATATAAAAGTCTAAACAATTCAACTAATCATGTTACCCATGTACTAGCTAAATTAGTTGACTTAATTTGCTTGTTTAACCTAGTACCAAGACACCAGCCTAGTTGACCACAAGAAGTTGTAATTTCGATCCTAGTCCCAAAAAACCACCCCTTTTACCTCCACTAATTTCTATTTTCATACGCTTAGTTTAGTTCGCAAAGTATTAACACATTGACTGCCGGCTCTTTTCTGAAACATTAACAAATGCCAGTTATATATTATCACTCTATCAAATCTATCCACAAAAACAATAAGGGATGTCTGCGACATACCAATGCGAATAAACATGTACGGAAATAGTTTCCTCTTGGGCGTTGACGACAAATAGCAGACAACATACGCCCACAGGCTTGATCGACAACAAACATGTTTAGAATATTGATGTTATTATGACATATTTTTAATATATTTATGATCATTTCTGTATTGCTAGTATTTATGTGCTCCTTGCAGTGGTTGACAACTCTGGCATGACTATTCTGTATACGAGTGAGCTGAGACAGCATGATGCAGGAATAATGGTGACAGGAATAACAGTATCAGCACTGCATGTGTTGCCAGCTGGACAGAAAAGATATCAGTCAGCCGGCTATTGCTCCGAACCGTGCACCACTGAAGTAAGTCAACTCCCTACAACAAGATATTATTGTTTTCTTAGTATATATGTAATTACTACAGGGATGACATAGGAACCCCGCTAGAGCAATAAAGTGGAGCCAGAAAAGTTATTACAGGTCCAGGAATATCAGAAGTGCTCATTAAAATTCTGTTGATTTGAGCCGTCTTTTTTTTGTGTTGTATATTTTATTCTGCAAGAAATAACTGCAACTCAACCCACCATCTTTGACAAGTATGTAATGTTTAATTTGTGACAGTCCGACATCAATAATAAGTCGCACTGAGTTAAGATACACTTAGGCAATTTCCTGCTTTATAAGTGTATAAACAATGTATCTGTTTATTCTGTATGATATTTAAATATATTATATAGTAACCTAGTTGTGCTAGCTGTGGTGGCTACCACATGATTTCTCACATTTTAAAACTCCTTAAGTGAAGGAAAAATAATTATTTTTCCATAATTTATGGATTTTCAATATTTGCAATAACATGCTTGTTTGGTCTAGTGGTAAGACACTCGCCTAATGACCAAGTGGTGGGGGATTCGAGCCTTATCCTTGAAACCACCAATATAATTCTCTTTTTCATAACTCAAGCGCCTAGTTTAGTTTAAAAATAGTAAGATTATTTGTGTTACATACGTTTCATGTAATGCCTATTTAGAGTGTGATTTATTAAAATATCATTTAATGCAGATGATCTACATTAGTTTACAATTGTTTGCATTTGATACTAATGGAACTTTACAGATGCTGCCAGAGGAAGGCATCAATATAGTTTCCGTACTGCTTCATGCACACAGCGCAGGGAGGAAACTTTCTCTCAGGCATGTTCGCAACGGCCAAGAATTCCCTAAAATAGCAGAGGTATTTTTCTTAAACAATTCAATAAAATTACTCTCAATAAAAATATGTATTTAGTAAAAAAAAATGTTTTCGGTATTTTTAAAATAATTTTCCATTTTCACAATTCACGGTGTCCATCAATATATTACTATATCAAAACCTAATTACTTGGTTCAGATCGATTCACTAGCATAAGCGACCTCTTGATATTTCACCAAAGCGATGCGTACTTAAATTCTTTATTTTCTGAAAATTAGGTCATTTTTTACGGGTAATGGTTCATGGTAATATTGTCATCCTACAATAACATTATGTACTCATGTATCCAACTAAGGAGTTTCCACTGAAATTTTCCAATGATTTGGTTTATGAAAAAGCTGACTTTGTCAGTAAATTTGATACAGATATGATTATCAAACATAAACAGAAACCAATCAGCAGTTAGCACATCAGTAATATTTATTCTATCATTTTCATTCATACTCGATATCACCACCTACCTATCTTTATTTACAATGTGTTTTCAACAGGATGACAAATATGATTACAAGAACCAGCAGTCCAAGTTGCTATTGGAGGAGCGAAATGTCCAACAGGGTGATGCCTTGATCATGGAATGCTCGTACGACACGAGCGGAAGACCTCGGCCAACACTCGGAGGATACTCTTCTAAACAAGAAATGTGTCTGTCCTTCATTCTGCACTATCCTCGCATCCCATTAGCCGGATGCTACTCCATGACTCCAGTCAAAGAATTTTTTGAAACATTTGGTGTTAAGGAGTTCTACAATGTGGATATGAAGCAAGTTGAGAGCATGTTCTTGGCTTCTGGGTAAGTTTACTCAAAATTTGTATTAAATTTAATATTGCACTGATAAGTACCATAATCGTTCAATCTCTTGTTTAATGGTGCACGTACATGGATAAGAGTTGTCTCGGAAACTTGTCGCCTAAAGGAGTACAGAGTACAGAGCGCGGAGCGAGCTATGTTTTATTTATACAGAGCAGAATGACTCAATTGATATATTCCGACCTTTACAGACATCTCATCCGTGTACATGCACCATAAGAACAGAATAATTGATTTGTTGCTACAATAAATTATTAAAATATGAATTAAATGTATTAATTATAAAGATATACATACAAAATCAATATTATCGAAAAATAAAAACATTGTTGTTGCGGCTACCGGGATTCGAACCTGGATCTCTTCCCTAACCGGGGGAGGTGCATTTATCCAACTATGCTACAGTTTTTATTTTTCGATAATATTGATTTTGTATGTATATCTTTATAATTAATACATTTAATTCATATTTAAAATATCACAGAACTATGTTCTGAATAATTACAACTTCACAATAAGAATGTGTTCTCCTAAAAAATAAATTATTAAATTGTGAAAATATTTTATTTGACCACTTTACGGTGTAAGCATATAATTACCATCAATAACATAATTATAAATGCAAATCAAAAACAGTGGCAGAAATAAGACATCCCCATATCCTCATCCTCAAGGATTATTTATATTATTTATGTGCTGATACAGGCCAAGAACACCTCCTAAGTAATTGGATTTGCCTCATTATTTATTTTGCCTTTATGCTTATTTTTACTTGTATCCGATGGTGTAACTATAAAAATTGGCCCCCAATGCAAAATGGGAAAAAATGCCCCTGTATATGTATTGCATATACCTAAATTATAACGTGGTAATTATAGTGGAAGAAAACATATTGTTTCCTTCACAAATCTTTACGCCTTTCTGAAAAAATAAAACATGTTTTTAAGCATTCATATATGCTCACCCAACTACAAAACATTTTTGTTTCGGTTTACCGAGATATTAACTTTGCGGCGATGGTACTCTCCCTAACCCAACTATATTTACTAGGTACTGCTGTATAAATTGATAAAGTTTTCTAGTGTTTTCCTAATTCCATATCTTGCTGTGGTGGATTTTAAACATTATTGATCCATATGAATGCTGGGAAAAGTATTGATACAAAATGTATTGTAGGACGCGTGCTGACTTTTGTATCCCTATCTAATATGGGCCCCAATGCAATGCGCCGCTTGGTTTCATTGACTGCTATGCCACTGTTTGTATCTCTATTGTAATAAATATGTTTTGATTTCTTTCAGATCTCTAGATGGTTTCCCCGAATTATTGGATCTATCTGATAAAAATTCTAAAGACATGGCTGTTCAAGGAGATGATCAGGGCGTCAGCCTTTTGGGTAAATCATTTTAAGTACAATCAATCACATCTCTTTTTTTTCATGAAAAATCATTTCATAAAAAAAAAATTAAATATGTTTTATCCTTAGGCACATTTTAAAACAGATTATTAGTAATCTGTTTTAAAATGTGCTGTTTGTTCAAATACTAAATGCAGCAGTGCTAAATTTAATCTGAAAAAATGCTCAATTTTTAATAAAATGTATAGGAATATGACAGATTTTTTCCTAATCCATCATGCAAATATATATAGCAGAATCATGTTTTCATTTTTAGACCAGTTTTACGGAGAACAACATTTAACCGGTGAATGTTTGGATTGTCTTAGTACAATTGTCTATTTTTTCTCACCCTACCCCTAAAGCCTATTCATTTTTTCATCCACTAGAGCTGGAGTAATGGATTAATTATTATGTATATGTACCGTTGCTGTCACTTTGCATTACTGAACTTATTAGAACTTTGAAAATAATATGTATTTACATACAATCTATTTAGATTGTTGAACCATCAATTCTTATCTTACAGGTCAGTTGGTCATCAAAGAGCCACCGGAATTCAGAAATAAAACATTCATCGCCCACCTTAACGAGATACCATGGAGCGAGCCCCTTCTGACTAAAAGAATTGAAGATACTCTCTATAAAGGAAAACATATGACATTTTGTCGTAAACGAGATGATACTATAGCTGTTGTAAGTATTATATTTAATAATAATAAAAATTGGGTTACAAAGATTGAAATTTTAAATATTCAAACTCGTATTTAAAAAAGTCTTTCGATATTATGTTAATACATACCAGTGTTTAAAATTGGTACCCGATGGCCGCAAAAGACGTACATAGGAAATCATTTTAATATATTTACCATCAGTATAGCACCATACATAAATTTTCAAATTTTTGTCAGTAAAAATATGCCTTTAACACATCCTCTGCGGTGGTGGGTCAGATCTGACCTAGGTGTTTGTAAAAATATCAATTACGCAACAGATATTCAATTAATGCTATTTTCCTTAAAGCTAATCTTTTATTAAACATTTCCAAATAATTTGAGACACAAATGATTATTTTCCGTCGAGATTCAAATTCAAATTGATAAAAATGTGAAAAAATACAAAAAACTGACCTAAGACAGTTGCTTTTATGAGATTGCCTCTCAACGCTCACGCTAAATCATATAGTGTCAGACTTCAGCATATTTTTTACTGCCTTTATTACTCTCATTTCTAAGGTTCCATGAAGAGGGTATGCAAAGGGTATACCTGGTTTGTGTATTGTGATCCAGTCCAATTATTTTACACATATTTATATTGTTATTTGTTTTGACTTACTTTCGTCTGGCGGTAGTACAATCCTCAAGCAAATGTATTGTGTTTTTCTGGGTCCCCCAGAAAGGGTCACCAATAAAGTTTTATGACCCTATTTGGTGACCATAGGGTCAGCTTTCCAATATTGTTATTTCTTTTGAATTACAATTATAAATGTTGTTTAAAAATACATTATGGTTGGAAAATATTTAAATGACAAAATGTGACTTGTTTTACCTACTTATTTTTTAAATTATGTCAATTGTTATTTATATTTTTCATAATTATATTCTGAGAATAACAAACAATTTACTAATCGGAATTCACAGAACACAATCAACATTATATTTATTTTTAATAAAAGTTGTCTATTGTTTTATTTATTTTTATATTTGCTTTTGCTTATAATATTGTTGATTGCATTTCGTATTAAAAAATATGTTTTTCTTTTATAATATTTTTATTTCACTTAATATAAATATTTTATTCATATTATTTTCATTATGTTTATGTGTAAAAAATAAAAAAATTAATTCAGAGAAGGTAAAATGTTTATAATCACTGACACATCGGCAGGTAGTCGAACCGACGAGAAGATCACGTGTTCAGTGGATATTTGTATTTGGTCCGAATAGGGCGTTTGTTGATGCGCAAGAATGCATACATTATTCGTAATATTTTTTATAAAAACTTTAATTTTTTAGTAGAAAGATTACAGCACATCATGCCATTTCATTAAATCATATTTAAAAAGATATATCTATAAAAAAATCTCCCATAAAACGATTAAAAAACTGAAAAAGACCCACCACCGCCGGACGTGTTTTATTTTGGCCCACCGGGCAGTAAGTGTTAAAACAAAAAGGTCATCAATTTAATTTGTATATTTCAAAAGAAATTGACACTTCACTCCAATGTTTTACTTTCTTTTAAATTTTTCTATGCGTGACATTTTATACATGTATACATATTAATATAGAATGGAGACATTCATGCGTCTCGTCATCCATGGTATACGCAATATGCGTCCCCTTAAACTATATATACATATAAAAATTTCACCCAAATCATAAATTAAATCATTATTAAAGATTCAAATTTTCAATTTAATGGGCATTATACTCAATTTTGAAATACTTTTCTCATTGTTATTTTATATTATAAAGTAAAAAATTAACCACAATATTTTGTTCCAGCCTATTGAAATAAGTATATTTCCCAACTTTTCGGAGGTTGCCGAAGATCCTTCGAAACAGTGCCACTACAAATCACAACATAACGGATCATCGCCATCTTCGTCTTCAACTTTATTTTATAATACTTTTATTACCTTACTCTCGACTTTTATACTTGTAATAATATTTAAACAAAAATGCTGAATATATCCCAAATGTTACTGTGACAATCAACCAAAAGATGGAATTTAAGATTTGGGGAGTATTTTTCAAAAATAACGAGACATTTTTCTAATGCTCAAAATAAACTGTACAACATAGACAAACTATAATACATTTTCTCCAGAGAAATTTGTAATTTTTATGGCTCATATACACGGATGAGATTTGTCTCGGGGGCTCACCTCTAAACCGCGTAAAGGACAGTACAGAATTGAGCTTGAAGTGAGCTTGCTACATTATTTTGGATGCAGAATAGAATCAATCGACAAATCTCAGAGATGAGAGATCAAAATCTCATCCGTGGACACACACCTTTAAGGTGCACACGTACACGGATGAGACTTATCTCAAAATTCGCATAAAGAGCTGTAGAGCTTAGCGCGAAGCAAGCTGTCACTCTCTGTCTAATGTATTTTGTATACGCAGAATAGAGTGACTTTACCGTCAAATCTCCAAGATATGAAATCAAAATCTCATCCGTGTACAGGCTGGCACCATTAAAGGCAAATTAATATGGTGTTAAAAATATTAGTAAAATATGTACTTTACAGAATATCAATAATATGAAAGCTGCCTAACATTCAACTGGTGAAATTAAACAGCTGATAAAAAACTGAACGAAGAAAAAAGTTGTTTCAGCAGTATTGCTTTGTGTCCATTGATCATTCGATGAAGAATGAAAAATTTTATATACACAATGCCTTAGATTTATAGGAACTAACTTTGGTCACTATAAAACAATTGCCAAATATTTTTAAACACGTAGTATAAAACTTTATGCTTATCGGAACAATTAAACTTTGAGGTTGTGTAGATATTATTAGACAGCAAGTAGTGTAGTGTGTAGACATGTATTACGTATAAAAGAAATGATTTTGTTCCTCAAGTTTTTACCTTATACTTAAACATCGAAATAATTTACTGTATGTGTATTTTTTTTCAATTGCTATATCTATTATCTTTTCATAAATATTTGACAAAAATATTTTTTAAATATTTATTCGTGGATTTTCAACACATTTTTTTTTATTTTTGTTTTTGCCAATCATAAAACATGGTTGTCAACAATTAATTGTAAATAGATAAATTTATTGTGTAGTTTTATTTATTGAAATTTAAGTAAGCAAATAATTTTAAGCAATGATAAGTTTAGTACCTACGATTATATGACAACCTGGCAATGTTGGATGATTGAATAAAATCGAAATTATTATTGTATTTCTAATGGGTGCTACTAACTTGTCTTTTTCATTTTTTGAAAATTATTTAATATGTAATAATATTCTTGAGAAAAAATTCAAAAACATTGCAACTCACAATACACTAACGTCATATTGTGAGCAAATGTGCCAAATTTTGATAAAGATAATTTTTAGTTGTGAAGTGAGCAGAAAGAATGTAAGTACTTAATTTTATTTGCGTAGAATAATTTCTGCAAGCTTAAAAAAAAATCTCTCGCTTCTAGTCAAGTAAAAGTTGGATCCATAATATTTTTCGTTAATTTTGGAAACCTAAGAACTATAACTTAGTCGTCTAGACTACGAAAAAGAGGCATAAGAATTTTGTACGAGTATGTGGAACCGAAAGACCCGGAAGGAAGTAATTTAAAATAGAAATTAAAATGTGTTTTAAATTATAATATGATAGAGCACATCCAATAATTGTAACCTACATATGAAAAAATTACTTCTTATCTTCTCAAAAACATCATCACAAAGTCATCGATTTGGTGACCCGAAATCACCGAATAACTCTAATGAAGCAACATTTATATACTTCATTATATCACAGAATCCTAAAGGAGAATATTTTCAATGACATCATTTTTTTTCTTCCAATTCCTTAGTCTAAGAAGATGTTTTGTACTTCCACATTGTTCCCGTGCTCACATTAATTCACTTCTAGCTAACTCTAAGTCTGTGATTTGGAAAGATTAAAAATGTAAATACATAATAAAGTTCTCTAAACACGTTCATTTAAAAACAACATATTTATCAGTGTTGATCATTTACACAGGTATAGGTAACTATATGCACTATTTGTTTTATTCCCAGACTAATACAGTAATTTTTTATCTTCACCTCAAAACAAAACAAATAGTACGAGTATAACATTGATATCACGTGTTTTTGAAATCATCTACTCATTTGCAATTTGTTAGTATTTCACAGAGAGCGCATAAAATGACAGAAAATCCAGCAAATTTTATACATTTGGATCTTATTTGGAACAAAAATAAAAATATATATTCTGCATTTTTATACCACTGCCTTTTATTAATATGATGATTGTACATTCCTACGTATAATAATAAACACAATATGTATTACGATTATAATGACGTTTGCAGATGCGATTGAAATAATTTATTTCTGTATAGGTTTGGTATCATGTTTCATTGGAATTTGCAAGATTATAATTTCCTGAAAATAAAACAATTTTCAACAATATGTTACACAGTTTTGTATGATTTTTTAAAATAAAATTTAAAAAAACCTTAAATTTCGATTGTTTTATTTTAATACTTTACAGTTTATCGATACATATTATTATGAAACTTATTAATATAAATTTTACACATTTAAATAGGTACTGAATGGACGTTATGAAGCTATAAGAGATGGAAGATTTATCAAAAACATTTAACAAAAAATAATAATAAAATTAAATGTAATAAACTGTTTTTTGGTGTGACCTTGCAACAAGAAGGCATATCCTTTTTTGTATCAAAATTAAAAAATTTGAATACAAATAAAAGTTTACTTTGTTATTTTACATTATATACCAATATTTTTGTAAAAATTTCAAACTATCAATTTAACAATCAAACTCCGGCGAAGAAATCAAAAAATGAATATTCAAAACTTTAAACGTCAATATCTATGTTCAATGTAAATGATACCTTGTTGTTCCAAGGTTACAACACAGTAGCATACACCAATTATTGATTGCCCAAAATAACAAAGTGGCTAGGTGACAACATAAAATAATAGTATAATTTTGAAAATAAAAAATTTATGAATAGACAATTTTATAATATGTATGTATTTCAAAGCTACACCCATACCCAGAATTTTAAATTTATATTATCTAAAACACAATGATTAAATATAAAACTGATTAACCAAACCGACGCATCTCTGCTGCATGTGCTGTATTAATATTGAATTTTTTTTTAAATATTATCATTTTATTTTCAATTTTTATACCAACTCGAAAAAAACAGATTTTACTTCATATTACGTATACATATAACAAAAAAATCCATTTTATTTTGCACATGTAATTGATTTGCGTCTAAATAATGAACAGGTACAAATTTATACATCATTATTATTATACATTACAATGTATGTTATTTTTATTAATAATATTGTTACAAAAACAATTCTTAAACAATCTTTTTGCAATGGTTCGAATAATATTCCTCGCAACTGAGATTGCCATATTTAAAAATATATACAGTGAACCCCTTTTAATACGTTTTCCGAGGGATCAGCACATTCAAATTTATTAGGCGTGAAAACCTGTTAGCAGGGATTTCTCATTATTTATATTTGACATCCAATTTTGCGTTTTAACTAAAGTTACATTAATATTACGATTATTTAATAATGTTTTTTTTAAATAGACACGTACACGGAATACATGTCACATCAATATTCATACTATTTTCAAAGAATAGCTATCTAAACTGCAAAAAGAATGCTAAAGTATTAAATAAATATTAAAAGAAAAATAAATCTGAAGTAGAATCACCGACAAGACAAAAATGTGAAATTGATTTTAGAATTCAAATCGGCGTAATAGGAGATCAAATATAACAATGATGTCACATGTAAGTCGGACATTATTTTATTAGCTTGCGTTAAGTTTATTTCTTTTTACGAAGCATAATTTTTTTACTTAACTGAGAAAATGAACCGTGTTTCCTGCTGATCAACTTAAAGAATGCATAATTTTTAAAAAGTACTGTTTGTAAATAGTTACCTGTTTTGACCTCGTACCTAAAACTGATCCATTTTGGTGATTTTTACATAATTTACATGTATCCTCAACGCTTGTATAATCAATATAACTGTCCAAAAACATCACCTTTACACACAATGTCAATAAGGCTATTCCGTTTAAACGTGTAATATTCACCCTTACTGAATCTCATTTGCAGTGCTTTTTCAAAGAAATTATTTAGACATCGAACCTCGGCAGAGTTGAACTTTATGTGAAAATACATTAACATATTTGTCCTTTTATAATTTTAATTTTTAATCACAAATAAGATTACGATATACAGTAAAACTCCGTTAATTCATAACCCTATATTTAGTATTTTCACGTAATTCGCACGTTTTTCAAACAATTTTGCCCCGAAAAGAACATTTCATACTAATTTCTACCAATAATTCGCAAAATCTGATTATTCACAGTTCGTATGCGTTTTTGACACCCAAAGTAAAATAATTCATTCACGTAATTCGCATACATATTTGCAAATGTTTTTAAATCCGTACTCATGTGACTACGCATTTGACCTTCATCCCTTCATGAACATCCGCAACTAGCCCTGCCTACCAGCCAATCACGACGCCGTTCTTATTGTAAAAACAGCGCACTGGCATGACGGGTGCCAAACTAAGTTTTACCATATGTACATCAAATTCCATAGTGCATTTTATAAGATTTGTTGTTATTAAAATAATGATTTCATTGAATAACATGATCTAGTTTATATGTTTATGAAACGTTACGATTATTATTATAATAAAATGGCACCAACACATTGTATTTCGTTTTAAATCCTTGACCATTAGGAAAAATGGAGGTTATTTTGAAAGCCGAAAAAAAATTGATATCAAAGATAAAATTGGCAGAAAAAATCGAATCCCGAATATCTCTCTGGGTTCGAACTTATAAAATCGCAGGAAAATAATAAGCTTCAACCATGAAGATTTAAAAGTCTTTAAATAAGGTAAATAAGTACAAATAAAGTAATTGAAAGAAAAGCGCTAAACATTGGTCGCGAAACACATTAGTAATTTTATTTTTTAAGAAACGCGGTTAAACTTAAGAAAACGGTAACTCCTCTGATTTTTGCAAAATGCAATTTTCAGTAGAGTTGTCTGCCCTGAATTCAAAACTTCTATATTCTAATTGCCATTGTACCATTTGAAAAGCAACCGTATTCGCCATTGCGAATAAAACTTTCTAGAAAACATGTTTTTTGTAAAGATCTGAGAAGTTACGAATTCTCAATATACACCAGAAATGCTAATTGAAGCTCCTAATGAAACGGGGTATAGTATCTCCGAAAGCGGAACATTATCAGATTTTGAACATCATGATTTTTTTTTAAATTAATTTCATGAACTAAAAGTAACTAATAACAATAAGAAATAAAGTAATTAGCATAAAAATTGTTGATTAGTTGTGTATTATTTATACGTACATAATATTATACAAAATCTATTCATACAATTAAAAAATGTTGATGAAACAATATATTTTAAATTCCCAAAATGTATTAAAAGTTCAGTTAATGCAGAACATTGTACAATTAGAGTAATACATGTCAATGCATTATTTTGTTTTCTAAAATAAGCTTGCCATAAAATGACCAGCTATTTTAAGAATTGGGTTTTTCGGCCAGGAATGTTTGCATAGTTAAAGTTAAAAATTAATAAAAATAAAACAAGATATATTAGTATTACCAATGTGGCTCTTGTATTGTGAAGATTATCTGCATGTGCAAAAACTAATTTATGGCAGCGGTGGCTATTCCTTGTTTTGTGGAAGCAAGGCAGTAAATTTTATTGGCCTATTCAAATATGACAATTTTTGTCAGTGGATAGATCTCTTATGGTGAGGCAAAACCCAAATATTATTGCACCATTCATTGAAAGAATATAAGGAAGGTTATTTTGTAGGGATAAATTGAGTATTGTCATAAATATTTTTATTTCTTAGGCGGGAAACTTATTATTTGGAAAACATATTAAGCATTTAAAAAAAACATGATTTGTATGGGACTTTTTCGGGACCGGAAAATGTGATCTTATTAAAGAGGAACTTATTAAGAGGGTTTCACTGTATATAATGCAGTGTTTATAATACATATACACCTATCCCTCGATTTATTCGACTTTTTTATGCAGTTTTACACTGTTAATAAAAATATGTTTTAAAAGACAACTAGTTTTCATACTACATATTTTGTCTAATAAATTAGACATCTGGACTACTATGGAGTGAGCCGGTATTTAGACAAAAAATAAGTCAATAATTGGACTGAACCAGTGAAAAAAAAAAGGTCAGCAGGTAAAGATGAGTATGAAACAAATTTAGTAATTATATATGTTACTTTTATCACTTTATTTTACTCTTAGGGCCGGTTGTGTGATCAGTAGTAACTTTTTAATATAGTAACATTTTAATAAACGCCCGTAATAAAAATCATTTGCAGATTGTTGATACATCAAAATTACTACTGTCAAAGCATAGATGGAGAAGTCTATAGGTGCGACAAATAATCATGAAATATGCTTTATTTTATGCATTATCTATGGATTGTTTCGAAATTTGTCACTTTAGTGGTGAAATTTTTTCATATTATGTGCTAATGTATATTAAACACAAACTCTCATCACTAAAATAGCAGGATATTGAATGATTAATTGTCGTATGCTGCAACTTTGATTTTGATTAGCTTGGTTTACTCATTACATGCATTGTTGGTACCTTTATTTGACATTTATACGAATTCTGTACCTTACCCTTTTGATACTCTAGAATGTATCTTACAATTTCTTGCCTCAATTTACATGTCGTCAATTTGAGTGAATTTCCTGGGATTTGCCACATAAATCGTGGGATGTATATATATATATACATTTTCTATTCAAGTCACAAATATTAGTACATTTATACACTAATCAAATACAGTATGTAATCCTAGCTCATATTACATTAACCATTTGAATATCAATGATTTATTATATACCCTTTTTTAAGGTTTACCGTTTTCATAAATTATTAGGAATGATGTTTATTAAAATTAACTCAATAATAATATGACATCAGTTATGTAAATCCTCATCATGATAAGGATGTGACGCATATCCTAAAGATGAGGATGAGATATCAGGTTATATAATATTGATAACATCAACAAACATTATAAAAACACGTTACAGGTTAATCCCATGCTCCTACAATAAAATTGCTTATGAAGTATTTTACAAAAAGTTACAAGTGTAGACTAAATATCTTTGAACAGAAGGGCTCTTGACAATAGGTGAAATATCTTTGGAATCTTTAGTTCTTTACTTAGAAGCAAATTAATGATCCATGTGATTTAAATTAGGTTAAATTTTCCTAATGATATGAATCTATATAGACACTAACGAGTAAATATTATGAAAGAAAAACATATATATATGTATATGTATGGATCGTGTGATACACGTGTAACAAACGTGTCAAAAACAATTTTTTTTTTTTTAATTTGCATTCAACAGAAATCGAAAATCAGAAGGAATGTTCTGTCTTTGGCGCTTAGTTTCTTAAAGGGTAATAACTTAATTAACTGACTAATCGAATATGTATACAGGTCAAATCTATACGTTAGAATGAATGTTTATATAATAAGTACTATGAATTATTCCGAGGGACCAAAAAATTATACATTCTAATACAATCCAAAAACAAATTACTGATACATATTTGAAAAATACAAAAGCATGTTTCAATACAAAGTCCCCACCTCCTGAAAATAACAGTAATAACCCATGGTTGCCACAAAGACAAAAATTACAGATGGGTATGCAATAATAATTAGGTGTTGTTACGATAATCCAAAAACAACGGGGTGGCTGACGTATTTTGGATGTGTAACAGTTTATTATTGTTATTACACAACATTATAACTGGACTGATCATTTTAAGCATTTAAATCAAATTGAATTAAAGTGAACGCTTTCCCATATTTTTTTGTTGGTCCCTAAAAAATAGAAAAACATAGTAAATAATAGCTCGCACTGTAATATCTACGCGTGTGGTTCAATCAATAGAATACATAATCAGAATCCAGATACGCGTGCTTCACTCAGTTCTTTCTGTTTCTGCGCCTCATGTTGGTGTGGCACTGCGGACAGTACCACTTCCCCTTCGGTGGAGCCGTGATCCCGACACAAGGATAGTGGAACCATTCAAATGGACACTGAAATGGAGAAATGTACCATGAAAATATGTGCTCGTTTCATGAATACTTATAAAAATGTTTGTCACAACCTTTCAGTGCCTGGGACATGTTCACACATGTACTGCTTGTACACCACCTACGCCCAAAATACATTAACATACACCGTTTATAACACAATTGTATGAATAAAATAAAGACCCCGGGCAGCTTCCCAGGCACCTGCACCACTGGATCTGAGAGTGCATATATTTTTCACAAACAATGATTGATGATTTAAAACTTACATCTTCATTATCGCAGGCCACCATATCTCCATAAGAAACTTGATTGCAGATGCAGTATCTAGGCTCATTAGGATCGTACGTCCATTCACCGTCAGTTAAAGCCTCTTCCAATGGCATCGATGTGATAGGTGCTGCATTAGATACCCCCACACTACCGACACTGGAATTATAACAATAATATTACCACATGAGAATATAATATTTAACATTGAAAAATGTTCCATTACATGTTATTTTAACAGAATCTAACCGTTTTGTTTTATTGAAATTTTACCAGTATTACGATTCTGTGGGCCCAGGATGCCTTTAGGCGTCTTCGTTTGTGGTGTGCACGTGATATTATTTTATTTGAGTAGTGAGATCCATGGGTGACACATTAAAACAGTTTTGAATCGATGGCCCTAAAAATCTATTGTTTTACCAATGTCTTTTCTCCATACAAAAGTAGGGATATCACTAACCGGTAGTGTGTTACCAGATTGATTATTTTTCATAAATATTAACAAATTATTAAATTTTCTGTGAACAGAATTCGGATCCCATTCGGACCCTGCAATGGAATCGGAAACGTCGGCCAAAAAGGTCAGATATACACTGCAGGTTAGCCTAGAAAACTGTACCCAGAAGATTCTGAATGGCTGTGATAACCAAAAAACAAAATTATTAAATTGAACAAATACGAACATGAACACTAACTCACGCACACGCGTTTTTGTTGTAGTGCAAACCATCTATATTTTTTTATATCATTTTTATGTTGTTATATTTTTTCTAAAGTTATGACATTACTACATTATAACTAAAATCCGATGGGCAAGTGTGCCGTGCGAAAACTTCGGAAGGAAATGCAATACACATGCAGGAAGTGCGCTGTTCCCTTGGGTGAAGTGCCGTGCAACAAAATATACCAGACTGAAAAAAATTTGTAAGAATCATATGAAATAAAACAAATAGTGCTGTGTAAATAAAATATCAACTCCAATCCCCAATAATAACTAATTACAAATAATCACAAAAAAAAAATTTTTGTGATAACTTTGCAACACTATTGGCACTTTTATTTGAAACTCACCATCTATCATAGTTTTTTTTTTATTTTTACTTATGCCTACGTTTTGACCGTTTTTTAATCATAAAAAATTGGGGTTATGGGTATATTTTGATTTTAAACAAACAACAAACTCTCAACTGGTTAATAATCAGATAGGTAAGATAAATTAATATAACGTTTTGTTTCCTTTTATGAGTCAATTTCTCAAAATTAAATGTGCCAGTGAGACACGTGTGCACTTATTTCAAATTACACTTACGAGTTCTATCACTGTTCATCGCTGTTCCGCCATTCAGTTGCTTAATTTTTAGTGTCCCAATTATTAAGGTACGCAACTTGACACACAAATTTTGTTAGTGACTCATTAAAACAATTGCAGATTTTTAAAACAATTATATAAAATTATATTGAGTACGGTAAATTTAAATATATCATAATTAACGAAGGCCTTGGATCATTAACTGTAGGTCATGTCTAACTCGGTTTCATTGATGATGATTGAACACTAATGCTATGATCGGATAGAGTAGAAAAAGGAGTTACAGAGTACAAATGGTTAGGATAGAGCAGTGTTTACCAAACTGTGGCACACATTTTGATTAATTTTATGGAGCATTTCTTTATCTGTTGAAGCCATCCTTGGTGATGAACAAGCTCGACAACAGATATCAAACAGTTTTAATTATATCTATATAATATATTTGTATTTTTTGTAAAATAATATTTTTTTTCGTATTTTTGAAAATATAAAATACATTTTAGTAAATTTATTATTTTCTTTGTAATAAAAATTTTAGCCAAGATTATTCCTGACATATTGTGGTGTAATCACTCAAAAACCCCAATATTCCTAAATATTAAAAGTTTGCTACGCCAGTGAAACATATATTTCTAAAGGGGTTTGAATATGTTATAAGTTTGGAAAACACTAGTAAAGAGCAAATTAAAAGAAGAAGATATTTTATAAAGGCTTTATGGAATCGTTTGGACAAAGTTTGAGATCTGCTAATTGGCATCGATAATTATGAAACATGTTTCAATATCAGAATATCATTACCTCTGTGTTGGTGAAGATGACCGACTGACTGATGAGGCGAGGGTCTGTTGAGAGTGAAGCATGACGCTGCTTCCACTCGAAGAACCTCCATAACTCGCCTTTCTAAAAAAATTCAACAATAAACACTGATTAATGATAACTTTTTTTTAAATCTGAATCATCTATTTGGATATCGGAAAATATTTTTGTAAGAATTTATAAAATGGAAGAAATCTCGGCTCTTCATATCTAGTTTCTAAACATAGCAAAGCATTATCAAGCAAAGTTTTAGTGGTGATTTTGTACTAGGACTAAATAGAAGTACATATATACTTTCGGTCGGTGCATATAGCAAAGAGTATACAGTCACCAGTTTAAACCAAAAACTTTTGATTAGTGATGAACTAAACTTTTATTTTAAGTGATTGTGAATGTGATTATTGTTCGATTGTAACAAATATTGGTGACTGACTATTTGTAATTTGGCAAACTACTCACTCATATACTAGAAACTGAACCTCCAACAGTTAAATTTCAATTAGCGATCACTGTTACGATTCAATATGGATCGCACCATCAGTCACAAATGCATTGATATGGAGGATTATAAAAAAAAATCCAGTAGCGTGATACGCATGTAACATTGCGTAACCCATTCACAGAATGAGTCTGTCAAGGGAAAAGACAGGGAGATTAGAACAAAATATTGCAGGGTTCTGCACATACTTATTAATTATTACAAAGATCACACATGATGGACCTAATTGAAGTTGCCATGCAGATACACACATTCCACGCTTAATAACTATACATTCTACACAGATAGTTTAGTCACTCTCGTATCTTCTCTCTTCATATTCACATGTGCAGCCATCCACGGATAGGAGCGCTGGTCCGGGTCATGCTCTGTAACATCGCTCCTACGTCACGTGCCATCACCATGGCGCTAACCACACGTGCTCCTCGGCCGCATCCGGTCATCTTTCTTCTGCTGTGCTCTTAGTTACAAGTTCCACGTTATTAATTCTGCCGTGCCGGATAGAATGCCAAACTCAGACATGCAACAGAGGATGGTCCTTAAGCCATCTCATGTTGAGGAGAAGTCCTTGAATGCCCTTTATCTAAGATGCCTCATGTCGAAGGCTAATTACTCAGAAAAAAAGGCAGAAGGCCAGAAGCTGCTTGGAGACCAATTAGAGACTGGAGTCTTCTTGGAGACTGGCATACAAAATTGACAGTCGATGCATACTTTTGTGTTGCCATATTTATTTTATACCATAGATAAAAGTGATTTATACGAAAATGACCGAAATTTCAATCGCATTGAAAATCTAACACATACTCTCATATCAACATCAAAGTGCTGATATTTCATAGTTATCGAATTTTCAAAAACTTTTTTGATTTTATTTTTGATTAAACATTTTTTTACAAAACGGTGGAGGGTGACATTTAGTTAATGGAGATATTGCTGACTTTTTAGACATTCCCGATATGCTTGTTACTACTGCAGAGTCCGATGATAACAACGGCACAATAAGTTGGAAAGATTCTGAAACGTTCCAATTTGAGTAAATTGTTAGTGAGATTTTGACGTACGTTCGCGATATTTCTCATTTTTGTCACCAAGTAATTCAAATGAATGACATATTATGTTTTAGTTATTAATTAAAATTAAAATATGGGCGTTTTACTATAAATACAGTGAGTACGCAGTTAGGCAGCATTGACCAATGCCACGGCCGGCGGCATCATTTTATGCGTGTTGTTAACTAACTTACCATCACACTGTTTCTCCGTGGGGTTAGGCAGAAAGGATAGAGCGCCACATTCTTCTGTCCTGACACACAGTTCTCGCCTCATCCACATTCATACATCTTCTCATACAAACCTACCTGGTCATGCCAAATCTTCTGCGGACATTATTCATATTTCTGATGCCATCAACACTTGTGTCATATATATTCCTTACCATTCTCTCCTCATTCATCCGTTCCATATGACCAAACCAGTGATCCTTTTTTAATCTTACTCACTATACAAAGATCAGCTTTACATTCTTTCCTTATTTTTTCATTATTTACTCTGTCATAAATGGATCTGCCACATATACGCCTAAGTGATCTCATTTCCACTGCATTCAGTCTACTTTTATTCCTCTTCTGCCAGCTCCAGGCTTCACTTCTATACATCGGTATCAGTACCAGAACTCCTTTGTGTACTGGGGTTTTGCCTCGGTTGTCAAGTTTCCATTAGCTATAATTCCATTCAAAGCGCCATTCACCATTTCCTGCAGTCATCCTCCTTTCGATATCTTTCTCAGCCTTTCCGTTTCTATCAAACATACTTCCCAAATACACAAACTCATCGACTTGTTCCAAACATTAATTACCTACAAGTATTTTTCACGGTGTCTTACTTTCCTCCTTATTACGTATGGTATCACTCACACCAATACAATTATTTTGCACGTTGTCTTGCTTTCTTCCTTCTCGAATACCATCACTTTCGACTTGTTGACATTCATAATAAGGTCACTTTTCTTGCATACATCATACATTTTACTCACTAGACTCTGTAATTCTTGTTCATTATTCGTCATTAATACTGCATCCTCGGTGTACAATAAACAGCATACAATCAAATCGCCCATTTTCGCTCCCAAATTCATACATTCCAGTTCTTTCACACAATTATCCATATACAAATTGAACAGCCATGGAGATATTACACCCTTTATAATGTCAAACCATGGTGTTAATGATCCATTTATCCTTACACACGCAGAACTTCCTTCATATAGAAATGTGATTGCGTGTATAAGTTTATAATTCACCCCGTACTCGGAGAGTACCTTCTATAACCTATCTCTTATAACTCTATCATACACCTTTTGCAGATCTACAAAGACACAAAATGTTTTTGGTTCTTCATTAAAAACTTTTCCATCATCACTCGTAGAGAAAAGTTCTGATCCATAAATCCTCTTCCATACATGCACATCTCATACTTTTTCTATCTATTAAAATCTTTCCATGTAGTTTTCCAACCGAGCTTAATAGACTAATTGCCCTATATATTGTTGTTAATGCTATATAAGTGTGATGTGTAATGTGTACGTAACTGTGATATGAAGTGCTAATGTTATTTTGTTTTAAGCATCACATTAACCTTCCAGCGGGCGCGCTGTCACAAAATTTACGACAAATGCGCCTTATCGCCCCTCCCACTTTTACCACTTAGTCGCAAGCATCGAGCTCCGAGCTATTCGAGAGTCAGTATCTCTCTAAACTACAGACGTACCAGGTGTGCTTAGAAGTTTTTGTTATTCATTGATAATTGGACTCTAATGAATATTGGCAGCATAAATTCTCAAATTTTATACAAATTTGCCTGTCCAAGGCTCCAAAGCATCGAAGAATTGTCCTATAAAATTTGGCATTGACCATGGTGAAAGAGCATCTTATCTTCAGATCAAATGTCAAACATTTACCGCAAGATGTAAGTACTTTTCTCAAAATGAATTACAGTCGGGAAGTTGAACCGATTTGTCGGTCATGTGCACTGGAGAAGAAAAGATCCTCAGCATCAATGAAGTGTTGCCGTTGCCAGTCCTTTACATTCAAGAACCATTCAGCAGTTAAGGTGGTTTGTAACAATTGTAATGATGAGAATATTGATTCTGACTAATAGGTTGATAAATTATTTTGTTTTGAAATAATTAGTGTTGTTTCGTTTTTGGTTTAAAGTACTGTCATTTATTATTTTTCATAACAGCAATTCCTTAACATTTATACAAAGAAAAAACCATTTACATGGAGAAAACATGATGACGTCAAATTTACGACAAGTGCCCGCTCAAGGGAAATTACTCAACGCGCCCGCTGGAAGGTTAAACCAATAATATTAATAAAAACTGATGTTGTCCTTCCAAAAAACAATATAAAATAAATAATAATGTCCTAACGCTATTAACTTTTATTTTTTCCTTTTTTTTAACTGTTTTTCATCTCAAAACCGTACGAAATCGCGGTTCGATGGACGCTTATGATGAAATAGTACTAATATATTTTTTTTTAAGTTACACTAGCCTGTGAATTTTGAATTTTAAGAATTTTGACACCAATATGGTAGTATGAAGCTGTTCCACCTAGGATTCTTTTGGGCAGTTAACAGGTTAATTTCATTTCTAAAACACTACCACAACACTATAAATTAATAAACATTATTTGTTTGAATAAATTACTACACATAATACATATGAATATTTATTAAAATATCTATTCTTTTTAATTTAATTAAAAGTATGGCTTCAATTTCTGGGAATTTCCATGGCTTGAAAACTTTTGAAAAAACTAAAAAACACAGAATCCCTACTATATGCATCCCCTCCTGGCCTACACCTCGCAACGCTCCGCTTGGCATAGAATGTGTATTGATTGTGCGGGGGAAGAGGGGATCAACATCACCCATATGCTACAGTCCTTGTTATGAGACATTCATTTTTATAAAATTGTTCATAACTTTTTTATTTTAAATAAAATTATCATCAACTTATAATTAAAATTGCTGTTCATATATACTTATATTATTATATATTATTTAAATAAGGAATATGAATATTCATATTTAAATTAGAACAACAAAATAAACCGAGTGCTCGGCTGGATTGGGCCAGGTGTGTGGTTCTTCCCGATCTTCACTCATGGGCCTCAAAATAATGGGCGGTTGATGATTAGTTTATTGACATATGACCAAAAAAAGGTCGGGATGATATCCTATGACCTAGTGTGCACACATGTACGTGCCCCTAGCAACATTTTACGCTCAAGGTACCAACGACTAGTGAAAACAAAATTCATCAAAACGCGATAGGAACGTCACATACATGAGACACGTTTACAATCACCGTTTATCTCATCACTACCCTATTAGGTATAGTTAAAAAAAAAATATTGAGAAAAGCATACTTCTTGTGTCGTTTATTTGCAGATGAAGATGAAGGTGTGGATGTCTGTTGGTGAGGCAGGTAGGGTGCAGGTGCAGGCCCCAGCGCGGGCTCCGCATGGTGTGCTGCTTGCAAGGCCTGCTGGGCAGCCCCCGCTAATTCCCGGCCCAGTTGCAGCTCACCGGGGGCGGGCCCCCCAGAGTGGATGGCCTCGTAGGAAGCCTTGAGCGAAGCGGTGCGTCGCCCTTGCTGCATCTAAATAGTGTAGTTATATGTTATGTAGGTACATTTAAAGACCTGATCAATCAGTCAATGCAACTTTTTATATGTAAATAGTAAAAATAATTATTCACCCAACTCACAAGTTCATTACTGTAGATTATTTTAGCACCAGGATAATTATGTTAGGTTTATTATCATATTATTCAGATTTTAATATGTAGTGTATTCTGTGAGATAAACATTTAATTTCGCTATATTTCCCAAAATGTATAGCTATGTACAGCTCTTTTCAATGTACACCTGCAGCGCCTGGTACCTTGTTATCCTTTCTGCCAAAATATTTTTGCAGCATTTGTAATCTGTGAAGGTGAGTAATATTGTGCAATGTAAAAATGTGCAGTAGAAAAACATGTCCATCAAAAAATATTGAATGTTTACACGTTTGATATGCAAAAAGATGTGACGATTATATGTACTTGCCAAATTGATCCATTATTTTTATTGTATATCATTGCTTCAGGCCGTAAATCATCTAATAAAAAATAGACTATGTGCTCGAAGCTCAATGACCTTTATTTTTTTGTAACTAACATACCATTATGCCGTTTCGCCGCGGCAGTAGGCAGAGAAGATAGAACGTCACATTCTTCTGTCCTGAAACACAATTCTCGCCTCATCCACATGCAAACATCTTCTTATACATGCTCGTCGATTATTGAAGCTTCCAACATAACTATCTTCCAGTATCTGGTTTACCTGGTCGTGCCAAGTTTTTCGCAGACGTCCTCTATTTCAGGTGCTATCAATACTTGCGTCATATATCTTTCAAACCATTCTCTCCTCATCCATCCGTTCCATATGACCAAACCACCTAAGTGATCCATTAGTAATCTTACTCACTATACTAAGGTCAGATTTAAACTTTTTCCTTTCTTTTTTCTTCATTATTTACTCTGTCATAAATGAATCTGCCACATACACGCCTAAGCAATCTTATTTCCACTGCATTAAATTTACTTTAATTTCTCTTCCGCCAGCTACAGGCCTCACTTCGTACATCAGTGTCGGTACCAGAACTTCATTGTGTGCCGCTAGTCTTGCCTCGGTTGACAAGTTCCCATTAGTTATTTTTTGTATTCAATATATAATTTGGAATCAATAAAATATTTCAATTAATCAAAATAATCGCATAACTACGATTTTTTTAAACACATATCTCTGACATGATTGAAATTAGTCACATGAAGTTTGAAAACATTTTCAACTGGTATTTTTAATACATATGTATTTACCCCTAAAATATGATGTTACACTCAGTATACATAATAAGATTATAAGATTACACACAATTTATTCAGACAATTATAAATTCAAAATTTGACTAAGCAATTCGATACTTGGAATTCTTGAAATAAATTGAAGGTTCAAGCAGAGTATAATTAGGATAATACGAGCAAAGAGATGAAAATAAAAATTTCAATGCACTACATATTTTGTTATTTTATCTATATGGTATCTGAAAAGATAAGCTTGTCATAAAATGAGGCCTAATTCAATGCGGGTCATTGTAAGAGTTAAGTAAATTGTTGTGTATTCTAAGAATTTATTTTAAGGGTTTTTCTGCCTCCTAAGCATTAAGAATATTTAAAGGTTGATATTAGTAGAAATAAAACAAAATTACCAATGCGGCTCTGGTATTGTACATACTGAAAGTATTGTTTATGACACTGGGGTTCTGTTTTGTTGATTTTTGGGATTTATTTTGTGTGGGCACTATGTTTTATTGGCCTATTCAAATATTATGATTTTGAAAATGGATAAACTTTTATAATACATGAAAAACCCATTTAAAGGGAGTTAATTTTATTGCACAAATATTAAACAAAATTACTTTTGCGAAAAAAGTATTACATGGGTTTTTTTGTACGGATAAATTGAGTTCAGTCATAAATATTTTTATTTCTTAGGCGGGAAACTTATTATTTGGAAAACGTATTAAGCATAAAAAAAATATGTAATTTGTATGGGACTTTTTCGGAACCGAAGAATGTAATCCTATTAGGCGGAAAAACATATTAAAGGGGAACTCATTACACCATATGTTGATGTTTTAAAAACTTTATATGAAATTCTACTTCCCCAATTCAAATTTATTTTTATTAAATTTTGGTCCCCTCAATTTCGTAAAAGAGCTTTTCAGTGTGATAATAATAACGATGAAGTGTGTCAATATTAGGTTTTGTTGAAACATAAAAATATGTAAAATCGAGTTTCTTTGGAGTTTAACCAAAATGTACCTAAACGACAGAAATTATTATTTTTTATAAATCATATACCGGTGAAACTTTAATACAGGAAAGACTGAGATTGAAACGGAACTCGCAAATGTACAATGTGAAAACATAAATTACATTAGCATAATCTTTTGAGTTCAAACTTTACTATACACACATAATATTTGAAATTACATCTACGTACCAATGCTAAAATTATAAAGATTTTCTTAACCCCTCTATAGCCGGCGACTGATATATCAGAAGCCAGACAACTTTCTTTGAAAAAATTTAATATGTGCCCTTTGTATGAACTCTACCTGCTGAGTGGCCGCAATGGCCTGGCTAGCTGCAGCAGCGATGGCATTCCCCGCTCCCATGTGACCCAAGGTGTAGCCACCCGGACTGTTGGATTCGGCTACCCCTCGACCTAATGCAGCCTATGAGAATATAAAATATTTAATAATAACACGAATCAAAAAAATATAAATGATTTTTGTAAGAAATAAAATGTTTTAAATGTTTATGTATGTAAATTGTCAAACTATTAATACTTTTAATTGCTTAAAAAATAACCAGTATATAACAGTCCGTATTATTTGAGTTTTTGATCATCTGAGATAGGCTCGGTCCACATAACCTTGGATAATCAGGGCTCTACTGTATGTTTATGAAATCTATATAGAAAGAATAATAGAGCGAATCAAAATTAATAAAATCAATGTCATTGAAAATAAAGTAAGTATAAAAATAAGACACTGAATATTTTAGACACGTATGTATTGTCCAAACAGACCAGTTTTATTTTGCAAACTAATGTAATGAGGTAAAGAAGGTGTCCATCTAAAATCACGGATTTAACAATCGATCTAGTATATTTTCCCATACAGCTCTACAGAGTTTTCAATTGTAATTAATGCAGAAGGCTAATTATCCATTGTCACCTGTATGGCGGAATCAGTCCTAGACAGGGCGAGCGGTGCGGTGGCAGCCACGAGTGCTCTTGCCTCTCCTCCTCTGCTCCCGCCCCCCCCAGCCGCGGTACCCTGGTCAGCACTGCGCGTAGTCCCTCCCCCGGACACGGAGCTTGTGCTACCTCCCCAGCTCTCACGGCGCTTCTCCGCCCGCACTCTATATCTAGAAACACAATGTATTAAAAATATACATTAACTTCTGATCATACGGATTAAGGTGTAGATACATACAAGATAACTTTCAAATGTCCAACGCTGACTTTACTGCATTACAAAACATCAAATCAATTACAATTACCGTGTCGTTGTTCTAAAGATCCAATAATATTATTATTAATCTGCATGTTCAATATTATTACTATTATTATTAATCTTCAGTTTTAAAAATAATTATATACAACATTGTATAAAAGAATCAGTACCTATTTTCCTTATGATGGCTACTCTGCGAGTTCTGTCCTAGTGAAGTGGGTTGGTCGAGCTCTAGAGACCTTTTCTCTAGTAGTTCAGTTATTCCCTTATTATCTGCTTCCAATTCGCACTTGAATTTATACAGTTCAGTGTCTGGAATACGAACATACTCAAATATTTTGATTGTTGTGATTTAACGAGAAATGGAGGATATCTTAATAAATTCTGGGACATTCGGCAAAATACCGGAAACAAATAAATAAATTTGATTCTAGAAGACAGCCCTTTTGGCATCCTCGACAATTGACAATATAAGAAAATATTTGAATTTGGACAACTCAAGAGGACTGTAGCACTCTATCCTCTCTGGCAATCCCTGTGGAGAAACGGCGTGACAGAAAGGAACACTTCATGACACATGTAGTATATACTTATATGTATCTTGAAACCATTTGTTTATTTATGCATTAGAGAGCTAACACAATAAATTAATATTAATAAGTTAAATTAACATTATTTTTAACGACAATATATTATTGAATAAATATAATCATTTTACAAAGGATTTCTTTAATAGGCATGACTAGAACATTTATTTACTATTTATTTATAAAAACAAGTTAATTTACACTTACCTAATTTCCTTAAATATCTTTCTACAAGTTCGTACATCTGATTGGCCAGCTGCACTTTTTCGTCAGCATCCTCGAGCGTTCTGTAATAATCTCTACGAATTTCTGAAAACTCTTGATTAGCCAGGTCCGTGGTCACATCTCCTCGTCGGCAATTACCAAACAAGTGTCGAACTCGTTTTTCCAGTGAATCCATGCTATCTAAAATCATATTTCAACTTTCAGTAACAAAAATGTTAAAACTGAGTCTGGCAAAACAATATTTCAGGGGACAGTTCAGTAAATTTAGTCTAGGCTAAGCTTCATGAAAGGTGTTTTGGTTTTATAGCTGTTCACATTCTTCCATACATAAACGGAGCTCCTGTAAACTCGTCGAAATGTACTGTTCACAATAACTAATGCTCACAGCAAATACTGAATGGATACTTTATATAACGGTTGCCTAAGAAACATGAAAAATCATTATAGTCATTCATTTTCACTTTCTGTTTCCCAATTATTTCAGAATACACTGTCAAAACAGAATCAAAAATCTGGTAACTAAATATAGCAATGCCTGTATCAAACAGAATTTAACAGAATTGGAAGATCAAATAAAATAATCCTTTAAAAGCGACTGAATCCATGTGATCTGCAACAAGATATTCCCAAAATATCTAATCAAAACATTGTTCTAAAGGAATTGAACAAATCTAAATTAAATGAAAATAAATATTATACAAACTTACTTTGAACTGATAAATCCAGTTCCCTCATTTCAGTGAAGCGATCTCTCAGTTCTTGAGGAAGATGCTCGATCACTAAAAATGTGTAATGTAATTATTGTTTGTTAACTGAATGAAGAACCCGGCAACTTTTCACCAAGAGAGCATTTAAATTATAAAAAACTGAATAACAGTTTTGTAATTATTTAAGGTGACCAATATTACTACTGTATTAGAAAGAATTTAATTTTATATATAATATTAATATCATGTATCCATATGTTCAAATATTTTAATCAACACATTTCTCTTCTAATAGAGAATCCTGTATTCGGAATAAGTAGGTAAGGTTAAAAGTTAAGGTATTTCAGAAAGACATTACATTGTATTTTTCTGAAATATATAAGAATCTCAATTACTCAAAATGGGTTGAATTAATAAACATTGTATACTGCCTCGAGTACTAGACATGTCAAGTTACTTATTAGTTACTGGTGAGTTCACGTTACAGTTTGTATCGTGAATATTTTATTTTCAGAGTCGTTTGAGGAACATATATAAACAAATCTGCTTCAAATATAAATATTTCCATCATATTACATTCTTCACAAGTTGTGTATTGAGAATTTGACTTTCTTAGAAATGCCAATGAACCCAACGGAAAAATTCCGATATTCTTTAATTTTTCAGATATCTCGGCCAATCGCCTAGTATCAAATCCTTAATGCCAGGCAAATATAAGAAAATACTAAGCAATTGACATAGACGATATGTGAGATGTCAAACTAATTCAAATATTTCCGCTTATATTTCAATCGTTAGGTTGGCGATCTCAAAACGGTTTCTTTGTCAAACCATTGTGAAGTTGGCGGTGTCGGGCGTTGCCGTGATTCAACAATCTACTTACTTTCGAGGTAATCTTCTAAGTACAGCATTTTGAACAAGTTTTTTTACTATGTTTTCTAAATATAAATGCTATCAAATACAACTTTTGCGTATTGCAAATCTGTGAAAGAAGCAGACACGCGCCGGAGCTGTCACTGATAGAAATAGCGTCGCGGAACAGGTGCACCAACCACCAAGCACCAAAATCAAAAATATTATTGGCGATAGATGCGGGTAGAACGGCAAAATGGTCAAAATAATGAACACTTTCTCAATTTACATTTACAGATCATGATCCGTCGTCCCTTGACAAGCGTCGAGTTAAAACTCGAAGATTTGGAAGAATTTATCGCCATGAAACGACAACAGGCTAATACGAGTCAATCAAGTAACAAGGATCAAGATCCCAACACATCCTTGTACTCTCCGATCACCTGGAATCTCGGACCAAAATCTACTAAAGAAATTCACGATAGAATTGGCTACACCCAGAAGAGATCTTCAAATCCTTAGCTCATTTATCCTTCATCGCAAAATTTATCAATTATTAAACATGTATTCGTAAATATAGGCAAATAAATGTTGAATGATTAAGTTATGAAAGTTTTTCTCAAATATTATACACCTACCTCAACGTTTTTATACATTTCTCTTTATTCGGTTATAAACAAAACATACGATGTACTCGATGTATGTAGCTATATGTAATCTCGTTAACCTGGTACGGCAGCTTGTCAACAGGTGCTATAATAATTGGATTAAATTTCTTTGTATTTATTACTATGGTAGTGTTGTTGTAAAAATAAAAGAAAATAATTCATATAAACAAGCTGATAGCCATGTCTTTAGCAAATGTGATGTTTATAACTGTCACAAGTTTTTATAATACACTGGCTGGCCTGCGTCGTCTATATACTACAGTGCGCAAATACGCCAGAAAGCCAACGTCGTGTAGGCACGACACCCACGTGACGCCGCGCGAATATGCCAGAAGGCCAGCGTCGTTTATGTACGACAGCAAATAACGGGTGACGTCACGGACGCCGCGTATCGGATTTTAAAACCAAATTTTTCTCTCCAGTAGCGACGTCATACGGTGACCCATAGAAATATTTTTCAATTCAAGTACACCACGAATTACGTCAGAAATCGAATGTAAAAATCATTATTTTTCTTCCGTACAAAATTTGCAGATGGCGCTGATTTTTTCGTTGCTAGATTTATTTTATACCCAAATGACCGAAATTTCCATTATATTTGAAAAAAATAAATAATATATTACTTTTTAGTTATTAATTAAAATTAAAATATGCCTGTTTTATTATCCGGTGCAAAGATGTTTCGTATACGCGGCACGAAAACAACGAAACTAAATTATTGTACAATCAATGTAATATTCCGTTGTGTGTAGTGCCTTGCTTCGAAATATACTGCACTGAAGAAGAGTTCTATGTAAGCATAATATTTAACATAATTATATCAGTGTAAATAGAATGTTCTAGGTAAAGATAAAATTAAATATAACAATAGTATTGTTAATTATTAATAAAATCTGAAGTCGTCTTTTCAAAAAAGCAAATACAAAATAAATATAAATTTCCTAAATGCTATGGCTTGACATCACTCTCCTAGATTATAAACTTTTGTTTTCTTCTTTTCATTTCAAGCCATACGAAATCGCGGTCGATGGACGCTTATAATTAAATCTACGTTGTTTTTAGTTATAGCTTTCATGTTTTTTTCGTAAAAAAAAAATCGGACATTTTCTTATTTTTAACTAAGAATTTTGGCGACAATATGATGAATTTTGTGGGCAATCAACAAGTAACCTATCCATTATATTCCAATGTTCTTTGTCCAAATTTTTTATATATGTTTTGATTTCACCATTTCATCGTTATGGATGTATCTAGTATGTGGACGTGTTCTGATTTTATTTTGAACGAATAAGCTCGTAAATCAAGATCTTTCCTCAAAATCTTGCATAAAGTGGATGGACACAGCTTCAATTGCTGTGCACGATGACAAATCGACTCATTCGGGTTCTCCTCAATACTACTCTCCACTGGAGCAAAAGGATCTTCGGTGCGCACTGTACGACGTCTCTGCGGATGCGTATTATCAATTAGAGTACGCGTGGGGCGAAAACGATCCTTCGTTATTGGAATTACTTGCTCGGATGGACGATTATGTCGACCGTTAAACGTAAGTTTCGCGAACCACGGTTTTCGAAATAAATTTGTTCATGGTGAAATGGCAAACCAAACTGAACACAAATCAGCTGTCAAATTGGCTGTCGCTGTTAAAAGTGTTGCCAATTCGAAAAACAAATTTCTAAAAAGCACCCTTCACACCATCACAACGAAATTCTTTAAAGGTTTTTATTCATTTTTTAAGGTTTCATTATTTGTAAGAAAAAGAATTTTGCATGCTAAATAAACAACCACAGTCTATTTTTGTTTGAAAAATTGACTTGAACATTGCAGTTTTTTTAGAATTGCCAATGTCCAAGTAGTAGTGTGAATCATATTCGCTTAAGTCCGTTTGAACCAATCACAAGTTAACATGCCACTTGGTCACATCCCCATTGTCTGTTGATAGCGTGCAGATTACATATGTGACGGTCTCTCATATATCATAATATTGTAATTTTTTGGTTAAAATGAAACATAAAATAATTGTTGTTCAACCATACTTGGTTTAAAAGAAGTAAAGATTGAAAAGAAGTGTTTTTTCATACTTAACTAAGTTCACATGCTTTATAACAAAAATGCCTAAATCCAAATTAAAAAACCTTTTATATATTAAATTTAGATATTATAATGTTGAATTTGCTGATTTATTTCAAAATTAGGTAGTTATATAAAATAGATTTAATGTGCTTTTTTTAAATGGCTATAATTTAAATTGTGAAAAATCCAAAATTATATTAAATGTGACACATATCTTGAAATTGCTTTTTTTTAAATTTATTCAAAAAGCAGTTGTATGATACGGGTACCTACCCCTATTTCAAAGCAGTATATTTCAAGATGGCAACATGTTACAATAATACTAAAAGTTACAAATGATTTAAGTTACGAGATCAGTGGGGAACTGTAAAAATTAAGCCCCAATGCAAAATGGACAAAAGAGCCTCCTGTGTATAAATTGCATAAAATATGAGAATATTAAATACTACATGGTAGAAATAGTGAAATAAAACTTAACTCTTGACGAATATTGGCACTTCCATAAAAGAAAAAAAAAGTATGTTTTTATGCATTTATATGCATCCACATGATTTTTAACCCGATGCAGAATGGAATAAGGGCCAACTGAATAACTTCTTTTTTTTATCTTTATTTGTTGATATTTATTTGATGTAGAGACCCGCCGTGGCGAAGCGGTGGAACAGAAGAGGTCGTCGGTGAGCGATCGGGACGGACTGTGGCGGCAGCCGGCAGCGCTATGTCGCTAGTATCGATGCCGGCTGAGACGGCGGTGAATTTGGAATGCTGCCCCCAACACATTTATTTAAAGGATAGCGGTCCATGAAAGAAACAGTATCGGCGCCATCTAGAATCTGCAAAAGGATGACGTCAGAGAAAAATTTGAAAGACTAAGCGAGATTAGAGCGAGTGATCTGAATATAAACAATGCATGGGACCACATTAAGGTTACTCTATGCGAATCAGCGATGGAAACCTGTGGCGTAGCTACCCAAGGACGGAAGAAAGGCGATGCATGGTGAGACGATGGCATAGAGTATCTTGTGAAAGAAAAGAAGAATGCGTGACTTTAACTTGTGACAGCGAATGGGGATGAATACTTAAAAGCAAAATATATGTACAATTTACTTGTAATAAAAGAGTCATATCTGGTGTGAAAGAAAGAAAAGAACAGTTGAAAAGAGAGGAAGGGATGAAAATATTAAATTTTTCGAAAGGCGGTCAAAAAATCCCGATGTGGTGTTGAAAGCAATACTATGAAACCGGCGAATCTCAAATACCTCCGTATTCGATTACTATAGCGAAAATAGAGAGTGTGCTTCCCCGAATAGAAAGAGGTCCAGTTTCGAATCTCGGTAGCAACTAAATATTTTTTCAACAGACAGATTTTTTCTGCATATCTTTTTATCTGATTCGTTTAATTTGTATTAATTTATTATTCTTACTCGGGTAACTATACCAAAGATTGAATGATTTGACAATTTCTAAGAATTTATTCTAGAAGGCTAGCCCGTGAATGATTTTTCATCTGTTGTATGGTAAAAAAAATAATGAATATAATTTTAAAAAAGATCATAAATGAGAGAGCAATTGCCTTCGGTACACAGAATGCAAAAATCATAAATAAATCGGAAAACCCCACGCCTAGCGGGCACGTGTATAATCAAATGAGACATTACGTTTTGATGGTTCAAAAACAAATCACGATCAATTTCTATATCCTAGAGTTATGACCAATAATGATAATCGTGAATTCATAAAGGTTTAGTTGGTTCGCGTCTCAACTCGAAATATTTTTTACAGGGTCGGTCCAAGGAGTTTGGTCAACTCTGTCATAATAAGATGCCCCCTAGATGATGATGAAATAGAAAAAATATATACCAGTTATGGACTTCGATTTTGTGAATACAGACAATAGGAAATGTCTGTTTGTGAAATGTCGCATTTTATTGAGAATAATATAAACCGTTTTATTTTTAAGTCAATTTTTTATTAATAAAATAATTTCCTTCTGCCAATAATAAATATTTTTTTTTAAATCTGATTTTATAGACTTGATGAAAATCTTGAAAAAAAAATTTCCCCTTTAAGATGAAGTTAATCGAAGAAGTTATTTATAGAAAATAAATCTAGTGAATACGATGGATGCTGGAGAATCTCACAGTTTAAAGCATTACGTTTGAAAATTTTGTTGTTCCTGATTTATAGGGTCTTGGACTATCATGTAACAGAGTGGGCTCCTGTCTTCAATGTCGTTACTAAAAATTTGGCCCCCAATGCAAAATGCAAAAAGAACGCCCTACATACAGAGTGTAACGGACCTAGTCCACAATAGTTTATGGGTGGATACCTGACTAAATTACGAGTCGAAAATTTTCAAGGAATATGTGCCTAATCTGAACCATGCTAGAGATATGAGCATTTCAAAAAAATATAATTCTGAGATTATTTCGATGATTTGAAATAGTTTAGTGATTCCAAATTATGTATTGAATACAAAAAATTAAAGGTCATCGAATTTCCAGTGGTCACACTATTTTTTTAGATGATTTAGGGCCGGAAGCATGGATATAGATTAATATTTATTTCGACGTAAAAAGAAATTATAGTAGTAAGGAAACAACCCAACGTATATGTAGTACAATATTTAGTTTATTAAAAAAGTTAAGTTGTATTTTTCAGTTGTCGTAAAATGCCTGAAAACACATATTAAAATAAATTTAAGTGTGGAAATTATTGGAGATAAGAGATCACTTTTGTTCCTACTATTTATTTTATAAAACCGCGTAGTATGTAATTTTCTTACATCTCATATACGATATACATACATTGGTGTCCGTTGTATTTTTGTATTGAGGCTCAATCGTTTTAGTTGCACCACTGGCGTGAACTATTGGACCTAATCTGCTTTGCTCGCATTTTTATTACCTTTCCTTCTCTAGCATTAGACATTTTCGTATACTAATATGATGTCTGACACTCCGATGGTTTAGCACCCGGCCAACCAGTGCCTAGTACTGCACCGAGTCATATATTCTTATGTCATGACAACTAGATGACGTCTGATGGATGGATGCACATGTCAGTACTATTTTCAATATGTTACACATACGTGCGTCGAATAGTTGGCTATTGTATTATAAGTCGAAAATGTTGAATCACAAAAAATACACATTACTATATGGGCTGTTATTTTGTGTAATTAAGGAGTCGTACACTGCGTTGCCTTTTGTACCATCTGATCAATTAGGAATTGGGTATGATGTCAACACAATTTTATCAAATAATTTTTTTATTGACTTGCGTAAAATTTTTAATTCAAAATTAAATACATACTTTTTCTTATTAGGAGAACACATTCTTATTGTGAAGTTGTAATATAGGTTCAAAATTTGTCGCTAGAAATATTATACCTCTATATTGACGCAAAATTAGATTCACGCACCTGTTCAAAAACTCACAAATAATCGGGACAAATGCATACCTCCTGCAATATTAATTAAATGTACATAAGAACATGACATTCTATCGTACATCTTCAAAGAATTTTCCAATTTGGATCCAAATCTGGAGTACTCATCTGTCGGGAAGGTGACCACGCGATTGTGGAATTCAATGAAGCAGTCCACACTACACGAAGCAATTCACCTTATCGAAGACCGAGAAATCTGGATTTTTGATCACGGATGGTTAAATAGGAAATCACGATCCAAAAATTCATTTTAACACAAATCTCAAACGATAAATTGCACGATGGCTGAGTAGATGCAGACTTACCGAACGTGAATAACAATATTATTCAAGAATTCGGTACATGGTGCATCTACTTACAAACAAACTAATACATTTTACAACATTTCCTGTATGCCGCATTTAACGGCAAACAAAGAACACCTGAAAGCCATGCTTGTGACTAATTCTCATGTTATTCGTATGTAAAAACACGTGTCCTTATGTACTATATAACGGCATATGTATGTCATGTCTGCAGGTGTAAACAGGAAATCGGTCTATATAAGACTCAAGTAAATATTTTATAATCAGTTCTCTTGAATAAATCCAACGTGAAACAAATAGAGTTTTTATTGAAAGAGTACATCCATAAATTTTAATAGATAACCTTCACGCATCTCTTTATAAATCATTATCAGTCAGTTAAAATATCCAGAAGTTTGAATAAATCACCACCTGAGAAAGAATACGAAAACGAGAATATACCGCCTTTATTCTGTACATAATAGTCATAGATATCGTAAACTATTAAAATATTTAAAAAATATATTTATTATAATAATTATATAGTGATCTTAGTGGTAATCGAAGATATAGGTTTAATTTTAAAATATCTAAATGTTATGCTTGTTTTACAATTTTAAATCTATCAAACGATATACAAATATATAAATATAAATGTACATACAGTGTACAAAAATATTCGTAAAATATCAATGTTCGGGCTATCTACATATATGAAGCAAACGTGAAAAGTAAATAATAATATTAGTACTGCAAGTCACGATAAAATGATCAAATAATTATTTCTCTAAACAAAAGTTTTAGGTCCCTAAATAGGTAAGACAATTGAACATTTTTCTTTTATTTCGTCCGTAAAAAGTGTTTAATTCCAGAGCCATATACTTAAATAATACAACTGACTCATACTTTTATTCTTATTATAATTTGAGAAATGAAAAAATAATATTATTAAGGGAACACATTCTTAATGTGAAGTTGTAATTGTTCAGAACAGACGGTCTGTGATATTTTTTAAATACTAATTAAATGTATTAATTATAAATATATACATATAAAATCCATTCTATCGAAAAATATTGTTGTTGCGCTACCGGGATTCGAACCTGGATCTCTTTCTAAACCAAGGAAGGTGAATTGTCCAACTATGCTACAGCGATAGTACTTTTGACGACAAATTTTCGAACCTATATGTTACACTTTTCAAATTAATACATTTATCGTTCCATTATTTGGAAGCCATCTACTTTGTTTTTACGGAATCTCTAATACCTTTGAGTAAAGCGATAGTAAACGATACTCAAAGAATATTAAAAACGAAAATATGATGATGCGGCGAAGAATTGTGGGGTAATATTAAAATTGTGGACCGAGAACAATATTGTGGTCGGGAAAAATTGTGGGCGAACAATTGTGGTCGGGAAGAATTGTGGGCGAACAATTGTGGTCGGGAAGAATTTTTTTATTTATTTGACATTTTTACAATTTTTTTATAACATGAATAAAGTATTTTACATAATTAAAATTACATGGATTTTTTTCGCTTACCTCTCCAAAAAAGAGACTAGCTATAATTTTATATAATATTTTATTTATTGTCTATCGGTGTGCTTCTGAAGTGTTCTATAATATTGTTTATTTTCTAATTATGTGTTTCTAAAGTGTTCATTTAATTTCTTTCTAAACTCTTTTATTTCTTTAATTTGTGTAGGGAGGCTATTGAAATTTTTTATTCCTAAGTATATAAAATTTTGCTGATAGTGTTTGGTGTCACATTTAGGAATTTTAAAGTTATTTTTAAACCTTAATGATGTGCTTGTTTCAAATTTTACTGTGTTATTTTCTTTAATTAATTGAGGTTTTTTTGTAAATGTTTTCTATTTTGGGAACTGGAAATTTCGCAAAAAGTGTTTGTGTTAAAAAGTTGATTTTTTTTAAATTATGGTCGGGAACAATTGTGGTCGGGAACAATTGTGATCGAACAATGTTCCTTTTTTTAGTTGACTTTCTCCATTCAAATTCTGTTCGGTATTAACTTCACATATGTGTACTTGTGTCTCCAGAAACCCCCCCGTCAAGCCTGAAACGTGCGGTTTCTGTGTAAAAGCGTGCAACTTCAGCTCCGTCTACCGTCGACTGGATGGCTCTTGTACCAACCCCTACGAGCCCAGTATGGGAATGGCTGGAGCGCCCTACCTCAGATTGCTCCCGCCCAGGTATTCGGACGGTGAGCTTTTTTAATCGCTCTTTATGGAAATTGTTTTATCGTTTAAAGTGCATACTAAATCTGCAACTTTTTATACATCCTAAGACGAGCATGCTACGTTGATCCCGATTTTAGCAACAACAAAATGTATAACTATTTAAAATCATTCCAAAAAATCTATTTACTTTCTTATCTTCTACTTGAAGACCCTTGAAAATAAACTTCCTTTGGATTCATTTCAAGGGACTACAATATAATCTAAACTTAAAACTCCGCCACATCCCCATCTCAAACACCAACCAACCATGTTATTCACCCAACCCATCTACTGTGCACTTCCCCTCCAACCAACCATACTAACCACCATGAAAAAATACCCCCGGTAAGCCCTTTACTGTGCCTTTAGACATTGCGCACTTCCCCGCCAATCAACCGTTCATCCACCATGGAAGCAAGTCCTTTACTATGCCCTTAGAACTTTTCCTCCACGCGGATATCGCTCACGTATTTGTACTCAGTCTCAGTGTAAATGCAGACTTGTAATAAAAGAAAATGTACTTTTATTTTTTTATAAATTTGTTTTGCATCACCATTATATTTCAGATATCAGTGAACCGATTTCAACACATGGAAGTAGTCGATTGCCTTCAGCTAGAAGCATAAGCATGCAGCTGTTCCCCACAGGGAATAAGACCAACGGCCAGGGGAACATTGTCAACCTCTCGTTCGGACAGACGATGGCGCATGACATGTCTCTCATACAAGACCCTCCAAGTAAGTAATAAGCGAATGTAGCCGTGATCTGCACGCCTCGAACAATGAGACGAGATCTATAATATGTGTACATTAGCCTTGTTACTTTCCTTTGACTAGTATAAAATATTAATATTAAAGCAAACGTTTTTAAAGTTCCGCAAAGAGGTTAAACTTTATAATGTTTAATTAATAAGTTTTTCATACAATAATGAAAAAACGTATATTTTACGTGCAGTCAAGGTAATAAATATAAAACCAATAAATAACTAGTGTAATAATAATAATAATAATAACGGCCGAAGTCGAAGGTTTAATCGTACTTAGAAATCTTAGAACACCGACTAGAAAGTAAACATAACAATGCAAATTCTACACCCATACTTACTTTTCTGCCTTATGGTGTTGATAATAATTGTAAATATATCCATTCATAAATAAATTGAAGTTTCCCAGAAATGATAAACTTAATTTTATTTCATTCGTAATTGTTCGTGCGTTTTCGGCACTTTTCGGCGGCTTCGGCCAAACCTTCGGCAGATTTTGGCCGAAGGTGACCGAAGTCGAAGCCGAAGCCGAAGCTTTGATCGTATTTTATAAATAACATAACTTTTTGGAGTGTTGCAATCTGGTCGAAATTATGAATCACAATATTTCGTATACATGTATATGTAGACAATAATTTTAAAAATTCCTTTGTGTACTTTTAATATTTAAATGACAAAATATGCCTTCATATTATGTAAACACATCATTTATGATAGGTGGAAAAAACAAAAATACAATAGGAAAAAAAACATTTTCGAAATTTTTGTATTTTTTACATAGAAATAAATGACAGTTAATACAGTTTTAGAAGTGCACAGTCTTAAACCTAGTCATAAGATAACTTTATTTATTATTTGAATCCCAGTTTTCTTTCCACCTTATTTATTATACATAACAAACCAAACTCTGCCCCAAACTTTTTTTTTTTAACATTATTTGAAATTGAAAATTATGTCAATCAGGGCTGGCTCCGGATATTGCGGAGCACGGTGGAATGTGCACGCGAGCGCCTTTAACAAAAAATATCTATAAAGTAAATGTTACGATTCAACAAATTGTTAAAACAAAGTTATATATTTTATTTGAATATAACTAATTTACTTAAACCAAACAATTTTGAATATAATTTGTTTTATAATTTTGTTTTACCACATACCTACTTAAGTTTAATTTTTGATTTTTTTTATTTTATTTAAAATAGTAAATGGCATGCTGGACGCCCTTAATTTAACTGAACTGATTATATACCACGTTCCCGCGCGGAGTGTCAGGTTGTCGGCTCTGTTCCATGTAAATGTATCATTATATACTTATTTTTATAGGAATGCATCCACACAAAAACTTCACAGGCATGGGAACGATTTTGGTCTTATAGATATATTCCGATATTCAATGTTTAAATACAAGAGTACAAATACAAGTTATTGATGCTGTTCCGTGTCAAAGGTGTAATTGATTTTGGTACTCAGCCATTCTGTGTCAATTTTATCAATTTCTGTCTTCCATGCTACTTATGCAGTTGCACATCTTTATTATTATTAATAATTTTGTAAAAGCCCATAAAGGCGTGAATACAATATAAATAAAAATAAATTTAAATTTGTTAAAGTGTCTAAATGTATTAAAGATAAAAACAACACGAATTATTATCTACCTTAATTATTGTTATTTTCAAAAAATATCTTCAAGTATCTTCCTGATCACTTTCAGAATAATTAGGTTATTTTTCGTTTTATAAATCAATCAAATCATATTTAAGATATTTATGATTTTGTTGTTGAACGATAACATGTTGATAGTATTGCCGTGAAACATTGCACCTTTTGTATGAAAGTTTAGTTAATAATTTAAATGACTCACTGCACAGAAATCGATATATATGACAACACAATCTAACGTGGATAGACATGCATATTAGATTGTGGCATCCATGTTAGAGCGGAGCATTTCCCTAGAAAAATATGTCTGGTGAATTAGGTATATTTAAACACTGTACAAAATTAAATAGTTTGATGTCACGATACATAGACACTACCTAAAAAATTGAACTCCGATGTAATAGGCAAAAAAAGGACCCTCTATGTATAATAATATTAACTATCCTAAGTACCTATACAATTCATACTTTTATGGAAAAAAAACACGAAAGCGTACTTTTGTATTTATGTGCACTCGCAACTCAATGTCTCTCTCACTACCCGAGACATATTAGCGAGACAGTACTGTATTTATGAATAAAGTTTTCACGTGTTTTCATAATGCACGTAAGAAATTATTATTAAATTTTCTAATTACATTTCTTGCTATGTCGGATTTTAAAAATTGGTCCTTATTAGTGCTGAGAAAAGTATCAAAAATACTGTATGGCCCCTGTCTAACGTGGGCCCCGAAGCCCACATTACCAGCGTAGTTGCGCCACTAACTTTGCATAGATACCCGAGTATTTTGAAATAAAATGATGTTTGAAACAAAATGATGTCTGAAACAAAATTATGTTTGAAACAAAATTATGTTTGAAACAAAATGATGTTTGAAACAAAATAAGTAAAATTGTCTCGAGCTACACTGATTCTTGAAACACTAAAGAAACTCGAAGAAGCCCAATCATATAATGAGTTGAGTGTTATCTTTAGAGAACAGCACCTGCTGTACGGAGAACTATCAGTACTACCCTGTCATGCCGCCTTCCTGCTTCCCCATTCACATCTCCACCGACGACCCCATGTTTATCATCGAGAAGATCCGCTGCCACAACTTCACCAGGGCGCAGACAGACCGAGACATGGGATGCCGCAAGACCGGAGTGGGGAATCAGGTAGGTGCATTCATTATTATTATCGTTACCTGCTAATCAGTAAGGTATAAATATTCAATAATAATGGATTCATTCACAACATTTGATCCAATAACTATGATTTTTTTTCTGTTTCTCTGCTGGTCGTGGGTTGATCTCCGATGTATTGTTGAATACGCCGAACCGATCTACGGGTATTATTCCGGCGGGCTGAAATAATTAAATACCATAATTAAAATAGAATTTTTATTTTGTAAAAAATATTTTCTTTTTAAGATAAGTTCTGTTTCGGCGGCTTTGGATTTATCCATAGTGTACGGGACCTCCACCGCGGTCAGCGACCTGCTGCGGACCATGCAGGATGGACAGATGAGAACACACATCGTGGATGGAACCGAATTTCTGCCCATTGACACTCCTCGAATACCATTTTGCGATTTTTCTTTCATAGCAGGTTTGTTTTAATGTCACATTTTGTTGTCCCTCGCCTAGCAGCCGAATGGTTGGCGGTAAAAGTGCATAGCTAAGAAAAATGATATAATAAGATTATTATATTTAACACGTATTCTGTGAACATATCTATACATATAAAATGTATAAAAATATGTACTAACATTTTGTTTAGTGTTTAAAAATTAATTGATTTACATTATTAAGTTTCTGATGACTTTTTAATACTTATCCCTTTATATCTTGGGTGTATGATTATATATAAGTCGGGTTCATATGTAACGAATGCATTTATTTTGTATATTTTGAACTTATATGAACCGAAGTACGTTGCACGCTTAAGTTCATTATATAAGACCTACCCTGTGACAATACTGCATTTGGTTTTCGGCCATTTTTGATGCTATACAATGTCACGTAGAAATTGTGTAGTAATAGTTTAACATACCATATGATGCTCAAGAAAATATACAATACAACTCAAAACTGCCCAAAAACGATATACAGTGTTATTGCAGGGGTGATATCATCCCACTAGAAACTTGCTTATAAGCAGAGGCGTGCACTCTATATAATGAAAAAAGATGTGCATAACTATAATTTCTGCGATATAAATCTAAATTAAATATTTATTTGATATATTATGTATTTAATATATTAGTGTACGTGAAAATAATTCTAAGTTCTCGTGTTAATTTGTTAACTGAAATCCGACCTAGCAGATGAAATTGGAAAACAAATAAAGCTGCGCATGTGTTTTTTGGCAAAATATCCTCCAAAAGTATACGTACTAAACGCAAAACGCACCGCGCGGTGTTCTGAATACACGTCTTCACTTGAACAGACGTGTTGTAAAACGCCGCAAGTATGTCTTCCAATACACTTTAAACCTGGTATTATTTTATATTATAAAATATTTTAAGTCCTTCATTTAATAACTTGAAGAATTTTCTTCGAATAATAGTAATAATATATTTCAATAACGGAAATAAACTTACACAGGTAGGTACATAAAAAACATGATTCTGAAATAGTGACAATACCCAAATATTTCAAATAAAAACATCCTTTAGTGACAATATTCATCGCTTTTTGACAGCATCGTTATTAGCAGAATAACCTAAGTCTATGCCTAGTACACGCCACTGCTTATAAGACAGTACAAAATTAATGCTGAACGCGAGAGTTATTGTTATTTGTAAAGAGAGCAGACTCACCAACTGATCTAACGAACATATTCTTCCACCATATTCATATACATCTGGTCATGTCTCAGACTTGATCTGTTCATCTTATTGAAGATTGACCTCTGGCCCTCCGTTGTTGTACGTTTCCACGATTACTTATTTCCCCAGACTGTCTCCATCTCTTTTAGCAACATGTCAAAAGTAAAAAAGAATTATTTTCACCTGACACATGCTATAGAGAGGCCTACAGAAATTAATAGTCGCTCAAAGATCAGATAAATGATAACAGTTAAAAAGAAAATAATATACAAAGTGTTACACTGTTATATGTGATGATAACATTAGTAAAAATGCGAGCATAATATTTCTATCCAAACCGGTGACATCCCTTTATGAATAGAAAAAGTTAACCATGTATTCGCGGGTGCCGTCTAGAAAAATAACGCTATTATAATAAAACAATATTTTAACCTTTCAGGAGACTACCGTTCAGATCAGAATCCTGGCCTGCTTGCCATGCAGACTCTGTTCGTCCTGGAACACAACCGTATAGCCGGGATCCTGGCTGGACACAACCCACACTGGGATGATGAGCGACTTTTTCAAGAAAGCAGAAGAATATTAATCGCACAATATCAATACATAGCTTATTACGAATGGTTACCTACGATAATTGGTAAAGTATGATAAATACAGACATTACATTCATTCAATTCATGAGTTGTATGTATTTATTTATGCATAGTCTTCTCGAATGTGTTAATGAGGATTGACAATTAAATTCGTAAAATACTTTTCGTCTTAGAATATGTTAATTGTTTTTTTCAAAAGGAAGGAAATTGTGTATCGAGAATTTATTCCTAAAGAATAAATTTTTAATACAACATTCTATCTGGAGGTAATGAAATGGTTAAAACGCGAATTGTTTGCAAACGAAAGCTGGATGTTTCTTCAGAACAAGATTCCTTCAGAATCATAACAATGCTCCAGCACACAGGCATTGTTATGAAAAACATCCACACCAAAAATTGAATCGTGTTAAAATACCGACTATTCATTAGGTAAATGACCTGACCCCTTCTTCAAGTATCAAGAAACATCATCATTGGGGGTCACGAGCGGAGGCGGAATGGATTACGACGCGCGTTATTAATAGCTTGACGGAGAACGATTTTTAATATTATTACCTGCAATGGAAAAAAAACTTTGAATCAAGTGCTTTAGGATAAGACTGAAATGAATCGTGTACCAGATAAAGAATAAATATGTTCTGTAATTGTAATAAATTTATTCTACGAACATAATTGTCAATTTCTGTAAGTTACTGAATGTATATTGATGAATCTAAAAACGGTTCAATTGAATTAGTGGTTGAAAAAAAGGCATCTGGAATTAAAAAAAATCTACTGAATAGACAAATGAAGGATATTTGAATTGTTATTTTTTATATACATTATATTAAATATCACAACGTAAATATTACACGTAAGTCAGAATGTACGGCCAATTAAAAACATTTAACAATTATTCTTCTTCACGTTCGATGTGCTTTGGGCAGGGCAATCGTAACCCCTGTGATAGTGATGATACCTCAAGCAAAACTATCCGTCACCACCTACTCCGACCAAGCTGTATTGTGGAAGATAGATGTTATTCAGCATTTATGCTATTCAGCAATATTTAATCAATTCAACAATCTTGTTGCAATTCAACAACATTAATGCAATTATGCGATTCAGCAATTTTTATGCAATTCAGTTATATTTGTACATTTCAGCAATACTTTTACAATTCAGCAACGTTTGAGGAATTCAGCAACACTTAAGCAATTCAGCAATATTAATACGATTTCGCAACATGTATGTGATTCAGTTATTTTCGTGAAATTCGGCAATGTCTATGCAATTCAGCAATATATATGATATTCAACAACACTTACATACATAGAACTTCATTTTATAATTTCCCTGTACTTTGGCCTTTATCCTCCACTATCATCCTCACAAGCCAACCCTTTAGACATATGTACTTACCAATACCAATGGATTGCAGCTCCGAAAACACTGTTGAGGGTGGGAATAATGAGTAATAAATCTGGACACATCGACGACTTTTCAGCCACAATTAATCTGGGACCCAGCAATGAATACGCGCACGCTGCCTTTACTTACATGCACTCCAATATTCCTGATCATTTCGAGTATGTATATAAATTATATATATTTTTTAAATAAAGATGCGTACACGAAATACGTGTCACATCAATATTCTTACTATTTTCAAACTAACCTAAACACTTGTGCTATGAAAATAGAACTAACTTGAATGAGGCTCAAACCCCCGACCACCAGATCACTAAGTATCGTAACCAGGAGCGTGCACTGCATACAAGCAAAAAACCTGTGCATTACTAAAGATTCTGGACAATAAAAATAAATTATTATCTTATGAAAATACCTTATAAAATTGGCTATATTTTTGTCTAGCCGTCAACAGTATGGAAAATTACGAATTATTTATGTACAATTTATACACTCCGCATTTTGCTAGAACACACGCGTCGGTCAAGTCTAACTTGTTTGTTCAATCCGTATGAGAAACGTACCGAACTATATATTTTCTTACTCAACCTATTGGGCATCTTAAGGCTGTCAAAATTTATATTTTATTCAAAAAATTTGTGCGTAATTCGAAAACTCCGTGTAAAAATACTTTTAAACATTTGCTTCGCTAACTAAACTCTTTTCCACAGTGTATTTCAACGGACAAGTTTTTTTTTCTGTCAATCATCTACGGAGTGTAATACATATTTAAGTTGATTATTACTATTAGTTAATATATTAGTACGTTCAGACATATATTTTAATTAATAGTATAAATTCAATCTGTTTCTGTTTTTATGAATTAGTTTTTGTTAGTTTAAAAGCAAGCTTTAGTGAAAGTAGAAATATAATGAAAAAGTAGATAGAAACCGTAATATTTTTCAACGTCTAATTGATATAACTTGAATTCTTGCAATTCAGAATTATTCTTTCGAGGGCATAATGAATCTGATGAATCTGCGAGTCGTGGTAATTTCATGAATCAATGCGTGAATTTATTAGCTTAATATGACGGGGTGTTAGAAAATCATTTGCAGTTGCATTGACACTAAATCATTATCAATATTTAGTGGATTTTCTAATTGGATTCAAAATGATCTTATTTCTAACATTTGAGAAAAATTAGATTAGAAATCGATAAAGCCGTATTGTTACTGTAACGTAGTAGTGTATAGACGAAACGCCAGATGTCAGCGGCTCGGAGCAATTATGTTTCATTTTAAGATATTTTAATGGGATTCAAATGAATGCTAGGTTCATAGGTTTTATTGATGTTAGTGCAGATCGAAAACCTGAGGCATTATCAAAAATTGTTTTAAATAAATTAAAAGATTTTAATTGTACTAGTAAATTGATAGCACTAACTTACGATGCATCCGCATCCGGTTACCGTGTAGCTACGTAAACGTCGTCGGTAACAGCATAACCTAAGTTTATTTGACATATTTGACCACTATTTTTAACAGAATAACATTTGAAAGGTTTACTTACAACTGCGTGCAAATCATTCAAGTGTCTACTTCCTCTATTACTAATTCGCGAGTTTTACTATCTCACTGTTTTTAACGTGTTGATTTCATCTGCTCTTAGCATTTGGTGCATGAATTTGTTTTTTATTTGGGAAAAACAAAAAGCAATTGGCGGAACTATTTAACTTAATAAAAATAGTGATTTTCTTTAGCTATTACGTGAAAGATTTTCAAATAATAAAATAATCATGTTCAGTCATAAAAAGTGTTCTTAAACACGTCCATACATTTTTTATATTGTTTTACAAATGGGTATAAAGGTATTATTTTACGATAGAACTTAAACTTTAAAAACACAATAAATTCAGTGACTGAGCATTCTACATCACTCCAGTGTATTTGTCCGATTCATTTATAATATAATTAATAATAGGGTTTAATGGAGACGGACGTTTAATATCTTCTATATTATTAAAAAAATATATAAACTTACCTAAGTCTTTATATTCACACATCTATGTGAATCTAAATTTGTAAATATACTAGATTTTTTTCTAATCTATTATCTTACACTTGAAAACGAATGTGATGATTTTGATTTTTATTCTTCGTTAAGACGTTTTTTGTTGGTAAAATAAGTTTTTTTTTTGCCTCATTACTATTTTTATTCAGCTCATCACAATAATAATTTTTTTAGGCTTCGTGACGAAAATCTAGCGGTCTTCACTGAAATAAGTTGGAGCGACACCGTTTTTTGCCAGGACTACCTCACAACACCGGGGACATTGAAGAAATTGTTCCAGGGCATGGCTATTCAGCCGATGGCTGAAACAGATATCACATTTTCAGAAGCCGTGAGTTTCCGATAATTACATAAAAATATGTGCATAGCTAGAAATGCGGTGAACTGAATGATAATTAAATATTCTATTCAATAAAATTTTAGCAATTTGTTAGTTCTCCTGGCAAACGAAGTGTTTGTGGACGTTTCATGGTTTTCGTTTTTCTTCGGCATTTCAATATTCTTCGATAAGACAATACACGTAGAATGTAGATATATTGTATTCAATTTATTATATTACAAATTATGATTATATATTACATATTTCAAAATGTTCTTTCTCACTTGCCATCACGCCGGTAAGTAGAGAGGATTAAGCGCCACACTCTTCTGTCCTGACACACAATTCTCGCCTCATCCACATTAATAATACATCTTCTCATACAAGCTCGACGAGTAGTGAGGCTTCTAACAGGACCATTCTCCAGTATTTTGTTTACCTGGTCGTTCCAAGTCTTCCGCGGACGTCCTCTACTTCTGGTGCCATCAACACTTGCGTCATATGTCTTTCTTACCATTCCCTCCTCATTCATCCGTTCCATATGACCAAACCACCTAAATGATCTATTCTTAATCTTACTCTGTCATAAATGGATCCGCCACATATACGCCTAAGTGATCTCATGTCCACTGCATTTACTCTACCTTCGTTCACTTCCGCCTCGTTCACCTCAATTCCATACATCAGTATCAGTATGAATTATTTTTGAAAGTATGCTCTTAACATTTTTTTAACACTTAGTATATCAATCCTCATAATCTATGTTGGCATCTTTACGTCTGCTATTTTTCTGCATTTTTCAAACAATTTGTGCTTAATTCTGTTGTCTTCGAAAGGGAATAATCCTTACTGAAAACTGCGTGCAAAACACTTCAACATATTTGTTTTGCCTGATAGGCTAAACGTTTTGTTTTCCAACCTATGATTCCAACGTCATTCCGTATTTCGGTGTTTGCGTAGAAATACGGAATGACGTATAAATAGTACCAAAACTATAAATGATCACATCTCTTTTTTTTTAGACTGCACACTGTTACGAGCGTAAAAAAAACAGGGAGTACGGAAACGATTTGAGGGCGATAAATATTCAACGAGGAAGAGACGTGGGACTCCGGACGTACCACGAGTACCGGCAGTTTTGTGGCGCACCGCGGAGCTCGTCGATCCAGGATTTCGGAGATGTCATCAACAAAATTGTGAATCCCGTTCATCTTTTGAGATTTGCAAATAATTATTTTTATTCCATTTTAAGAAAAGGAGATACGACACAGAATACGTGTCACATCTCAACGATTGCTGTGAACACACGACTAACGTGATGATCTGCCTATTAACCTCCAACCACTTGACCACAACACCAAACAAGCATGTATTATAATAATAAATAGGGAATCCCCTGTGATATATTGATTTGGATAAACATAATTTAAAGTTATTAAGGAGAACACATTCTTATTGGGAAGTTGTAATTATTCAGAACATAGGTCTGTGATGTTTTAAATACTAATTTAATGTATTAATTATAAATATATACATATAAAATCAATTTTTGGATTGGAAATAGAGATCCAGGTTCGAATCCCGGTAGCGCAAAAACAATATTTTTCAACAAAATTGATTTTACATGTATATATTTACAATTAATACATTAAATTAGTATTTAATTTAAAGTTATTTAAAAAATGCGTGTACCTCATACAGTGTTGTCAGAGAAGACATAAACTCTACTGGATTATTTAAAAGCAGGCCTTTAAATTATCGCCACCAGACGGCGCATGTGTCACTGGAATGTTATTATTATCATTCCAGTGATGGATGATATTATTATTATTATTATTATTTTCAACATTGATAAATACGTACGTACAAGTAGCCGATTGCTTTCTAACAGTTTTGACGGTAGCTTTTTTAAATTAAACAATTTCATAGCGATATTGATTTATAAATATTTTTATTTAATTTTAATAAAAACTGCATATGTTACCTTAGTCATCTTTAGAAAAATCGTATATGAAAATATTGTGTAATTTCTGTTATAAACCTTCTATTTCGAAAATCGAAAATCTTCGGTTTCGAAAATCATGTTAAGAACAGAACATAAATAATGTGAAGCGTGCTGCCCCCCTCCCCCCCCCCCCCCCCCCCCCTATAGTATTTTATTTGATATCAATTAATTAATTACTTATTTCAATTAATTGTTTTTTACACAAAATGAGACCCAAAAGAGATACATATGTATTTTTATTTATTATCTTTGTTTTATTGACCACTAAATTAGTTTTATTAACCATTAATTTAGTGGTTAATAAAACAAAGATAATAAATAAAAATATGAATTTAAACCACAAAGATAATATTGCTAATTTTAAAAATATAGATACATATGTAATATGTAGTGATGAATCCGAACGTTGTTGTCGGGCGAAGACGTCTGGTGGCGGAACACGTCTTCTTTGATAATTCTGATATGAGTGAACGCTGGCGTGTCATAGGTTCGCTATCACTGTTCTAGTGCAACATTTTATCCGTATATTTGAACCGTGTGACATATGACTTACTCAAATATGACCTCCGCATAAAAACGATTCATTGATTTAAAACATGTACAGTTTATGTTTGTGGGGAAAAAATCTTGCAAACTCCTCATTTTCAAAATAAATAAATCAGAATAAAAGGAATTTTGGTGCTAAATTTTAAACAGCCAAAAATATTAAACGATCTAAAAAATTTCAAAGCGCGGTAAGCACATTTTGGAAACAGTACAAATAAATATTTTAATATGCGTCAGGCGGTCAAATTCTCGAGATTTAATGGGCCGTGTCCACAATGATCTCTCAATAACACTTTAATGTTTGATAATCGGTAAAGATACGTATGCACTGGATGCGTCATTCTAATCTGCAAGAAAAACACGCAAAGGGATGATTCGTAGATCGCTTCACGCTGAACTGTTCTTTACAAGCACACGAATTGATCTCAGAGAGAAATCTCATGCGTGGACAAGGGCCATATTATTCACAATTATCACAAATCACGATATCATCAATCACGATGTAATGTGCCTACAGTATCGTGAATTACGATATCACCCTATTGATACATCACGACAATTGAATAGGTCTCCAGCACCTGTGACCCGTTTCTCTGTCTTGCAGAGTCTGAATAACCTCCACAAATTATACGGTTCATTCGAAGCGGTGGAGCTGACGACGGCCGGCTCCGTCGAGTCACACATGGTGGGTAGCAATGTTGGCCCGACGTACCAATGTATCCTGATCAATCAGTTCCTGAGGATACGAAAGGGAGACTATCTCTGGTTCGAGCACACCGCCGCTGGCTTTACGACAGGTTGGTCTTGTAATAACTAGTAACTTATTTTTTATACTTTCCTAATCACCAACTCTAGAGACATTAACGTGAAGATGACTTGCCTCAGAGTACACCCGTCTTCCCAATCGCAGATCCATCTATTTTCCAGTAAATCCTGTTTTTCCATTCCTTCTATTAATATTACATTCAGACACTAATGCACAGTGATGACCCCTAATTCGAGTTCGGTCCGGTTCGCGTGACAATTACTGACCTCGCTTCGAACCGCTTGATATTGGAATGGACACAACTAGTGAAGAGCTCAAAATCACAGACGGCGAAACAGTCACCCCAAGTCAGAATCACTAGCAGTGATAATGTACCTATTTGAAAATATAGTGATTCATATTGTCTTGTCTAAATATGTTGTGTATTAAAATATCACATTTATTTATTTCATTAAAGAATTAAATTTGTTCGCGATCGGTCACACTAGTGAGCCAAGATTAACAATTTAGATCTTCTTCACTAGAGACGACGCTCTTTGAAATTCAATTATTTAAAATAAAAAGCTGTCGTTCTTTTGAAATTATATCCAACATTATATTAACAGCCAAATCACAATTTTTCTAAACAGCTATCACACGTATTGCAGGGTTATATTTTAGCGAACTGATGATAATTTATTGGGGGACATCACTGGTTACGTACGGATATTATTATTTTTACTTCAGTTGTGTTCTTATTACTTTTTATTTAAATCCAAAAAATGTCTTTAATATTAATATCAAACGTGCATGCATGAAGGAATTCCAAGTGGCTAGAAAAACAAAAACTTTTTAGGACCCCATACAGAATTCAACTGTTTCATCTAAAACTATTTTATAGCCAGACACCTAAATCCAAACACTAATTGGATCTGCAACGTATGTATCAGCTACAGTCTTCAAGCGTCATTATTGTTTTATTAATTTACAATATAATAGTACATAGACTTGTTTAACGTTGAATTATTTTATGGATAGGTAATGAAATAATATTAATCACATCTTAATAACAATAATGACTCTCGAACACATTCTTGAAGCGCCATGAGCAAAAAATTAACCTATAATTAGGCTCAATTATACTTAAGCAACTTAACAAAGCAATATTTGAATATGTCCAAGAACACATAATTACTGAATTTACACCTACAAAGGCACTGTTATTAAACAAATAATAGATATCTCATAAAAACGAACTTTTAAAAATTTGATAGATATAGAGATTGATTAATGGGTGAGAATGGTGAACGTTATATTTATATAAAGTGATCACGTAAGCCAGCCGAAGACAGGTCGTAAGCCCTGTAATTACCCATATATTTCCATTAAAGATAATAAAAATAAAAAATAGCTTCGTCTCTATGAGATATCTTTTATTTATTTAACTTAACAAAGACTTGCCATATGTTGTCAGTCGTAATATTTTGATATATATATATATATTTCAGAGCAACTGGCATCAATAAAGAAGTGCACAATCGCCAAGTTATTGTGTAACAGTGCTCCAGGAATTAAGAGAATGCAGCCAAACGGCTTTACTCCCCCGAGTGAAGGGTGAGTATTGATCAGCTCGAGGAAAGTTCAGAAGTATTTTAGTTTGTACTTATAAATAGAAAATTTAATTTGCAAAATCTCAAAAAAGCGAGAGCAAGGCCTCGTCCGTGTGTACGCTTCCTTATAGACAATTTAAGAAATTAAATTTTGTTCAGAGTTAACGCATTTGACCAGTAACTTCAAAATATACACATATATACATAGGGGTACACGTATCTCGCACCTGCATAGCTATTAGTTGAATGCCAATTCGAATTCGTACAATTTATATATTTTTTTTTTTGTTTTTCAGAAACGTTATCGTCGACTGTTCACAAATTGAAGGCATTGATTTATCTTTATGGAAGGAAAAATAATTATTAAATAACATGTTCAAGAAAATTATAAAATATATATTCCAAATTCAAATAATTCCTAATTTAAAAAGTTTCTGAAATCAGTTATTAATATGTCAAACAACAGACCAGCAAATTACATATTGATATAAAGTGTACATATAGGAGAGGGATTTGGAACATTAGTTGCGGAACGAGAGGCATTCTACGCACATTCTTGATGGAAACATAAATCCGACGATTTATAACACATGTATGCAACAGTAAAAGTATTTACTCTTCGAAAATTAAATATTTGTGTAAACTTTACGTATTTTTTACATTAATGCATATTATATTGTCAGCGTTTAAATTTTCGTTCCAATCGAGTCTTATTTTTAAAAAAAATCGCGGAGCTATTTGATTGCGTAAATGGTACCAAGTGACACCAAAATTAAAATATCGGGACGAGAAATTTGCCTTAGTTTATGTCTATATATTTGTAAAAATCTTTTAAAAAGAATACAACTTTGGAAAAGTCAATTATCAAAGTGGTTTGCTACAGCGACCTCCATCACTCCTTACAGTATAGTGTGTTATTTTTCTTTACACCACCTAACAGATTCTACTGAAAGGTTTTTGAGAAACATTGCAATTAAAAAGATTTTCGCTTCAAACGGGAAAAAATGGATATCTCACTAACAAATTAACATATGCAGATGGAATCTAACAGTGTTATATAGTGTCACTATAGCTTAATTGATTAAAGCTATCTACCTAGAATATAAAGTTCCGGGTTCGAGTTCCGGTGGTAACTATATTTGTTCAACAGATATGTATCTTCTAAGTAATTCATCTAATTTGCTATAATTATCAAGAGACAATGTTCCGAAAAAACTTCACAAATAAAATGTGACATCATTATAATTATTGGATGTAAAATAATTATTTTTTAAATATGGGTACATGCTTATATTATACATATTCATTTTTAAAATTGTCCATGTTATTTCCAAAATTGTTGGCCCTGCGCACTCTCAAACATTTTAACAACATTGATAAATCATTCCAACGCCTTATCTAGGTTTTTACTAGTTCGTGCAATGAATGAAAATGATGTGTACCTAGTTTCTGCAAAAAGGATCCAACTATCTAAATGACGTACTTAATTTGGTAACGTTAGAAGGTAGTAAATATCTACGTCACACATTAAAATTAAGATAAACTAAAATAAAGAAAAGCATATTAATAAAAAATGTGCGTGTTAATGATACGAAGTAATTAACGATACCTGCATCAAACAGAGGAAATTATGTGAAACTGTTTATTGTTTAAACAGAATCAATCTTATAAATAAAATCCTAATATCTTGTTCGTCATAAATTAAATTGAATGGGAAATTCACACATTTTATTGAAGACGAGTATCAAATTCTTTTGTGAGGTATAGAATCGAAATCGTACATGTTCAATTTATATAGATTTGAATTAAGTATGTACAGATATAAAGAAAATTAATGTCGAACTAGACAAATATTACCGAATTTTGTATAGAAACGCAATTAATTTGCTTGTTACTTCAATTATAGATATGTCCAATAAGTAATTAATTCAAATCCAGACAAATGTGTTTTCAGCCAATAAGACGACAGTATTTGGTCATGATGTGACCTGTGGTTACCGGTCCTTTTCAATATGATTCCACTGTTGTACAATGCATTTTACTCAAAAACAGGTAATGTGGACATGTCTCATTTTGATTCTGAAGGTACATTTTTTCTAAAAACTAAGCAGAGAAATCTAATATCAAATAATTGAAACACTACAATACCGGTGTAATGTGATTTGAATTGGATTTAGAATAATAAGGTGATTTAAATTATATAGGTGTCCAGCGAAAAATTTCAAGTTTAATATTACATTTAAAAAAAATGTAAAAAATGGAGTTTAACGATGCTAATTTAACGTTTTATAAACAATATCGTCTAAATGCCGTCCATTTCTTTCAAGACACTCTTGCAATCGGACTCTTAAATTTGCGAACACGCGAGAGCAAAGCGTTGGTTCAATGGCAGCAACTTCACGGCGACTTCTTATTTTCTTGTAGAACCTGAATTGTTCAAGGATTGTTACTGTAAACTCTCGACTTAAAGTATCATCACAAAAAAAGTCATACGGTGTAAGGTCCGGTGACCGAGGTTCCCAGGGTATGTCTCCGTACTTGCTAATTAGTATTGGGGAAAATTCCCCTCAGCTTCTCCATTGAAACTGTAGCTATGTGTGGAGTGGCCCCGTCTTGCTGAAATTGTGTTCTGTTGTTGAACCCGGGAAACAGCTGCAGTTGCAGTACCAAAAACTCGTCGATCATTCGGCAATACACGTCAGCAGTGACTGTCTCTCGCTTGTTAAAAAAATGTTTTTGATGGCGTTCCCTTGGGTTGTCGGGGTACCGATGTCTCATGTTCTATTTATTAACATAGCCATCGATATGAAAATGTGCTTAGTCGGTAAACAATATGTTTCCAAGCGTTCGTGCTGTTCCAAAGCGTTCCAGCATCATTCTCGCTAAGGTTTCACGTAAAGAATAGTCATTTTCGTTGAGAAACTGCACGATTTGCAGTTTGTTGTTTTGTTGTTTTCTGCCAGCTATGTAGTATAATACTAATCACGCATGTTCTTCATTCTGATGATAAAAAAAATGTTATACAAGAAGGTACCTACTTTGTTGTAATCTTTGTGGGTTGTGAACCATTTTTTATGAAATTATCTTATAATATGATTTAAATTGTGATTCATACATTGTATAGCAGAATGCAAAGAGGAATCCATTAAAACAATGTTCGCTATTTGCCCGCATGGCGTGATTTCGTCACTTTTAATCCGCGCTTATCGACCTATTCAGGCTATCTTTCTGTTTCAGTTCAGGAGGTAATATAAGGTGTGATCACATTAAAACATCATCTATTTCATTGAAGAGTCGCTCACAGTTTGCGTGTCGTTAAACATGGATTTTAAATTAACTATTTTGTGTTTTGTCATTGTGAGCAGTGCGTACGGTGAGAACGACATTTTTCAAAACGTATTGTACTATTGAGTTTTGTTTTACGAGTAGTTTTGACGATTTAATTCAAAGATCATATGAATAACACCAAATAAATATCAGAATACGTTATTAATTATGTATGAGGTATAATAAATGGTCAGGAAAAATAAATTGATTACTCAAAGGTATTTGAGATTCTGTAAACATAAGGTAGATGGCTCTTTCAAATAATGGAACGATTAAATAAATAAAAGGTAACATATAGGTTCGAAAATTTGTCGCTCAAAATACTGTCGCTGTAGCATAGTTGGATAATACACCTTCCCCGGTTAGGAAAGAGATCCAGGTTCGAATTACGGTGGCGCAACAACAATATTTTTCGATAAAATTGATTTTATATGTATATCTTTCTAATTAATATATTTAATTCATAATTATAATAAATTGTGTTTTACAACAATGTATTAAGCGACACTCCACTCGAACTAAGATATTTGACGTTACAGATATGATAATAACTTCATTAAAAATATATATACAGTGTTGCACAACTGAGAGAATTGTTTGTGATATACTGGTGAATATATTTATCTTAATTTCCAATAACATCTTACGGGTATACTTTGATTTTTCCAGTTTGAAATTCGAGAATTTCTACGCGAATTACATACTCTTAAATAGTTAAACTGCTTATAATATGAACTTAAAGGACGTTATTTGTTACGTAAATCTTGCCAGAGAGGAAGGTTTTGATATAAAGAGATGACAATGAAATAGTTGATTTTCTCGCATTCGAGATGTCAGAATTCGTTGTCTTATTAAAATTTTAACATCATATTATACTTTACTTTTGTCTTCAACCTTATAAACTTGTCATATATGTAAAAAAAATCTTACTTAAAGCCTATCATAAATTTGATAAAATCTCATACAATAAGATTTTCCGTAACAGTATAGATTTTGTACGTACTCCTTGAACATTTTCGACTCGTAATTTAGTTAGGTACGGACCCATAAAATATTGTGGATCCTGTATATGACATCGACCTATGAATATCATAATCAAACGAGGTAACATTTTTTTTAATATTTGGCGCTTGCCAATAAATAATTCAAAATTATTCCAAGTTTATGCTCCGCTTATCTATTCATACAAAACTAGTGGAACAAGACTGTCAAGTTTTGTCCATCTAATTATTTACTTTGCTACTATACATTGCATTATTTATTGAATAATAATTTAGGGGGGCCGACTCTGAAACCCACACCCCCAGGGAAGATAGTCGGGGGCCACGAAGCCGAGCCCCACTCGCACCCTTACCAGGTGTCCCTGCAGAAGAAAATACTATGGATGCATCGTCACAATTGCGGAGGCTCCATTCTTAACGAATATTGGGTAAGTTACTTCAATAACCTAACCTTAAAAAAGTGTAAAACTGTGAAAATATGAATAACAATATACAAAGTTGTCCGTAATATTTGCAATTCACTATTCTTATATTATATATAAAACACATAAGGAAATTGAAAGGTCAAAGTGTCAATTTCCTAAAATTTTCCACGATTTTCATTTCATGGAAAATTTATTGAGTCATCTGTCTCACACGCATTTACAAACGTGTGATACATACCTCACAAACACACGAAGAAAATCTGTTCCTGCGTAGGTGTGATCTCGCTAGACGTCACACAATCGCCATTTTGTTATTGCTCAAGAAACGGTTGATATACTTTATATATAAAAATTGTCTTCGGATTGAGGATCGTCGCTGTTTCCCGTTGATAATCCACCACGTTAACTCAGCTAATATTTCTGCGTTCTCCTTTTCAAACGAGCTTATATTAAATATATTATATTATTTATGGGGTTTGAAGATACTAAACATTTGTATTATATAAATATTTAAAATGGTTCTTAAGAAACCTTGGGAAAATTTAAAAAGGAAATTCAATTTCTTCTCGGTAGAATTTTCTGACCACGTGCCTCCTACCTCTCTGGGCGACGTTTCTAATCCCACAACAGGATCTATCATTTATACTATCATCTATTATAAATATAAATGAATTTTTTTTTAGATATCTAAATATAATATTGATTCAAAAAGTATTTATGCATTTAATTTTTTGTTAATTCAATTAGGTCAATAAATGCCATGATAAATACGAGTATAAAAGTAATTTTTAAAATATACGTTAAGTACGTTTTTAGTGTACACCTCGTAATGTGAAGGTCCAAGTAGACTCTATTTATTTATTTATTGGTAACTATATAATATAATGTAATAAATATGTTTAGACTGTGCCCGTCTCACTAGAGAATTCTGTGTCGAGACGGGCATTGGCGGGCTTTGTAACAATTGTACATTTATTATTACGATACCGTTAGTACAAGGTATATCACTAGTATAAGTCAACGATAAAGCCGATGGACACGCAGAGAGAGAAAGAGAGAGAGAGACCGCGTCCTGCTGCGCGCCGCCCTTTATAGCCTCGCAAACACGCGCCGGCGGTGCGGCGCACACACACACACACACAACTATAGAATCCCAAGGATATCACAATATGTATACAAATCCCTTCTGGCACTGGCCATAAGAATCAGGTAGATTTCAGACTTGTTTGTAGGATTGACCCTGAAGGATTTCGACCATTTTTACACGATTTCTCTAGCGGAGTTAAAAAATATTTTAACACTTTGACACTACTTTGAAATAAGATGTAATATCAGGCTGACTGTAGAACTAACTGAAATATTCACAAGATCAATTTTTTACAAATGTTTGATTGTACTACGAGAGTTATAGTGTCCAATATATGTATAACAAAGGGTGGTTTCGGGGTCTCCTGATCATGATTGAAGAAATTTTCTGAATTTTATTACATCATGAGACTCTGCATGTCCTGGTTAGTATTTTTTTCTAAATATAGCTAAAAGTTACGCTACATAATTAGTTCTAAATACTTGTATGCTTCTAGAATTACCCGTTTACCTATAGTATGTGTATCTACTACACAAGGACATTATGTTAGTAATTAATGTATAATAGTGTGTTAATTTATGATAAATATATTGGAACAAAATTATACTTTTAAATTAAACAAACCTGAGAATTTTAAACCGATAAAAATTTGTATGGCACAAATTTTAAAATCATATAAAGATTAACTGAAGTTATCTAACGTTAGCGTTGCTTTTCTGATTAATGGCTACCAAATGAAAAAAAACTCTTAATATTTAAATAAAAAGTCAACACAATAAAAATATGATTTATTATAATATTAATTGTATTCGCCATTTCTGTATAATATACAATATGTACTTAGATCGATATATCTTTAGAATATATATTTTAGAACTTAACATGTACTTTATTATTAACAATATCATACATGCAGCGCCGGCGCTACACTTTTTGCCGCCACAGGCAAGATTGTTTTTTTCCGCCCTAGTAACTTAAGTGAAGATGTTTTCAATTTTTGTAAAACCATCTCCATAAATTGGCCGCCCCTAAATCGGCCGCCCGCATGCCACACGTGTTAGGGGCGGTATTTTGTTAGGCCGACATTTTTAAACTACTAGTACTACAAATTACAACTTTATTAAGAAATAAATATAATGTTATTTATTGGAATTGTGTGTATGTGTGTATGAGTGCCGCACCGCTGGTGCGTATATGTGTGACTATAAAGATGGCGCGCGGGAGTGCGCGCGCCTCTCTCTTTGCTTGCGTTCCATCGGCTTAGTTGTTTGATATACGAGTGATATACCTTATTCGAAATTATAGCTTATTGTAATAAAATAATAATTGTTACATAGTCTATTTATTGGACCTTTACGTACGAGGTATACACTGAAGACGTACGAGAAGTCAGTATGTTACATTTATTGGATTGTTTATACCTGGATTATTATCGTTTCGCAACTTGGGATTTTGTTTTTCAATATTTATATATTTTTTGGCCGCCCCTTTGATTTGGCCGCCACGGGCAGGCCCCTGTTCTGCCTGTGCGTAACGCCGGCGTTGCTTACTTGATTTTTTTTTACAATTTAAACATCGTTTTCAGATACTAACAGCAGCACACTGCGTGACGGAGTCGCTGTTCAGCTTTCTCACCCCCCTAGATGTGTTTGCGGGAATACACAGCGTGAAAGGGAAAGAAAAGTCCACGCAGATCTCCAGGGTTGCAGAGAAGGTCATACATCCAGACTATGAAGGGTAAACCATCATTACTTATAATAAATATTAATATGAATTTTATCAAGGTATGTAATGTTATCTATTATCTTTATCTATCGTTATTTTGACCCATCCCTTATAAGAGTGACAAAATCTTTCACCATATTTGGTGTTACAGTAGGTACCATCTAAGCAAACAGGTTTAATGGCTTATGTGTCCACGGAGTGAGACACGATGAGATATATTTCAAAATTTTGTTGAGGTACATCTCGATATTATGAACACGTGTTAAAATTTTGATCCGGAGATAAACTCAGAGATCAGCTGGAGATTTCAAGAAAGAGACAGAAACTCAGACCCGTATACGACGTTCTATTTGACAGCGAGATACGTGTGCGCCCAATAATCGCACATGTAAACAATTATTTATTCTAAAAAAATTTATGAATTAAGGAAAGCACTCTTTTTTTGTGAAGTTGCATTTTCAGAACATAGTTCTGTGCTATTTTAATACCAATTAAATTAATCAACTAGAAAGATACACAAAAAAGTCTATCCATCAAAAATATATAGTTGTTACCCCAGTAGCATCGGTATCCCGATAGTTCTAGTTGATCAATTTAATTTGTATTAATATTTTTATTGATGGCTGAGGCTCGATGAAGTTCCACAACACAAAGGTGTACTAATTTAAAATTAAATTATATAATTTTAATAAATACGGTGTTAAAGTTTTAGAATAATGTTTTTTTAACGTATTCAAATTAGATATGCTTTCAGAGATGTAAATCCGTACGATATCGCCCTCCTCCGGCTGCGAGATCCGCTCATCTTCAACGACAAGGTCCAACCAATCAAGCTTCCTGAGAGGCACGTTACTCCTCTCGGCGATTCCACCCTTTCTGGTTGGGGGCTCCTCAAGTCCTCCCCGTCTAGCAGAATCCCAGAGTATCTTCAGGAAATAGATCTGCCAATCATCACGTATAAAGGTGAGGCAGTGCTGAGAAAATAAGGTCCACCGACTATTGTTCTCCCGACAATTCGTCCCTGTCAATTGATTCCCCGGTCAATTGATCTATTACACATTGATGATGAAAATATGTGTAATTAGTTTCAAATTTATATTTTCCTTAACGATTTGAAAATATGAAAACGTTCTTAATTATCTGGAAAAATATGTAATTTCGTACGAGAGCAATATTTTTATAAATTTTCTCCCACCCTATTTAAATATAATATTATATATTTATAACCTTCACGAATACTGGTATTTACGAATATAAATACTTGAAGAAACTTTGGAGGATCAATTGTCAGGGAGGCCAATGTGCGAGGAATCAACTGGCAGAAGGATCGATTGTCCGGGGGATCAATTGACGGGGACGAACTGTCGAGGAAACAATTGTCGGAGGATCAATCGACAGGGAACCGAAAATAAATGTAAAATTTACTTCTATCAACTTATTAAAATTAAAAAATTATTGTATTCTTTATGGTGTGTTACTTGCAGTTTGTCAATTTTCAAGCATTTATTTGTTGCAACACAGTTTTATCATTTGTGTAATATATTTACATTATTTAATATTTATTCGTCTTTTAAAAGTCTGATATTAATATATATTGTTGGTATCATTAATTTCATGTCATTTTTATTGTCATGTTAAGAATTTACCACTTGGATTAAGTTGGGGATTCGAAATCTTCTTCCTCTTATGGCGCCTTCTCCACCATCATGAGAATCAGAGCTGTCCCTCATTTGACATTGTGCCGCCCTTTGGCAAGCTATAAAATACCGCTTTTGTATTCTTACAATCGCGACGATTGATAAAAACGTTGAACTTTTGTATGCTGTTATTAAATGTTTAGGTAAAAAGCTGCTCGACAGCATAACGACATGACTCCCGACAGTATGTTCGTTGTTTTGAGTTCCAATATATGTTACCGAGTTCCAAAATTCTAACCTAACCTAAACGAACCGAATCTCGTCGCTCAGTTAATCGATATTTAGCCATTACAACCAATTATTTTACGGTCTTGAGAGTTCCGAAACCCCGAACCGAATAGGATGAGATACCTTTAAAAATGAAATTGTCCAATCTGATATACCTATTGGAATTCATTCGATTTTACTATTTAATTGACCCTCGAGAGTGAAACCCCTTGGTAATCGAATAACTATTTCAGAATGTAATGACTCAATCGAATCATTCCGCGACAGTCCCGAAGACCGCAACCCGCTGGACGAGGACTCGAACGTCTGCACGGGACCCCTGACCGGTGGCAAGTCCGCCTGCAACGGGGACTCTGGCGGGCCCCTGGTGCAGCAAGAAGGTGATTCTCTCGTTCAGGTAAACTGATTTCATTTTAAAGATTGGCTCTAATAACAATATACAATACATTTTTTTATTTTGAAAATAAAAAAACTCGTTATTGAGTGTTAACGCGTATATTTTAAGTTCCAACATATGACTTAGAAGGCGTTCTCATTCCTGGAAGCGAGTCTGGAACTCGTTTTCCCGAATTATGTTGAGTACATGTCTTCAGTTCCACATCACATGGATTGCTTCTTTGTTAAAAAAAAGTCTCTGACAGTGAGCGCACAGTAACTGGTCTAAACTTCGATCGCCCATTTGTACGCCAAAGTGCACACGCAGTTATATATCACCTTCCGAATTTATAATTCTATGTATCTAAATTTACGCACGTATTAGTTATAGGTATATAGTTATCATGGACGATTCACGCCACTGCGGAATTAAACTGTGACACCTCGTATATTTTAAATTTAAATAGTTTCTGGAAATATTCGTTATATTTTTGCGTTGCGGCCACATGCAACCGGCAAGAGATTGTACCAGGATCTATAGGTAACTTAGGTATAAAAATATTTTTTCGATAAATTGATTTTATATGTATATCTTTCTAATGCATTTAATTTGTATTAAAAATATCACAAACCTTGTGTAATGAAAAATTGCAACTTCACAATAAGAATGTGTTCTCCTTAAAAAAAAAACTAGGTATATATTTTTTGATAGATATTTTCTGTTTATCCTTCTAGTGATTCATCTCATTTGTTTTAAGATAATTATAACCAACATCTGGTAACTGGATAGAGCAGTACAGTACAGTAGCATTGCTGTAAAATTATCTTTCAGTTGTCATTTTTATAGCAATATTTTTCATAGTGATTATTAATTAAAATATTAATATCTAATAGACTAATTTTTTCCATTGCAGATTGCAAGCAATTTGGTTTAGTTTTATTCCTTACCGTATTGCATGGGTGACGCAATAACACACTTAACAACACTTATTCTTCCATCTATGTATTGTATCTCACCGAGGTGAGCCGGTAAAGTGAGGCATCTGTGTTCTCTTGAAATTGTATTATGCTCGGTTTAAAAATAGCAATACTAACACGAAAATATTTAAATGTTTTGATAATAAATTTTGTATATACAATTCAGACAATATGTAAATATTTACAAATATATGTATTAGTGAAAAACAATTTACACGTGTTATTACGATGTGAATGCAATAATTAATACATTAAATTAGTATTTAAAACATCACAGACCGTCTGTTCTGAATAATTACAACTTCACAATAAGAATGTGTTCTCCTTAATAATTAAATACTTTTGAAATTAGCAAAATTAACTTTGTGGTTAAAATTCATATTTTTATTTGTTAACTTTGTATTAAAATGGTATTTTTCGAAACCGGTAGATGTATTTAAGCTCATTTAAGTGGTCAATAAAACAAAGTTAACAAATAAAATATGAAACAATCAAAGTTAAATTTTAATTAAAATGATTGATCCTCAAGGTAGGCTTACCGTATGTGCGTAATTTCTACAGACTTCTTTTAGGAGGCGTTCCCCGGACGATATTTCACGTTCAAATTTGAAAAGTTTGCATTTTATGTTAAAACGTCAGAATGAATTTGACGGTCAATTTTATTTTTTATCTTATTTTTCTAATTTTTTTTATGGAAGGGGTGGACTTGACTACTGATAACGTTATCTATTGACAGATTGTTTACGTTATCGCCATTATAGTAGGGAAATTTGAAAAAAATGCATACATTACATTAGATTCCTATAGATTCCATGAATTTACTGTTTCCGTGGTAAGTTTGTAGAACTCCATAATCACGTATGTGAAAATAAAACACTTGTTTTTGATTCTACTATTTAATTTACTTAAACGTTTACATTTACGTTTGCACATTGCTGCATTAATTTTTTAGATATCATTCGTGTTAAATTTGATTGTTTCCTAGAATGATGCAAACATTATATAAATTCCAGAATACCAAAAATGTCTCTCTTGCCATATCGTCTTCTTAAATAGTAAAATTATTGTAGCTGTCCTTTTCTACAAATTACCCATGACATTAAAACATCATTAGTGTTGAAACTGAATGGTTACTTAGAATAATTAGAAGCATTCAAAATGTATGGAAATCCTCAGAATTATTTATTTTCATCTCATGCAAATTAAATTGTATAGCTGTCCCCCATTATAGTTATAAATACAAGTTGTTGAGTTAAATTGTTAGATTGATAATGCCCTTACAAGGCAAAACGCGTCTCAAGTAAATTAAACGAGTAGAATAAAAAAACAAGTGTTTTATTTTCACAAATTTAATTCCATGGATGTATAATATATTTAAAAAAATGAATAAAGCAGAAATACATTAATTAAAATTGTATTAAAAATGTTAATTGGCCTATACAAACCCTTCTGAAAATTTTTTATTTCAATCCTTTTTTGTTCACATCTTAACGTGCATGTTCTTGTGAGCATTACATTTATAAAATGTCACTATCTTTATTTCACTTACGTATTTTCAAAGTATCAATGTATCCAGGTGGATGGTACCACTTAGAATGCACTGCTAGAAGTAAACTAATGCACTCTGAAGAATTAAAAATGTTGCCTAGTTAAATAGACCTAATGCTATGTACACGCATCATATTGTGAAAAATTTTAAAGTTATTTTTAATAAAAAGTACAGGGGGCACTCCAAAGTTTCAGAGGCCAGTATTACATGTTCTCGCGTAATTCTTTTAATTTTTTTAAAAATTCGCGTAAAAGTCATATTTATAAATAAAAACAACTCGATGACAAATTAACAAAAAAATTATGAATTTATATTTTTAACTTTGTTTTATTAACCACTTAATGAATTAAATAAATACATCTACTGGTTTCGAAAAATATCATATTCTTCTTCAGAATGTCATCAACTAATCAACATATGTTATATTGTTTCTTTAACAGAATCTATTTAGAATTAATTTTTTTTAAATATATATTTTTCAAAAGTTTTTAAACAACAATAATTATTTTAAAATAAATTTAGTACCTAACTTAAATTGTTACTTGATACAAAGTTATTAGAATAATTTTTAGAAAAAAAAATTAGAATAGTGGTTAAATTTAGTTGGTTGTTTATAATATTTTGGTTAGTTTTACACACTTTATTTGTTTCTAATGATTCTAAATTATTCAATTTAAGACCAATGTTGTTTATATGCAAAATAGATAAACCCAAATTTCTATCAAAAGTATGATCATTTTCTAAAAATTCTGAAAAATCATTACTATTCAAACATCACAAATACTCCTTTTATGTTAAAATTTCGACCTGTTTTGCCAATATAATTAAACCGGTAGATGTATTTAATTCATTAAGTGGTTAATAAAACAAAGTTAACAATCTATAAAAATATAAATATATATTTTGTAATTTATGTAAAAGAACAAAGCATATGCTGAGACTCCTTCTTTATATATATTATACATACATATTATTTGCATGAATCAAATAGATATTTTCATTTCTAGGTTGGGGTTGTGTCGTGGGGTATTAATCCCTGCGGAACCAAGGGAGCTCCCACCGTCTACACCAAAGTGTCCACCTTTATCGACTTTATAGAAGAACACATAGAAAATGACTTTTCATCGGGCAAAAAACATAGAAAAATTATTCCCGCAATATTGGAGAATGAAATATTTTAATATTCACCGCTGACGTGTGTTTTTTGAAAGAAAACATTTTTTAACAATTTGAATATAATAACATGACGTTATATTAAGAGAGAGAAAACATGTAGGTTCATCAATGGACTATTGATAAATCTGTTATTATTTATGTATTTTTAGTACCTTTGAACATTTTTTGGAACCAGATGTATTAATAATTAGTGAATTAATCTATTACAGGCAAAATATAATAACGTTTATTTCTTATTAATCAATTGTTTCATTATTATTGCAATAACTCTACTAGCTGGACCGTTGCTCCCCCATGGGAGCAAATACGTTAAAAGACGATGAAGAGAAGAACAAAAAAATAAAATAACTTTAAACTTTTCAAAATCGAGGCATCATAAAAACTGTTACGACGAAGACTTATAGGACGCAGTATACTTTTGTCAATCTCCAGAAGTTTTCAAAACATAAATAGTGCCTTAACTCACAGAGAAAATCATAATGTGTCCACGGGATAGTTTTTTTAAGCCTCCCCAAACCATGCAGTAACACCCATCTACCGCTCTAATTAATTCTGTAATATTTCGGTAAATACACACAACATGCCATTCATATTTTAGTTAAATTGAAGAAAAAAATTTAGCTAGTGAAAAATCCTACAAAAATAATTATCTTTCAATTCAATCCGTTGTAAAATGAATACATTTACAAAAATACAATTTGTATGAAGACAGAAAGAAATCACATATTAATTTCACAGTGAAAAGAATAACAAACATTGGAATATAATAGTCCCTTTCTCACTAATTAAAGAAAAATAAAAATGAAGGTTGTATTATATAATGCAATCTCCTATACAGGACTTGATGAATGCTCCGAATTGTAATATTATATATATTTTTTATATGTAATGCTTAATATTTATAGAAAATTTATGGCGTTAACCATTTTTTCATTTTCAGCATTTTTCGCTTTTCAAAGGCTAATAGAACTCTAATTTTTTACGGTAACACGAGTTGACAGCATGGCTGCGTACGAGTATTTTATATCATGGTATGGTAAAGGTTAACTCAAATTATGTATTATGCAATGTGCCTATGGAGGACAAATCACTATCGCATAATAATGCAGATTGCGAGTATGTAGGCGCAAACCATTAAACCCATAAAAAAATATTTATAAAATTGCGTTTTCTCGATAAAGAAGATGTAGAAGATATGGTAAAGACTTATAAGACGCGGTATAACGTTGTCAATCTCCAAATTTTAGAAAAACATAAATTGCGCTCATATACACTTATTGAGAAAACCAGAAGTGATGTGACAGGAAAAGAAGAAGACGAAGAAGAATATAAAAAGATAAAAATCTACATTCGCTACACTTTTATGTATCATCAGAATTTTTCGAGTTAAATATTTCACTTAAACTGAGTGAGAAAAGTTTAAAAGACAAATGTGATGAGACAAACCGTTTTCTTGCCAATGGATACGACACTTTATTTGACACAATGCAGAATGCAGAATTCACATACCTCAGAAATGTAATTAAGTGAAGAAGGAGACTCTTCCTAGGAGTGCCCAGACAAAAATACTTTCACCCAATAATGAACAAGTCGAAAGCAAACACCTACAGTATAACTTTGGATGGGTATCCGGGACAAAGAGGCAAGCGAACATTGCATCGAAAAAAAAACAAGTCGCGCATGAAATGCAATATAATATAACAAATTATACTCAATTTAATTTATTCTTACGATGTGTTACGATATATCATGTTCCGGCCGGCATGTTCCATTTTCAAAAAAAACTTTGTATTATACAACATTAAATTTAATAAATAATCTACTTTTAATAAATTCATATTAATTGATGCTAAACTTAACAAGTTGAATTGGATAAAAGTAATATTATTTATTTCAACGAACGGTTTTTGGACCAATAAGTTTTGGATTTATTGAGTTCGTATCGAGAAAAAAGAGCGAAATAAATTTCAACAAAATACACATTCGTTTATCATTTACCTTATTTGCCAAACGAAATGATTAAATGGCACGTAGAATTTGAGGTGAAAATCTATAAATTTCATTACCACACATAGGTATTGGCTCAGAGGACCTACAATTGAATCTCTTCGTCTCCTCTTTGTCAACCTGGTGAATGAATTGACGTCAGAGCGGGGTCGTTGGGGCGGCAAAATTGCCAACTGAGACCTAACCAAATTTATCAGCGAGCGGCAGCTCGGCGCGCAGAGAGGTAGGACAAACCTGACGACCTTAGGGAGAATTTTCAGAGGCGGTGAACCTTTTTAAAGAGGACCCTGGCTACACCGACTCCCGTGAATCCTTTCAAAATAAAATCCTTCGCTTAGCCACCAACAGTCCGTGGCTCGTTCGCAATACCATCTCATCTGCTTACCGTCAAACAACACTTCATCAACCTTTCTCGAAAATTTTACTCTAACCCCACCATAAATTATCTGGGTTTATACAACCCAAAGTCTGAGCTTATACTCAGACGAGATAACCTGATAATCTGGAACTAAAAGATTGGTTTAAACTGGCATATTTAATAAAAAATATAATTTAAAAATAAACATAATAAAAGAAAGCAAGGAAAGAGGGAAAAAAAATATTTCTATACAACCATATACACAAAAACAAAATTTACACGTTGTCTCATCTACAGCTGCCTGCGGGCTTTCCAGATCATCAGAATCCTTAAACTTCACCTCAGTTTATAGCAGCTCAGATATTGGAGACTAAAGAAACTGATTTCGTCTTTAAAAATACTTATATACTTTAATTTATATCTTGTTAATTGGAAAGTCATTTTGCAACATTACCGCCATCACTAGTTCTTGGAAGTCTTCGTTGGGTGTGTGACACCGCGAACGTGTTGATTGGCAAACTTTACAGAAGAGCTTAAAATGTAAGCGACGTTATTCTACAGGTGGCCCAAAAAAAGTGAAAACACCTCGTAACACACGAGTTATTTCAAAACATAATATAATTAATTATAATTCTTAATGTAATTTCTTTTTTGCACAATATTTAGCTAATCAAAAATCATCAAAACACCCCCCACGTTGCGTAATTTACTGGGTTTAAATCTGGGCTGTTCGGTGGCCACATGCCTAGCTCGATGAAATTAACATTCTCACGACGAAGAAAGTTGATTGTATTTCTGGCTGTGTGAGATGGAGCTCCGTCTTGCTCTAATGTCCAGTTATGCTGTAATGTCCAGCTATACACCAGGCTTTGTTTTGAAACTCTTTGATCATTTTCCTAGCACCTGAACGTTTTTCAATTCGAAAATTTTTGATAAGAATACGTTCTTCTGCAGTGATTTTTGTCATTCTGGGGAACAATTTAAAAAAACTAAATATAACCAATGGGAAAATTAATAATCAAAGATGGCTACCAGAAATTGTCGAAATAAAACGTAATATAGGCAAATAGGTAAGTAAATAAAACAAGCAAACTATTTAAGTTATTGTTGATATAGTTAAACTAATTTTGATATAATTATATCACATTTTACAAAATGTTCTCACTTTTTTTGGGGCACCATTAATCTTTCACACAGTTCACTCGTTCATTCGTCAATGTAACAAGTCTGAAAAGATTCATACGAATTCTTGAAAGAAAACAATACTAAATTGTATTTTCTTTAAGAATTATTTTGATTCTAATCAAAAAGTGATTTTTCGATTTACATTCGCAGTGTTGTGTAACAACAAACGACGAAATGTCCAAATAGCGTTGGAAAACTTGAAATAGGCGTCACCATTTCGTAAACTAAACAAGTTTAAATATGAATTAAATATATTAATTAGAAAGATATACATATAAAATCAATTTTATCGAAAAATATTGTTGTTGCGCCACCGGGATTCGAACCTGGATCTCTTTCCTAACCGGGGAAGGTGCATCATCCAACTATGCTACAGCGACAATATTTTTAGCGACAATTTTCGAACCTATATGTTACCTTTTTGATATTAATACATTTAATCGTTCCATTATTTGAATGAGCCGACAATTTTCGAACCTATATGTTACCTTTTTGATATTAATACATTTAATCGTTCCATTATTTGAATGAGCCACCTACCTTATTTTTACAGAATCTCAAATACGTTTGAGTAAACTGATAGCAGACGCCATAATTATCAATTCATTTTTATTAAATTTTGGACACGTTGATACAACTTTATTATTTGGAGAACACATTCTTATTGTGAAGTTGTAATTATTCACAATTAGAATGTGTTCTCCAAATAATCAAGTTTAGCCCAGTCAATCAATATTAGCTGCATCGGTTTATTCGTTTTCAAAAATGCTAAAGAAGTACAGTCATCGGAATACAAAGGCTATTCATAAAATATATCATATACTAGTTCATAACAAAAATTATGAACTTTTGGAAATAATTTCAAAGGTAAGAAATATTACCATTAAATAGAAAATACGAAATATTTATAATTAAAAATAGGTATCCTAAAATTGATGTTTTAAAAATACGTAGTGACATTGTCTACCCCTGAAAATTCACACAGTCTCTATTGTATATTGTCAGCAAATTGCATTGACACAGATTTAGATTACCGTGTCCTCCGAACACCCCTGATCGATAAATGTAATCCCGCTGAGAGCTTTAAGTGAAAAAACCTAATTTTAACCGTTTAGCTTAACTGCGACGAATGGTTCGCCCCATGAACGGAGGGAAACTGCGCGGTGACACTTCTGCTGGATGAGAATTCTTTCGCTGTGTTAACTATCAAATAACGGTTGTTAGGGCGCGTGGGAGCTGCAAATTGAAATAGGACCCTGCCAAGGAGAGTGTGAAATTGCCACGGAGCTTTTCACTATAAAAGCCTCGGAATTCTTACAGAGAGGCACAGTTCTCAGTCGCTCTACCGACAGAGCAGTCTTCAGTTACTGGAGCTATTCAACTGCCGGCGGTACAGATAGACGAATATACCAATACTCAAAGTATTTCGGTGACATTACCAAAATGTACAGAGACACTTGGGTGACTGTCGGGGCGCTGTTCCTGCTTGTCGTCCATCCTTCTCAGAGTTTTATAGAGAGCGTGTGCGACGGTATCGAGCTGCACGATCAGGTCTGCCAGAGACCTGAGAAGGGAAACAAAGGTAACGACATCCTGATACAGGCAAAGGAGAATGCCGCAAAAAATAATATCGGATTGAAGGAAACTCGCGTCGTTCTGTCCAGATACCATCTCGGTACGGAGAATAGCAGAATATACAGGGAAAGAAGTTCCGAGGATTCTTCAGCCACACGAGAATCCAATCAACGACAAAGGCTTTCAGCGGAATTTAGAAAGTCCGTTAATTCTAGAGTCCACAGACAAAATTCCGATTTCAAGCGGGTCGCAGAATTGACAGGACTCTCCCGAGAAAATAAGCAAAATCGTGCTACCGAATCAGTAACACGAATCAATCGCATAAATTCAGATCAACTAGTTGCAGCTCGGCGAGATCTAAGTCACGATGCGGTCTCACGGACCCGACGTGATCAGAATAGGAATCCTAGCACTGAATCAGCTCGCCAACAGAGAATGGTAAAATATCAGATCTCCACCGATCATCTGGCAACAAGACGCGATATCAGGGATGAAAGTAAAAGCATGGCATACCGAGTCTCGGAGAATCGTGAATCTGTGAGCAAGCTCATTGATGGGAACCGAGTCCGCTTAGCTCGCCCCTCAAATCGTCAGGAAACTCGAGAAATTTCCCACACTAATCGACGGATGTCCCCGATGAATAATTATTATCGATCCGAAAGTGAAAATGCAAATCGCGCAACCGAAAACAGAAATTCCTTCGACAGAAGAATCCGCGTGCAATCCATCGACCGTCGTCAACTTATAAATGTTGAGCGACGTATCTTAAATCGAGCAGCTGAACTCCGACAGTCCGAACGCCAAGACCGTCGTCTAGTAAGGGAGTCGGGGCAGCGGGAATCTACCCGAACAAAAAGAGAAATTTCCAATGAACGACTCGAATTAAATCGTATTGATGAAAGAAGAATTGGAAACCGATTAGTGAGGGAAAACCGAGAAAGGGAATCAAGGTTAAACGCTGAAAGGCGTAACACGCAACGTGAAGTCCAGAATAAAATCGGTCACAGATCCAATGAAGCATCCATAGTTCGCCGTGAACGATCAGAAGAAAGGCGTGTGAACAGTGACGTCAGTTTCGTTGACAATACCCGCAGGGTTTTAAACGAAAGAACAAATACAATGAGGATAATGTCGCGTAACTTCGTGGACAAAGGGCGAGCAGCTGGTAACCGAATGGTAAGGGAGAACCGAGAACGAGAATCTAGGTTAAGCGGGGAAAAACGTAATACCAACCTAGCCCCTAGTCAGAAGCTGATCGACCGCAGGACTCTAACGACCACATCCATAAATCATCGCGAACGCTCAGCAGAAAGACGCGTGGATAATGATATGCGAGTCTCTAATAAACGACAGGTATCAAATAAAAGGAGGAGTGAAGAGAGGCGAACCTCACAGAACCGAATTGAAGATGCGAGGAGGATTTCTGGTGACCGATTAGTGAGAGAGAACCGGGAACGAGATTCAAGAGTAAACTTCGAGAGACGGAACACACAACGTGATGATCGAGAACTAGTCGAACGCAGACTTCTTTCTGATGTATCCATCGTCCGTCGCGAACGCTCTGATGAAAGGCGCCTAAAAAGTATCACGGACAGTAGCCGACGGGTGACAAATGAAAGGCGAGAAAGCAGGCGCGTCTCAGAAAGCCGACTCGAAGACAGCAGGAGGATTTCTGGTGATCGGTTGGTGAAGGAGAACCGAGAACGAGAATCAAGACTAACTGTTGAAAGGCGTAACACTAATCGTGATGATCGGGTTGTACGGGAATCCCTCACTGCTGCGTCCATGATTCGTCGAGAACGCTCCAATGATAGGCGAGTGAATAATGACATGCGTATCGCTGACAATAACCGACAAATTTCAAATGAAAGGAGGAATGAAGACAAATATCGACTAGAAGATACAAGGAGGATTTCTAATGACCGACTGGTTAGGAAGAACCGAGAACGACAATCTGTTCCAAGCCTTGAAAGACACAACATAAACCGAGATGATCGGGAGCGATCTAAATCTATTAAAACCGCATCCATAATTCATCGTGTACGCTCAGATGAAAGGCACGTTAACAGTGACATGCGCGTCATTGACAATAACCGACAGGTTTCAAGTGGAAGGAGGGGCGAAGAGAGGCGCATCTCACAAAACCGACTCGAAGATTCCAGGAGGATTTCTGGTGACCGATTGGTGAGGGAGAGCCGAGAACGACAATCTAGGCTGAGCGCTGAAAGGCGTAACACAAGACGAGATGATCGAGAACTGGTCCAACGCAGATCTCTTACGGACGCATCCGCCCTTCGTGGTGAACGCTCCCCCCGAAGCGTACGGCGCGAAACTGAAGATGTGCGCGTCGCCGGTAACAGCCACCGGGTGTCTAGTAGTAGGAATGAAGCGAACCGCATTTCACAAAACCGACTGGAAAACACAAGGACCACAGAAAGATTCACAAGTGACCGTTTCGTGTCCCGCAGGGATGACAATAATGGTCGCTCTCGAACAGTGGAACGCGATTCTGGGATGGGTCGGTCAGTGGACCGCAGGACGAGCGATGCCGAGCGCGTCTCCAGCACGCTCCGGAAGGCATCCGAGAGAAGGATTACCGGTGCTCCATCTAACCTTCCTTTGAAGAGCCAGTCCAATACTCCGGAACAATATACTTCTATGATGAATAATCTGAAGGAATTCAGTAAACCAGCTCTGAACAGCTTGGCAGTTCAACTCTTGAAGGCATTCTTCATTTTCACCCTATTCTTCCAGATAGCGAGCACACACAAAGACTCGAAGATGATGTCTGGGTAAGTTTAAATATTTTGAAATATTCAAGAAATTAAATTTAAGATTTTAGTAAAGCATCACACAATGTTTTCTGATGCGTTTTCAAATCAATATTTCTTGTCCGCAGGTTCCTGCAGTCTATTCCGGATTGGAGCCAAATGGTCAAAATCAAGGTGGACTAAATATTTACCCGCATCTGAGAACCTCTACTTTCTGCTGATATGGCCTGAACAACGTTTGACCGAGTGATATATAGTTAATATTATAAATATAATAATTAATTATATAAAGATCATTATGAATCGTTATGTTTAAAAAAATATGTAGTGACGTATTTTAATATTAAAAGTATCATAATATATATACAACATATATAATATTATACCGATAAATTTCTTTATATATTTTGAATATTCGTTGAAAAGTAAATATTTCTGGTAAACTTAAAGATTTTAACATAGGTCTTTTAATTTTTTTATTGAAAATACATTTAAATATAGACTTTTTTTTATTAATATACTCGCATCTTCACAAATTCAGAAATATACAGGAAATTGGTAAACTTATATCATAAAATATGTATTTGTACTGTACTGAGTAAGAATATCACTGTTATAATTATAGGCATTATCTGTGTAGAAATAATGTAGTCAAATAAGTACATAATCAATATATATTTCAAATATAAATATATTCGTCAGAATATAAATTGTTTTACTTAATTTCTAAATCAATTTATGTCCCAATATTATTACTGCCATTGAGCTACAGCTGAAGGCTACCTATAAGCTTAAAAAGATTTGAAAATAAAGCAAGGTGTCCAAAAGGTTCTGAAATTGACTAGGAGGCGGGCAATTAACCTTCAAACAGGGATCATATCCTACCACGCTATTTAAAATAATACTAATTATTCCCAATACTGAAATATTATTTTGAAATAAAAATATGGGACACACCCATGTATAACTTATGGCGTAGTGGATTTAAAAAAAAAACATTAATTTATTTTGATCAAATAGATAAAATTTCAATATTACACTAATAATGCCATCATCCACGTCGGTCACTCACAACTGAGGATCACGATCTCCATGAACTCTCGCCCTCCTGACTATGCTCCTCCACTTTTCTCAGCATCCTGCACACCTTATGGTTGTCACCAGAGAAGTGCCTGTCGGTGGGTCCAACCACAACAAGCTTCTCGCAAGATGCCCAACAATTGAAGGATTCGTCTAATAATGTAAATAAACGTTTAGTGTATTGTACTACAAATTGATCTATTTACACAAAAGAGATTGAATAAATAATTACATTAGGAAAATAGTAAGATATATGGGACATGGCAGCGACGGGGAGATGGACTCACTCCTTCCTCCCTCGAGTGGCCGTGAGAAAGAAAGGCCACAGGTATCCTCCAGCGTTTGATCATTATACATGATGAGGAATGAAAGTAATTACGGACTTTTACGGAATTAATAGGTGTGTGGGTGTCTCACTTGAGAATTTGAGACGGTCAGGTGTTTATAAAGTGGGTAAGGGCCTTCCGCCTTTCTCCTTCTTGCTCGAACTCTTAAACTAAAACCTTAGATTTAATATCTGCCGTTCCTGGCTTTTCTTTGCCGGAAGGAAATCGGTTCTGAGTAAGCAGTGGGTTTATTGGAGATCGACCTCTCGCCCTCCGTCCTTGTACGTTCCCCGTGATCACCAATTTCTCCATCTCTTCCAGCAACACGCCCAAAGAATGAAATAATTATTTCCTTGCATGTTATAAAGAGCCTTTATTGGTACGGAGTTCCTGATGAATGGAAACATTGACACATATACGTAGCGTGCGACGCCAACACCACATCTCAAAGACGTCGAGCATTTCCCTTTCTTTCCTTTTCAGGGTCCATGTTTCAGCTCCATATAGAAATGATATGGAGAACACCAGGACTTTAACCAAAGGCATTTTTATATTTTGTGAGATAGAGCGGTTCATCCAAATGTTAGTCAGCATCGATATGATAGACTTGGCCAAACCAATTCTCCTTCGGACCTCCATTTCTTGAGACGAGAAATACCAGGTAGATAAAACCATTGACCTCTTCTTACTTTGTAGTCGTTAAGAGTAATAGTTTTAATTCTAGTATTTTCATCTTGCTTCTGTTATTTCAAAACCCAATGTTAATCTCTCTTCCTCAGTCTTATGAATAAGTTTTACCATTTTATATTTTTCAACATACCGTAACTTTGGAACAACTTTCCCCTGTATCAATTATTTTGATTATTAATAAAACAATTACTACATAAAAATGTGAGCAACTTATTTAATTTGCATCATATTTATGTTTTTAAATAATTTTTCGCTAAATATATCTACGTATAGTAGGCAATAAAATTATTAAATAGAACCTTATTCAATTCAAATTCAGAGCAACAAGATTGTATTAGATTATCGATACTTGATATTCTGAGAATGTTCCATTGAATTTATTTAAAGTTTGTGAACATTTTGATCACTTTTTTCTTCAGAAACACATTTTACGGGATGTGCCATTAAATGTTTTAAATTCACAATTCATGGCTGATTGGCCGCAATATTTACTTACTTATTGACCATCACGCCATTGCCACTGGGGTAGGCAGAGAGGATAGTGTGCCACACTCTTCGGTCCTAAGATACTACTCTCGCCCGGGGTCGTTTCTAAGTATTTTGCCTAATATTAGTAGTGACTCAAATAAATTATTGTTGCCTTGTTATGTAACCTAAACTACATGGAAATTTAACATCTTTGAAACATAGTTTTCGGGAGTAAATTATCCTAAGAATTTTGGTAATTAAAAGAAAGTTTTGGCCAAAATTCCAATTGAAATCTTGTTGTTCCACGGTCACGATATTACAGTTAAATTATTAAAGATAATTTTAATAAAATGTTCTGTAACTTTTTTAATAAAAAGTTTTTGTTAGCTCTTCGACTTAAATATATAAATTAATGAAGAACAAAGTTGTGTGATGTTTAATGAGTGTATTTGTCAAAATGTTGATATTTCACCCAATCACTCACATGTTCGTATGAATTAAAACGCGGAGTACTTAATTTTAATTTAATCATCAAGAAAATTAATAATATACAAATAAAGAACGCATAGAAATGAAAATACCATTTGTTTTATTATAATTATTTATTGCTATAGAGTCAAGTTATCATTAAAGATAGTACGTACATTATCCGTTCCCGGATATTTTTTCTTAAATCCGTACGAAGGTGAAATAATTAGGTGATGGAGGAATTTTCTTTACAATTTTATTGAAATTTATTTAAAATTATTAATATATGCGAAGTCCAGAATCAAAAACAAAAAACCGATGTACCACAACTGTCACTTTTGGGATCATACTGAACATGACCAGTAACAACAGGTCACTTGATATTTATTATCTATTGGACGAAATTCAACAATATTTTACTAATTTCGATAGACTAGTCTTGTAGACATTAATATTCTTTATATTTGTACATACTTAAATCAAAAATCATATAAACTGAACATGTCTGATTTTGATTCTATACCTCGCATATAAGAGATGAGAAGGACCTGCTATTGTCGTAGGAAAATATTAAATTTTGATGTACTAGTAAAATTGCTAAAAAGGTGAAAATGTGGGCGTAGTTACGCCACTGAACATTTTATACTGTCAACTCGGATGCCCAACGCAATAATAAGATTACTTCAACGTATTGTAGAATAGTTATTTCTACTTCGAACTTCGGTTAAACATATTTTAGTGATTCTTTATCTGATAATGCCTATTGTTAATTTTATTTGTAATGTATAAACCACCCGCCAAATGTCAATTTATTATTATTTTTTAAATAAAAAAATTAAAAGTACATTAAAAATGTTCTCAGATTTTCACGGCCGTTCAGAATCTTATCTACTTACGAGTTTTATAGGCAATTTTACCGTGTATTTCCGACGTTTCGGATTCCATTGCAGTATCCATCATCATCAGGGCTGATCCCTGGGCCATGAGATATGTTTCAGAGATTTAGTAGAAATAAATCTCATTAACATGTAACATGTATTGTTGCAATTTTGATCTAGAAATAAACTCAAGAGATTGGTAGAACCGACCCGTGTATTGACAGCAAGACTACAAGTACGCAAAAACATCATAAACCATAGATACTTACAATTATTGATTCTGCAAGTTAGACAAGCAGAAGGCATTAATTAAATTATAAAAAATTATTCCGTTTTAACTACTCCATAGGAGATTCAAATTCACCCAACTGACGAATGGAACATCAATGGTCAATGGACTGACATTTAACGTACAATAAGCGAGAAGTGAGGCGCGAGACGGCGAATTTCTGAGACTCGGTGTGCACACGATGGACTACGAGAGCCGAGACTTGTCTCCGAGGAATCTTATGGGAGCACGAACCCTGTCACTTTTTGCGATTATTAACAATTATTGCGCAGGGTGCAACTCCAATCGTCAACAACCGTGATGTCAACAGTGCACCTAAGAACGATACAACTCCGAAAATAATATTTATGAATTTTCAAGGAACCGTTTTAATGAAACGCCGTAAAGCGGAGCATCGTTAAGCAATTGACAATGTATGGTTTTTGCCAGAAGATTGTAAAATTATTTTATTTTAAATATCCGTACATAGCGTACAGATGGAGGAAATATTATTCCTATACTAATTTGAGTCATGTATGCCACGCGGTTCAGCATATTAAATGATCAGATCAAATGAAGGATCGCAAGGTTTCACATAAACTACTACAAAAAAAAATTAAAAGCTCTGGGAATAAGCAATAACACCGTAAGATGGATCGAAAGCTATCCAACATAATTATAAAGCTTTTTAATTTTTTCAACAAAACCTTGGACCTGTTTTATTTTTACCATTCATAAACGACGTTGTTGATATTTTGTTTGCAGATGATCTTAAAATATATAAAACAATTTTTACCATAAATGACTGTATTACTTTGCAAAATAATCTAAATTTGCTTTGTATGTGGTGCTGTGCGAACGAACTATATCTCAATATAGAAAAATGTAAACAAATAAGATGGCGCAACAACAATATTTTTCGATAAAATTGATTTTATATGTATATCTTTCTAATTAATATATTTAATTCATATTTAAAATATCACAGACCGTCTGTTCTGAATAATTACAACTTCACAATAAGAATGTGTTCTCCTAATAATAAAGTTGTATCAATGTGTCCAAAATTTAATAAAAATGAATTTATAATTCTGGCGTCTTCTCTCAGTTTACTCAAAGGTATTTGAGATTCTGTAAAAATAAGGTAGATGGCTCTTTCAAATAATGGAACGATTAAATGTATTAATATCAAAAAAAGGTAACATATAGGTTCGAAAATTGTCGCTGTAGCATAGTTGGATAATGCACCTTCCTCGGTTAGGAAAGAGATCCAGATTCGATTCCCGGTGGCGCAACAACAATATTTTTCGATAAAATTGATTTTATATGTATATCTTTCTAATTAATATATTTAATTCATATTTAAAATAAGTTTCAATAGAAGTAAAAATTAACTCCTTTTTCAATAGAGCATTAACAATATTGATCTAAGTAGAGTCGCAGGTGTGCTCTTCGACGAAAAATTGTCATTTATTCAACATCACAACGAAATTTGCAACACGGCGATGAAATCCTTAGGATTTGTGTTAAGGACAGCCAACTCGTTCATCTCTCTAACTACTGTATATATAATATAAATTATGATTATTTAACGAGTCTTCTTCATTTGAAAAAATCAGCCCAAAGAAGGGATGTGAGCGATATAATATATCCATATAAAATGATCGATAGCATGTTGGACTGTCCTGAGTCGATACAAATGGTTTCGTATAAAGTACCATCTCAAACGAGACAACACGAAGTGTTCTTTGTAGAAATAATTATGCTGTTAACTCGCCAATATCGCGAATGCATCGGCATGGTAACAAGTTGAGTTTCGTTGACATTTTTCGTTGCAGGAGCATACTTGAGCTGAAGAAATATTTGTATATAATATATACCTAGTTATTTTTTTTTAATGTCAATTAAAAATGTACTGTTATATTTTACATTAAATAAAAATATATTTTGAGATTTTAATAACTCTTTTGTAGGTATTATACATTACTACCCTTACTCAAGTTTTAGCTATATCTACATCCTGTAAACAATCGCGGGTTGTTAATCCTAACCTTCCATGATTTAATAATCTTGTCAAGATATTCTCGATTCGCTATCAATCTCGACTCTTAATCAAATCGACATCAAATAAGTACAAAATATTTAATGACAACCGACACCTGAACACTCTCAGCTTCTATGCACTAACCGCTAATTGTACTGAGACAGATTTACATTACTTCGAACATCTATAATCAATAAATTCAATTTATATTTAAAGTGAAAAACCTATTTTTAACCGATTAACTTAGCCAGAGCAAATGGTTCGCGAAATGAACGGCGAGAAACTGCGCAGGGCCATTCCTGCTAGATAAGATCCCTCTCGGCGCGTTGAGCATCAAATAATGGTTGTTAGGGCGCGTGGGAGCTGCAAATTGAAATAGGACCCTGCCAAGGAGAGTGTGAAATTGCCACGGAGCTTTTCACTATAAAAGCCTCGGAATTCTTACAGAGAGGCACAGTTCTCAGTCGCTCTCCCGACAGAGCAGTCTTCAGTTACTGGAGCTATTCAACTGCCGGCGGTACAGATAGACGAATATACCAATACTCAAAGTATTTCGGTGACATTACCAAAATGTACAGAGACACTTGGGTGACTGTCGGGGCGCTGTTCCTGCTTGTCGTCCATCCTTCTCAGAGTTTTATAGAGAGCGTGTGCGACGGTATCGAGCTGCACGATCAGGTCTGCCAGAGACCTGAGAAGGGAAACAAAGGTAACGACATCCTGATACAGGCAAAGGAGAATGCCGCAAAGAATAATATCGGATTGAAGGAAACTCGCGTCGTTCTGTCCAGATACCATCTCGGTACGGAGAATAGCAGAATATACAGGGAAAGAAGTTCCGAGGATTCTTCAGCCACACGAGAATCCAATCAACGACACAGGCTTTCAGCGGAATTTAGGAAGTCCGTTAATTCTAGAGTCCACAGACAAAATTCCGATTTCAAACGGGACGATCAAGGAAAGCGGCTCGCAGAATTGACAGGACTCTCCCGAGTAAATAAGCGAAATAGTGCTACCGAATCAGTAACACGAATCAATCGCATAAATTCAGATCAACTAGTTGCAGCTCGGCGAGATCAAAGTCGCGCTGCGGTCTCACGGACCCGAAGTGATCAGAGTAGGAATCCTAGCATTGAATCAGATCGCCAACAGAGGATGGTAAAATATCAGATCTCCATTAATCATCTGGCAATACGACGCGATGTCAAGTATGAAAGTAGAAGCACGGCACGCCGAGTTGCGGACCGAAATGCGGAGAATCGTGAATCTGTGAGCAAGCTTATTGACCTAGACCGAATCCGCTCAGCTCGCTCCTCAAATCGTCAGGAAACTCGAGAAATTTCCCACACTAATCGACGGATGTCCCCGATGAATAATTATTATCGGTCCGAAAGTGAAAGTGCAAATCGCGCAACCGAAAACAGAAATTCCTTCGACAGAAGAATCCGCGTGCAATCCATCGACCGTCGTCAACTTATAAATGTTGAGCGACGTATCTTAAATCGAGCAGCTGAACTCCGACAGTCCGAACGCCAAGACCGTCGTCTAGTAAGGGAGTCGGGGCAGCGGGAATCTACCCGAACAAAAAGAGAAATTTCCAATGAACGACTCGAATTAAATCGTATTGATGAAAGAAGAATTGGAAACCGATTAGTGAGGGAGAACCGAGAAAGGGAATCAAGGTTAAACGTTGGAAGGCGTAACACGCAACGTGAAGTCCAAGAAAAAATCGGTCACAGATCCGAGGAAGCATCCATAGTTCGCCGTGAACGATCAGAAGAAAGGCGTGTGAACAATGACTTCAGTTTCATTGACAATACCCGCAGGGTTTTAAACGAACGAACAAATACCGTGAGACTAATGTCGGGTAACTTCGAAGACACGAGGATTGCTGGTAGCCGAATGGTAAGGGAGAATCGGGAATTAAGCAAGGAAAAACGGATCACAAACCAATCTGGTCAGGATCTGGTCGAACGCAGATCTCTAACGACCGCATCCATGAATCGCGCACGCTCAGTCGTGAGGCGCGGGAATAATGATATACGTGTCGCTGACGATAGACGACAGGCATCAAATGAAAGGACAAGTGAAGAGAGGCGAACCTCACAGAACCGAATTGAAGATGCGAGGAGGATTTCTGGTGACCGATTAGTGAGAGAGAACCGAGAACGAGAATCGAGATTAAACTTTGAGAAACGAAACACACAACGTGATGAACGGGAACTAGTCGAACGCAGACTTCTTTCTGATGTATCCATCATCCGTCGCGAACGCTCTGATGAAGGGCGCGTAAAAAGTATCACGGAAAGTAGCCGGCGGGTTTCAAATGAAAGGCAAGAAAGCAGGCGCGTCTCAGAAAGCCGACTCGAAGACAGCAGGAGGATTTCTGGTGATCGGTTGGTGAAGGAGAACCGAGAACGAAAATCAAGACTGACCGTTGAAAGGCGTAACACTAATCGTGATGATTGGACTGTACGGCAATCCCATACTGCTGAGTCCATGATTCGTCGCGAGCGCTCAAATGATAGGCGAGTGAACAATGACATACGTTTCGCTGACAATGACCGACAGATTTCAAATGAAAGAAGGAGCGAAGAAAGGGGCATCTCACAAAATCGACTAGAAGATACAAGGAGGATTTCTGGTGACCGATTGGTTAGGGAGAACCGAGAACGACAATCTAAGCCAAGCCTTGAAAGACGCAACACAAACCTAAATGATCGGGAACGATCCATAATTCATCGTGTACGCTCAGATGAAAGGCGCATGAATAATGACATGCGCATCATTGATAATAACCGAGAGGTTTCAAGTGAAAGGAGGAGCAAAGACAGACGTGTCTCACAAAATCGACTAAAAGATACCACCAGGATTTCTAATGACCAATTGGTTAGGGAGAACCGAGAACGACAATCTAGACCAAACCTTGAAAGACGCAACATAAACCGAGATGATCGGGAACGATCTGAATCTATCAAAGCCGCGTTCACAATTCGTCGTGTACGCTCAGATGAAAGACGCGTGAACAGTGACATGCGCGTCATCGACAATAACCGACAGGTTTCAAGTGAAAGGAGGGGCGAAGAGAGGCGCATCTCACAAAACCGACTCGAAGATTCCAGGAGGATTTCTGGTGACCGATTGGTGAGGGAGAGCCGAGAACGACAATCTAGGCTGAGCGCTGAAAGGCGTAACACAAGACGAGATGATCGAGAACTGATTCAACGCAGATCTCTTACGGACGCAACCGCTCTTCGTGCTGAACGCTCCCCCCGAAGCGTACGGCGCGAAACTGAAGATGTGCGCGTCGCCGGTAACAGCCACCGGGTGGCTAGTAGTAGGAATGAAGCGAACCGCATTTCACAAAACCGACTGGAAAACACAAGGACCACAGAAAGATTCACAAGTGATCGTTTCGTGTCCCGCAGGGATGACAATAATGGTCGCTCTCGAACGGTGGATCGCGATTCCCGGATGGATCGGTCAGTGGACCGCAGGACGAGCGATGCCGAGCGCGTCTCCAGCACGCTCCGGAAGGCATCCGAGAGAAGGATTACCGGTGCTCCGTCTAACCTTCCTTTGAAGAGCCAGTCCAATACTCCGGAACAATATACTTCTATGATGAATAATCTGAAGGAATTCAGTAAACCAGCTCTGAACAGCTTGGCAGTTCAACTCTTGAAGGCATTCTTCATTTTCACCCTATTCTTCCAGATAGCGAGCACACACAAAGACTCGAAGATGATGTCTGGGTAGGTTGAAATATTTTGAAATATTCATGAAATTAAATTTAAGATTTTAGTAAAGCATCACACAATGTTTTCTGATGCATTTTCAAATCAATATTTCTTGTTCGCAGGTTCCTGCAGTGTATTCCGAATTGGAACCAAATGGTCAAAATCAAGGTGGACTAAATATTTACCCGCATCTGAGGACCTCTACTTACTGCTGATATGGCCTGAACAATGTTTGACCGAGTGATATATAGATAATACTATAAATATAATCATTAATTATATAAAGATCATTATGAATCGTTATGTTTAAAAAAATATGTAGTGACGTATTTTAATATTAAAAGTATCATAATATATATACAACATATATAATACCGATAATTTTCTTTATATATTTTGAATATTCGTTGAAAAGTAAATATTTCCGGTTAACTTAAAGATTTTAACATAGGTCTTTTAATTTTTTTATTGAAAATACATTTAAATATAGACTTTTTCACAAATTCAGAAATATACAGGAAATTGGTAAACTTATATCATAAAATATGTATTTGTACTGTTCTGAGTAAGAATATCACTGTTATAATTATAGGCATTATCTGTGTAGAAATAATGTAGTCAAATAAGTACATAATCAATATATATTTCAAATATAAATATATTCGTCAGAATATAAATTGTTTTACTTAATTTCTAAATCAATTTATGTCCCAATATTATTACTGCCATTGAGCTACAGCTGAATGCATAAAAAGGTTTGAAAATAAAAGCAAGGTATCCAAACGGTTCTGCAATTTACTAGGAGGCGGGCAAGTAACCTTCAAACAGGGATCATATCCTACCACGCTATTTAAAATAATACTAATTATTCCCAATACTGAAATATTATTTTGAAATAAAAATATGGGACACACCCATGTATAACTTATGGCGTAATAGATTTAAAAAAAACATTTATGGATTTTGATCAAATAGATAAAATTTCAATATTACACTAATAATCTTCTTTGTCCTTTCATTATATGACAGATGAATGGTCATGTGATGACAATACTTTTAAATTCATGAAGGATTCCTCATGGACAAAGTTGTGAGGGGATACGATTTGGTCTCATAATTTGACAGCTGAATTTGTTTTATGACAGAGGAGGACGCAAGGGATTCCACGTGTCTTAAAATGGAAAAAGAAGACCCAGCCTCCCTGACGTTTTGATGGGAAGGAGATACAAGTATTTACGGGTGCGTCGGAACATCAAATCTGGACGGAGGTTGGGGATCACTGCTCAATGAACGAAATTATCTCACGCTTCAATGGTTAATATTCGAAGTATTGTAGTCCTATTTTTTTCTTACCTTTTAAATTTTAATGAATAACTTGCTAATCTTGTTGATCACATTTATTTAACATGATTTTTTGCTATAATTTAACCTTATAAAATCATCAGGTAATTAAAAATTGCTGTAACAGGTGAAGATTTTCACATTCAGTGAATGAAAGTGTTGTATCTCAATATTACTTTTTTAAATAATATGTTGATTTTGATGTTCACACGGCAGTAATAAATTCCATCATTTTATTAAGTCAAAATTGTCAATTAATCTTTGCTTGTAATCACGTTCAAAAGACAAGTTTCTTTTACATTACTTCACTATTCATGTGTTTTCATATCTGATAGATTATTAAATTTGCTTATTATAAAACTTGAAATAATCTTATTATTTTCCCTGAGAATGCTAGCTGATGTGAGTGGCAGGCGATAGGGGGTATTTTAACAGAAGTAGAAGTGTAGTGTAACAGAACACAATTTCAGCGAGACGGGGCCACTCCAAACACAGCTAGAGTTTCAATGGAGAAGCTGAGGGGAATTTTTCCCAATAAATTAATCAGCAAGAAACTCCTCCCCGCACTTTCCACTGATATCGGTAAAGTCAAAAGGATACGAAGAGCTACAAACAAATGAGGAAAACCATTTTCTAACTTGTTTTGGTACAGATAGTTAAGCGCATATTCGGGTTTCGCGTTTGTTTGTATTCGATGACTTATTCCTGAAACTTCAGAACAGAGAACCGCCGCACAATGTCCTTTAGAAAAGGTGGGGTTTCTACAGGGCTACGCCAGGTTTGATCTGTTCACATTTTTATGCATAAATTTATAAGTTCTTTAAAAGTCACTTATATAGTATAGAGAAATAATTTTACTTCTTCAATATTAGCAAAATTACTTTGTGGCCTCATTTTATATAAATAATTAGACAAAATACTTTGTTTAAACCACTATTTATTGATCATTCAACATGTTTCGATACCTATGGTATCTTCTTCAGGAAACAATAACTGTTCGGAGACAAGAGGCCGCGCTGACCGCGGCGATACATTTATCTCTTTTCATACATTCATCGTACCAATCTTCACGCGCTCGCGCATTCATCCGTTAGATACATCAACAACTTTATATTAAGGGATAAAACCTTGTCGCTCTGTAGAGCAATTATCTATAGTAGATGGTACACCATTGCCATTAAATATCAAATGAAACCCTGTTGATATAAAAAATATTAGTAGTGACTCAAATAAATTTTTGTTGCCTTGTTATGTAACCTAAACTACATGGAAATTTAACATCTTTGAAATATAGTTTTCGAGAGTAAATTATCCTAAGAATTTTGGTAATTAAAAGTCAGTTTTGGCCAAAATGCCAATTGAAACCTTGTTGTGCCAGGGTCACGATATTACAGTTAAATTATTAAAGATAATTTTAATAAAATGTTTTGTAACTTTTTTAATGAAAGTTTTTGTTAGCTCTTCGACTTAAATATATAAATTTATGAAGAACAAAGTTGTGTGATGTTTAATGAGTGTATTTGTCAAAATGTTGATATTTCACCCATTCACTCACATGTTCGTATGAATTAAAACGCAGAGTACTTAATTTAAATTTAATCAACAATAAAATTAATAATATACATATAAAGAACGCATAGAAATGAAAATACCATTTGTTTTATTATAATTATTTATTGCTATAAAGAGTCAAGTTATTATTAAAGATAGTGCGTACATTATCCGTTCCCGGATATTTTTTCTGAATTCCATACGACGGTGAAATAATTAGGTGATGGAGGAATTTCCTTTACAATTTTTTTTTAAATTTAATTAAACATTTCATTTGTAAGTCTGTAAAACCAATATTGACTTCATCCTTGGTCATTTTGAAATGATTAATATATGTGAAGTCCAGAATCAAAAGCAGAAAATGCAAAAAACCATTGTACCACAACTATCACTTTTGGGATCATATTGAACATGAGCAGTAACCACAGGTCACTTGACATTGATAATCTCTATTGGACATATGAAGTAACGAGAAAATTTTAAATGCGCTTTTATACGAAATTCAGCAATATTTATCTTATACAAACTGTAAAAACCATATGAACTGGACATGTCTGAGTTTGATCCTATGCCTCACATATAAGAGATGAGAAGGACCTGCTATTGACGTAGGAAAATATAAAAGTTGGCTGTACTAGTAAAATTGCAAAAAAGGTGAAAAATGTGATAGTGTCCCCCCTGTGAAGAGTGTAAAATTGGCGTAGTTACGCCACTGAATATTTTGTATTGTCTACTCGGATGCCCAACGTAATAATAACATTACTTCAACGTAACATAAAATAGTTATTTCGACTACGGACTTCTATTAAACATATTTTAGTGATTCTTTATCTAATAATGTATATTTTTAATTTTATTTGTAATCTATAATAATAATAATAATAATAATGCATTTATTCCAGTGTGATCAGGTTTTTTATTTTAAACCGATTCGCCATAAAGATAATACATTAAAGTTACGAAATAAATATAATGTTATGAAAAAAAAAACCAGAGAAAATATAAATAAATAAAAAAAGTTCAAACATATATATAAATTTAAACAAAATATAAATACTTCAGCCATGGCCATTATTGTATCTGTAGCTATACTGTAGGCGTTGCCATTCTCTGGTCCATGAGAGCGCCGCTTGCACAAGAGAGTTGGTGCCAAGCTCCAGCCGCAACTTTACGCCCGCAGCTCGATGTCTCAGAAGCGGAACAAATCCATATGTACGGCCTTCAGTAAACATTGTAGATGCGCTGCAATAACACGTCAATCCGAACAGTATTCCGCGACGTGACGTCAATAGTGCGCCTGAACTCCGAAAATAATATTCCTAAATTTTCAAGGAGCCGTATTAATGAAACGCCGTAAGGCGGAGCGCCGTTAAGCAATTGACAAAGTACGCTTTTTGCCGGACGATTGTAAAATTATTTTATTTTAAATATGCGTGCATAGCGTACAGATGGAGGAAATATTATTGCTATCCTAATTTGAGTCATGTATGCCACGTGGTTCTAGATATTAAATAATATTTTAAGATTTTAATAACTCTTTTGTAGGTATTATACATTACTACCCTTACTCGCGTTTTTAGCTTTATCTACATCCATGCACCTTTCGATACACGATCACCAGTTATTTAACCTATCCTTCCATGACTTATTAATCTTGCCAAGGATCCGCGACTTCTCGATTCGCTATCAATCTCGACTCTTAATCAAATCGACATCAAATAAGTACGAAATATTTATTGACAACCGACACCTGAACACTCTCAGCTTCGATGTACTAACCGCTGATTGTATTGAGACAGATTTACTTCGAACAACTATAATCAATAAATTCAATTTATATTTAAGGTAAAAAACCTATTTTTAACCGATTAACTTAGCCAGAGCAAATGGTTCGCGAAATGAACGGCGGGAAACTGCGCAGTGACATTCCTGCTAGATAAGATCCCTCTCGGCGCGTTGAGCATCAAATAATGGTTGTTAGGGCGCGTGGGAGCTGCAAATTGAAATAGGACCCTGCCAAGGAGAGTGTGAAATTGCCACGGAGCTTTTCACTATAAAAGCCTCGGAATTCTTACAGAGAGGCACAGTTCTCAGTCGCTCTCCCGACAGAGCAGTCTTCAGTTACTGGAGCAATTAAACTACCGGCGGTACAGATAGACGAATATACCAATACTCAAAGTATTTCGGTGACATTACCAAAATGTACAGAGACACTTGGGTGACTGTCGGGGCGCTGTTCCTGCTTGTCGTCCATCCTTCTCAGAGTTTTATAGAGAGCGTGTGCGACGGTATCGAGCTGCACGATCAGGTCTGCCAGAGACCTGAGAAGGGAAACAAAGGTAACGACATCCTGATACAGGCAAAGGAGAATGCCGCAAAGAATAATATCGGATTGAAGGAAACTCGCGTCGTTCTGTCCAGATACCATCTCGGTACGGAGAATAGCAGAATATACAGGGAAAGAAGTTCCGAGGATTCTTCAGCCACACGAGAATCCAATCAACGACAAAGGCTTTCAGCGGAATTTAGAAAGTCCGTTAATTCTAGAGTCCACAGACAAAATTCCGATTTCAAGCGGGTCGCAGAATTGACAGGACTCTCCCGAGAAAATAAGCGAAATAGTGCTACCGAATCAGTAACACGAATCAATCGCATAAATTCAGATCAACTAGTTGCAGCTCGGCGAGATCAAAGTCGCGCTGCGGTCTCACGGACCCGAAGTGATCAGAGTAGGAATCCTAGCACTGAATCAGATCGCCAACAGAGGATGGTAAAATATCAGATCTCCATCGATCATCTGGCAACACGACGCGATATCAGGGATGAAGGTAGAAAGCACGGCATACCGAGTCGAATCGGAGAATCGTGAATCTGTGAGCAAGCTTATTGACCTAGACCGAGTCCGCTTAGCTCGCTCCTCAAATCGTCAGGAAACTCGAGAAATTTCCCACACTAATCGACGGATGTCCTCGATGAATAATTATTATCGATCCGAAAGTGAAAGTGCAAATCGCGCAACCGAAAACAAAAATTCCTTCGACAGAAGAATCCGCGTGCAATCCATCGACCGTCGTCAACTTATAAATGTTGAGCGACGTATCTTAAATCGAGCAGCTGAACTCCGACAGTCCGAACGCCAAGACCGTCGGCTAGTAAGGGAGTCGGGGCAGCGGGAATCTACCCGAACAAAAAGAGAAATTTCCAATGAACGACTCGAATTAAATCGTATTGATGAAAGAAGAATTGGAAACCGATTAGTCAGGGAAAACCGAGAAAGGGAATCAAGGTTAAACGTTGGAAGGCGTAACACGCAACGTGAAGTCCAGAATAAAATCAGTCACAGATCCAATGAAGCATCCATAGTTCGCCGTGAACGATCAGAAGAAAGGCGTGTGAACAGTGACGTCAGTTTCGTTGACAATACCCGCAGGGTTTTAAATGAAAGAACAAATACAATGAGGATAATGTCGCGTAACTTTGTGGACACAGGGCGAGCAGCTGGTAACCGATTAGTAATGGAGAACCGAAAACGAGAATCTAGATTAAGCAAGGAAAAACGGATCACAAAACAATCTGATCAGGATCTGGTCGAACGCAGATCTCTAACGACCACATCCATGAATCGCGCACGCTCAGTCGTGAGGCGCGGGAATAATGATATACGTGTCGCTGACAATAGACGACAGGCATCAAATGAAAGGCCGAGTGAAGAGAGGCGAACCTCACAGAACCAAATTGAAGATGCGAGGAGGATTTCTGGTGACCGACTAGTGAGAGAGAACCGAGAACGAGAATCGAGATTAAACTTCGAGAGACGAAACACACAACGTGATGAACGGGAACTGGTCGAACGCAGGCTTCTTTCTGATGTATCCAATATCCGTCGCGAACGCTCTGATGAAAGGCGCGTGAACAGTATCACGGACAGAAGCCGGCGGGTTTCAAATGAAAGGCGAGAAAGCAGGCGCGTCTCACAAAGCCGACTCGAAGATAGCAGGAGGATTTCTGGTGATCGGATGATGAAGGAGAACCGAGAACGACAACCTAGGCCAAACCTTGAAAGACACAACACAAACCGAGATGATAGGGAACGATCTGAATCTATCAAAGCCGCGTTCATAATTCGTCGGGTACGCTCAGATGAAAGGCACGTGAACAGTGACATGCGCGTCATCAACAATAACCGACAGGTTTCAAGTAAAAGGAGGGGCGAAGAGAGGCGCATCTCACAAAACCGACTCGAAGATACCAGGAGGATTTCTGGTGACCGATTGGTGAGGGAGAGCGGAGAACGACAATCTAGGCTGAGCGCTGAAAGGCGTAACACAAGACGAGATGATCGAGAACTGATTCAACGCAGATCTCTTACGGACGCAACCGCTCTTCGTGCTGAACGCTCCCCCCGAAGCGTACGGCGCGAAACTGAAGATGTGCGCGTCGCCGGTAACAGCCACCGGGTGGCTAGTAGTAGGAATGAAGCGAACCGCATTTCACAAAACCGACTGGAAAACACAAGGACCACAGAAAGATTCACAAGTGACCGTTTCGTGTCCCGCAGGGATGACAATAATGGTCGCTCTCGAACAGTGGAACGCGATTCTGGGATGGATCGGTCAGTGGACCGCAGGATGATCGATGCCGAGCGCGTCTCCAGCACGCTCCGGAAGGCATCCGAGAGAAGGATTACCGGTGCTCCATCTAACCTTCCTTTGAAGAGCCAGTCCAATACTCCGGAACAATATACTTCTATGATGAATAATCTGAAGGAATTCAGTAAACCAGCTCTGAACAGCTTGGCAGTTCAACTCTTGAAGGCATTCTTCATTTTCACCCTATTCTTCCAGATAGCGAGCACACACAAAGACTCGAAGATGATGTCTGGGTAAGTTGAAATATTTTTAAATATTCAAGAAATTAAATTTAAGATTTTAGTAAAGCATCACACAATGTTTTCTGATGCATTTTAAAATCAATATTTCTCGTCCGCAGGTTCCTGCAGTCTATTCAGAATTGGAGCCAAATGGTCAAAATCAAGGTGGACTAAATATTTATATGCATCTAAGGACCTCTACTTTCTGCTGATATGGCCTGAACAATGTTTAACCGAGTGATATATAGATAATATTATAAATATAATAATTAATTATATGGAAACAATTATGAATCGTTACGTTATGTTGTTCCTATTATACTGATTGTTTCAAATATATAGTGATCTTTAGTTGAAAAGTACATATTTTAATACAAATCTTTAAATTGCCAGTCAAAAACATTTACTTTATAATTAAATATAAAAATATTTATTATTATTGTTGATCCTGTAAGTTTAAAAATTCACAAGTATACAGGAAATTTATAAACTTATATTTAAAAATACATGTATTTATGAGTAAATATCATTATAAGTAGATATTAAATGTGTAAGAAAATTTTTAAAAAAGTAATGTAGTGAGTATTATATTTCAAATAATATAAATAAATTCAACAGAATACAAATCAGTTTTATTACTTTTAAATTATAACACGCAACATTATTTCTAGTGAACAGTACGTTGAGCACTTGCCGCTCTTTCTTTGTAGCTTGTTTAGTTCGCAATAGATGTCATAGCGGTTTAAGTTGCTTTGTTGTTTGTGTGACAATCATCGTTTATTGGAATTAAATTTTCATATGTTGAATGACATCATGTGTGTTGGAACGATAGATCCTACCTTTTAAGAGATGGCGGGCAAATATTCTCTCAGCATGACCAACATTAATCTTATGCACATAAATTCCGTGTTAGTGCTCCAAAAATATACAGCATATTCCCATAAGAATTCACAATATTATACTAATGTGTCACCAAACAATACACACACATGACACAATTATTATGTCATTTAAATGTATGTGTGTCAACAGTACACAGCTTCTACAAATGTTATGATAAGAATTTTTTTTAAAGAACTAACTTGAATTTATAACCCAATCAGATTCCCGCATTCACAATCTTGATAATCAAAAATATATTCTTATTTCGTTTGCTTACAACAAATTCGATGAATTTATTTAAAAAGAAATACCTACGCTGATTAAACCAATTTGGGAATAATTAGTGATCATTACTAGGTATAATATTAAAAAACACAAAGTTTCCTATTATATCATTCTTTATTGAAAAAAAAAAATACAATACATACATAAGTGCTATTATGTACATAGAATAACATAGTGAGAACTTGTTTTTTATAACAAATAAATCATTTAGTATGCCTTAAATTATATCCAAAATATCAGAGAGACTTCATATATTGTACACACTTTATTTCATTTAAATACATATTATCTTTAATTAAATTATATATATACCAATTACCTATTAAAATCATTATTCAGTCTTGAAAAAAACCCGACTTGTAATACCAAATTCCATAATACACAAAGACTGAGGTATATTACATCACCTGTAGAAGCAAAAAAGCTTACTCGTACATGCTAAAATTCACTAATTAACTTTTTTGCACAGAGAATGGATAACCTTACGAAGGGAATCATATCGTCCTACTGGAGTCAAATTCACAAATGAGAGTTTAAACCATTTTTGAAAAATTATTTCTTCTCCCTGCAATTTGATGTTACATAATATAAGATTAAAAATCTTACTTATTATGGTTCTAAGTATTATATTAAGTTAAATTGTAAAAATAATAATATAATATAATATGATAATTGGTGCCTTTGAAGATAATGGCACGAAGAGTAATGTCAGATTTTTTCCCACTTTTATATGTTCGGAATAATGGAAAATGAACAAGTTTTAGCCGATCCCTTCAATTAACTCAAACTGACCAAAATCACACATCTGAAGCATTGCCTCCATTGGGACAATAGCCTAAAATATTTTTGCTCTTTACAAGAATTCAAAATAAATCATTCATTACTTCCATTAAATATTTATAAATAAAAATTTGTTTTTTTAAATTACGAAAGATAAAGCAAAAGCTATTATATAAATAAAAATGATATAAACTAAGCTCTTCGCCTGTTCTTGTGAAACTTTACATGTACAGATATTTATTAAAATATATACAATATTGTGCAATTGTAAAATATAAAATACTTTCAAAGATAGAGATAGGCACAAGAATATAGAATATTATATTATGTTTCATATAATACTAAAAGGATGTAATAATAATAATAGATATTATAAATATAAGCCTTGAATAGTGTGCAATGTTGTCAAAGATTTATTTTATATTAGATATGTTCACGGAACCACGTTACAATAGTATTAAGTATATTTATTCTCCACTGACTCAATATGGATGAAATCCCAAAAAAAGAAGAATAAATTATGTTTTCAGAAGCATCGAGGTAGTTGATTGTACAGCTTCCGTCCCAAAAATCTGGAATGATTTTGTCAAAACTTTGTATATAGGGGGAATTTGAACATTTGATATTTGGAATGTCTGTTACATGTAACTGTGTAACTGTCTGAGCATGAATACGATGTATACATGGTTGTATTGCACATAATTAAAATTCATATAAATTCATGCGACAAGTAATCCGAACAATGCACATATTCTTATTGCCCGATAACTTAAAAGGACCGTCTGTCACAGTGCTCCACTGTAATATAAGCAAATTAATAGAACCGTAAAATGCGCCAGACACGTGGTCCATAAAATGTCCCAGATGTATGGAACTTGTTTATCATTGCTCACTTTAGATAGTATTTACTCTTATGGTATTCTAGCTGACAGGCAGAATGACTATGTGTGCGTTTTATCCTCATGATTATTACCTACTGAAGTACAATTTGTTTTTAACATTTCTTTTTTGAGAGTAGGAAAATTTATTTTCTCTTCTGAACATCAGATAGATACATAAAAATCAGAAGTACACAGTTTAGGAGATTGTTTTAACAGAATGCATCAAGAACACACCGCTTTGTTTGGAGGGACTACATTTTGGGGCTGATTACTGTCTCGTCAGATTCCAATCGGTTGATAGACAGAATTGCGTGCACTACAGGAGATACTGAACATTATAACTATTTTGAATTATCAGTATGAAGATAAATATTTTTAATTATAAATGTATGATCATAAATTCCTTTGAATACTAAAAAAATGATAAGACTTCATCAACGAAGATTGGAATTTACAGTACAGTAAATGTGTATTAACAGTGAAGTTATATTTTCATTAGTATAAATATAATTTTACTAACTCAGCCAGTTAAATCGATTTACAATTTCACTGATTAATTTACAATTTCACTGCTCAGTGTCAGTGAAACTCTATTTGTTCACAAACGGATGATCCGGTATACATATGTATATGCCACGTATGCGTTATGTGTTTGTGTCATTGATGCCATGTAACATCAGATCATTTTAACCTTAGCTGGTGATATGTCACCCTACAACTGTGTAAGAATGTTAATTATATTATGTATACATATGTTATGTATTGTCCATGCATTGGTTCAAAAAAATATATAATACAATTTTTATCAAAAAAAGGACAATTTTGATAACTAGATGACAAAATAACTCAGATTGAATATTTTTTTCGTATTTTAAAAGACATTTAAGTGAAAATAAAATGAGATTGACAGTTTAGAGCGTCAAATACATAATTTCAGTAGCGCATATCAGTTAAATTATATTTTCACTGGTAGAAATATATATCTTCCGGTGAAAATGTATTCGGATATGATTTCACTGAAACGCCAGTAAAATTATAACTTCACTGGTAATACACATTCACTGTAACATATATACTAAAAAAAACTTAATTAACAAAGACTAGCATCAATAAACAATAATGTAGGATAAATTTTTTTCTGTTAGGCATATAAAAGTAGATAATTTAACTATATACAAAAATATAAACTAAATTAGCTTGATTATAAAATTACATTTGTTTGATAAAAAATCATTAAAAAATGTGTTATATTTTGATTTTTACTATCCCGCTTTCACTGTAGGAAGTCACATATGCATAGCAGCACTCTTTCGCACAGAAGAAAGTGCTTGGTGCAGATCGAAGACAATACTTCTAAATAAAGAACATTGTAGCTGTCTTTATGTAGACGAATCAAAAAAAATTTACCATATAGAAGATAAACAAATGCTTACAAATAACTTTGATAGCACAGAAAATAATATATTATTGAAATTACAACTAAATAGTAAAAGAGATTCCAGTGAAGAGTAATGTGCAGTGGAAGACACAATATGTAGATGTGGAAAAATTGCAACTAATAATATATGTAAGGGGCAGCGGTTCAAATTCACCACCGTTCCCAGCCGGCACCGACACCAGCGACATCTGCATTCAATACCTAGCCGGCAGCAAAATGTTGCCACCACAGTCTGGCTCGATCGCTCACTGATGACACATCTTTTGTTCCGCTGCCCGCCACGGCACCCAGTCCACGATTGTTTGTTATCTCAAAAAACTCGGCAAGGTGTGGAAATTGACCGCATAGGTCCTGAAAAACCTCTCAGACAACATTTCGAACTTATATGTCATACTTTTCAAATTAATACATCTATTGTTCCATTATTTGAATGCCATCTTCTTTATTTTAGATGTATTAATTGAACATATAGGTTCGAAAATTTATCTTTAATTCACTATGGTGCTATAGCATAATCGGTTAATGCACGTTCCCCGGATTGGAAGAGATTCAGGTTCGAATCCCGGTAGCTACAACAATATATTTCAATAAAATTGATTTTATATGTATAACTCTCTAATTAATACATTTAATTAGTATTAAAAACATCACAGAC